>FR989904.1:9467873-10120818 GCA_905404115.1 Pheosia gnoma | reverse complement strand
CAGGTGTCATCGGCAGATGGCGCTACTCATCACATTAACTAATTATGATGCTTACAACAGCGCCATCTACATGGCGTATGGTGAATTATGGCGCCTCCTGCTTTTGCACCTTGGTGCTATTTTGGTATCGATAAATAGCGCACCAGGTACCACCTGGTACCAGGCCGCGTCAGCAGATGGCGCCACTTATAAACAAAAACCTCTTTTATGAACTCAGCAGTACCTTTGTATTATTTATGATGAAATAAGCAATCCAAATGCGCTAAACTGGCCGATCAATACATCATTTTCATTTTCACATATTATTCAACAAAGTCACATATTATTTTGCACAACTATCACTAATATCGACACAATAACACTTTATACACAACATAAACACTCAGTTTCCATTGAAATAACAGCAAAAACAAAAACGATACGAAAAAAAAAAACAATTTAAAAATTGACTGACACCCAACAACGGCGGCGGAAAAAATAAATAAATTTATTTCTATTTTGTAAATGGCTGGTATGTTTGACACATCAAAGTATGTCATTATGACGTTAGTAGTGTTATCAGGTAATTAAATAAAATGCACCATAGAGCAAAACCACTTTATTATGGCTTAAATATACATTTTAAGAAGCCAATCTGACCCGGGACATCCGTAAACCAGTGGCATTTGACGTTCCAAATTATTTTTATTTAGGGTAGTTATTTGTTTTTATAACTTTACTAAAATGGGATTATTACTCTATTTATGGAGATGCTCTCTAGGCAGAGCCTAAACAATAGGTATTTCTTATGAGTAGCGAGTATTCAAATATAATAACATAAGTTAATAGATGCTCTTAAAATTTGTTGCCAAGTCATCATTTTAGTTGCCGACCTGGGTACATAGGGAGCACTTAGCGTAAGAGTAAATTACTCATGTGACTTAGCTAGGTACCTACTTCAATCTTTTGGTTCTCGATTATTTCTCATAAGACATTATTTTACTTAGGTTCTTACTCATACAGTTGTTACATAACAATTTACACATTTATTAATTACTAATTTATCTATATTATTATTTTATATGTCAATATAGAAGGCTTTGCCCCGACTTATTAGCAGACCGCATATCCCAAGCCGCTTACACCGCCGTACTACACACTACAAGCCGTAGACACTTGATATTCGGAGAGCGCGTTGGTGACGGTGGAGGATGCGGTGTGTGAATATAAACGGAAGCACATGAGTACGCAGCAAGTTGCATAATATTTCAATGACTCCCCAGCTGCTGTATCATCAAACCTGCGGTTATTTCTCGACGGGAACCATGTAAACCGCTGCGGTGCTTTGAAATTAAGACCAATTCGACACGCCCGGGCGGAACGCGGGCGCATCTATGAACGCGCCTACCTCCTAACTTGAGAAACTGCATAGGTTGACGTGCACTACAGTACGCGCGGTATTTCATCCATCATTGAACACTTTAACGATTTTAAAAACTATGGAATTTGAAGTATAAAACATTTGACTTTATTGTTGAAAGTTAATAACGAAATACTCGTATTCAATAATACAATGTAGTTCAATGTTGTACATGACGTACATGTCACTATTGACATAAGGTAGATTGACATTTATTATCTATATTTTTGTTTTGTGATTATCTTTGGTCTACCTCCGTTGTGTGTGTATGTGTTCTGTGTGCGCTCAATTGCTGCTAAGAATAAAGTCAATTAACGTTAAAAATGTTTTCTTACAATTTATAAATTAAAATCACCAACCCATGTGCTGTGAACTAAACATGGTGCCGAAAATTTGTTCTAATGCTTTTTAAATAAGCTATTTCGCATGTGCATACAAACTTTGAAGTGTTTAAAGCAAATCTCTTCGATCTTAGATGTCGAAGTAGCCATTTTGCATGCACCGGCATTTTTCTTGTTGCCGCATGTTTGTTGCACAATTTACATTTCAGATAATTTTCATAGCAATTGGGTAAAAGTGATACAAGAGTCAACAAGATGGTTGATAAAGAGTTAAAAAAGTTGACTATCGCTAGAGGACAATGCAGAGGCTCGGTTACCCGAGCTGAAAGTTTTATTACTAATCCCCCCGAGAAAATTACATCAGAAGATATTATTGTTCGTACCAACCAGTTAAAAGAAGTTTTCAGTAAGCATCAAGATATAATGGTACAAATAATGGCCTTGGATGATAAAGTCGAAGAGGATGACTTTGAAGACCGCGTCATGAAATGTCTGTCTAAAATGGAGGGGTTAGCTAAACGGTTCGACACGAAATCTTCAAGTAATGGTGAAAGTCGCAGTGCCAAATTACCGCATCTGGACATTCCAACCTTTGATGGAAAAAACATGGCTGAATACAAACCGTTTATGGAGATGTTTCAAGCTGTTGTTCACAAAGATTTTCACATCTCAGATGTTCAGCGACTATGTTTCCTTAAGAAATATTTGAAGAATGAACCACTACAAATAATTGATAGTCTTCCCATCGTTGGTGATTCATATACTACAGCTCTAGGTCTGTTGAAAAAGCGCTATGATAATCCTGTTTTATTAATCAATGGGCATGTGAGCAGCCTACTGGACCTTCCTAGTCTTCACAGGGGTACAGCACAGCAATTAAGAGAACTTGTGGCCCAAGTTCGTCAACAAATAGCAGCCTTACAGAATCTTTCCCAACCAGTTCAGCATTGGGACACAATTTTATTTTGTATTATAACTAGAAAACTGGACCCGTTGACTGTTAGGTTATATTATTCAGAGAAGGACCTGGCAACCTTACCCACAATGGATGGTTTGTTGGAGTATTTAGATAAGCGGGCATCCTCTCTTGAAGCAAGTCCTATGACTGACAAATGTAGAGTTAAGGTTGTTAATGTAGCTACAGATTATAAAAGTGAACAAAAGGTATATTCATGTAAACTGTGTTCCCAGAATCATAAGCTGTATAAGTGTCCTAAGTTTCTTATGATGACTGTTGACAAACGGTTTGATTTTATTTGTAAAAACAATTTATGCAAAATATGTTTATGTTTCCATGATAAAAGGTGTCGTTTGCATCTCAAGTGTTCCATTTGCCATGCTACAAGCCACAATGGTCTTATCCATACTGAGCAAAGCCATGGGGGTGCAACTGCCTTACCTTTATCTAAGCCATCAAATGTTTCTTCAGATCACAATGAGAGCAGGCAAGGCTCCGAAGATCAGGTAAATTTTCATTCTACCAAGTCTCAATCAGATGTTTTATTACCAACTGCTAAGGTTTTAGTTTCAGATAGTATGAACAACAAGTTTGTTGTGCGAGCCTTACTTGACTGTGGCAGCCAAACATCATTTTGCACAACAAGTTTGGCATCAAAGTTGCATGTACACTCATTTGATTCTTGTAAACAAATATTCACATTAGGTGAAAATATTAATAAAATTGACAAAGCTGTCAATTTAAAATTACATTCTCTTACTGAGCATTTTAATATTAATGTTACATGTTCTCTTGTTGAAAAAATTACAGTGAATTTGCCACAAAGAAATTTCAGCTCTAATAAGTTTATAATTCCCAAGTCTATTGCCTTAGCTGATAATGAATACAATGTTTCAGGGGAAATATCACTTCTCCTAGCTGCAGACATATTCTTTCGAGTAGTGTGTGATGGAAAAATAGAAAGTGGCCCCGAAGATCCTATTCTATTGAACACAAGGTTTGGCTACATTGTTTCTGGTGATATCCATTCAAGCTCCAATTGTGGTATGTCAGTGGTTATGCATGCAATTGAAGGTAACAACTTAGATTTTTATGTTAAAAAGTTTTGGGAAACTGAGAAGGTTCCAGAAGTTGTTCTAGAGTCTATACCTGAACATGATTACAGTGAAAAAGTTTTTAAAGAGTCTGTTATCCTAAAAAATAATCGTTTTGAAGTCAAGTTACCAATTAAATTAAATAAGGAGGATCTCAATGTCTCTGATTCCTTTTCTTTAGCTTTGCGTCGATTTTATAGTTTAGAAAAACGATTTAAAAAAGAACCTTTATATCATTCCTTATATATAAATTTTATAAATGAGTATCTAGCATTAGGACATGCTAAGGTCATTGACATTTCAAGTTGCCATTCTAATGAGCAACCATTGTATTATTTACCGCATCATGCTGTATTGCGTATGGACAAAACAACCAACAAATTAAGGGTTGTATTTGATGGCAGTGCGAAGACAAAGAATAATCCTAGTTTAAATGACATTCTTTGCAATGGGCCTGTAGTTCAAAAAACATTGTTTGAAATATTATTGTTTTTTCGCACCCATAAATACATAATTATTTGTGACATTAGACACATGTACCGTCAGATTAATCTAAGCCCAGAGGATAGGGTTCTGCAGAATATTCTATGGCGTGAGCGCCCGGAGGACCCGGTGCAGTGCCTTCAGTTAAAAACAGTTACATATGGGCTCACAAGTTCTGCGTTTTTAGCCACTCGTTGTCTTGTCGAACTGGCAACTAGACATAAGGAACAATTTCCATTAGCTAGTGAAGCCATCTTAAATATGAGTTACTGTGATGACGTTTTGTGTGGAAGTAATACTCTTGAGAATGCGATACAATTGAAAAAAGAACTTGTATCTCTTATGGAACTTGGTAGCTTTCAGTTGCATAAGTGGAGCTCAAATAATCCATGCATTCTTGCTGATGTGCCACAAAAGGAGCTTGATTTTAAACAAAAAGATTTTGATGAAGGTCAAATTTTAATTAAAACACTAGGGCTGTCTTATGACACCAGAAGTGATGTATTCAAAATGAGTGGAAATGTTATTACTGCACCAGCAATACCGACCAAACGCTCAATATTGAGTTCGGTGAGTAGGTTCTTTGACCCCCTTGGCTTTGCTGGTCCTGTAACGGTAAGAGCAAAACTTATTTTACAGCAAATATGGGAACGTAACTTGGAATGGGACACACCTCTCCCTCCTGAAATACTTAATATTTGGAATGATTTTTATATTTCATTGTCAAACATGTCAGACATAATTATACCACGTGACATAAGATTAAGTGAAGCATGTGATGCTGAATTAATTGGGTATTGTGATGCATCATCTGCAGCCTACGGTTGTTGCATATATTTAAAAGTGAAACTGCAAGACAAATGTGTTGTAAATATTTTAACTTCAAAATCTAGGGTTGCCCCTTTAGGATCTAAATTAACCATTCCTAAACTTGAATTGAATGGTGCTCTAATCTTAGCAAAACTTATACATAAAGTTTCACACATATTGTTTCAAATTAAAAAGATCACCCTGTTTTGTGATTCTAAAATTGTTTTAAGTTGGTTGGCCTGTGACCCTATTAAGTTACCAGCTTATATTTCCAATAGAGTCAGAGAAATTAAGAAATGTACTGATCATATGTTGTGGCGTTACACTCCAAGCTTGGCCAATCCAGCTGACATTTTATCTAGAGGAGAAAATCCTAGTGAAATTATTAAAAACCATATGTGGTGGCATGGCCCGGATTACCTCTTGGAGAGTAGTTCCTACAATTTTTATTTGTCTGAGATTGAGTTACCTTTGGTAGATGTAACTTGTCATCAAGCTAATGTAATTAAAGAAAAGGAGTTGTTACCCTTTTTAACTAAAGTTTCAAATCTAAATAAGTTACAGAGAATCATGTGCTATGTACTGAGATTTATACACATAAAGTGTAAAAGACAACCTATCCCTGCTGGTAATTTAACTGTAAAAGAATTGAATAATGCCTTGCACACTATTATAAGATGTTATCAGCTTAGTATTTTTGCACTAGAAATGCATTGTATTAAAAACAACAAACCAGTTAAAACTGTAAACTGTTCCTATGTAAGGTCATTAAATCCCTTTATTGATGAGTTTGGACTGCTTAGAGTGGGTGGGAGGCTGGACAAGGCCGACCTTCCCTACACAAAAAAGTTTCCTATTATCTTACCGAAAAAATGTCACTTAACGCGTTTAATTATATTATGGGAGCATTTAGTGACTTTACATGGCGGATTAAAGTTGTTATTAAGTAGTCTGTCTCAACGTTATTATATTGTAAACTCGATTAGAGAAGTAAAATCAGTGATTTATAAATGTACCGTATGTTGTAGGCTCAAGGCTGAAGGTGCTCAGCAGCTGATGGGATGTCTTCCAAAAGAAAGGGTCACGCCTGCTCGTCCATTTGAAAGGGTGGGGGTTGACTATTGTGGTCCATTTGAGATGAAGGAATCTAAGATCCGTCGAAGTGTGGTAAGCAAAGGATATGTTGTAGTATTTGTTTGTTTTGCCTCCAAGGCCACGCATTTGGAAGTAGTATCAGACATGTCATCAGCTTCGTTTATGGCTGCGCTTAAGCGATTTATATCGAGGCGTGGTCTTCCAAGTAATATATACTGCGATAACGCAAAAACATTTAAAGGTGCCGACAATGATCTGAAGGCCATGTATAAAAAATTAGGCAGTTCTGATTTTCAGAATGCTATTACTGATTATGCATCAATGAGAGGTATTCAGTTTCATTATATTCCAGCATATAGCCCTAATCATGGCGGCCTGTGGGAAGCGGCCGTGAAATCGGCCAAATACCATTTTAAGAGAACTGTAGGAGCTAGAGTATTTACTTATGAACAATTAGCTACTATAATAATTGAAATAGAGGGTATTCTTAATTCACGCCCCATCTCACCTATGTCTCAAGATCTATCTGATTTCTCATATTTAACGCCTGGTCATTTTTTAATTGGTTGTGCTATAAATTCATATCCCCAGCCAAACCTGACTGATATTCCTTCCAATCGCTTAAAGTTTTGGAGGTGTTGCGAACAGATACGGCAACATTTCTGGCGCGCGTGGTCGAAAGACTATCTATCCTCTTTAAATACGCGTTATAAGTGGCAGCAATCGCACCCCAACTTACAGGAGGGTATGGTCGTACTGTTAAAGAATCTTAACACCCCACCCCTTCAATGGCCTTTAGGAAGGATTTGTGAAATATTTAAAGGCTCCGATGGTAGAGTTCGTGTCATATCTATAAAAACAGCTGATTGTAAAATTCATTCTAGGGCAGTAAGTAAAGTTGTTGTACTACCTATTGAAATTTAGAATAAGTAAAAAAAAAATGTTAATTTGTTTTGTATAATTTTTATTAGTTTGATTGAAGATTGGCATTGTTGCCCCCCGCAGTTATGTACATGACGTACATGTCACTATTGACATAAGGTAGATTGACATTTATTATCTATATTTTTGTTTTGTGATTATCTTTGGTCTACCTCCGTTGTGTGTGTATGTGTTCTGTGTGCGCTCAATTGCTGCTAAGAATAAAGTCAATTAACGTTAAAAATGTTTTCTTACAATTTATAAATTAAAATCACCAACCCATGTGCTGTGAACTAAACAAATGTAGGTAGGAAACTTTCTTAAAAACAATTGACGATGCGCACAGTTTGAATAACGATGTAACAATGAAATCAAATGTGGCGGTTTGCTTGGCGCTGTGAATTGGTTGCAGATGAGACCACGGGGGGTGCCGAGGGTGCGGCCGCGTGACGGGCAGTTGCGACAGCTAGCGACGTCGCGTTGGAAGACGAGTGTACTCTTTCATAGAGGATATGTGGTGTCAAACGCGGCACATAATATTGATTCTGTTTATAATATTGCAACTTTATCTGAGGCATAGCATTATATATGTACAAAAAAATACATGGAACTATTATTGCCTATGTACTTTCTACTTGAAATAATGTATTTGACTAACTTAGAATTAAAATATAACAATGGGTATCACAACATTAAAATAATAAACTAAAGAACCTACTTGTATGCGAAGCTACCTTAAGGGCAAACGCTCAGTGTCACATCTACTCACCATTATATTTAACCTTATGGTATATTGCGAGTGAGTAATAGATTAAGCAACCGACGGTGTCGTCAACGCGAATGGCACGGCAGCCAACACATCTGTGGACGCCGTCGCCGCGGACCGTACCGCCGCCGACGTCGCGACCGTAGACTCTGTCGCCGCAGACCTCACCGACGCGTCATTTGCGGTGGACCACACCGACACATCGGACAGCGTCGATGCGTCAGGACACGGATGGTGCCGCGCCGATCGCCGCGGTGCCGGCAGCGCGCGCCGCAGCTTCGGCCAGAACCACGGATCACCCCAGCGCACGTACGTATTGGCGGCCAAGTAGGAGCGTAGCTCCGCGTCTAGCGGCAGCTGTGAGGGGTCCTCCAGGAGCACCACGACGAGCCGCGGCTCGGCGTCTTGAAGCGCCGCCGCATACGCCTCACGGAACTCAGCGCGCGCCCACTTCGAGTGCAGGAAGGCCGCCGACACCACGGCCACGGTGCGGCGCGAGACGCGCACCGACGCCGCGATCTGCGTCGGGATCCAGCCGCCCGGCGCCCAGTCGCGGTAGTGCACGCACAGCCGCAGCGGCGACGGCCCGCTCTCCAGCCGCGCCACCAGCTCGCGCACGACCGCTTCGTCCGCGTGCGCAAACGACACGAACGCGTCGTACACGCGTCCGTCATCCGCCTCGCGCGCGCGCGGCAGCAGGCCCCACGCGCGCAGCGCCGCCTTGGCGCGCAAGCGCAACTCGGGCCTCAGCACAGCCATCGCCACTGCAGCCGCCGCCGCCGCCAACACTGCCAACCCCGTGGCCGCGGCGGCCGCGCCGCCCAGCCCCAGGCCGGGCGCGGCACGTGGTGGCTCGCACGACCGCGGCGGCTCAATGGCGGCTGCCAGCAGCGACGCGCCGCCGACGCACGCGGCGGCGGCGCGGTCCGCGAACACGTCGGGACTCGAGCGCACGGCGGCGAGCGCGGCGACCGCGCGGCAGCCGCACTCGAGCGGGTTGCCGGCGAGCCGCACGCGCCGATCCGCCCGCGAAACTAGCTTAGCCGCCGTCGCCGCGTCGATCAGAGCCAGCGAGTTGTTCCGCAGGTCGAGCATCTGCGACCGAAAGGCGAAGAGGGTAAATATGATGATCGGCGGCCGCGTACTTCCACCGTTGCAATTTTTTTGGGGTAAATTTTACCAGAACCACATTATCAGCTCTTATTTCGTTGGTAGGCGAATTAAATGAAATTTAAATGAACTACAACTTACAGGCGCTTTTGGATGTAATTAGTTTTTAAATCTTTCCCTGTCATTCTTATTTACAGCAACTGTGGTGAGAGCGGGCCGAAAGACTATATTATTGTTATAAATATGAAGTTCAAGAAGGTGGCAGGCAGCGCCTCTCCCGCACCGTGAGATAGGGCGGCAGGTCTCCGGGGCCGAGAGAGTCGATGTTGTTGTCGGCGAGTCGCAGGTCCAGCGCGTAGTTGTTATCGGCGCCCAGCGCGGCCAGCGTATCGCTGGAGCTCGGTATAGCGCGCAAGCCTGCGCCGGCGCAGGCCAGCTGCAGCACGCGGCCCGGCGCCGCGGCGTCCTCGCGCACGCCGCACGCGCAGCCCGCGGGGCAGCGCGCCGGCGCGGGCGCGGTGCACAGCAGCTCGTCGAGCGGCGTGTCACGCAGAGCGCGGCCATCCGCACAATGCGCCCCTTCCACGCGCAGCCACGTGCCGGGGCGGCGCAGCGCGGCTGCGGCCCAGTACAGCTCGCAGTCGCAGCGCAGCGGCTCGCTGAGCGTCACGCGCACACCACGCTCGACCTCGTCCGTACGCGTTTCCCAGTCTGCCCGCTCGAACTCCAGGGTGGTCACGTTGGTGCCAGTCAGGTCTACCGTGACGTCACCCACGGTGTTGAAGCGCAGGTCGGCGCTCTGGAAGGGAGCTCGTATTAAGGCAAATTTTTGGGGTCGAGTCACCTTCGTCCGTAGGAGAATTAAATACCCTCGAGATACCCTACACGTGACCCTGGGTGGTGCCAACTAGGTGACAACTCTACTGGTGGTAGGCTTCGGCCGTGGTTAGTCACCACCCACTGAACAAAGCCATGTCGCCAAGCGGCCTAGCCGTGTTCCGGCATGATGTTCGGTGTTGCCATTCATGGATGGCGGGTCAGATCAGTTGCGCTGCATTTGCCTAGTGAATGTAGCGTCTCGACCTACTACCGCCTTCCTACCTAGGCAAGTATTCTCCATCGTAGATCTCATCATCACTTACCATCAGGTGAGATAGAGATCAAATACTTGCCTATAATGTAATAAAAAAAAAAAAAAAATTATGACCTCAGGAATACGTTTTGTGCCAGTGTGATTTAGTAGGAACATTCGATTATAATTCAACGGAGTAAAGGATTGTTCCAGTTTCAGTAATGCCATAGACAGAGCGAACGAATTGCGAGAGAAGTGACGTTGTTGACGGCACCTTGAGATGAGTTGCGATGGTGTACGCCAGGGAGAGCTTTCGGAGTCGCGCCAACTGGTGCCAGTCCTCGCACACTTGTGACGTGTTGGTATAACTCAGGTTTAGCTCGCTCAAGCTCTTCAAATTGCGCAACTTTGACCACCCTGAAGAGGAGAGTAAATATATTATAAGTAGGTATGTAGGTACGAAGAATTAATAAAATTAACACAAATAGTCATTAAACGTAGTTCACCTCGTTGGATGACATATTTAGCGCGGCGGTCGGTCGGGCACGCGTCTAGCGCTGCGTTCCCGGAGAGGTGCAGCGCGATCAGCGACGTCACGGCCTCCAGGGAGCCCAGCACGGAGCTATCCAGTCGGTTCCGCGACAGCACCAGCACGCTCAGCCGCCGCGGGCGCTCGAACAGCCCGCTGCGCAAACAGAATACGGCCTTATTTAATTTTGAGCACAGATCACACAACATCGCAGCGGAGGGGTTTAATGATGCTGGACGATGCCATTGACCTGCTTTTTCCGAGCATCAGTTTAGTTCTGTTATAAGACAACATCAAATGATTATTATGAGATACCCAAACAAAAAATATGCATTCGCACATAGAAACGAAACGTAATCACAGAAACATAAGCCAGCTTGCAAGCGTTCCAGGGGTACGTATGTTCGTTAGATGATCTTATTCGGTGGCCATGGTTGCGGTCCCGCAAACTGGATCGATTAAGTGCTATTCTCCGCTCACTTACTAAACTTTGGCCTCGTGCGGTCTAAGGATTCCAGGATTATTCTCGCGAAAGTTCGCGAGACCAAAATACGTTAAAAATAATACCATGTAAGTAAAACAGTGCTTTAACTAGTGCCAAACAATCAAGTTCCTTGGTGTAAAATTATCGTTTTGAATAAAATCGTTTTTATTATAAACCATTGTTGACGCGAAAATACACGTGATTCCACATTAGTTAATACACGATGTTCGCGCGAGAGAGAGATAAATCGGTCGAGTTATAAATGCATCGACAAAATGTCACCATCTCGCTTCGGACCGGAAGGATGCACGCACCACGAACAGTTGGATCGCCGCCGTCACAGATTACGCACGCGCTTTGTCGCGTGAAAAAACTCAAATTAATTCAACGCAGCGCATCGCATCGTGCCGCCATTTTCTTTTTATTATTTGTACAATTTTGTGAAAAGTGCAGTGCAGGGCTAGCCCATCCATAAGACAATAGAGAGTGCACCACGGGTCAATCAAGAAACACAGCACGAAGGATCCCAAGCAGACTACTGGTGAGTGACTTTTACGAGCTTTATGATTCATCGGTGACACTCTCTCGTGCAAAAAGGGAAAGAATTAGGTATTCCGCAACGCCCTACGAAACCTACAGTCCACTTCCAAAACCCGCAACAAACATAATTTGGTCCTTCGAGCCGGATTGCATCAGCAAATCAACATTTTCATACCTACCTATTTCCCATTATTCTTCACTGCATCTCGATTATCGTATTTTTTTATATTATTTTCGCATCGCATACGCATG
This sequence comes from Pheosia gnoma, assembly GCA_905404115.1. Taxonomy (NCBI): domain Eukaryota; kingdom Metazoa; phylum Arthropoda; class Insecta; order Lepidoptera; family Notodontidae; genus Pheosia; species Pheosia gnoma. Next base: position 10,108,964 of record FR989904.1, on the reverse strand, counting down.
TTACTATTGTTTTCGCATCGCATAGGTACCTACGCACCTTACCACTTGAATTTCATACGTATTTTATTATTGTATCCGCATCGCATGGACATAACTATACCTATATTGTGATATTTCATGTTAGGTACGTACTACTTACCTATTTGAATTAGTTAGGTGTGCATTTCATTTCGCCGGGTTTTGTCAACATACCCACCTACCATGGAAACAAGGTCGGCCACGGCCGCGTCTGGCATAGATAAGTCCGCGCCTAGTAAAGGCAAGTCAAATATCGAAAGTGATGCAGACCAAGATATTTTACTACTCGAAAGTAAGCGTAATGCGTATTTCGGTAGGATACAAAAACTGTTTGACTCGATTCCGACGTCTCCCGACGCCAAGGGGTTCAAACAGTTCATGTCAAATGCCAAAACTGTCGACTCGCTACGTTTAGAATATAACCGCATTGTAGAACATCTTAATAAATTGTATGTTAATATGCGTCCACCGCGCACACCTAATTATGATGTCCTATGGGCATTTGATGATTTATATAATAATATTTTGTCCGCATACGATCAATTTTGTTCCACAAAATCGGATGTTACACCCGTAACGCAATCGAATATGAACAACAATATTCGATTAGAACAATTAAGTATTCCCGAATTTTACGGAGATTACGAAAAGTTCCCTATGTTTATCGAAAGTTTTAATACGATGGTACACAAAAATTCCGCATTAGATGATACTTTACGCGTACGCTATTTGGTTTCCAAATTGAAGGGCAAAGCCGAACAGATTTGGTTAGGCATTAACCCGACCGCAGATAATTACCGCCTGATTTACGACACATTGGTTGGAAAGTATCAAGATACCCGCGCAATCGCAACAAATTATATCAATAAATTGTTTAACTTATCTAAGTTAAATAATCCAACCGCCGAACAATTGGAGAATTTTGTCGATTTATATACTACCTCCATTGCCGCGCTAAAACAAATAAAATTAGATAATCTTTTAGATTTAATTTTCGTACAATTTGGTTTGCGTAAATTAGATAACGAGACAATGAAATTGTTTGAAATGAGTATCAGAAAACAATCCATTCCGCAATATTCTGATTTAATAAGTTTTATTCGCGAGCAAACAAAAATATTACGTAGAACTAATGACACGACACAAGATAAAAGTAACAAATCAGCACGTAATAATTATTCGAATTCATTCATGGTTAATAATAATAACCGTGATTCGAATAACGCATCTAAGGATGGTTGCATTTTATGTAAATCATATAATCACGAGCATCTTTATTTATGTTCGAATTTCAATAACCTGTCCCCGCGAGAAAGATATTCATTCATTAAAAATAACAATTATTGTAATAATTGTCTTAGTTCGCGTCATAATATTTTCAATTGTAAATCTAATTCGCTATGCAAACAATGTGGTAAGAAGCATCATTCCATGTTGCATTTTGACTTCCGCCAAAACAATAATCAACAAACAAATTCTGCCGCGTTGCACGCGCCACCACCGCCGCGTTCGCTGCCGGCGCATGCGCCCCAGCGCGCCGGTGTCCCCGCGTCGGCCGCCATTTCTAATCTGCCCGCACCCGACGCCAATTCGCGCCGCGAACAGGGCACTGCCGCCGCTGTCTCATTTTGCAGCGTATCGCCGCAGAATTCGCACACGATTATGAACCGTAACAATACATCGCGTACGGTTTTACTTGGTACTGCGCGCGCGTTTACATTAGATACATTAGGTTGTCAACATGAAGTTCGGATGTTGATTGACATGGGTTCACAAAATCATTTTATTTCAAAAGATTTATGTAAACGTCTTAAATTAAATATATTTAATTATTGTTCCGATACACTTGTTCGAGGAATCGGTAATAGTGAACAAAGTGTCCTCGGTAACACTAAATTAACTTTATTTTCGCGTCACGACCAACAGTTTTCACTTTTTATTCAGCCGCTAGTTTTAAAGGAAATCTCGAACGATTTACCTGAAACGAACATAGATGTTTCATCGTTAAATTACTTAAATGGATTGACACTTGCAGATGATAATTTTTATATTCCGGATAAAATCGACATATTATTAGGATCCGAAATATTTGTAGAAATATTACGTCAGGGAAAAATATTAGGTCCAAAGGGGAAACCTGACGCGATCGAGACCGCTTTTGGGTATTTGATTATGGGTTGCGCGCAATTTGATAGACCTATATCATCGAATATTCATAGCTATTTAGTTACGCATAATGAAGAGAACTTAGATACTTTGTTAGGCAAGTTCTGGGCTTTAGAAGAGCCACCCGCACAAACATTTTTGTCACCTGACGATAGTCAGTGTGAACGCATTTACACCGAACACGTTACCCGCGATAAGGAAGGTAGATATATGGTACCTTTACCTTTTAAACAAGACCCGCACACATTAGGCGAATCTTTTTCTAACGCATCCCGCAGATATACCGCTATTGAACGCAAATTTGTATCCAATCCTACTTTTCGCATAAAGTATGACGATATCATTAATGAGTATTTACAAAAGGGTTATTTGGAAATAGTACCGAATTATAAACTCAATGATTTATCTTATTATATTCCGCATCACGGTGTGTGCCGCGACGATAAACTGACAACTAAGTTACGCATAGTTATGGATGCTAGCGCTGTGACGTCATCTGGCCTATCCTTAAATGATTGTTTACACACTGGTCCTAATTTACAAAAGGACTTAAGTGAAATAATTATTAGTTTTCGTTTATATCCTATTGCTATTACCGCTGACATTAAACAAATGTTTTTACAAATATTAACGCGTAAGCAAGATAGTCCCTTTTTACGCATTTTATATCGTTTCGAAAATGAAGATAAATTTAATGTTTATCAATTCAACCGGGTTTGCTTCGGTTTAAAGAGCAGCCCTTATTTAGCGATGCGCACGATTTTACAATTAGTTAATGACGAAAAGCAAAGCTATCCCCGCGCCGCAGAGGTTGTAGCAAAAGATATCTATATGGATGACGTAGGTACTTCGGTATTGTCCATAGAAGATGCTAAGATTTTATCACTAGAACTTATTTCATTATTTAAATCTGGAGGGTTCGAGTTAGTTAAGTTTATTAGCAACTCACCCGACTTTTTATCGTCCATTCCTGAATCGCATCGTTTATGTGATACATTTGAGTTCAATAAACATGAACAGTTGAAGTTGTTGGGACTGAACTGGGATCATATCGCAGATGATTTCTTTATAGACATTAAATTATCGCCGCAAGTATGCACCAAGCGCACCATGCTATCTACTATAGCTAGATTATGGGATATAAATGGGTTTTGTGCACCAGTTATCCTGTCTGCAAAACTATTAATTAGAGACTTGTGGCTCGCTAAGATTGATTGGGATTCGATTCCCCCCCGCGAAATTTGTAGTAAATGGGAAACCATTCAGGCAGAATTGTTGTTGTTAAGGAATCTTAGGATTCCACGCTTTTTAGGAATTTCAACTGCAGATACTAAAGTAGTTATTTTAGGATTTTCAGACGCAAGCGAAAACGCCTATGGCGCCGCGATTTATGTATGTGTCCTAGGTTCAAATTCGAAGAATATTGTTAATTTAGTTTTTGCTAAAAGTAAAGTTGCGCCCACTAAAGTAATAACATTAGCACGATTGGAACTCTGTGGCCTCGTACTAATGTCCAAGTTATTAAAATTTGTGTCGCATTCGATATCACAACGACATAAAATCCATGAAATTTACGCATTTACGGATTCATCCGTTGCATTGCATTGGGCACGTTCACTACCGCATCGCTTTGCGACATTTGTCGCGCATAGAATCACGGAAATACAGAATAATATAAATCCTACTCAGATTTTTCATGTCAACGGAAAAGATAATCCCGCTGATTGTCTTTCTCGCGGTCTGACACCCGCGCAACTAATTGAACATCCGCTATGGATGCATGGCCCGACGTGGGCCCGCGAAGATATATCTACTTGGCCGCTTGCGAATTTTCAATTTAATGAAAGTGACGATATAGATTTAGAACAAAAAAAGGTTACTCAGACCTTACTTACCGCTTCCGCACCCGCACCTTTCTTTTACTCGCTCGCATCGCGCTTCTCATCGTGGTCAAAATATTTACGCGTCGTTGTATATATTTTGCGTTTTCTTAAAAAACTTCCGCGTTCTAATAGAATTCGTGCTTCAGATTTATTGGCCGCCGAGAAAATTATCCTTTTAGATTTACAATCTATTCATTTTTGCGCTGAAATTAATAAAATCCGCAAAGAAAATAGATCAACAAAATTGCTACAGTCGCTTTCGCCTTTACTTTCGGATGGTTTGTTACGCGTTGGAGGCAGGTTAGAGCGCTCCGCTTTGCCTTTCGATGCCAAACATCCTATATTACTACCAAAACGCGATCATATCGTAGATATGATAACCGATTATTATCATCGCAAATACATGCATCCCGGTCCTAATCTACTTCTTTCGTTAATTAGACAGCGTTATTGGATAATTTCTGGTCGTAACGTTGTAAGGAAACGATTCAGGTTATGTAATAGCTGCTTTAAAGTAAACCCGCGCTCAGAAACACCTTTCATGTCAGACTTACCTTCATTTCGTGTAAATGAAGCGAAGCCATTTTTGAAAACAGGGGTCGATTATGCTGGACCTTTATCTATTTTAATAAGTAGATACCGTGGAGCTCGCCGAGAAAAGGCTTATATCTGTCTTTTCACGTGCTTAGTCACTAGAGCCGTTCATATTGAAGTCGCTGTAGATTTAAGTACAGAAGCATTCTTAAAAGCCTTTCGTCGCTTTATCTCGCGCCGCGGTGATTGCCATTACCTGTATTCAGATAATGGCAGTAATTTCATTGGTGCTAAGTCACAACTGGATGAATTAAACGCATTTTTAAAATCGAAGTCGCATGTTGATTCGTTCTCAAGTGAAGTCGTAGAGCACGGCATAACTTGGCGATTAAACCCGCCTAACGCCCCCCATTTTGGTGGAGCTTGGGAGTCCAATATTAAAAGCATAAAAACGCATCTCAAACGCATTATAGGTGATAAACTTCTCACTTATGAGGAGCTTCTTACAGTTCTTACTCAAATAGAGTGTATACTCAATTCGCGTCCTCTTACCGTTCTTAGTAGTGATCCTGCGGAACCGGTCGCATTAACTCCCGCGCATTTTTTAACTTGCGGTCCGTTAAAGAGTTTGACCTTTGACGTGACTGAAGCTTTATCTAACTCGCAAAGTCTAATAAAACGTAAACGTTTATTAGATCAAATCGTTGCCAGTTACTGGATCCGTTGGCGTCGTGAGTATCTGTCGTTATTACAGAATCGGCGAAAGTGGGATGCACACCGAACTCCTATCTCAAAGGGTACGGTCGTTATTTTGAAATCCGACAATTTACGCGTTCTTCAGTGGCCGCTTGCTGTGGTGGATGATGTTCACCCAGGCCCTGACGGTGTGATAAGAGTAGTAACTGTGCGTACGCGATCTGGGACACTCTTGCGCCCAGTGGCAAGTGTTTGCCCATTACCAAATCAATAATTAAAAAAAAAAAAAAAAAAAAAAAAAAAACGCTCCCATTTTCTGATATTCATTTATTTTTTAATTCATTCCTATTATTTTTGTTCTCGCAACTATGTTGCATTTTTCAATTTGGGTCTACCCCAACTTAAATTTTCTCTTTTATTTTTTACTCATCCTTTATGCGAATACTCGCCTAGGTGGGGGGGATGTTCGCGCGAGAGAGAGATAAATCGGTCGAGTTATAAATGCATCGACAAAATGTCACCATCTCGCTTCGGACCGGAAGGATGCACGCACCACGAACAGTTGGATCGCCGCCGTCACAGATTACGCACGCGCTTTGTCGCGTGAAAAAACTCAAATTAATTCAACGCAGCGCATCGCATCGTGCCGCCATTTTCTTTTTATTATTTGTACAATTTTGTGAAAAGTGCAGTGCAGGGCTAGCCCATCCATAAGACAATAGAGAGTGCACCACGGGTCAATCAAGAAACACAGCACGAAGGATCCCAAGCAGACTACTGGTGAGTGACTTTTACGAGCTTTATGATTCATCGGTGACACTCTCTCGTGCAAAAAGGGAAAGAATTAGGTATTCCGCAACGCCCTACGAAACCTACAGTCCACTTCCCAAACCCGCAACAAACACACATAGTTCCCTAATAAATGAGACCCACCCGGGCAACGCGAACAGACGATTGTCCGATAAATGAGACCCACCCGGGCAACGCGAACAGACGATTGTCCGATAAATGAGACCCACCCGGGCAACGCGAACAGACGATTGTCCGATAAATGAGACCCACCCGGGCAACGCGAACAGACGATTGTCCGATAAATGAGACCCACCCGGGCAACGCGAACAGACGATTGTCCGATAAATGAGACCCACCCGGGCAACGCGAAGAGACGATTGTCCGATAAATCAAGCTCGAGCAGTTCGGGCGCGTGGTCCAGCAGCCCCGCCGGCAGCGTCTCCAGCGCGCACCCCGTCAGTGACACTTGTCTTAGCGCCGCAGCACCGCGTAGAGCGCCCTCCTCCAGCCGAGCGAGCCGAGCTGCGCTGCGCACGCTCAGCGAGTACAACACAGTGCAGTGTGCCAGCCAGCCGCCCGGTAACACCTCGGCGGCGGCCTCGATTATCTCCAACGCACCCAGCTTGGCGCACGCCTCCCACGGCCGCGGCCGAAGCGGCCCCCAGCCCGTAATAGTGAGGTTCTCTAGCTCACTTGGCAGAACGAGACTCACGTTGGCAGCTTCGTCTGACTGAATTATGAGCGCCCGCAGCCCGCCCACTGCCTCCACCAGCACGGGCTCCGAGTTCACCACGAGCAGCGAGGTAAGGTTGGTGAAGTGCGCCAGCGCTGAGGCCGACACCTGGTTGATCTCCGTTCCCACGAGCTGCAACAGCTCAAGATCGGAGGGCAGGAGCTCGAGGTCAGAGGTGGTGAAGTTCGTTTCGTCAACGCGCAGTCGACGCAAGCCGGTCAGGTTGCGCAAGTCACGCGCGCTCTGCTCAAAGTCCACGGAGATGAGCACGAGCGTGCGGAGCTGCGGGAGGCCGGCCAGGCGGTCGCCGCGGAGTGCGCCACCGGTCAGGGTCAGCTTGTCCGGCGCGGACACGTTGAGCCGGCGCAGGATGGCCGCGTACGACACCGCGGGGAGAGGACACGCGAGCTCCACGTGGTTGACGCGCAGCCCGCCCTCGAAGCGCGGCAGCGCAGGCTCGTCAAGGGTGACGCCCTCGGGACAGCTCAGGGTGAAGTAGCCGCTGTCGGTGAATTTGTATTGAAGTTTGGTTCCTGCAATAAACAGATGGACATATTAGGACATTCATGAATGATAACTAAGACATAGAATCAGTTATCTCTTGTTGTTATTTTGTAAAGTATATCCACGCAGCTAGCTATCCAAATAAAATTAAATATGTAATTGTCAATTCTTTGTGTACTACACAAGTTGCATACAAATCAAATTATTAATGTTTTGGCGCCTACTCACATTCGAATAGCACGTCACAAGATCGAATATTCCACGTATATCTAAATACACGTCATTCCAATGAATTTATTACCTACAGACAGTTGCCTGCTGCTGCTGGATTTATTACAACTTCACCATTTAGCAAGTAATTATCGTTGAAAATTAGATTCGCGCATACAATTCGGATATCCCAGTGGTGCGTTCCGGGGTTTAACCTGCAACCTTCGTTAAGAGGGCAAGCGTTTTACCTTAGCGATAACTAGCTCATACATCATTTGTTTAGACTCAGATAAACATAGCTTTAAAGTAGCCCAGTAAGTAGTGAGGGACTAAACTTGTTCCAAAACTAGTAGTGCCCGCGACATTGTGCGCAGGTAGGTGCCTACTTTAGTTATATTACTATCACGAGGACCTCTGGTATTTCCCAGGATTAAAGTATATACCTAGTTTGCATTGGCCTGGTATATGTAAGCTATTACCACGCCAAGATTCAGTAAAATCCGCCATGTGAATTTTGGAGTAAGTAGTAGTACATTTTTGGCTATCCCGGGGCAACCCTTTCGTTTCCCGGGACTAAATATACAAAATATGATGATGTTTTTATAAGTTGCAAAGAATTTTCAATGAATTTTGTGATACAGTTTTTGGCCATCCCGCGGAAACCCATCCATTTCCAGGAATATAAATAGTAGGTTTCCTAAATATTTGCTTGGCTATAAATATAAACTAGCACCTGTCTGGTTTCATCATCATCACATGTCAAGTTTCATTTCATCAACATCCGTCTGATAGGTTTCCCGTGATGCGCGGACAGACTGAAAAACATAAACACGAATTTGGGCCAAGAGTGGGCCCAGGACCAGACTCAGATTATCTCTCTTTCTTATCACAGGGATTATTCAGACTGAATTAATAAGATAATTATACCTACTATTAGTGTGACCTAGGTATCTACGCACCGTTTACAATAAAATGGTATTCGTCAAGGACATGATAAGTGGGCCGGCAGCGGTCGGCGAGAGCATCCGGGCAGCGGGGCGCGGCGTGCGCTGCGCCGCACCCGCTCAGCGCCGCCGCGCACACCAGCGCCCACAACCAGCCGCGCCGACAGGACACGCCAGCCGTGCTGCGTGCGCGCACTCGCTCGGAGATGCCACACATTATGTCGAGTAGAACGGGTCCATGACGCGCCACGGTGCGGTCCGGCGCGAAACTGGTTTGTGTTATGTGAAAGCGGACCAGATACCGTTTAGTTAGATGAACAATTACTATTTGTAGCACTTCACTTGCTGGTTTGGGTCACAGGATATTCACAAACTATGTTTACGCCATCTACTTAAGTAGGTGTGAGGCAAAAAACAAAGATGAGGAAAATAAAAGCAATAACTACAACTTCCTTGCAGTACACTATCTCTACCCAAAGACATGAGCAAGAGCAGACAAACACTACCGCAAAACACACAAACAAGTATGATAGGTAGGTACCTAATATATGTAGGTTCCTCTGCCACGCACTGAACACACGATTACTTTTTGCCTCTAAATGATTTAAACCTATTTGTTTGGAATAAATACAGCTGAACACAACGAACTTTTCATTGCATTAAATTAAATAACCCTTCCATTTGGCTTTACCGTAGTCGGGTAAAAAAATGTAATAACAAGTAACCCAGCACCCACCCATCGTCTGCGACAGCAGACAGATGACTGGCTGGCTGGATGAGTGCGTGCGTTCGCGCACCACAGAACAAAACACTCGCGCGCAAGCTCGTTGAATGACTGACACATAGCCTCTATAGGTACTTGACTGAACTGATAACGTGGTCAGAGAGGTTCTGTCAAGGCCTTTGACAAGACAGACCACGGAATTAGAATACGAGGTACTGGAACGCTGACTGGAGCACAAACTGCGAGCCGGGTTACCAAAACGGTGAATTACCTTTTTAATCAGTTAATGTGGATAAGAGAGTAAAATGTGCGACCCGGAAGTTCCGCATTTACTGATCCGATTCTCAACATAATTTTACTACTTGATACGATTATTATATAATTATTATTAGGTATTTTTTATTAGAATATTATAAAGTTATCTATACTTATTTGACGATCTGTTTAGCGCAGTTGGTAGTGACCCTGCTGTCTGTGCCGAAGGTCCCCGGTTTGAATCCTGGTGTGGATAATCTTTGTGTGATGAGTACGGATGTTTGTACCTGAGTCATGAGCGTTTAAAGTATTATATACTGAGTTCGTCCTCAGTCCATTGTACAGTACCAATAATACAAGCGTTGCTTAGTATGGGACTATAATATAGTTGGTGTGTTCGTCCGGAAATATTATAATTACATGACTTATGACTTACATAAATATAATTTGTACTAAACAAATTGTAACTTATTACTTATAATTTTGTAGGATACTAGTCCTACACATGTAGCTTCAAGCTAGGTACATAACATATTAGCATGTACACTCACGCAAACAAATCATACTTATTTACGAATACCAACTGTATACATAATTAACCTAAATCTTACGTACATACATAATTACGAATTGTGTGGGGGAGGGTTGTCAATCTCCGGATCTGCTGATGCGTTTCTTAAAATTCTTTTACTAATAGGAAGCTACATTATCCCTGAGAATATCATTTAATTATTATGGAAAATGTATATAAATAAACATTACAACACAACCACTGATTACACTGTTGTTTTTATGAGGCCCATAGTAAGTGAACACGTCTTAGTTCCATATGTATCAGACACTGAGGTAATTTGGACGAGGAGCTATTCCACTGTAACCCGAACGCTGCCCAACCGAGTTAGATTCGACGAATGACCTCTGTCAAACATTACAATTTGTAACCTTCACATGCTATTAGGTCTGTGCGCGTTGTTCACAAAACTGATGGCCTTGGCAATCAAACAGTGGTAGAAGCTATTACTGGTGACGCCGGCGCCGCAGACAGTGTTGATGCTTCGGTGGACGACGTCGCGGTGGACGGTACCGACGTGTCCGTTGAGCCCACAACTGAGGACTGTACTAACGCGTCTATCGACGCTATTCCCGTATCCCGCGATATCCAGTCGTCGGTCGACCTCATCGCCACGGACCGTGTAGACATATCGGTCGAGCCTGTCGCGGCGCACCATATCGACGTGTCAGTTGACGCCGTCGCCGTGGACGGTCCCAACACATTGGACTGTGCTGCCACGCTGGTCGATAGTGCGATTCGCTTTGCCCGCCGCGGTGCCGGCAGCGCGTGCCGCAGCTTTGACCAGAACCAGGGGTCGCCCCAACGCACGTATGTGTTAGCGGCCAGGTAGGCGCGCAGCTCCGTGTCTAGCGGTAGCCGCGAGGGATCCTCCAGTAGTACGACGACGAGCCGCGGCTCGGCGTCTTGCAGTGCTGCTGCGTATGCTTCGCGGAACTCGGCGCGAGCCCACTTAGAATGCAGGAAGGCCGCCGACACCACAGCTACGGTGCGGCGCGAGACACGCACTGACGCCGCGATCTGCGTCGGGATCCAGCCGCCCGGCGCCCAGTCGCGGTAGTGCACGCACAGCCGCAGCGGCGTCGCCCCGCTCTCCAGCCGCTCCACCAGCTCGCGCACCACTGCCTCATCCGTGTGCGCGAACGACACGAACGCGTCGTACACGCGCCCGTCGTTCGCCTCATGCGCGCGCGGCAGCAGGCCCCACGCGCGTAGCGCCACTTTGGCGCGTAGGCGCAACTCAGGCCTCAGCAGAACCATTGCCAGCGCGGACACCACCGCCGCTACCATAGCAAGCGCTGCTGCCACGACCACAATGCGGCTCGTACTCTTGCATTGAAAATAAAATATTTTTTTATTTTATAAGTACATAGTTGTAGCCAAGTTGGTAGAGCACTCGCCTCCATAACGAGGGCCACAGGTTTAAACCCCGGCTCGCACTTCTGGGATTTCTGGATTTCATGTGGGAATCTCATTTGCTACTATGATTATCGCTTGCTAAACGGTGAAGGAGAACATCGTCAGGAATCCTGCATGTTTGAGGGACCCCCTCGTAAAGCCGTATGTGTCCACCAACCCGCACTGGGCCCGCGTGCTGAACTATAGCCCAATCCCCCTTGCATTGAAGAGAGATTGAAGAGAGGCTCATGTCCACCAGTGAGATTTTAAAAAGGGCTAATATATTTTGTTTTATTCATGTATATAGGCCAAAACAGCAGTAGCAGCAGCAGCAGCAGTAGTACTTATGAATGTCTATAATCCACCAACCATTCGAAACATGGTTTCTATTGAGATAAGCTAGACAGGAACTCAATGGTTTTCAAAAAAGGGTATACATACATTCCCAGGAACATTGGCACATTCAGATGGCGGCTCGATCACGGCTGCCATAAGCGAAGCGCCGCTAGCACACGTAACGTTGGTGGCGTCGGCGAACACTTCGGGGCTCAAGCGCACGGCGTTGAGTGCTTGGCAGCTGCACTCGAGCGGGGTGCCGGCGAGCCACACGCGCCGATCTGCCCGCGAGGCAAGCTTTACCACAGTTTCCCCGACAATCAGAGCCTTTGAGTTGTTCCGCAGGTCAAGATTCTGCAAAAAAAAAATACGAGAGTGAGTCGAATGCTTAATAGCTGGGAATCGCCACCTCCGAGCTTTTGTTGTTGTATGGATGGACGGTCTCGTTTGTCAGCTGGATCCTACACCACGTCTTGCGATTTACAGTTGCCATTGTAGAACCGTTTTGTAACTGTTACATATCAATTACCTGTGCGTCTATGGTTCGTGTCACATTCCAAAAATGTCGCGGATAGTGCCTCTCACTCACCGTGAGATTCGGAGGTAAGTCGTCGGGGTTCAGAACTTCGATATGGTTGTTGGCGAGGCGCAGGTCCAGCGCGTAGCCATCTTTTACGGACAACGTGGTCAGCATTTCGTTTGCGCTCGGCACGCGGCGAAGCCCTGCGCCCGCGCAGGCCAGCTGCAGCACGCGGCCTGGCGCCGCGTCGTCGTCACGCACGCCACAAGCGCAGCCTGAGGGGCAGTGTGCGGACCTGGGCGCGGTGCACAGCAACTCGTCGAGTAGTACTTTGTTCAGAGCACGTCCGTCCGCACAGTGCGCGCCGTCCACGCGCAGCCAAGTCCCGGAGTGGCGCAGTGCGACCGCGGCCCAGTACAGCTTGCAGTCGCAGCGCAGCGGCTTGCTCAGCGTCATGTGGACGACACTGCCGATCTCCTCCATTCGCTTTTCGTCATTCCGCTTGAACTCCAGGGTGGTCACGTTTGAGTCGGTCAGATCAACCGTGACGGAACCCGAGGCGTTGAATTCCAGATCGGTGCGCTGGAAGGGAGCACATAATAAATCACCTCATGATTCCGCTCGCATCCTAGAATCCTGCACTTGTGCTCGTTTATGAACACATAATGGTAAATACAAGTCATCTTCTATATAAGTAATATAAATATATATATCTATATTTTATGCTTTGTCCTGAATCACTAACAGATAACACACAGCCGAAACCGCTGGACGTAGAGACTTGAAAATTTGGATCTTAAGGGGTACAAAAGGGGGATCTAAGATTGTATGCACACTTTCATTCTGTGGGTCGATTGGCTTGAATGTTAAAATCACAATCGCTACGACCATGAGGGGTCGAGGTTTAGAGCAAAATCGATAGTTGCGCAGGCGGGGCTGCGGGAAAACTAGTAAAGTAAGAAAAATAAGAAAGTAAGAAACCTATAATTCATAGACAGATAAAAAACAGTTGACAAACTTTCTGTCCGAATTCCTCCAATATTTTATGTATAAATCATTAGGGGACTTATTAAGGCTTAGTCAAAGGCCTGCAAATGATGACGCTCTGTTTTGGAATAGCTATCAGAGTCTTGCGAAATAGCTTAACTTTATAAGGTATAACTTGACTGATTAGTCAACTGACAAAATATCTGTAATGGTAACACTCTTAAGAAAAATGTAACGGTATGTAAATATATTTTAATAGCTTCAAAAGGTGTAAGCATAATCGTAAATAGCATTTTATTAAAATGGACGGTACCGTGAGGCGAGTGACGGGGGTGTACTTGAGGTTGAGGTTCTGGAGCCGCGGCATCGCCTGGCGCCAGTCCTCGCACACCCGCGACGTGTCGGTGAAGCTCAGGTCCAACTTGACCAAGTTCCTCAAATTCTTCAACTTTGACCACCCTATAATAATGATAATGTTTATTAACCAAAAACAGATTTACAGGTATTTATGTATACATACATTGCGGTTACAATTTAATAATAATATTTTTTAAATACCTGTCAGTTATTGGAGGCGATATCATATTTTAACACGAATACGCAGAATCATGTTTCTTCTTGAGGTTTCTTTCATTAATTACTAATATGACGACCCAATTAACCTATTGTGATTGTTGAATGTCTATTTAAAAATTTTATAACCCCTTGTAACTCAATATTCCATCAATAATTAATAGTTAATAGACTCAAACCTACAAATTAATATATATCCCTGCCCTATTGATCCAAGAATAGTTATAATAATGTCTTAAACTATGAAAGATATATATTGCCTGTTCATACTGAACGATTTCAAACTCGGGGCGCGAGTCCCACTAGCCCTTGTCTGTCTTGTTCTAAGTATCAAGCTGCCTATTTAACATTTTCGCTTACCATGTAGGGTGTTAAAGTAGGCGTTACTTTCGGTGGGACACAAGTTGAGCGCTTCGTTGTCATTGAGGCGAAGGTTTTGCAGTACCGGCAGTAAGCCTGGAGCTTCCAGTGAGTCCAGCGCCGAGTTGTTTAGCTGGTTGCTTGACAGCCAAAGCTCGCTCAGGTCCTGCGTGTGCCCAAACAGCCCACTGCGCAAATATTGTAAATATTCTGCTCATACATCAAACAAATAGACAAATTAACTCGCACGGTTCGGCCGCGACATGCGGTCAGTAACAAGCTGCTGGCGAGACACAGAATAACTTATTGTGAGCCCTTTAAGGGTTACACCACCGAAATGCATCCGTTCTCTGTTCCGAACAAAACTTAAATAAAAAATTGGGCTCACCCGGGCAGCGTGAGGAGTTTGTTGTTTGATAGATCCAACTTGCGCAGCTTGTGTGCGTTATCCAGTAGGCCGTCCGGCAGTGTGTCCAGCGCGCAGCCAGTTAGCGATACACGCGTCAGGTCTTTGGCACCACTTAGCGCGCTGTTGTCCAGCCGCGCGAGGTTCGTGGCATCAGTCACGGTCAGCGTATCTAGTGCAGTGCATTTCGCTAACCAGTCAGCCGGCAGCACAATGGCAACGGCATCAATCAGCTCCAAATGCCTAAGCTTGGCGCAGGCCTCCCATGCCCGCGGCTCGGGCGGCGCCCATCCTGTTATTATGACGTTCTCGAGGTTATCCGGCAGCGAAAGGCTCACGGTGACCCCTTCGTCGGAATTGATGGTTAGCTTCTGCAGTCCGCCCGCTGCGTCCAACTGCAAGGCATTAGAGTCCGAGACCAGCAGTGCAATGAGTTTATAGAGATGCACGAACGGAGCCGCAGGCACGGTACCAATCGCCGTATTCACGAGCTGAAGGCGCTCGAGGTTAGGGGGTAGTAGATCGAGGTCGGGTACCTTGAGGATCGTGTTTTCGACGTGCAGTGCCCGTAAGCCGGTCAGGCTGTTCAAAACGCTTGCATTTGGTTCAAAGTTCACATAATGAATCTGAAGCGTATCGAGCATACTAAGACCATCGAGATGCTCGCTGCTTAGCGTGCCGCGATGCAATATTAGCCTTTTGGGCAAAAATATGTTGAGAGCGCGTAGGACGGTTGCGTATGACGAAGTCTCGCTCGTGATGTCTGCCGGCGCAATCTCCACGCAGCTCACTTTCACCTTGCGCTCGAAGCTCGGAAGCCAGTCGAGTTTTACGCCCTTTGGGGCATTCAGAGTGAGACAATCTTGACCTTCAGTGATTGTCAGCTCGCTACCTGAGATAAATCCACCCAAATACACATTAGGTTAGTAATATTTTTTATGACAATGGTAAATTTAGGCGACCAGCGGATTTTTTTAAATTATAGATTGACACGACAGTTATCAAGCGTCCGCGTTCCCCTCCGGCTATGTAAAATTATCAATCAAATGGTTCCGTGACCCGCCCACCACCGGTGCCGATTTTTTCTACATGTAGCCTATTGATTTCTTATATTTACGCGAATACTACACATTTTACAGAATTTAGATTGATTTTATTTATTTATTAGAGGACATCCTTCCGTGAGCATAGTTGCTGTAAAGCAGCCAAGTCGTCGGGAACGTAAAGCCATAAAATATACACGTTAAAATCTGTAAAATAAATTATATTTCTACATGTAGCCTATTTGAGAAATGCAAGCGTGGCGCGGCGCGCGGCGTCCGATACATTTGGCGCGATTGATTTGAACGTATGGCTGGGCACAAAAAACCACGGGCGGTGCCGAGGGCAGAAGCTAGTAGTAAACATAAAGAAACTCGTATTTTCCAATTTCCACATTTTGGTTGGTCCTATTATCGTCGTCGGTGTGATTATCGTCTGTCGTTAGCGATAAGAGTTAGAAAACGTTGCAATTTGATAAAGGTAAATGTAAATATGCGGCTATCTCACCGTTTACTGTGAATGTGTATTTTTGGAAATCAACTGTACGCTCGCAGCGATCGGCGTGGGCGGGCGGGCAGCTAGGAGGCGCGAGCGCCGCGCCGCGCGCGAGCAGCAGCGCCGCCAGCAGCAGCGCGCAGCACCAGCTGCGCACGCCGCGCACGCCCCTCGTGCAGCGCGGACGCATTTGCACGATGACACTCCACTTTGTGCCACGAATATAGGTTCCACATCGCGGTTCAGTAGCTTCTCGAGACTGGTTTATTTCCTTTGCTTTAGATAGTGAGCGGTAAAAACGGATGAGACATTTCAAGAAAAGAAAGTTAAATATTATAGTTTTATGTTTTCAGTTCATCACTTTTTTGAACACTTTACTGCTGATTTGAGAAACTGAGGGGAATAAAACTTTGGTAAATTGCTTGCGTTTTATGTTGAGGAAAACGATATTTTATCTACTATGGTCACTGTTTTAACACCACTGCTAATTTGACACAGTGAAGGGAATAAAACTTTGGTAAATTGCTTGCTTTAAGGAAAACCATACTACACAATAAGGATAATTTTATTAGAGCAGCTCTGAACACACTCTTGCTTGTACAATACACGAGCGAGTGAGAGCCCTGCGCGCTGGCAGCCGTCCGAGCGCGGTTACATATTTATAAAACGTTCCTCTATGGTTTATTAACACGGTTAATAATGGTGATCTTAGATTCAAAGAGCCAGCTGCTGCAGCTACCGTGCTAAAGCGTTTTATAAGTCAATAATTTTAATTTCATCAAGATTGGTTCGGTAGTTTTTATTTTATCGATATTTCTTTGACCATTTTTATCATCTCGAAGATTTTATCTTTAATAACATTAAGTAAGTAGATGATCTGATTTTAATGATAACTTTTTTATATACTTTTATTTGGTCCCATTTAAAATTCATCAAGATTCATTTAGTAGTTTTTCTTTTATATTTGTTTCTTGACTTGGTGTGTATCTCGATAATGTTATAATTGCTATAAAAGGTTTAACAAAAATAGTGTAAGATATTTATGGAGGTTATCAAGGAGGTGATGACAATCATGTTTATGTATAAAAGATAACACCATTACATCGCGGATTTAGTATGTGGTGATATTTTCAAAAGATGAGTTATTTTTTAAATTTAATATAATTTGATTATTTTTTTTCGTGAGCAAGCCAAAAGGGTAAAACCTTTTGGCTTGCTGATGGATGGATGGACTTGCTGATGAACTAAAGTATTTTACACAAGTATTGTTAAACCTTATATATTATCATCCAGTAAACATAGGTTTTAAGTGTAATAAGTTATTATAATCTTTGAGTATAGAATACTTTTTTCACAAAAAAACGACTTCAAAAAACTGAAAATCTAAAATTCAACTTATCTATATGTCTATCTTTTTTTTGCGTGGGCAATCCTCACGGATACCCGCAAGCCCCGGGGAAAGCAAGCCGGATATATCGCACTCTTACCGACTTCAAGCCTACAATGTTTCTTCTCCCGTCTTGTGGGGGGAGGAGGGGGGTATTTACTTACTTATGTTAGACTAGGTAGATTTTTGTCCTAGAATATTTTTTGCTTTTCAGTTTAACGTTTTTCAGTAATAAGCTTTTTAGTGTTTACTAAGGTTTCCCTGAAAGTGGTAAACCCTTTCTGAGCTAGCAGCATTATGCGGGTGTGAAGGGCGGTAGGTGCGGGACGCATGCTTAGTTTTTCCTTCAGTTCGCCACATGCGTTTACGGTTGCACGCTCAGTACATTCGCCCGTGAATTCCCGCGTGAGATATAAAAATAGCACTGCAGCTGTTGTGGATTATTTTGGGAGGAATTTGGGTACCTACATTATTATATAATTGTTGAAAAAATAAAACTACGCAATAAATGTTGTTATCATACGTAAAATTTTATTAACAACTGTTTCATGGCTCTTATCTACATCTACATACACGTTATCTATGTGTGTAGTTGTGACAGATTTCAGTACACGTAACATAATGTTTTGCGAGCGGTCAATGCTCCAAGAGCTATTCAACCCGCACTAGGCAGTTGAACTACATACCTATGACCTAACGAATGAGTGCAATGTAATGACAACCGCTAGGCTAGCATCGGGTAGTAGTGTGCAATAATGATGCGGTCACTCGCCTGGAGTCCTTGACCGCCCCGTGATGTGATGTGAAGCAGCGAATTAGCAATCGACCGATCGATCGGTTAACAGTTGCGATTACATTGAGCCACAATTACTTCATAGATCTACCTATAAATATAAACGATGCAAAAGTACCTACTTACATACTCACACGAAGAAATAATATCTATAGACCACAGACCACCTTATATTTATATGGTCTGTGTGATATAGACGGAGTTTCGTGAACAACATATTGAAGGTCAAAACACGAAGTCGCTTTGTGCAGCACGCGCGAGTTTGCGAGTACTTACACGTACGCTAGTAGGTAGTTCGCGCGAGCTACACACAGCGGCTTGGAATTGTTTCGGGTCCATATGTAGCTCGCATGACTCACTCTATTATTTGTTCGTCTATAATAACAATATTTACATGTTGGCTTAGATTATATAATTAATCTAAGGATGTTGGCTATTATGTCTACAGCAGTAAGTGTGTACCCGAGACTGTATACTGTAATTTCCCGTAACTAGGTACAAAGTTTTGTACCTAGATATTTATATAATTTTGTGTTAGGTCCCTACATCTTAGTAAGTATCTTACATACATTATTTTTACACTAACCGACTTGTGTTTTTGTAAGCTTTTAGATAGCTACCGTGATGGTGCTTAGACTGCTTAGTCTATATCTTTCTATTTATCTTTCATAAAAAACAGCATGGAAAAAGTAAGCAAGTAATATAATTATTTATTAACTGATGTAGGTACCTCTTCACTCACCTATAATATATGTTTTTTCATTTCAATATTTACAAAACAAAAATCTGTACAGAAATGTATGCCGTGCGTGGCACACATTAGGATCGATGTCGGTGTACGAACGACAAACCATATATTAAACCATACTTATACATGTTCCTACTTAACTGTAAGTTAAGGAGCTATCTACAATAATACATAGCTTAGATTATTTATATGTACACACATATTCTTAGTCATTTAGGTGTTTTGCATTCACTTATAGAGGCTGTACCTAAGTATCTTTTTCACTAAAACGAATACCACGGATTACAGCCTGTATACAGAGTGAATCAGAACGGATATACTAACCTTTGAACCTGAGCTTCTTTAGTGCTTTTTCAAAGTCAATATTTTGATTTTAAGTCAACTTAAAAGAAAATTGTTCACAAAAAGAGCAATTCCCATTTGGTGGGAATAACATTTATTTTTTTAATCCTTTTAACGAAATTCTGATTTCACAGAATGATTATAATTACAAATGCGCATCTGAATCGCCCCGTAAAGCATAGACGTGAGTTTTAATTATACATATTATGTCAGTAGATAATAACGCTGTGTAAGAAGGCATACTATACACTAGATGCTTGGTTGGATGCTGGTCCGGCTCCTCAGGAATATAAATGACCTTGTTTGAGCAGACTATTAAGATTTTGTATTTATCTTCTTCCTTCTTATTTTCATTTACATAAGTAATTTGTAAATGTGGGAACCATGTAGCCATTAACTGTAATTTTATACTTAGTTAGTACTTTTGTTTTTTTTTTTTGACCTGCTGCTAAAGTTTGATTAGCCGTTCCTACATTGTTCTCACATACCTATAACAATGTATTGCTCAAAAATGTAAAAGATCTATTTTAAAAAAAGAGCAACCATGGAGTTTCTTGCCCGTTCTTCTCCATAGGAACGGCATTCCGAACGGGTGGTAAAGCAGTACCATAATATTTTTGTAACTTGACGATTCATAAGTACTGTACAATAATGATCTACGTGAATAAAAAATATTCTGATTCTGATTCTGATTCCTTATCTAATTTATTCAATGCTGTCACACAGCTTAGCTTTGCAGCTTAGCTTGGCTGTGATTTGTTCCCTTATTTTATTTGACAACTTATATTTCAGGTTATTGATATACATTTCAAAGAACATAACATAAACATGTTTTGTATAAAATTCAAATGTTATATTGTTCACAGGCAGGAAATAAACTGCTTAGCAAGTACATAGGTAACGTGAAGACACTTGCACTTGCTTACAAAGCGGTAAATTAGAATACTATGTATGTTCTTAATTAAAATCATTAGGAATTTTATTAATTTACATCTCATCACCTGATCATATGTACAGCATCACTTAAGGTACACAAAAACATACAAAATATCACTCACACAATTTACATACCTACCTACTTACCATTCATTATCAGTACGACACACAACAATAGCGCTTAGACTCGTCTTGCGACGCGGAACTGCTCGGCATAAGTCGAACACTCGAACAGAACTCCCACTTAAGGGCTGCTTACGTTTAATGCGCACATTCTGGCAAAATAGCATCGAAGCCGCATAGGAATCACTCCATAAATGCTCAATCTAATGATGTTAAGTAGTTACATAAGCAGGGCTTAAATAGTTGAGTATTGTTAGGAAATTCGGTCGTCCTTCAGCCGTCATTTTAATTAAATATCCTACCTATTTGGTATATAGTCACCCCGTGCTACGTCCACCTGTTTCGTACATGGTCTTGTATGTAAGCAACGTAACTTTTGGCATTGGGTACCTTCATATTGGACTCGACACGGGCGAAGGGCATCGTCATGTGAAATGTAAACAAACAACTGTTTTACATCCATTCGCATAACTACATAACTTACCTATCTAGGCGGAAAACATTTATTAATATTCCATTTGCCTGCCAATGACGATCTAAACACGACAACAGGCGGTCAGCGTCGGTGATACACACACACAGCAATGTTTTTTACAAAGCACCTAAAGAAATATTAGGTTTAACAAAAATCGTGTATAATATTTTAACAGATGAATCAGTAACTTATACGGATCACATCTATACATATAAATAAAATTGGAGTGTCTGTTTGTAATATTAAAATAACCGCTTTTTACTAAATGCATTTGGATGTATACACGGTACCTATACCAAAACAACCTTTTTTAAAGTTTTTGTCTGTCTGTCCGTCTGTCTGTCTGTCTGTCTGTCTGTCTGTTTGTTCCGGGTAATCTCTGAAATGGCTGGACCGATTTTGACGGGACTTTCACTGGCAGATAGCTGATGTAACAAGGAGTAACTTAGGCTACTTTTATTTTAGAAAAAAAAACATGGATCTCACGAAAAAAAATTAAAACCAATGTTGCAGCGTTGCGCCTGATTAAGTTTGATAGCAACAACCTGAAATGCGTCCCGCGGGCTCAGAATCCGCGAGCAGGCTGTTGCCAACGGTTGTGTTTTTGTTAAATACCATGCGGACGAAGTCGCGGGCAACAGCTAGTTGTTTTATAAAATACTTGTGTAAATGATGTTTGATTTTTTAAACAAGGCGTACCAGTAGCGTTCGGCCTTGCGCGATGTAATTTTTTAAATGTCTAATAATTGGATTTATTCCACTTTAGGAATGTTATCTTTATTACCTACTGTTCGCCCTTGTAAAATGTTTTACATTATTATTGTCACACCTTATATAGCTAAGCTATTGCATTGAAAGTGTAACCGGGTAAAAATACATATCAGCTAGGTAGAACTAGAATGACTCTAATTCTATGACATG
Source organism: Pheosia gnoma (assembly GCA_905404115.1). Lineage (NCBI taxonomy): Eukaryota > Metazoa > Arthropoda > Insecta > Lepidoptera > Notodontidae > Pheosia > Pheosia gnoma. The sequence goes on along the minus strand of FR989904.1, from coordinate 10,087,093 downwards.
CTGTGCCTGTAAATCAAATTCGTTAAGCGATAATCGAGACTACTAGCTCCCTGTAAAACTGTACATCCATACTCCAATTTTAACGTGTTAGCCGTACACACACACTAGCACGCTCTACATTATAGACTCTTAACTACCTAGTTAGTTGATTAGGTATTTGATTATCGTTTGAGTATTCGGCTATAATTATCTTTAAAATTACAGTTAATATTCGCCTAGTGTAATAGCTAGCGGCCAGATAGATTCACCCATTACTGGTAAACTGATCTTTTGAAACGAAGCGGTGTCCCTGGGGTCGGATGCCAGTGTTGTTGGGGTATGGTGCAGTGTCGCGGTGGTGTCGCGTAGTGTTCGTTGGTGTAACGTAGTGTCGTGGTGGGCGCTCACAGCGGCGGCAGGTCATTGTCGACGTCGAGCCGACGGCGAACCCACTGCAGCACCGCCTCCTGCAAGCGTGGATGGACATTCTTTACACAGTATTGATCAGACTATGATATGAATATAGTACAATTCGGTTTGATATCGTACGTTTACCTATTATTTCAATTCACAATAATCGTATCGAATATCACGTGACACCGTTTCAGGAATGTGGTTTCATAAGCGATCCACGACGCGAGAACGGTATCCAATCGAAGCGTCTCGGTTTCCTTGTCGTAAAGTTCTAAATAAGGGAGCTGGTCCGATGTTACTAAAGTTATTTGGCATGCACGCTAGCATGCGTGGAATAGTAACCTTACTTACACCAATGAGTTATTTCTATGATCGGGACCCACCGTCTTTGGTAGGCACCACGAACCGTTAATCTAAAACCAACACCAGGAACAGGACTCGGAAAGGATACGGAACTTAAACAAGAATAATTATGTAATGGTATTACTCGTAGAGGTCAAACTAGTGATTGTAATTATTTTCAAACCGGATTTACAATAAACCTCACCACCACTTAATAGGTACCTAGTTCTGAGTAGGTACTATTATCTGGGACAAACCAATATTTTTTATGATGTAACAAAATACTGATAAAATAATGAATATACTAATTGTTAGTGCCTTACGGTGCCCTAAGCGGCGAGACCATGCACTATGCAGCCTGCCTTATAACAGATTTTCCTTGCGTCCTATCCAGAGTTAGGCAGCCGCTAGCGTCTGATGAACGAGAGGTGCAGCAGTGGCTCGGGCGCAGCAGACGAGGGGGACGGTGGAGATCGGATAGACGGGGTAGGGGGAGGTCGGGGGATTGGTCAGTCGTGGTGGTGCGAATGGTGCGCGTTGTCGGTGTAGTCGTCATAATCGCGCGGCGCTTCGAGCTCGTCGTCGCGGCCCTCGTACTCGTCGCCGGCGTCGCCCTCCCCACCCTCGCCCTCCTCCTCCGAGTCGTCGGCGGGCACGACGGGGAGGTCCTCGCGCGATGGTAGCAGTGGCGCCGACTCCTGCGCACCGCCGCACAGACCAACACCGGGTTATGTTACACACGCTCATGCGTCCACCGCCAGTTAAAACGTCAACTTTATATGATAATGTTATTTTCCCCTATTTAGTGAGGGCTATGAAATTGAAACCCTAATAAACCAACTACGACAGCTTCTGTTTGGTCGATATTTCTACCATTCACAGTCCTAGAGAGGTGCAACACGCCACAAACACGCACACCAACATTAGTATACCAAGTTAATTGTTATTGCAGCAAGCATTAGACCTTAAACACGGATTTAAATAACATCAACCAACTGCAATGAGGGCAAGACAAGAGTTGGTTTATAGGCTCAATTGGATAACACTAGCAACGGTGGTATATGTGCGAAGTGCAAGGCCGCTGCTAGTACCTTGGTGGGCCGCCAGCCGCAGCCGGGCAGCGGCAGGCCGTCGGGGCCCAGCGGGCACGGCGCGTCCAGTCCTGGCACGCCCTGTTCGCCCCTGTCGCCTTTGTCACCCTTGCGGCCGCGCTTGCCGACCGGACCCTGTGGGGAGCGCGGTTCATGTAGTCCCAACAATAGTGTAGCTTTACAAATTCGGCACCTATAAGTATATGCTATACTGAAGCCCCTGACTATCCGACTTGTAATCACCAAAACTATGCATCCTACCGACGGTGATCCGGTCGTCGCTCGTATTCCTTTCGGCCTCTTGATGCATCTTAAGAATGGATCTAATTTGCGCATACGCAGTTGCGGGGAACAACTTATAATATTTCAATTCAAAACTGAGAGAATCGTAAGGTATACTGTTAAGTATGCAAGTACTCAGGGTGTCTCGGGTTCGTTTACATGACGACAGTTGACACTAGAACTCAGTCTGTTGCACCGATTGACAAAGTGTATACACTGCGGTAATATTGAGTTGCAGATCATGTTTCATCTGGTTTCTATGTCGCATAGTTTCTGTCGACATTAGTCTCTAGTGTCAGCGTCGCCGTGTTTACTAGCATAATGCTTATTATAATCTGCGCTGAAACAAATATGAATAGTGAAGAAAAGCCATAAGCCCAAGGACAGTGCAGTAGCAGTGGTGTGGGCGGGGCGGCCACTGCCGCAGTTAGTGGGCTGGCATGCGTCTGCAGGAAGGTTAGTGGGCGCGGGGGAAGCAGGCAAGCCGGCGCCGCGGCGCAGCGGAGGCGAGTGCGGGCCGCGCTCCATCACTTACTGGCTCTCCTTTGTAGCCCTTGTCACCCTTGGGACCCTGTCGAGGGGAAATACGACTTATCAGGTAGAGTTTATTAAAAGAGCTTATGAACGCAATATCAAAGCTCATTATATACTCGATTTACTGTTTAGCTTCGAGCGACTAACCTCTTGGCCGGGAATTCCGTCGGTGCCCTGAAATTAATGTAGAGACAAGTAAACATGTGCTCGATATAAATAAACTTCATTCATCTGAACAGATCGCCTGCCGTAGACCGACAGGCGCAAATAACGTGTGCAACATACTGGTAGTCCTGGGTCACCTCTCTCGCCCTTGGAGCCCGGTTCCCCCTGCGCGCCCTGTCATCACCAATTTACTTATTATTTTATTTATATATCATGTATCTTTTGAGTTATCTTTTATTAGTTCTATAAGTAGTCATGTAGTGTATGGATGGATGATTATTTAATTCATGAGGATTGATGTTAGAAACCTAAACTCATAAGAAACAAATATCTCGGATACCACATTGCTCAGATACCATAACATTATTATGCATATATTGCCGAAGCGGTTTTGATCGGTGTGGTATGAGCCAGTAACCCCCGGGGTACACTAGTCCGTGTTGCGTGGTCGTCCGAGGCGCTGGTGGGTGGGTCGGCGGAACACTAACCTTCATGCCGTCGAGTCCCGGCGGGCCCTGCGGAACAAGCACACGTGAGCGCGGCGCGGCGGCGCGGCGGTCCGTCACCCCGCGAGCGGCGCGCGGCGTGACACACCACACTGCACTGCATGCACCTTAAGCCTATCCACTTTCCCTTTTGTGGGTTTAAACTATGGGAGAGTATAACTAGTCGGGTATATGTAGCTAGGATTCCCAAAATGAATAAATGAGTATTTAAAGAATATTTTGTTCATCATCAAGCCAGCCTTACATAAAAAAATCTACTTTTCTAGAAATGAACTTCACGATAAGGTGGTAGACGGCATATGACCCGAAACGGTATTTTTAACGATTGATAAGTAAGGTAGTTATGACGTTTTATAAGTACTTATTGGTATACATGAATAAAAATATTCTGATTCTGAAAGAGGTTTCTTGTTTCATCAGGGTTTCATGCTTCTCAAAAATTCGTATGCAAGGCTAAATCAATATAAGTAGGTATGCATAATGTACCTTACCGTTGTGTCGTGCGCCAAGGTGCAGTAGTCACAATGCAAGGAAGCGTTGAAGATGCGCCAGCGCAAGAATAGAAGAAGGCTCGGAGGAGGGTTGCGCAGACGCAGAGCATTGAACGCTAAACATGGCGGGCCGCGGCGGCCGAATGTAAGGAGAGAAGCGAGGGCATCGCGACCATCGGAAGTGAAACACGGATATGCACGGCATGCAAATATTTATTTTCCTTCAAAATAATTTGTAAACAACAATAGTTGATGTTCTCGTGATGTAGGTATATATGGTACAAATGACAACGTTTGTTTTTCATTAAAAAAACTAAATCCTTAACATTACGCTTAAGATATACACGACGATACAGAGATAGAACCTTATGTTCCATAGTGATAGAGATATAGCGTAGCGTAGCGCGAGTGCGGCCACACGCTCGCGGGGTCCCGCCGCGCCCGGAGCAGCGGGCGAGCGCGGCCGCCTGCCTACACATATATTTACACGCAGGGCTTCAGAATGGGCGGAATGCGCTCGTGAAAATATATGACCGCACTATAAAAATAAATCAAATAGTTTTAAACAATGAGAAAAGACAGAAGATAAAATATGAAGGTATATTACAGTCAATCACGCAAGAATCTTGTGTACGTTCTGCAAAGATTATGCTACGTAGATAGTAGACATGAATTTCCTATGCTATGATTTGTACATTCGTGTTGCAATCGCGCGGCACGGGGAAGTTGGCGTCAAATTTAACGAGGTGTTTAACTGAAATAATGTTAAGTAATTTTAGTAGCTGTAAGTCAATATTACCAAAGTCATGCGATACGCGCAACTAAAGGTCGTTTGTGCAGTAGATACACCGCCGGTGGTAGCACACTTTTTGCTTCTAAATAGTATTACGAGTGAACGGAGAACTAGAGAATCTAGAAAACTGCGCAACGGTTCTCAGAACCAAGCGCTTATCTGCAACATGACAGATCACGCATCTCCGACCGCTCCGAGCTTAACATTAACATAACATCGTCTATCAGCTAGATATTATTATTGCAATAAGCGAGTGAAAAGTTCGATGAATGGAATAGATCAATACGTACGAGTCAACATTATGTAAGTATAATATTATGTGATAAGATTAGATAGAGGCGGGCGGCCCTGCCCTGGCCGCCCCCTCGGGACGGCAACACCGGTGCGGGCGGTGTGCGCGCCGCGTCGCCGCTCCGTCCGCGCGCGCGCGCTCTCCGCGCACCTCCCTGTCTCTTCTTCCGACTCAAACTTCTATGTCAGTTGTTGACAGTCAAGTACAGTAGTAGAGGTGCGTGAGGGGCGGGTGGGTGCTGCGTGCGAACGGTCCGCCGACGCTGCGCGTGTCCGGCGCTGGCGCACACCAGCGACACTGCACTTTGTTATTATGGGTTGGCTGTTGACTCATGACTATTTTACTTTGTTTTGATACAAAAAACATAATTCAGTTCAAATGGTAGGTTTCGCGCGTTTTATAGCGACGGCTTAAGAAAACGATAGGCTCGTTCCGGGCTCATCTTTGCTAGAGCGTATCATGTTTTAGGATTATTATGCTTAAAGACAGTGTCGCCAGTGTGAGACGCGCCTTCTTATAATTAAATATTCCGTTAAACATTAATATATAGTATAAATTATCATACAATTAGTTGTTAGGCCTAAATTTAAGAAATTGGGCGATACTTTCGTTACATATAAATAGTTCATTGAAATACAGAGAGATATGATAAGAGTCGCGGCGTGGCTCGCGCTCGCTTGCGCACATGCGCGAGCGGCGCGGCGCGGGAGGCTGCCTGCGCGAGCGCGGGCCGCGCGCTCCCGAGGTAACACTTACAGTGTACTTGGCACCCGAATACTTCACAACATTTACAAACATACAGTTTTAAAAATATTCACTCTGATCATTCATATTTAATATCTATATACATAACACAAAGTCGTCTTAGTTACATTACACCATTTATAATTCAAGAAAGGATGGGCCCATTTTTATGATCTTGGATTTTTTAATTTGTCTCCACGCCGAATAGCAGAATGACTATTCAAATATAGAAAAAATAAAAATAAAGATGATTAATTTTCTCATACATCTGATTGTGAGGCGGTCGAAGTTGTCCGGGACAGCTGGTTACAAATAGTACTGTATCTATCTAATGATATATCGATGAGAAACGAACACTGAGATTAAAATATTCTTAACTACGTTTCTCTCTCGTAGTCGCTACAATTTATTGTACAAAATTTTATTACTGACATACGAGTACTCTCATTCGCTCTAAATTTGACGTTCTTTTATATGGTATAAAGAATGAAACTATTTCTTTGTGCCTCTTATTTGACAAGATTACAAATTAGTAAAGAAGAACAATACTCAGTAACACGATTCATAGGAATAACATATCTTATCACCGTTTTTAAGCAGGTGGAATGTTTCATGAAACGCACTTTCGCGCTGAAAGGTCGCCGCGTCTCCGCCAGCTCTAACACTTTCATTAAGTAGAACTCGCAAAATACATCTACAGCAGGAAACAAATATGAAATTTAATACCTAATAGTATAACACAACGCCTTTGTACAAGTCCATAACACTTAAAACTATTGCGGTAACATATCGACGTATCATTTATCCTACACGAGCTGCGTAGATGTATATATACAACAATTTACAAACTGACGACGCCACGGAGCGGAGGAAGCCCGCGCTGCGGCCACGATGTTACCTGCACAGGCGTCGTCGTATGGCTAGATGCGACTCGGTGCGGCTAGACGCGACTCATAGCGGCTAGGCGCGCTGTGGAACGGCACGGTCGCCAACTCGCCTCTGTGCTCGCGCCGCGTGGCCCGACAACAGTCACTACGTGAATGCGAAGTCCGGCGGCCAGCGGTTCTCCTGCACCCACACCAGACCCCGGGTTAGTACGCACGCGTCACACGCACACTGCACACCAACGCTATGTTAATCAGAATGCAAGGCGGTGAACGGAACCGCACCAACCGGCCGCTACCACCCGGTGGCTAGCAGCGGTCGGGTACCGATCCAACATTCAGGGAGATGACAGTTAGTAGGTGGGGCAGGTTAGAGCTGACTCCGACACCACGACACTCCGACACCACCACTCTGTACAGCGATAGTCAGTGAAGGGAAGTGAGAAGGTCCTAGACTCACCCTGGGGCCCGAGTCACCGACGCGCCCCTGCTCGCCCGGCAGCCCCACTGGACCCTGCGGTGGCAGAAAAACGCCGTTTAAAAAATATACATGTAAAGTATGTACGAGATTAGCTATTCTGAATCAAAAGCGAAAAAGAACACAAATCAAACTTACCGGTAATCCCATAGGACCGGCGTCGCCTTGCTCGCCCTTCTCGCCCTGAAACAAAAGAGTTAATTCTATCATAATAATGTATTTAAATTATAATACAGCACAGTGTTGATGATGATGGTGGTGTCGGGTTTATGTACGCACCGCCTTGCCACGTACGCCGGGGTCGCCCTTGTCGCCCTTGATCCCGGGCGGGCCCGCCACGCCGGGCGGGCCGGCGGGGCCCGGCGCGCCCGGCGGCCCCATCATCTGCACACAAATGGCGTCTTATAGTAAAGGAAATGGATAACAAGGATTGATGAGCACTGAGGGCTCGTGAAGTATTTCCCCTGTTCTGAATTGTCGACGCAGCCGCACGCAGTGAGAAGCACGGGCAGGTACTTCTGTACTGAGTGCGTGCTACACCTGGACATGCTCTGCTGCATACAAAACGGACTCTGGTATCATATTGCGGTAAAGCTAAGAACAAGAATGTCAGAAAATATGAAAGAAGCGTGTGATCTGGAGCCAGTCATCAGCCTTCTGCTCCACTCGGTTTCTGATAAAAGTATGCAACTAAATTAGTATAATATAAGTTATTGTGGATAATCTTTTCCAAAATAAAACATCATCCATTATTTTTTTCTCGCTACAATTACTTATCGTGAATAGTCTGCTTTTAATTTAAATATATTTGTAGAGCACTCTAGTATACTTACAATTTCATGGCCGTAGAGTTCGTATCCGGTGCCATCTCCCTGCAAGTTCAACAGTGGGTATAAAGATTACCAGTTCACCACGGATATCGCATGCTGATGAGTTATTGCTGCATTCGTTCGGTTATACAACCTTCATTAAATATACACAGATCACAGCTAGGTCTAGTTGTTATAGCTAAGGCCCCTCCGATGCGGGTACAAATTTCAGAAATGGTATTTTCGTAATTTGGTCTGTTACTGGGATCGCCCCTATTCCACTGTGCCTATAAAACAAGCGATTCTTGGCTTGGCAGCATACAGTTGGCAGGTTCATCTGCATGGGCATATTTTTATTTATGTTCTTCATAACGGAATAGGAGGTTGATAAGTGAAGAATGAATCGCCTTTCGCATGACTCTGACGTCATTATGTTCGGAGCTGAGCTTGGATAGTTACCTGTCTCCTCCTCAGCTTTCGGTACTTCTGGTCAGAGCCGCCCCCGCCGCCGGACACCGGATACCGGAAACAAGCAACCAGCGACACGTTACACAAAAGCCACTGAACACAACACGACATGCGCAGTTTGTTTTGCACTGGCGGATATTATGAACAGATGCTCAGGCGGTGTTCGGAGGCCGCCGGTGTATCGGCAAGCACTCAACCCAACTCACCGAATCGCCCTTGTCGCCCTTTTCGCCCTTGAGGCCGGGGTAGCCGGGCGGGCCGGGCAGGCCGGGCGCGCCTAGCATGCCGGGGGAGCCCATGTCCCCGTACTCGCCCTTCGCTCCCTTCGGACCCATCTCACCCTGAGAAAAATATCGAGTAGGTGATATCCTAAAATATCTATGAATTTATTAAATACGTACTAGCGAAGATGTTAAAGTCTGCATCGGGCGTCTCTACGCTAGCGGCATTGAGATGTACGATGTCTTAGCCACAGCTCCGAGAATCTATACATACAAGGCTGTAACTTGGTCGCGTATGAGATACTCACTATTTTCTATACAAAAGCCGAATAAATTTGCGTTTGCGCGAGATAGAGTTTTACACAAACATGAAATGATGATAATTATCTATATACCGAGTAAAAATATACGATACATATTTTTTTATCCGGGGAAATGGTAGGATGCCCTCGTGATAGTCAAAAAAGTAAAAGTTGGACGTTACGGGCATGGCTAGTACCTCAAAAATAAAGAATAACATTTTTCTTCTCTTCATGTAGGCCAAAAAGTACTTACGATAGTCAGAAGGTACCAGTTACGAGTCACCTGTTTGTATATGTCTTTGATCTGAGATAAGCGGTGTCAGTTAAATGTTTGTATTATGTGTTATGCATATAAGTAATAAAGTGGTGTACTCACAGGCTTGCCGGGCGGGCCTTGCACGCCAGCGGCACCGGGCGTGCCGTCCAGGCCGGGCGGGCCGCGCGGGCCCACTTCGCCGCCGCGACCTGCGGCGCGCAAGCAAACCTTACACCTCATGTTACAGCGACACACCCAGATGGAATAGATATGAGGGATAAAGTAATTGTAGATTTGTATTTTTCATTCAATGCTGCGTTACATTTTGATTTATCGATATACCGTAAGCGCAAAAAATATAAATTCTATAAGTATAAAATTTTAACGTTTTACCTTGTATCGAGGGAAAGGCATCGGCGCGCCTGTGCGGGCGGCGTCAGCTTCCCGCGGTGGCGCTCGTTTGCTGTTTATTAGCTTGTTAGCTCATCTACTACTATTAGTCGTCACTTGTACCAACACCAACAATCTAAGCGTGAATGACATCAATGAGCAGGTGAAGTGTCATCGTGCGCATGCGCATGCTTCATGCGTGCGGATGCCGCGTAGACTTCTCCTCTTATAGGTAGAATACAGAAACGAGAGCACGCGGAGTAGATAAAAAGACCGAGCATGCGATTTGGACACAGCGAGGAAATCCTCCCATCTATCATCACAATGCATGGAATCTATGTTTAAATTGCAAGGTGTAGGTATATTTTTTTTTCTCAATGCCAGACTGTGTCCAGTGTGCGGCGCGGCGCGGGTTACAGCGGGTTCGAGCAAGCGGTGGAGGAGGCGCGTGATGGGGAGGTTACCCGCTTGCCGCGCTTGCCGCGCGCGCCCTTGTCGCCGGGCAGGCCGGGCGGGCCCGCCACGCCCGACTCGCCGCGCTCGCCGCGCGTCCCCGCAGCGCCTTTACACAACAACCGCCACGCGTGTCTCATCGCCGCCAAGCTGACGCGAACCGTCACGAGCACGCCGCATCGCGACCACTCGCCTCGACTCTTTGGTTTAACTCGATCGGGCCCGGGCCGATCGAGTTAAACCAAATGCTTTTCCTGCCTGTCTCTATTCGCCTCTTATGATCTATCGAGAACCTTTTTTACTTCTCGAAGAAAAAATAATGAATTGGTTTATGGAGGAAGTTCCGCCGATATTGATCAACCGGGTCGTAGCTCGTATATGATAATGAACTCGACAAATCATAAGTATTATCGGCACAACATCTAAACTATTGCTTATAAGCTACTAAATTAAAACTGTTACTAGTGTTAATCGAATTAAGTATCTGTTTAGTTCAGTGCGTAGCGTCAACGGTGAAATTAGATGGAGCGATCACCCGCGGAGTGCGAGTAGTGCGGTGAACTGCACCGCACTACTCGCACTCCTGGGTGGCTCCTGGGACCGAAGCGTATGCGCACCGGTGCTACGACAAAAATCATGCTCCTGCGCTACTACCTACTACTACTACTACGTGTTCAGTAAGGAGGTGGGGGGTACCGGGCGGGCCAGGGGGTCCGGGGGGGCCCTCGATGATGCCGGTCGGGAAAGCGTCGCCCTTCAGTGTCGTCGTGTAGCCTCGCTCGCCCTTGTCGCCTTTGTCACCCTGCACACATTTACATAGGTAATTACAGTGCAGATTGAAATATTACGATATCAAATAAATATAAAGTACTTAACTTACCTACCTATAACGTTAATCCCACCATTAAAACAATGACATTAAAATATTTTTTCAGAAGAATTGTACTTTGTAATGCCATTGTGAATGAATTGCAAACTTTCTATAACTTTAGGGGTAAACATTTAAACATGGGCACGTTATATATATATGAACCGATCATAGCACATACCCTGAGTCCAGAAGGTCCCGGGGCGCCAGGTGGGCCGACAAGACCCGGTGGGCCCACGGGCCCCTCAGGCCCGGAGGAGCCAGCGGGGCCAGGGGGGCCAGCGCGTCCCTCGTGGCCCGGCAGGCCCTCGACGCCGTGCGGCCCGGGCGCGCCCGGCGGGCCCGGCTCTCCGGGTTCTCCCTGCGCATCAAACGAAGAAATTAGAAAAAATACGGGACATTATTATAAAATTTCAAATCATTTAGGTAGGTGTAAGTATCTACATTTATACCAACGCTACAATACAATAAATGAGGCATGCGACATATGAAAAGCAAAAAACCAGAAAGCTGATAAAGCAAAAAGCACTTTAAGTCCCTTTTGATCTTGAAATGCATGAAATAGGTCTTAAACATTTTAGGGGGTGGTTTTGGTTTGATGGTGACGGAGAGAGGTCCATACATTGAAGTTTTGCATGATAGCAAGGAGGTTAAAAGAGATGAATTTGAAAGTGGCACTGCGGGCTGCTAGAGGATCGGTAGTAGGGTCGTTATTGTGGAGCTGTCATGTAGGATGTAGTCGTCTTGTAGCGGAAGGTGGGTGCGAAGGCGCGGCCACCACGGGGAGTGGAGGGGCGGGGTACTCACCTTGAGTTGTATGACGGTATGCGCGGAGACGTTGTGCCCGGCCGCCTGCAGCCCCTACACGGACGAGCACAATCAGTGAGCGCGGGCTTCCGCTGACCCAGCAGACCTTCGCACCGCGCCACGGCACGCGGCACGCGGCACGCTACACATTCGCAATATGTGCGACAAATATCCGCGCGAATGGAATCACTCGCAGTTCACTGGGTCATCGGAAGCTTTAGAACCACTGCGATAAATCTTGAGCTATAAACTCAAAAAATCTCACAGCATGCGAAAAACATAAAAATATGCAACACAAAATAATGCAACCAGTCGTGGATACTACTAAACTTCGACATATAAAGCCCAAAATGGCGCGGCAACAAGAGCGCAACACAAGAAACACAACAAACGCCCTGTGGCGGGCCGCAACACTAGGCGAGGGCGGTGGTACCTTCACGGCTATGATCTCGGCTGTCGTGTACGGACTTATCTTAAAGCTGTCCACTGATCTTTTCACGCCCTGAAAATGCAGCAAATGCAGTGGTTTTACTGATCGCGTCACGTAGGAATTTAACTCTTGGTTGTATAGAACAGACCTTAATCGTTTTAATAATGTTACCTAATTAGGTGTATGCATGGTCTCAAGTCATTAGCCCGTAAGTTCACAGTGATAATTCTCAGAATGGTTTTATCAGCTTGGTTTTCCTCAAGATTAATAAAGAAGGTTATAGACTTTATTCTCGATAGTTGTTTACGAGTTATCGTAACAAAACAGGATGAGATAAGAATAGGCGGTTTGTAATCCCAAACAGCGCTCACAATAATAACTACTTCATAATATTGTTAATGAGTGATTGATAAGAAATGAATCGTACCTTGACGGCGGAGAACACGTCGAAGCCGGGGCTGCCGTGCTCGCCCTTCTGGCCCTTGTCGCCGGCCCGGCCCTGCACACACAACACGTCAAGAAGCTTGTGGTTCTTCAACTGCTCACCTCTGCCTTCTTCGGGAAATACAGCCACGATGTCACTAACTTACATAAATAAATTATTGAGAAGCTGATTCAAGCATGGCTTGGTAATATTTAAGCATAAGGCTGGTGTTCCTTACAACAAATATACACGAACATTTTGTTTGCACCTAGTTAGGTAATAGGGATTGTTGTAAACTAACTATGTGTAGACTATAGTTATAATTATATCTATCCATGAAATATTATATATCTGTGTAGTGTTGAATTTGTATCGATAAAAATCGTAGGGTAATCGTAGGGGAAAATGAAAGGGGTTCCGCTTGCACTGCTAGCAGATATGAAATAGACATAGAGAATATAGATTTCCTGTAAGGTACTACTCACCGGATCTCCTTTGGGTCCATCTAACCCGATGGGGCCCTGGAAGCAATAAGTTATCAGGTTAGTTACATGTCATCACATAGATTCTATAAAGGATTGTGATTACAAAATAATATACGTGCAGCTACAGTAGATGAGTACTCTAAGAACTACGCAGTAATCAGCTTTAGGTAGGTACGGAAGAAGACAGCGCCATTTACATGATAGAATTTCTCGCTTTGAAAATACGATTATCGAACGAATACGAAAAACGTTGCATCATGTAAATTATAAGTTGGTACGATGTAGTGCATGTAGAAGAGCGTTATTCGCCTGACCTTTGAATACTGGACGTCTCCGGGTAAACAACAAACAAAAAACACGGAACTCGCGCATCGAATCGGTTCAAACCGATAAATTATGGCAATTGATAATGTAAACAACCGCAGATGGCGAGAATTGCGCGGCGAGCCGTACGACATAATCGTTGGCGAGATTTAGTTTTTTTGTTTATATGCGATACGATAATTGCACGCACATTCTCGCTGTAATCCGTGCGAGTAACATCTCCATGTAAATGGCAATCTATAGTTTTTTCGATTTCAATGGTTATTAACTTTATTAGGTAAGTACTTATTATTTATTTATAAACAAACATACAACTGCCATGTTAAAATGAATATACAGGGTAAAATTGAAATCATTGGTAATATTTTAAACTATAACACTATACATAATTCAGATTATTTTAGGACCATTAATAAAAAAATGGATTGATTAAAAATATTTTGGCATAAACCAAGGTTTTTTAATTATAGTAGAAAATAATACGTGATGGGGTTGACGGTAGCTAATATACCTTTTAATTGATATTTTTTAACTTATTTGCTCATCTAAGCCGACATTTATTTTTAATGAATTGATTTGTGTTTAAATGGTTCAAAAATAATCCAAACATGAATAGAGTTAAAGATTAAAATATAGCCATTTTCTTCGCTTTCGCCTGTATACACAAATACTATGTATCACATTAAGCCAATTATAAATAGAGGTTCCCGGGGATGGAATATATAGGACGATCGAGGATTTTGTAGCCCGCCCATCAGTAGATATAAACAAAGAAAATGAGGTTGAAGTGGGCGGACAGTAATAAGCCCGATATTACATTATTGTTAATTCAATAATATTTATTCAGTAAACAGACGATACAGGCCAACACCCAATTATTTGTTATTAATTCTATGGCCAACACCTTGTATAAGCATCAACCAAAACAGGAAAATTATTATTGAATGGTTTTATGTGATAGTTGTCGGGACAAATTATCGGAATATTTGAATAATTCAATGGCGTCTATATGGATCTCGCCAACTAGTAGTGAGCCATGCTTATGTTATCGCAAGTGTATGATTTCTCAACTTCTTTCTTATTTTATATCCTACTACATATGTGCTGATAAAAGCTATCCACAATTTATTTGACCGAATTTGGGATGGGCAATTCAAATCTTGTTACATTAACGTCATAAGATTTTGTTTGAACTTTGAGAAAAATAACGCTATATTCCGTTCATTCTTATTAACTGTTAACAAGGGATTGGGTTTTCAGGATATGGATTTGGATGAAATTTAGTAATAATTTTAAAATGTACAATTATTAGGCCACACTTTATTTCCGAGAGGTGTCCCAGGTAGAGCAGCTAGTTAAAAGTTAGATCAATACAAAAATCATTAGGGAAGCACAAAAACTTGTTCTGAAAACATTGCCGTGACCACAAACTGACACATCGGGAGGTTTAAAATAACTACACTGGTTAATAAACGAATGTTGGTTAAGCCGCCGCCGTCTCCTTCACAACAAACAACCCCACGAGCGAATACCTGAACATCCTAACACATTAGTTGCTGTATCTAGATATTATTACTTATAGAATATTTCATGGCAAATCAAGGCCAGCAACCACCCGGTACAAGTATCCCTTGGTCGCAGCTCCCCGGCTTCTTACCAGAAGTGCTGGGCCAAGTATATGCTCACCTAAATTTGGCCAGTCTGTGTGAGCTTAAGTAACTGTTTGTAGTAATGATAGCTAATTTAAGAACGTTGTGAAGGCTCCGGGGCGGGAGGCGATTAGTAAAGGCGAGCCAAGGGGGGGACACTACTGGCGGGGTGGCGGGGATACGACACTACCACAGTACCGGAAGCGGTCGCCCGCGTCTTACCATGAAACCTCGTTCGCCCTTCTCGCCCTTGCTACCCTGAAACGTCACACCGTGTAGTATTCGCTGACAATAAAATCATGTCATATGCTATAAGGCTTACGATGCAACATGATGTTGATTAGTAATTGTTTCTAGTTCTAATAGGTACCTCTTCTGTGTAACATGTCAGCAGATGATAATTCGGTAATAATTGTTTCTACGAAAGGTAAGTATATTAGGCCCTGTGACATGCTTGTAATGACACCTTACCCTTAACTTACAAATAGTTTGCTAGAAGGTAATTAAATAGTATATTGAAAAAAAACGACAGATAGCGAAGCGCCTGTCATGTGTATTAAAACTAACAAACTTGAAATAACAGTGCGAGAGGCGTTAAATAAATAAAGAAAAATAACATATTTACAAAAACATAAAAAAACAACGATAAAATAAAAAGAAGCTTAATTGAATAAAATAAAATAAATAAGTACCGGGAATCCATTCTTCCCAGGCGCTCCCGTTAACCCCTGCGAACGAAATTAAAATAAATAAACAAAAACGAAAGCTACTTTGTTAGTTCACATGCGGGTGATGAAAAGCAATAATAAAAAAAACACTTTTATCATTGGCTGATAACTAAGTATTGTCAACAGCTGCTAAACCGTCTACAGTTGCCTAGCACGGCGTGTAGTATAGCGGAACTCAGCGCGTGGTGAGCTGAATGCTTACCGAGGGTCCCGGCTCGCCGGAGTCGCCCTTCTTGCCCTTCTTGCCGCGTTTGCCCGGCGGGCCCGGGGGACCTGGAACACGACAACAACCATTTTAAAAAAAGCGAATGTGAAGTTAAAATCCCTTCTTACACATATTAGCATATGCTACTATCTTACGTCTGCCAGGTGAATGCGTTTTTCATGCTTTTAAGATCCTTTAGTTGTTCTAAATTAGTTTTGTTTGAAATAGAGTTTACCCTAATTAGATTTGAACGAAAACTCTCTGAAGGTAGAAGTTAAGAGTCGTTGAATTTATGTCCGTCTGTTGTGGCTAAAATAATGTACTTAACGTAAACTTTTCGACAGTTCAGATATAGTAGAAAACTAATGGATATAGGACTCCTGTAGCTTTACTGATGTACTGACATATATGAGTTCATATAAGTAGTACCCATTTCGTGATAAAAATTAATTGACGAGTTAAAAAATAATACTTTTTTTTAATAAGAATAAGTAGGTACTGTAAAATGGTTAGTATCTAAATTATAAAAAAAAGCCTTTGAAGTCTTTGTGCAGGTTTTGGTGGCGCAACAGGAGCCGCCCGTGTAGTGGCGAGATGCAAGGGTTCGGGCGTGCAGGGGAACGTGAGCATTTTTAAGGTTCCGTATTAAAACCTACAGTTTCACAATGACTGTCTGTCCGGTTCACAGTCAATTCATTCTGTGACTATCAGGCCTATTTGGCTGATATTTATAGATACTCGTTACAGCTACGAAGGTTTTTAAATTTAAAAAATTCTAGGCGCCCCCCTTAATGGAGATGGACAGCAACGATTTTATCTTTTACGCAAGTGGAATATTGTTGAATGGGTATATTCATTGTTAAAAGTGCTACAGAACCCTACATTGTGCGTGATGCGACACACACTAGGCCAAGTTTTTTGATATATATTAAAATACGACTCGAGGCGACAAGCGGCGCGGCGCTTTGATCCAACCCCAGTTCATAGCACGTTCAATTACGTCGTTAAGTAAACATTGTCATTGGCGTAAGTGTGTTGGCGGCCTTAACTTTCTGTCGCCTCAATGTTTCTCGTGCTAAACATACGCCTAGAGTTCTGCCTTCGAGTTTTGAAACTAAGAACACAAAAGATTCAATTACAAAGGCATGGGGAGCAGTTACCCTTTAGAAACCTAGCAGTACCATAATAAGCTTTATTGAAATAAATTAAATATAATGTCGTAGCATAAAACAATGAAATTTGTATCGAATATCATAGGGTCAAGAATAAAGCACTGCGTTACTCAGTAAAAATAATAATGGCTTTTTAGAAAACATATTGCAGAATAGTATAGCACATTTTTCACGTGAATATCAGGATAGAATCACAAAAATGGAGATTCGAAACATTTTTTAGAGCGTGAGACTCGAAAAGTGTGGACAACATGTTTTACAAGTCTGGTTATCTTGCTGAGGCTTACACTACGCGCCGCCAGAAGATTTGTGATATACTGATTCACGCCAAATAGTGCTTTCACTCGTGATCATGATTTGTTTTGCGATAGGATCATCATTACTGTAACCACGGCAACGGCTCCACTAACCTATCAGCGATATTGAACCAAATTTTTATGAAAATATCTCACATTCATGTTCATGACTTAATGGTTGTTCCCACCGGTATTCAAACCTGGAACCGCAGAAAGAAAGCATGTCACTTTATGGTCACTAGGAACTGTGACAATTGGGTCGTCAAAATAGGTTATCTGGTTTCCCCAGGCGCATCTAAAATCGTGGCCGTAAAAGAGTAGCTTCTGCAGCAGACCCTGTGTGTGATATGGGTCGAAGGTCGTCGCTATAAGAAGAGTATTATTTGTGTTGTGTCGTCATGCGACACGTCGGGCGGCCACGGTAAAACAATGTTGCGCTCCGCCCTCGCTCCCCGGCCCCGCCTCGCCTCGCCGCGGAATAAATGTAGCCCGAGGTCTGACACAGGCATGTTTGCTGTTTTGCGTATGTCGATGTTACCTGCTGCATATATTACAAACGAATCACTATAGAATTTCGTTTTCATTTCGAGAATCTATTTAGGTACAGTACTTATGGGTGGTATGGTATGGGTAATGGTTCGGTATCGATATGATATTGATAAGTTAGACGTTCACTTTTCCCTTAAGAAATTCAACTTACACTGGTCCATTGTGATGGCCTCAAATGGGCTCATATTGGCGGAAATAGTGAAAAAGTGGCGATAGACTCGCCCCATATTGAATTGGGATGAAATACCATTGGTGAAATGTTGGTGCATGCAGTGGTAAATCGGCGTGATTGTGCGTGTGTCGTGCTACAGAAATGAAACACAAAACCTCGCGAAACTTCGCAGGTAACCTTATTGATGAGATAGCATTTTAACTTTCGATTGGCTTCAATAAAATTTAATTGCTCTCCGCCGTTCCGGGGCACCGGGTGCAGGGCGCGGGTCGCGGGACAAGGGGTGGCGGGAGTAAATGCCGATATCGCCAAAAACGCTCTGCGTTAATTAAATATCGAACATTCCTGATGCATACCTCCGGACAATCGGACCTGAAGCGCTGCCCTGCAGGGCGCGCGCCGCCGCCGCCCGCGTGCACGCGCGCTCGAGGGCGGCCGCACTATTCGTCACACCCTGCTTATGGTCTTCTCAACGTTTGTCTTAGCTCTCTCTAGCTAGATCCTTATGGAATTATTATTGCCTTCATTATTTATCGTGATTCGCTACGACTCATCACTGAAAATCGTATTTTTCTAATTGCCATGGATCTTGGTTGGAGCCTTGAGATATAAAGGCGAGAACAAACACACGCTGAATTTATTGTTGATATCTTTCATATAAATGATAAGATATCGGACATGCCTAAGCCCAACTGACGGCCGAATACTTATATATCCTACTTAGCAGACATGCGTAAGATGGCGCAAATACTACACATGAACTCATTTTAAAGAAGCTATGTGAGTTTAATAGTGGCCATAATGTTGGCTGAGCGATTGCGGGCAGGTGGGTGGCAAGCCACGCAGCGGCGTGCGACGCCCACAAATCAGCACCGAATTACAGAGCCATTACAGCGCTCTCTCCGAATTTTGATAATCGAGTTAATCCGTCGGCGAGGGGTAAAAATATGGCGCTCAGGCCCCGGGCGGGAGGAATTGCGCGCAAATTGAGTTAGCCCTATTTAAGCGTCATTTTGCTTCAAAAGTAATCTTGTTTTTTTTTGCAGGGCCTTCTTCCTGAGATATAATAAAAATATTGGTCTAAGCGGAATGGCTGGATTACTCATGCTCAAGTGCTTTATCGCGAGTCGCTGGTATTTACATAATGTAGCGCTTGGTAGCACGCCCGGCAATGCTGCGTCTGCGTTATTCTCGCGACTTCCGCCTGTTTGAACATTCCTTTGACAAATCGAATAGCTTTTCAGCAACATACTATTGAAGTTTTGAAAAGACTTACTATACACCATACACTTCATTGTATTACAACTTGATATTTATAACTTGACCCATAGGGAACACGAGTTTTTGCTAAGTTTCACGTGTTTGTATATTGCGTTTATCCCAGGAAAAATTAAGCACGACATCATTAGTATACTAGTTCCCCGGGTTTGTAGTTTTCGCGGAACTAGTTAAATATCTGCTGGACGTATATTATGTGCGGCGCTAATATAGGGTCAGCGGCTGTTGCGGAGGCCGCGTTCCTTGATAAACGGGTTCGGCAGATAGGGGCCCCGATGTAACTCTTCCTGTCGGCTTTGCCCGACTCTCCCGACACTGACAAGCGGCGAAAGTAACGAATAAAACATGCTAATGGACCAAGTTTAGCTATTATTGTTGCTAAACTGTTGTTCGTCGCGAGACGAGCGAGTTTTGTTAATGTTAATGTTCCGCCTGCGGTATCCCGCCCGTCTAGCTCGCGTAGCATTCCGAGCTCTACTCGATCATACTCGAGCAATTATGTACCGGTTTATGAAGTCCTGAAAATAAACCTCGGCCATAAAAAGCGGACAGAATACTATTAAAAACTAATTACGCCACATTTAAATGACGTCATAAAACCTAACACAATTACGATAAAAGCTTTAAATTTCATTTGTAATTTCCCACCGAATAAAATGACGGGCAATTACGGTTTTTATGCGCGTTGGGCGCGGAGCTAAGAGGTTTCGTCTACCCGCGCCGCATGGATCCTTTTCTTTTCTCTCATTCAATCATAAGTTTTAATTACAGTTGAAATGGAAAAAAAACATGCTTTTAAACTTAGTTAAGTAATTTAATTTGCATGTGTGTAGATAGGTAGAGCGTGTAGAGCGTGCAGGCCGCATGGCGAGTGTCCGCTGGTGTCGGCGGCGCGTGGAGGGCGCCACACTCGAGTCGCGGCCGACAGCTGCGCGCTCGAGCACACTCATTCACAGGTTCCTTCACATGACGTTTTGCGGTAACAAGCTCCGTATCTTGAAATTTTGAGGTTGAAAACGTTTGAGGCGCACAAACTAATCACATCTATTTGTATGAATAAATCCTACCATTTGGCTTTGCATAAGTTGAGTAAAAAGTAAAAACAGTACTATACTGGTAAATATTTTTACTCGACTAAGGCAAAGCCATAAGGAAGAGTTATAATTTGGGCAATCAATCGTCTTTACCTATATTCCACCTAAGCACCTGTACTACTCAGCCGAATTTTATGAATGAGGTGTCAGTCGATTCGTTATTATGGTCTGGATTGTGGTCTGGATGTTATATGATGCACTTAATATATGTATAGTTATCATAAAATCACGTAAGGTAATTATATTTTGATATCTAATCAGTACAATCTATTTTACAGGCCACAGGTAAATATGACGAAATAAGGACTCTACATTTATAATGACTTTTCGTAAATAGACATAAAACTTGTGGAGTTATTCGATCATCAAGTCGTCATGATTTATGGGCTGTGCGTAAATCCATCATTCAACAGGTACTTTCCGTTTCAGCGGGCGCGGTTAATGGTCTCAAAATGGATCGACGGAATTAAACCGCGTGATGGTAAAAATAAAAGCTCTTTATCATAACTGCGCAGCGTGCGGCGAGGTGTGGCGTGACAATGTGACAACGTGACAACTGACAGCAGGTGTAATCACGCGACAAGTTCATCGGTTGCCGAATGCAGTCTTAATGGCGCGCGCATCGCGCTTCGCTGACTTCCATAAGATGGCTGAATAATATGGGCGCAGACCAAAATTAAAATAAATGATTGATTCAACATACTTGGTTTAACATTGTTCTACAGTATGCTACGGAAATTCCAGATCTACTAACTAAAGATATAGCCGGGTTTTGGCTATACGTATTGTCTGATAATAGTATACCTTATATGGATAAGTCGTATCTATATAATAAATTATAGGCGTACCTACTGGAGAATCGTCACGAGACCAATTTTTTCACACAACCGCCTGTCCAGTTTCATTGTAAATAGCATTTTTAATTTTCTGTAGGATCGCTAATATCTATATCCGGTGATTTTAACAAAAAATATCTAGGTGGGTTAGTAATTTTATTGTTTGTATATTAGGGACGAATCTTAACATTCTACATCCAAGATTCACTAATAATGCACGTATCAGCAGAGTTGTGGAGAAGTGAGTGGTAAGTATATACCTTCCGCGTCGTTCGCATAATGGCCCGCATGCGAGTCGCGGAAGATCAACAGCAGAACAGCGCGCGTTCCGCCCGCCTCGATGCGACCGTGCGCCCGATCACAAGTCATTTGCGTATTTAATTTAAATGTATTTAGTTAGCTATGCAAAAGGCGGTGCTATGAGTAGCCAGCTGCCTAGAACTGGCACTGTGCGCACGCCCTTGTAAATCACAGCCACGGTCATCTCAGCTTTAGAAAATCTATATCTATACATATAATGAAATTGTTACTGATCACTGCCTATACATGGAAGATATATGAGAAAATCTATTAATGGGGTCCTTTATCAATGCAATAAAACCCAAAACAATGATTGGACACATGATAACTACGTAATAGTATGCATAGAACATACTCGACCGAGATGCGAGTGTGTAGTGCGGGGCGATACGAATTCGAAATAGAACACCGAGCATGGTCGTTTAGCCATTCGTGTTCAAACAATCTGTCGCGGTTGCGATTTGCCGCACAACCGACCGCCAGCGGAGCCCGTCCGTCCCTTCTAGCTCGCCGATGGCCCAATCAACACGATTCTTGTTAAACCAAAGCTAGTATCAAGCATTCCTACTGTACGTTTATGTAGCCCTTCAGGGTATAGCTCTCTTTGAAAACAAGACAAAGCCTGTTCTGAACGACAGGTCTTAATACAAGTGATGGCACAATGGCAGCGCTGACGCACGTATCCAGCCCACACGTAATCAGCGCAAAGGTCAGACAAGTTAAGAGGAGATGAATCGATACGAATGAATCTGAATGGTTGAAAGAGTGCAGGTACAATGGGTGCCATTTCCAAACAATAAAACGGCGTCACAGGCGCGGGCGGGCGCCGCCCATCGCATCACACGCGCACAGTCGCCGCATTAGCATCACAACGGGCGTCAGCACAGCGGCGACGCGCGATCACGGACTCACATGTGCTGCGAGCAATATCTGTCATGCATGTTACACATATTGACAGGGGGCTTAGTACGAGTTATGACAGCTTAAAATATCGTGTGATCGAATCTTTTCCTACATTTGAAAGGCAGCGCCCTAGCGGAAACATGCAGCTTTACTTGGTACTGATTTTGTTAGGATATAATTGTTTATGTGTTTTCATAATGAAATCTATATATATACAACAAAGTCATGTTAGTAACACCATTTATAACAAAAGATCGGGTGAGCCAATTTTAATGACCTGTGATTTTTTAAATTCGTATCCGCCCTGATTAGCAGAATACCTACTATTAAGACATGGGAAAAAATCACATTTGATTCTGAGCCGGTACGCAGTTCGCCAGGACATCTGGTTTTAAATAAAAAAACCTTTAGTTATAGTAGTTTTAATCTGCACCAAATCTAGAACTAGCTGTATTAAATTTTCAAAATGAACAACTTAATGTGTTACTCGTATTCCGCGATATGGGAGGTTCGATTTCATATCGTACAAAGTTCGCTCTATGAATCATCAAAAAAATGTAATTTGTCAATCAAACTGTTCGCGACATCCAGACACATGACACACGATGCTGGGCGGCAATGAAATCGTCTGGAGCGCGGGGCGTTCTAAGTGCCGCGGCTAGTCATTCTAATACGTCGCGCGTCATCATGACCCCGGGATCGACACATTCATCTTACCACGGAGACCCATGTTCAGTTGACGGATCGACTACCTTTGTTACCTTATTGCGTAGTAACAAGACCTAAAATATGATGGCAGTAATGTAAAACACGCTGTCATCCTTGAGCTCGGCAGGTGCGGTTGACGCGCGTCACCGCGCGCTCCTCCGCGATTGTCATGCTAATGGACAACTCTGAGCCGAGGGAGAAAGTCCCTAGCGATTTGATTAAAAAATTTGCTCGCGACAGCCACAAAGCGAAAGACGGTCGAGAATTGTACGTGTCAGTTAACTATATCGATTCAAAATGCTGCATAAATGGTATACTTATATAGCTTATCCTCCCCACGTCTCCACTCTCTGGAGAACAATAAACAAAATATCACGTTATAATACTCACGCGGCCCCGCGCCCACATTGCAATGGTCCCAGATTCTTTATGGCAACATCATCAACTATGGAATTGTTCGAATAAATTTTGATATGGAATTCACGAGAGGAACAATATCATATTAAAGATAACACATCTTTATGATTGCTTATCTGTCTAGGCAGACAAAATCACGATTTAAGCCACAAAACTAAGGCTCAGTTATATTAAAGTCACCAAAAACGCACAAAATTTAATATTATCAATATTACCATTTGATTCCATTACGATGCTAATCAGGCGCCAGGTGTGGATCGTATAAAATGCTTAAACACATTTTAAATTAATGTATTCAGTTGACATTCGTAAAAATATGGAACTCGTACCTTCGTTTCGGTCTAAAGCCAGAATTTGTGACAGTCATTAATCACGAGAGCGGGAAGATTCATTGATTTTATCCTGTTCGTCCATTAGCTTGAGAACCTTTAAGAATCATCTAGTCACATATACGCTGTTGTATAAATAATCTGGCATGAGAAAGCTGACATGAGTATTATAATATGATTTACTTATGTACCGTTCCCATTCATGCCCTTGATATATTAGGACCACCCCAGAGTCTCCGCAGGTAAATCTCTTGTGGTATCTAGCTCCGTACTTCTTCAATTGTAATCAGATTTATTCACAGATACCGGTGCACAATGTGTAGCGGCTATTGTTTGACGATATCACCGAATATAGATCAGAATCTAAGGATGCTTAAGAAGTGTGTGTGGTCGTTGCTTTGGCTTGGCTGAATTATGATAGCTCAGAAAAATATTTAGAAAGGCACGAGAAAGAAGTACCTTAAAAATAATCTTGAGAAATCTCCTATCTCCAAGGATGGCACAGAACATAATATAAAAGAGACATTGTAATCTCAGAATAACAAGTGTGGTACAATATCAGGAGATGTAAATCTGCGTGTTGAACGCAACCGCAGGCGCCGCTCGCCAGTCTCTGCTCGAGACTCAGGCGTCGGGATCGGCGTTCAGTCATTCTTATTTCGCCTACATAGATAAATTAAAAAAAAAGTTTTTTTATTAAATCGATCTAGATTCTGTACGATTTTTTGTCCACAAACTCTTGAGATAGAGGCGTTAAAATCGTACAGCACAACTGCTTATGCGTGCACACTCGTGCAAATAAAATCATGTCTAATTAGTAGTGTGTGGGGTTATCCTTACCCTATACAAGTTTTATGTCGACACTTAACTTTTATTATTAATGCTGCAAGTTTATTTTCGGGTAACTATTATTACTCGGTTGAGCAGTAGTCGAGTTGCGACAATTCGTCAAAGCGATTGTGTCTGAGACGAGTCACACATGTGCGTTTAATTACTGCCGCGCCCTCTAGCGAGTGATCTCTCGCAGCGCGGTGTCGGGGACGTGGTAACGTCAAATGTCACAATTCTGACGGAACAGTCGAGAAGCAACCCACTACTATATCCTAAGCTAAAATACATCTGCTGATTAAAACCATATCCTGCTTTGCCCACATGTGCTTCGGTCCGAGGCAAATGAAGTCCAGCAAATTGCATCACATCACATGCTCACAGCGAAGCGATGACCCATCACGCACAAATAGCTTGTGCCATACGCTTTCTCAGTCGAAAACCTGTGCATGCGAACTATTTGTGTGAACATGATAATAGTTAATGTTCAACAAACAAGCCGTCCACACTGGGCGATCTGCTCGCGCTGAGCAGGGAATCCGTGGCTTCGCCGTGCGCATATGCCACCAATGCTCACGCGAGCATTCGTGTCAACACAGTCCGAGGTATATGTGGCGAGGCATTCGCGCCATGCATGAGGCATGAAGCATGCCAGTAGGAGGCGCTATAAGGCTGATATTATTATTTTCAGAGGTTATCTGACAATCTAACAATAAAACAAGTCAAATGAGGGTGGCACCCCTACCCGAGGTGGAGATGACATATAGGCGGATGTCGGAAGCTTCTGTAATGACTTTCAATCAGTCTTTTCCGGTAATAAGTTAACAATTAAGACACATTTTAATAACTTGGCCGCCCACTTAGGCAGGAACAAAAAGTCGTGGCAAGTGCGCCAAGTGTGTCGAATTAAAAACAACTTTGCGTTCGCTTCAAGTATTGGGTTTAACGACAAAAACAGTTTATCCGATTTTAATTTGCCACAGACCGGTAGGTACTCAGACCGACGCGGACGGTACTCTGTAGTAAGATTTATGTTAGCTACCGCTCGCAGAATTTATTTATTTTCCGACAATTATTGCCGATACGGAAATTCAATGCGAACCAATTTGATTGGCAAATCGAAAGACTTCAATTTGCCTTTGAAGGACCACCGAGGGTGTCCTGGGCGCGGGCTTCCAAATAAGCTTGGAATAGAAGCCGTAGGTGTAATGAAAAAAACATCCCCGGAATTAGAGTTTTACAAAATGTAATTTGTATTTATTTTCCTATACGGCTTTGACACGCCATCCCAATTGATTCAATAAATACGATAAACACGCGCCCGCAATTATCGTATTATTTCTTTTCAGTTTTTTCACAGTAATTTTGGCAGAGTCGATTGGCTACATTATGTAGTTTAAATAAGTTCTATGTGCCTCTTTATTCGTTAGAGATGATTCAGCGGTGTGAGGTGAGCAGACCGCTGTTGCTTGACTGATCTGCACCTCAGCGCTGAAGTCAGCACTCCAGCCCGCCTTCCCCCCTGCGAGTCAGGCCGCTATCCGACAAGCTAACCTCGGACTTCAGTCATACATAATCAGCAGCAGGGTGACAATAGTACCTAGGTTTGACAACTTATTTAAATGTGCACTTCGCGTGTCGGGAGAGCATTCGAATACCCGCGTAAAGATGTAGCTAGTCATACTAGCTGAATATGATTCACACTGATGCAGCGCTACATACCTCCAGAGTTTTTTGGTTTGGACATGGTTGATTTTGCATTGTATAAGTATTTTAATTATAGAATTTTGACATACAGGGCCCAAGTGTGCTAACATATTTGACTTACAGTTAATAGCAATGACCATTGGCTGATCTAATTCCGTCAAAGTGTCAATTATGTGACCATGGTTCTTCCATTACGAATAATTGTAATACCAGACTCGGGGCCCAAACACTGTATGGTTTTGGCAGAATTGCTAAGTGAACAGTGTCTGCTGGCCGCAGAGCGGTATTCGCGGCGCGCCGCGGGAGGGCTCGCTACGGTACCGCTGCTGTTTCGCCAGTTGATTTATCGCGCCGCACAGAGTTATTAATGTCCGCCTTAGACGGGTAATGACAACGCAATATTGATAATATTTTTGACAAGTATCACCACCGGATTTTATTAATTCCAGCCTTGTCAGAACTTATTTTTATTTTTTCTGGAATAGCAATATTAAAGACACGTAATGATACAGTATTCAAATCTAGAACCCTAGAGATCGAGCTTCACCCAATAAAAACAATGGGTTTCCTTAATTTAGGTACAATCTGTTTTAGGCATACGACATCAATCTTATAATATTATGTAGATAGATTCCTAGCACAATACTAATGTACGAGTACTTGTGTTTCTGTAGCTGTCGGAGCTGTGAGGCGGACTTAGGTTGGAGTTCTCTGTTATCAACATGCGAGTTGTGCAGGCGCCCAACTTGCTCTGAAGCCCAGCACGTTCCTCATAACCAACTTCAGCCAGCACCTTCTTAGCTCTGACTATTAACATATGTTTCAGAAGCATCTATATTATCTACCGTATTATAGGGCATTCAATACATCGAATTTGTTTGCAAACTTACCGACCATTCAGATCCAATTTAAGTCCAAAAATGCAGACTTGTATATTTACGTAGTCAGTTAGTCATTATTAAGACAAGCTCTGACGCTATCTGATCTGATATCGGTTTATTTCCCGCATGGAATGAGTCACGGTTGTGAACACGGCGCATACCTGTAACAAACGAAGGATCGTCAATAAATCATAAAAACGAGGCGGACAATCGACATGACGATAACAAAACTAAAGCCAGCCGAGCTGTGCCGTGCTGTGCTGCAGCAGCCCTAGCGAGATATTCGTAGTAACATTCCATTGCGGCCCCGCCCCGCCCCGGCGCGGCGCGGGCGAGACGTGACCCGCGATCAAGCGATTAGATATTATCAAATTAAACGATGAATGTCTTCATATTGTTTGGATTGTGGTTTAAATTAGTGGGGCTCAAAACGTTAAATTGTTCAAAGGAAGTTTAAAGATAAGTATCGCATATCTACACAAGTGATGAATTATTCATTTATGTAGATATGCGCGAATTGTCGCTCTACGCTGTTTCAAGGACAAAACCAGTAATTTAATACAGGAAAATCCCTATGTCGTAAAGACTCGTAAAGAAATCGTCGCGATAAACGCGCGATGCGGCCGGCGGGCGACCGACGACGCGGCTCCATTGCTAGCGGGCATAGCGCGTATGCACGCTGCTATTTGATACTTTTGGAATCGAATCTACAAATCGGTAGGATTATGGGTCTTATTCAGACTACGGCGACTCTCCTTTATTGAATGGCTGGATTATAATAAGAGAAAGTAGATTGTGAAGTGACATAAGAGCGCGGAACAAACAGATTTTATTCTGTGAGCAAACAACATTACAGCAGTCGCTTAAAATCGTATGTGGCGGAGGTGTTCTACCCGGTACTATCAGATCGTATCGAACAATTACCGTTTCGACTTCGACATGCGACCGAGTCGAAATCGTTCTGCGTCGCGCAGTGGCCTGCGAACCGACGAAACGTGTGGCACACATCTCACGGGTGTGGGTGCAATATTTATTTATGATTCCATGCGTCATCAATGTTCAGTATATTATATACCGCACTATGTTATCACAGTCGTTAGTAAAAAGTTTATAATATTAAGAAATACGTAGCTATTTAGAGATATAGCTAGTATTTCACTATGTGTTTCAGTAGTTACTTAAAGTGCAAGACACGTAAACACGTGTTTCTATTTATATTGCGTCGTCTATCACAGTATAACTCCGACTTTACTGAACTCGGAACAGTTTTCGCGGCTGAGTTGGGACAGCTAGCTGGGAGCTCGTGGCGTGGCGTGTTGGACCACAATAAAGGGAAGCGCGGCCCTTCTTCGAGGACGATTTGCGACTTCGCCGACGATTTGCGTTTGCATCTGATAACGATATCATTTTCATTCGCATAATGAAAACATACACCGTCATATAAATACACTTATCGCGACAAGCGTTGACAATGTTGTAAGTAACTGTAACGTTATAGTAGTATAGTAGAACCTATCTACAGTCGGGGAATACCAAACACGTTTAAAGGTGCTCAGTCGAATAACGAGGTAAAATAAACATAAACAAGGTAAAGGGAAAATAATAATAATAAATTATTATCTTCATACAACTCAGCCAATGTTTAGGGAAAAGTATAGGATGTTCTTGACTTAATTATATATAATGCAACCGTCATACCGCACCATGTCTACCACATTCTAAATTCCAAACGCGCCCTTGAAAGTTCACGAAGGATACTTTATATTAACATTGCGTTACTCTCTAATATCGTCCAGGTGTGCTCGTTTCTCGCCCCATATCAACATATTCGGTCGGGGCGAACATTGGATCTCATGTAATATGTATCCGCTGACCGTTTACTTGTTCGGCGCGGTCCGTAGCAGTCAGGGCAGATCCCACGCCAATACTGACCGACACCGACGCCCTGATTTTAATATTCCGCGGAATCTTGTTACGATAATATTTGATATCTTGAGGCCCTTTTCTTGATATAGGTACATACTATATAGACATGAGGCTTATAGTGACAGCCCTGATGCAA
The DNA here is from genome assembly GCA_905404115.1 of Pheosia gnoma. NCBI lineage: Eukaryota > Metazoa > Arthropoda > Insecta > Lepidoptera > Notodontidae > Pheosia > Pheosia gnoma. The sequence goes on along the minus strand of FR989904.1, from coordinate 10,057,747 downwards.
CTGTCCAATATTGGTAGCACAAATTGTGTACAGTTATTTGAACTATAACTATTGTGTTTTGAAAAATGGTGTTGTTGGTTCCATAGTCACATCAAGGATAAGGTAGGCAAACCCAAGCAGGGATTTTTACATCAAGAAATCTTGAACTAATCTATAAACATAATTTTCACAAACTTACGATAAAGTCGGTGGAGTGGTGAGGGCGCGAGTCGTGGGGAGCATCAAATGGAACTGCTAAAAGCCTCACGTGTTTGGCATATTAATCGTATTGAACTCTTAGATACTATACACTCATCTCCATGATACGTATATATTTCAACATTTTAATAATGTTTCAGCCATATTATTTATATTCAGAACTCTATAAAAACCTTTTATTGGGGTATAGCTAAATCAGTCTGTAGGAATTGTTGCGAACCCAAACAGGTTTCAAGTAATTGTTAGTAGGTACTTGGTAGGTTCCTATATTTCTGACTGTTTGTGATTATAAATCGTGACGAGCATACGAAAAATGAATGCTTATTAATTTTTATATTTGACGTCTTATTATGACAGGTACTGTACAAGTGTGTAGGCTTTTTTCGTTTTTTAAGGTTGGGAAAGATTGTAAGTATCTGTTTTTAAATAACCGTAAGACATATTTTTTATTGATCATTAATAATTATTACAATTTAACTTCGCATGTTTTAAACTGTAAAAATCACGTCTCACGCCACATCGTTGTAATGTTCAATGTACAAACAGAATTTCAAAGAGCCCTAATCGAATTACTTGTGTTAAGATGCGTTCACCGGCGCAGAAGTACCACGGTCAATCCAGAGCCAGACTCCATAGACAATAAAAGGCGCAGTTTGAGGGCCCCCGCCCTCAGGGTGGAGGCAACGTGTTCGCGGGCTCTCGCCGGCGGAATACAAGGCGGCTCATTAGAAAAGCCGCGCATAATAACAAGCCGCGGATACATACTGGCTGATGCTCTAGTCTAGTTACAAGTTTTAACACTGCTACGAGTTCTACTATATTACTTCTATGTAATAGGCCAAATATCTTATGCAAACAGCTATCAATCAACTGTCAATTTTGGGTTCAATTTCAAGCATTTTGAAGTACATACCTATCCATCTGTTATACACTGTATACCTTTTTACTTATACATAAATACGCATCGCGTTAATTGATTCTCGCTTTGATGTTAATGGAGTCTTTTTGCTCACTTTGTGAACCGCCTTACAAAAAATTCTTCAAAGGTTTGTTTTTGGGCACGAAAGCTTAAAAGTGTAATTTGATTGCTGTTATTTTCACTTTTCATTAGCATTTACGACGATTAAGTTTAGTTTAAATGACTAGTTTAGCGATTAGGGAGCAAATAATAAAATCTTTATAGTGACGCAAGGAGTAGATAGTATTCTGGTGATGCGCGCTAAGTTATACCCAGAACTCTGTCTTGGAGCTGCGCCCTTACTCCGATTATTCCGGGATAATGATCATATAATATTGGCGACACGCGCTTTGTTTGCCCATGTTTATGACTTAAGAACACACAACGTTTTAATTTAACGTAGTGCTGCAACACTTGGCAGCGCAACTCACCTACGCGCGGCGCTAACGTATTAGAACATTACAGAAGTGCTGGCAAAAACGCTGATTGATGGCTTGTTATATATTTTTTCGAGATGTTTCTTACTTATACCAGAAACCAACCTACAGGTTTTAAACACAAAATGTTTCCTCAAAGAAATGCACAAGCACTTCCACCGTATACGGTTTCACGTTCGTCCTCATACGAGCGATATTTTATATTTGATCGACGTGTTATTTGCCGTGAAACTAGATTTGGAACGCTTTCAAGCAACCCCCGGCTCGCCCACGAGACGCTACAAGCTCGCGATATTTCCTGAGAGCCGCACAATGGCCGCGACGATGGAATCCACCTGTCAATAACACGCGCGCAAACACTCGCACCCGCCCTTACCGCAGTGTAAACACGGATGTATTTCGTTTAGCAATTGTAAAGCTAAGTGTTAGTCATCGCCAGTGTGTTTGCGCATGTATGCATTTGCAACTGCGGATGATACTCGCACTTAATCTAGTAGATTCGGTACGTACGGTTTTTGGGGTCGAGTCACCTTCGTCCGTAGGAGAATTAAGTACCCTCGAGATACCCTACACGTGACCCTGGGTGGTGCCAACCAGGTGACAACTCTACTGGTGGTAGGCTTCGGCCGTGGCTAGTCACCACCCACTGAACAAAGCCATGTCGCCAAGCGGCCTAGCCGTGTTCCGGCATGATGTTCGGTGTTGCCATTCATGGATTGCGGGTCAGATCAGCTGCGCTGCATGTGCCTAGTGAATGTAGCGTCTCGATCTACTGCCGCCTTCCTACCTAGGCAAGTATGCTCCATCGTAGATCTCATCGTCACTTACCATCAGGTGAGATCGAGATCAAATACTTGCCTATAATGTAATAAAAAAAAAAAAAAAAAAAACGTTAGATTTGTAGAGCAGCAACGGCGGATCCTGGAAGCGGTTTTTGGTACTTTTAATTTATTTTAGCACGAAATCATAAGAAATCTATCGCAGCGTGATTTTAAGTAATAAGAAACATAATTACTAATTTAAACATAAATCTGCAATGTAAATTAAAAAACCCGATAAATTCTAGCACCTTCGCCACTCACACGACTCGGGTATCGCGCGGAGCGTTGTGTTGTGATCACGTGCTTTACGATACATTGCGGTCTCAAAAATTATATTACATTTGCAAAATTTGACATTCGACATAAATAAATTCTATAATTTTATTATATGCATTAAGTGTAACCTTTACCCAAACTTTTTTACTTTACCATGCCCCTCACATTCTGTATAGTTCATGTTCGTTAATCGCTACTATTACTACGCAGCACTATATCTCTTGTAAAAAATAAGAATAGCGGGGCAGGTGTTTGTAAAAATCCTCTGACGTCAAAAAATTAATTAGCGACATAAACGTATAAAGGAAAACGTATAGTCCCGTGGATCAGCTGGACTTAGCGTGCCACCGCGCTCGGCATCACCATTGCACGCTGGTCGATACACCCTTGAAGATAATTTTGCTGTTTCACGGTTAGTTTTGCTGTAGGTAGTAAATTTATGATAATCATTTATATAATTGCCTCTCAAAAATCGTCTGCCCTGTTTTCAACATAGTATTAAACGAGCAGTATAGTAAATTGATAATTTAGGTAGTGAACTTGATCGCGCATCAGGGCGCAGCGGCGGCGGCGGGTGGCAGCGTCCCGCGTTGACATCGACCGGCCATTGTGGAAAACTCTCACATTGTCCGCACAATCTCGCCCACTGCGAGGCAACGCGCTCAGCATTTGCGAAATCCCGACGCTCCGAGTTGCTCTCTGATTTATGCTACCAAAAAAGATTTACATATACCAAACCGTTTTAGTGTTTTATCGTTCGCCTTTGTATATTTATACTTAGTTTGGTTTATATTGAATCATGATGCTAGAATATTCAATGAAATAATTAAATGTACATAATTATTTGTAGTCTCGTTAAGTTTCTATCCTATAAGAAAAGATAAATGTCGTCATATATTCTATAGATCAGATCATTAAACCAGATCCATTTGATATGTAAGTTTTATTTCAGTGTAAAGTATAAATATAATACAAACGGGTATTAATACATAAATGAAGTGGCAGCAACAGTGTAACGGAAGAATATTTTACAAAATATAACGAACGAGCGTTTATGAGGTCATAAATTAGTTGGGGCGGTGCAGTTAGCACAAAGGACGTGGAAAGCGGACACGTTTAGATTCAATAATGTGTTAACGCGAGTTCTATATCTGTCGGCGACGCGACGCGCGCACGGTGGTACGGTTTCGTAGTAGCGCGGCGCAGTGTCACTCAAGAACTACCAATACACTGGTCATGTACAGGCAAAACATATCTCCACAAACTGTACTGTGCTAGGTACTAGGCATAAGAAAATACCAACATAATATTAATAAATGGATAAAAATAAAACGGTTAGCTGGACTGCCATCATGCTATGGCCAGCGTAGATAAGAAGAAAAAAAAATACATATGTCATTGTGACAGTTATATGTGCGTTCAGTATCGCACATATAACTGACCACCGACTGTACTGTATAGAGCAGCCTCTGTGATTGCACAGGACTATTTCGTCGGCAATGAACTCTTATCTCTACTATTGTTAAACTCCACAATGTTCAGTTTATCTTCCTTCAAAGGTATAACGTCAGCGTTCACCTCTCTTCCGTGACTCTTCAGTCACTTCTAACAATATGCAACAGAAACAATAGTCCACGGGGGAATCGGAGACCTGACGTATTGCAGAGGCCATTTCGGACGAGAGAAAATTAATTTAAGTAAGTATTGTTAATTTTGCTCGCGCGCCACAGCTTTAATGGATGTTGGTCGCTTTCTGGCCACTTAAGGCGTGTTGTTTCTATAAACTTAATACTTAAACGTGATTGAAAGTTGGTAAAATATGCGCGGTACAGATGAAGGCATAGAAGATTAAGACAATTGGAAAGCGAGGCGTATTAGTATTCAAGAGCGGGTGGCTCATTTAACCGTCGTTTGAGCGTTTTGCAACTTGGTGATTAAGGCAGCACCGCGCGGGTGTACGCGCGCCCTGCGCCGCGCGACGCAACATGAATTATTATGGGAAATTCGCCCCGAGATGAATTCGCATCATGATATGACCGTTTACTATGCTGTGGAGGGGGAAAAGTTACTTGAAAAAATTGGTGCTGAATTGTTATTGTTTTATATACGCGTTGTTATTACAGTGTAACTCTCAAATTCATAGATGATTAATTATTATGAAGCAGTTTTTTAAGAAACGATTGTAGATGTTTACACTATTTTATATGTGTAATAGTTCGTTGTCCATATGCATGGATAGACCGTATGCAACACAATATTGTTAGGGGATGACTTTTCTGTAAGTGCTCGTAGTCGTTTTTTTGCTAACCCGAGGCTCTCATGTTTTGCATAATAATATTTTTTTTTATATTTTATTACATGCCCCGGGGAACTTCATACTGATGGGTTATGGGCAGCAAAGTAAACGATGTAGCAAGATAGAAATGGATTTAATATGTAAGAATACGAACAGACATCTCGTAGAGATCTGACAAGCAAGCGACTGACAGATTTGTTTTTCTGTACTCACTGAGGAGTTTAATATCTAACACTCCCCCTTAAACTACTCCGACATAGTACAAAACATAAGACATACAACTTATACTCACAGCAAACTAAAAACAATAACATATCAACATTCTTAAAAACAAACATAACTAAACCGTCATAGCATATGACAACTCTAACTACCTATGTCTAATAACCTTATTATAAATTAGACAAACATAAACCTTTAACAAACTGTTCATGTTTTTCTTTTGTCAGAGGTTTAGTCAATATATCTGCTATCATTAAATCTGTTGACAAATACTTGACATCAATAACATTTCGCTTTATTGCCTCTTTAATGAAATGATGCCTCACATCAATGTGCTTAGTTCTGCTGTGGAACATTGAATTGTTAGTTAACTTCTGAGCAGATTGGTTATCGTTATACATTAAAACTTTACAATCTTTCTCTAACAATTCATACAGAAAATTGCGAACAAAATAAGCTTCCTTGCAAGCATCTGACATCGACATATACTCTGCCTCTGTGCTTGAAAGAGCAACTGTCTTTTGTTTTCTACTCTCCCAGGCTACTAAAGACTTTCCAAGTTTAAAAATAAAACCTGTGTATGACTTCCGATCAATATCGTCGTTAGCCCAGTCAGCGTCAACGTAGGCGGTGACACTGTCCAGTCCTCCTTTTTCAAATGTCAATGAAAAATTGGACGTTCCTTTTAGATACCTTAGTATCCGTTTTGCCGCTTTCCAATGAATTTCTGAGTAAGTTTCGTTAAATTGGCTCAGCACACTCACAGCGTGAGCAATATCCGGTCTACTGCATACTGCGATATACATTAGACATCCAATCAAATTTCTGTAACTATACTTCTCTTCCTTTCCTTTCTCATGCGAAAGTTTTAGACCCTTTTCCATTGGTGTCTTGGCAGACTTACAATCTGTCATCTGAAATTTCTCTAGCACTTTCATTATATAACCAGATTGATCAAGAGTTATTTTATTATCACTCTTCTTAACTCTCATACCTAAAATGTGGTTAACAGGACCCAAGTCTCTCATTTCAAATTCCTTCATCAAATCGCTCTTTATTTTCTTCTTTAAGACCGAATTAGTACTTGAAAACAATAGAATATCATCAACGTACAAGGCAATGATCAACAATTCACCTAGTATTCTTTTAAAATACACGCAGGGTTCTGACGAAGTTTTTCTAAAATTCATTTTCTTCAACAAAACTTCATTTATCTTATCATACCACATCTTGGATGCTTGTTTCAGGCCATAAATGGCTTTATTTAATTTATAAACCATTCGTTCTTTACCTTTCATTTTGTAACCATCAGGCTGCTCCATATAGACCTTTTCTTTTAGATCGCCATTCAAGAACGCAGTTTTCACATCGAGTTGATCGATATCCATATCGTACTCCGCAGCTATAGCCAGCAACATTCTAATAGTAGAGTATCTTACCACTGGGGAAAATGTTTCTTCGTAATCTACACCATACTTCTGAGTATAACCCTTTGCCACGAGGCGAGCTTTATATCTCAAGAGTTCACCGTCCAGACCTCTTTTCTTTTTGAATACCCATCTGCACTTTATAGGTTTTTGGTCTTTTGGTCTCTCAGTAAGTGTCCAACATTTATTATCAATGAAAGATTTGTACTCATCTGACATAGCTTTTCTCCACTCAACTGCTTCTGAACAATCCATGGCTTCCTGTACGCTTTCTGGCTCATCACCATCGCTGCATAATTTCTTCACCAGCAGCACAGACTGCGCATCCATCTCTGGGTCTTCACAGTCTGACATGTATGATGTTGTATCGTCCAAGCTCGTATCACCTGGAATATATGTTGGATCCGCACAGCTATTTGATTCAAAAGTGTCGTCACTATCTGAGTCATGTACTGTATTTGTACTCGTCCTTTGCCCTCGGTCATCAGACAACTCTGGACTTACAGTAGATAGCTCAGACAGTCCATCAGGCTGTATAAATACCAAGTCCTGATTATCATCATGTGACCTATTCTGATAGAAACTCTTTTCCAAGAAAACCACATCACGAGCCCTGACACATTTATATGAATCAGTAGGATCCAATAGCCTGTAGCCTTTTGTATCGTCACAATATCCAACGAATATATACTGTTTTGATTTTGAATCTAGTTTGTTTCGATTCTTTAAAACAACTGCATACGCTAAACAACCAAAAATACGTAAATGGTTTACGTTCACCTTTTGATTGGTCCACTTCTCCTCAGGAACTTTTCCAACTACAGCCTTAGTTGGTGTCCTGTTCTTCAAGTAAACGGCAGTATTCACAGCTTCCGCCCAGAATTTGTTCTCCAATCCTGCATCTCGTAACATACACCTTGTTTTCTCCACAATAGTCCTGTTCGCCCTTTCCGCCACGCCGTTCTGTTGTGGGGAATACGGGACTGTTGTCTGATGTTTGATTCCATTTTTCTTTAGGAAATCCTGTAATTTCGAATTAACAAATTCACCACCGTTATCACTACGAAGAATTTTTATTTTGTGATTAGTTTCATTTTCTACCACCGCTTTAAAATTCTTGAAATGCTCAAATACTTCATCCTTCGTCCTCAAAAAATACACAAAAGTTTTTCTAGTGTAGTCATCGATGAAGGTCAGAAAATATTTTTTGCCGCTAAAAGAAACACATGGCATAGGGCCACACAAGTCTGTGTGTATCAACCCTAACACTGCAGTAGCTCTAGTGTATGACTTCTTAGGGAAAGGCAGTCTAGTCTGCTTGCCCTCGATACACGCAGTACACGGATGAAAAATATTTGTATTATAGTTCACTCCTGTCACCATACCTCGTTTCAAAAGCGTCATGCTCCTGGAGTTCAAGTGGCCTAAACGACGATGCCACGTCTCCTGAGACTCCTCTGCTACTTTACCTTCCGAACTTGATGAAGCTCGCAAGACCGTCTTGCGCTCCGATTGAAGTTCCTTACCATCTGTCAATGCACTGAAAGAAACAGATTTACGGATGCTCCCTACATAAGGTTTACCGATGATATCGAGTTTATAAATACCATCCCTTAATGTTGCAGTAGCTAGAACTCCCCTAACATCGGATATACAACACATATGTTTATCAAAAACTATTCTATAACCTTTCTTTACTAAAACACTCACAGATAGTAAATTTGCTGAAAGATTAGGTACATAATAAACATCTGTTATTGTCCTTACACAGTCTTTAAGGTTTACAGTAACTTGTCCTCGACCCGCTGTCAACAGCTTCTCACCATTTGCTACGTTCACTACAAACGGCTTCTCACACACAAAATCGTGCAATAAGTCTCTGTTGTTGCACATGTGACTCGTCGCTCCACTGTCCACATACCACATGTCATGCTGGATATTCGCCGTTAGTGCTGTCAAGGTAGCCTGCTGGTGTACCTTGTCTTTAGTCACCTTCTTGTTTCCTTTCGGGCAATCCTTCATAAAATGTCCAGTTTTCTTACATCGAAAACATCTTAATGGTTTCGTAGTGGTTGACAAAGCCATTGTATCGTCAGTCTTCTTGTCACGACGTTCGTACTCTTGCAATAATTTACTTTTTACAAGATCGCTGGACAGCTTGACGTTCGCATTCTCGAGGGCCATCACGAGAGGATCATAGTTGGGTTGCAATCCGCTCAACATAATAACCGCCAAGAAATCGTCTTCCAGGGGTGAGCCAATGTCCTGCAATTGTTGTGACAAATCTGACAATTTGGTGAGATAACTTTCCATGCTGCTGTGCTCATTCAGTTTCGTACTGAATACTAATCTTAACAATCCTAGTCTGCGACACAGTCCTCTGTCTTCATAGGCTCTACTTAAATTCGCCCACGCTTCTTGCGCGTCCTTCGCATTTCTAATGTGTGGAAATGCACCTGGTTGCACAGACAGAGAGATCTTTGCTAAAGCCTTCTGTGACTTTTTCGGACAGACTTTTTCTTCTTTGCTATCACCTTCAATGCAATCCCAGAGGTCATCGTGTATTAAAATCATTTTCATCATGAATTTCCATGTTGAATAATTGTCGATACCTCGTAATTTGTCGTTACATTGAATCAATGTGTTTGCTGCCATCTTTTCCAAAATTCACCCGAACTAAAATTTAATTATTTAATTTTACGAAAAAGGTTTGGAAATATATTTACATAACTACAGGGAACTGCGCAGTGGAAGCGTGCTGGGCCCATAACCTGATGGGTTATGGGCAGCAAAGTAAACGATGTAGCAAGATAGAAATGGATTTAATATGTAAGAATACGAACAGACATCTCGTAGAGATCTGACAAGCAAGCGACTGACAGATTTGTTTTTCTGTACTCACTGAGGAGTTTAATATCTAACACATACCGCCTCAAAAATCCAATGTGTAAGAAAATGAATTGTTTTTATTATTATTTGTTAGTAATTTTTTCCTATGTTTTAAGTGTTGTTTAGCTATTCGGGGCGAAGGCAAATTAAAAAAAAACAAAGATCATTAAAATGGGCCCACCCGTACTTGAGTTATAAATGGAGTAACTAAGACGTCTTCGTTTGATATGTATAGATAGATATAAGATTGGTTCCCATACAGATATATTTAATCAACTGCAAGTGATACATATCTATTTCGAGAGTACAGACTAATTTCGATTAATAGCTATAATTATTTAGGTATACTATAGTAATAACCGTTTACAGGGATGTAAGTCATAGTATCTCAAATGTGTGGAAGAGTCGCAAGAGGCGCAGCCGCGGCGGCGGTGGCGGAGGCACCCGCGGCGGAGGTAGAGCCGGTGAGGGCTAACAGCGAGTGCCAAACTTTTCGAATAACCGCTGCGAGTCTATTAGCGAGCAGCACCCTAACGTTTTGTTTGCACTGCTTAAATCCCTTACGCTTCACTCTACAAACTATAAGAACCATAATATAACTACTGTAAAGATGAAATTCGCTTGAAGGACCTAATTGAAAAGCCTTGGGCCAAATTCAAAAATCGTGGCATGAAATTGTTACGTTACACAGGGAACATTCTTTATGTGACTCCAAATGATGCGAAGCTATATTAGTCGTTGCATTAATTTTAGAATTTCTTATTGGAAAAGTTTAGATTTTGCATGTTATTGGAAAAGTTACATACGCAAAATTGCAATATCTACTTATTACTTTCTTACTACTAAAATTTGATTTAATATAGACAAACTGATGTTATAAAAAATAGAGTGACTTTTTGGAATACGAAGACTTATTGATTTCTTATATTTACGCGAATACTACATATTGAAATATAAACTAATCTTACGGATTTTATCGCATTTATTGTATGTTTTTTACGTTCCCGATGTTTCGGCTGCTTTACAGCAACCATGGTCACGCATACCATGGTACAGCAACCATTGCAAGACCTCAAGACACAGTGAGCACTTTTTGCATAGATCGGACGCAAACAACAACTAAATATGAGGGTACTCTAGTTCAAACTTTGACACTAGAACTTCAAAGACCTCAGTCCACCCGTGACTATGGTTGCTGTAAAGCAGCAGAAACGTCGGCGACGTAAAGAACATACAATAACCGCGATAAAATCCGTAAGATTAGTTTTATTTCAATACAAAGCCTTAGTTCATTCCCATAACTAACGACATTTACCTATTAATAGTGAATATGTTGAGCAAAACTGGCGTCGAGTAGACGCACTCACCACATCGATGATAATATAAAAGTTCCCGCTCTCAAGCAATATTATTTGGGCGGCGAGTATTTCAAACTTCTCAGCGGCACATAAATCTGAGGGCGCTGTTTTTTCATTACGTTGATTGTGTTCCGTTGTCGGTGCAGATAAACTGCTATATTTATTGCTCTACATGTATATAGCTCTTTACTCTAAATATACACTTCGCATAAAATATTAGAAAATGCAAAGGAGGTGCAAGCAATGCGAGACTACACGGGTTAAAATATGATTTTTTGATGTTAAATATTTTGTAGCGTATTACAAGTAAAAATAAAGAAAAAGGTTTTTTATTTTCTTTATGATCCATGCAAATATCATAAGGTAGATACTTAGTCATAACACCATCACGTTGGTATTAATCGAACGGGTAGGAACTGGCGCACTCCTGTGCACCCAAAATTCGGCGTTGGTATTTTGGTACCCCACTGCTGCTACGAGCGAGCCCGAATGATCGAAAATTCTTACAGACACAATGCAGTTCATAAAATGGTTATACTTGAACGAATGAATCGCAAATCACTCCATTGAAGCCGATTGGGCCAACCTCGTTACCCCGGGAATATGATTGTATCGCTTGTGTCGCTCGCGAAACGAAGTTACGCTAACATGTGTAACTTTGTTACGACATATACGTAATAAGACGTCGCGTCGCCGACTTACCGATCTTTGTTGAATGAAAAACTGAGTTGCGATGCGAGAAAATTTATTATGTGGAGTATATACCTAAATAATTACTTGTGGGTCGTTAATTGAGACTTATGACGTTTTCAAGTCTCCATTTGGTAATCTAGTTTGAAGATAAAACATCAAAAATATTGGTTAGTTAGCAATATGTCGACTGTAACTACTAGTATACCTGCTGATATACAATCAACGTAGTACGCAGAAAGTGATGATGATACTTTTTTTAATTATCATGTGAAATAACAGATCACATCGCAAAGGTCAGCCAACCATCTTCGATGCTGAGCGAATCCAACCGGCCCAGCAGCTATGTGAACCGACGCGACTCGCTCGCTGTGGTAATATTTTATGTTAATAAGCCCAACTCGGCAATTTGTCCAAACAGATTCTTTCCCACAAAATTAAATTCGAATGTATGAGTCGCGTGTCGTGTGCCTCGCCTCGCCCGCGCGCCCCGTGCCTCCGCGGCGCGTAATGAATGCGACTTAATACGGTATAGGTAAACATTAGCATAAAGTATTTGCAAAAATTGCGTTCCGGGGTTGTGGCGCACGGCGGCCGAGGAATCTTAATATCACCCTCCGCAGCATAGCTAGTGTTGTCACAAGCAATATGCCATTACCAGATTTTGTGTAGCACAAAATCCGCTAGAGCTACTTTACTAACTAGATATTTTTACATGGCCAGTATTTTATTTCCACTTGGCGTTTAAAATTATTCCGTAAAAGAAAATATTCTAAAGCGTTTCTAGTCCCTCGACATGTGAGCTTCTAAGCTTAAAAGTTGGTACACGTCAAACACCTTTAGGCGTGTGAAAACTTTCACGGGATATTCATGATCGCAGTTGCCGACTCACAAGTAGAAAATATAAACATAGTCAAAAGAAATCTAAAATGTAGTAAATTTATTTTAAGTCCTGTCTGATTTCAGGTGCTTACCTAAGTACTTAGGTATATTCTCATTGGAAGGTAGTTAAAATATATTTTCCTTACAGGATTTTTTTTTAATATTATAAACCTGCGGAATGTCATATGTAGCAACACTACGCTCCGCATCGGTATATGGTATACCGCGCGACCGCGATTACGTGCAATTTCGTTAGCATGTGAATGTCGCGGTATTCATCACGCCCGCGCCGCCCGCACCGCCCGCGCCGCCCGTAGAGCCGGTAGAGACCTCTTACGCTAATGCACGAGAACCGAACGATGCATGGAAATGGTGCGAGTATGGAGATCACCCTTAATGTTCGGGGGATGGATTATTCAAAAATGTACTTTAGGCCTCTAATGTGCTATTACTTATGCCATAGTAGCCGAGTGGTGCGCTTGGCTGCATGAGTGATGTACTTTTGTGATACTAAACTGCAGTCTAAATAAAATATGTAAAGTCTAACATAGATAGGACTATTCCACATATTACATAAATGATAATAACCAGCTTTATGTGCACCCTCGCCCAGGTTGACGTAGTCTATCACGTTAGTCCGGGGTATAATCTACGTCTGTACCGAAGTCACAGTAAAACGTAGTAAGCTTACGAATTAACAAAGAAACACTTTCGCATTTTAGTGTATCTCATAGAATCACTCTTATTTTTCATACTTAATTATATGTAGAGCAGCATAGATAAAAATATGTATAGCCACAAGGACAATATAACGGGAACAACAAACAAATTCTTATTTTCACACGGGACATCTTTACACAGTTATGTTCAACACAGACTGCTCACTCCGAGCTAATCACAGGATACCTTTTAATTGTTTAGACATTGAAAAGACACCAACAAATAGTTTGAATTGAGCCGATATGATACGAAAACATTTTCAAATCGGTACATTATGTGTCTCCGATAATCAGCCACTCTCTACAGCCTAACCGTGTCACGCTGCTCACGAATAGGCAATTTTGCCGGTTTAAGTAATTTTCAAACAGCTCTCAGCTCTACGAGATGTCAGCAATTGTTGCGTATGGCGAAATAGGGCTACCAGCACTTCTACAGGTATCTAGGATAAGGTAACGATTTTTCATATGACTGGAAGCGTTATATATATCAATGCGCTGTACGGAAGCAGTGTAGTTAGCATGTTTTTATTGTAAGTTCAGTCAGTATGGAATGATCCTCTTCCAGCACAACATCTGCTGTGCTGGAGGAGGATCATACGTAGTTTCTCTCTCAGCTTTACGAGTATGGTTCATGTTTCAATTTACAGGAGTATTTCGGAAATACGAAATCCCAAACTATTCGCACTTTGATGATAAAGACCTAGAGGACTCATTAAGTGTGGAACATGGAAACACATCTGTCATCATTGCTAGTTGCACAAAATCCTTCAAAGCGTGCCTCAGAACCTAGTTTTCGGCTTTATTTAGCTAGCCGAGGCGGGGGCGCGATACTGCGTTTGTGTAAAGGCTTTATAATTTCGAAGACCGCAGTTGTAGCCCTACCTCAGGGCGGTGCGGGGGGCGGGCGGCCACGTCACTGCAGTCACGAGCGTTTAGTCTGTTGGCAAACAGATCCAAAACGCGATTAGCATACATTTACATTTTCTTAAACTGTTGGAAACAATGCCCCCTCCCCCCCCCCGACAGACACGGAGCGTGGATAATTGCGCCGGCGTTATTGTACGTACACCCTTATTTACGGGTCCCGCCGCACCCACTGTGGAGAATCACAAACAAGCAGCCAGAATATAGAGTAGGGGCCATCTTGATACCATCTCGCACACAACGCACCAGAACCTTGTTTAACATACCATGCACTGAATAGCTGCGATTATTAGAATGTGTGGTTATTTTTTAATTCAGTTTTCACGAATGGTAAGAATTAAGAAAATTATATGACTAAAAACCGTCGCATAAGGTAGACAAACTTCGTAATTTTAACATAATCATCAAAACTAAACTATTTCAAGCGCGTAACTTGCTACGGAATATTTTGACCGCTAGACATCGAATATGAGTCATTTAAAATTTGTGCTTTTCATTCGTGCTTTATCTGAATACTGACATAAAGAAAGCACAAAGGTACCTAAAACTGTGCTTTCGGTAGATCAGTGGCCACACAGGCTTTCAGAGGGTCGGGCAACAGGTGATGGTGTGGACGAGGGTTGCCTGCGCAATGGGCCAAGTGAGAGCCGCGGGCACTTGCTCCGTGGACTTAACGCGCACATTACAAACAAACATATACGGGATTTAAATTTTATTTAAATTATTTAAAGAATGTCACGCTAATTACCCGAAGGGGTAAGTAGATACAGTGAACTCTAGTAGTCACTTGGTACTTATGAATATCCTATATTTTGAATTATATTTTATTTACATCATTATCACCAACATCATAATTTTATATTGTAGACCGCAGACGTCCAAAAAGCCAGTAGCCGATTTTGTACATCAACCCCAGATTCCATTAGTATTTCAAGGCATATGATCTACGGAAAAGTGTGATTTATTTTCACTATTATTAACCAACTAACAAATGTCTTAATTCGTGTTGCGGTCAACGAGCGTGACGTACTAGAAAAACCAACGGGTAATTCCGCAACGAGACTTTGTAACTTGATTAGTGGTGTTAGGATCTTGTTATTAAATGATAACATTTGCGCATAATTAATTAACAGAAGTCATACGGGCTATCTCCGACAGGTTATCTCCAAGGTTCCGAGGTTACACACGTGTACAATCCTATGAAATTATCTACGCTTTTGTATTTTTTTTATATTAAATTGTTTACAAAAGAATGCATTGTTTTGATAATGACAGCTACACAAATAAAGAGTAGCGTACATTATCGAATTAATTGATTGTTTGAAAAAAAAAGTAACCAGATATTTCAATAATGTACGAGCATACTCGTTGGGTAAAATTAAATTAAGTGGAAATAAAATACTTGCGCGCTTGTAGCCTTGAAGCCTTTATTGTTCGAAGATAATAAAAACCAGTATGTACCTTTAAAATATTGTATCCTTTTTTATTAATATTGACTCACTTTTTAAATGCTTAACGATGACTCATAAGAGTTCAATTATGCGCCATTTACTTAGGTACTAAAAAAAACACTTGGCTACTTTCATATAGATTCTCAACAAAACTAAAATTTACAATTTTAACGTTATCCATAACATACTGAAACCCTTGTAGAGTCGCAAAGATGGTGGTCCATCCATCTCCTACCGGATGTACCACGAAAGGATACTTAATATGAGTTTTATGTCTAATATATCACCGAGCAGCGACTCTACAAATCATTCATATTAGATCAACTAGCCTCGCTGCGCGTTTAATTAATGTCTTGTCTCGGAGTCCCGAAAATCGAACAAAAACCATATCATTCACGAGAAAATACAACTCTATTAACACACTATAAGATTTAAAATTGGCGAGTGAACAGAGAGCGTAGTTTGTCATATCTGGCGGCTCGCCAGCATCGTCGTGTGCCGCACAAAGAGTTGCGTGGAGTATTTGCGCTGCGACAAAGAATTGCGAAAGACCGGCTCATGGATTCGTACGGCTTGAGCTCGTACAATGTTCTGGTTTGCAGACAGTTTGCCCTGATTATATAAAACAGTGATACTGTCATAATAATACTTGTTAGTAATCTCAAGTTAACCTACTGTAATACCTCGTCGCCGCCGCGCACCGGGTATCTGATATACCTACTCGCTTTACTCATTCGCATTTTCCGACCCAATCACCTACTACTCCGAGTATATTCTATGGCGAAGACTGTCAGCTCCATCTAGAATGATTTCGTAAATCAATAAAGTTGTTGATTCATTTTACATCGTATCACGTTCTGATTTATTACAATAATAATGCGTCTCAAACATGTGCAAACTACAATGTTAGCAAATAAGACCTTTTGACTTCTAATCTCGTCGTAAATCCCACTGTTTTATTTAGATTGTAAGGTTTAATTAACAGCAGTAGCGTAAACAAATGATGGACATTTTAATTAAAGCAAATAAAAATTAAAAGTGTCCATTAAAATATTTTTTAACGAATGACAGTGATTAATAAACGGAACGAGATAGCTTCTTCAACACACATGTCACATTTTTTATAATAGTAAATCTGTTCTGTCATCCGGCTCGGCGGAGGGCATATGCATGTGTAATTGACGAGTAGTAGCTCCCCCCGGAGTGGCAGCGAATGGTTCAGGGCGGCGCGGTGCGGTTGGGTGCGAGTCGCGTCGTCTTGGACGCTTTTTTATGCGACTAATTGGGTGCGGGCGCTATTAGTCACCCACCACTCACGCTGAACGGGTTAAGCGTGAGTTAAGAGCTACGGAAGTCAGTTTTCTTTCATATTTAAATTATGCTATAGTTGGACGTAGAAAGAAGAGGGTAATAAATTTTAGAGGTACAACAGTTGAGGTAAACAGGAACAGACAAATTATTTGAGGTAGAAGGTTACTATGCTGTTATGAATGACAGAGCACATTATGCTTGAATCAAGTGGATCAACTGACCAGTGAGCGCTATACCAAAAATCGTACGTTGATTTAGATCCCAGTCTAGTGTGAGTGCTTGTCATCCCTAATCTTAGCGAGACATAAAAGGGCAAGTGATGATAGCTTTATTCAAAACTTCCAAGCCACTAAAAAGCAGCGTGTGTCATCAACCATCACAAACATACCTAGCGCAGGTGCATAGATACTTGTCATATTTATCTGTGGAAATGTGAACGAAGAAATTAATGTTTGTTGTGAAAGGTCGAGCCATCGGATCTTTGGACGATCCGATAAAGGGAGGGGGTGGATTGTACAGCAAATCGAAATAAAACTGAAATATGGAGCAATATTCCCGAAGCGGCGATATTAAACACTTCTTGGTGTTGTACTCGACTTTTATATTGTAGAAATCAGCCATACACAAACATATAAAACATACGCTAACTAGTATTATAAGAGGGTACCTATATTACTAATATTATTGCAATTTTTATGCTTTATAATTAACAAAATAAAAAACTTGAGACATGTATTGTTTGTTTCAATAATGACGAAATGGTTGAAGATTTACTATAAAAGTGTGCGAAAAGATTTTAGCAATTTCTTATCTCAGTTGTCCGTAGTCATTTGATGTTTGTATCAAAATATGAAAGAGTGTTTGTATAAATTTATCATCCCTTGTTGACTGTATGTCCTCCCTTGTAGAACGTTCTCCTGTAGCTATAACGGTTGAGGTACCTACCCCTGTCTCAAAAATCGTCCCTAGGTGCTTTTAGTTCGGCACACTTTATAAAACTTGTAGTAAGTTGGAAATATTTGCTGGTGAACATTACTACCAAATATGATTGTTTCGTCACAGAACTCCAACCTCAAATGCGAGATGAATCCAAAACAACAAGGTGGTTTCTAAGTCGCAACTGCGGCGAATGAGTCGCGAGTCGCAGCGCCGGGCGACTAATCGCGTCGTCGCATACTATGACAGCCGCCGTGAACTGGCACGATGGGAATTTAATAGCACACCGATGTTATTTAAACGCCGGTGTATTTATATCAACGAATAGTGCGGCTGACATTACAGCCGCAGTTATCTCTTGACGACTTTTTAATATGTTAATACAAGAGAGACAACTTTGTAGCGTATCGTAGCGTGAAATTTAGCAAGTTTGAAGAATCACCAACAGTTCATTTTATAGTATACCAAAACATCGTCACAGGTCAGCACACTCATGTATCTACGATTTACATAACGAAAATGTGTTATATAAATAATCCCTTAGCGGCGATAGTTCCTTGTACGGTACCCATAAAGCGCTGTTTAGGTTAAGACCATACAGTCAGATATTTTTACCCATACCTAGTAATCACACTGCTTGTGAATAAAAATAGGTGACGGTTTAATCGACCTGTAATTTATGTGTCAACTTAAAGCTGTACCTACATGACATTTCATTTCAATATCTACTTATAATAATAGCTTTACTAATACTCATAATTGAAATATAATTCACGTAGACTCATCTCGGGCCGTCTCTATTTTAATCTTATTAAACGCTCACCTTACATTTTATGCCGACATTAAGCTCACTGCGTAACAGAATTAAAGACTGCTTAACTTTATTAAGAACACGATGTACTATATTATCTCATATTAAAACGCATACATGCGCAACATGTGTATGAGGACTTTACTTGAGTTGGATGCATGTGTGTGTATGTTCATGATAACAAATGAGTACCTAATGATTTCAGAGAATGTTTGTTTCGTTATGAAAGCTGTAGGCGCTAGCTGATTATTTAATGTTACATTTCAATGGTGTAAGGCCTCAATAGCCCGAATTCTATACAAGATGAAAAAAAATATGTTTTTTTAGTTGTGGCGTGCTTAGTAGGTTGTGGGGATTGCCATGTAGAGTCATGATAATAGTAGTATGTATCGCGGAGGCACTGCAGTGGGCTGTTTTGCGATCAAGTGGGGAAGTGAACCGCCCAGTAGTTAGATAACAACTTTCTATTACCGTATTGTACAAAATCGTATAATATGGGCAACAGTGGGGCGGCGGCGGGCGGGGCGCTTGCGGCTACTTCTCGTGGCTGCAACTTGTGGCGATAACGCAACAAATTGCTATTACAAGTGCCTGACATGCTAACTGTATTTATTGTACATAACGTAGTATTGCCTATAATATTGAGAAAAAATACGTGACATAATTACGTCTTGTAACCTTTGAGGCCGTTGATTATTTGAATTTGGGCCGAACAGCAGAATAACTAATAAAACATGATGTAAGTGTGGTTCCCCAGGGTCGACCCCCAAATAATAAATGTTTTAATTATTTTAATTATTTATAATTGTTCCACACTTGTTTCCGTTAGTACGGTTGGTAAGGTACTGGTTAGTTTACACCGTCGGTGTTATATCGTCGTATAGGTGTATAATATTATGTCCCTACATCATTCCCCCCCTTTACAACAACAAAAAATAGTATCCCAAAACTATTTCTATTTTGATACGAACCAAAATGATTACACAGCATACATTTACATATGTCTCTCTTTTGGGACAAGATAAAAATTGAGATTAAATATCAAGCACAAATGAATCTCTTTTACAGGAATGTGGGACAATAGTTATAACAAAAATCTGTCGAGTTGCAACAGTTAGTGAGGTATCTAATTATCAAAACTTAAAACTATCGCACGTATTACTAACCTAAATAGATCAAGTACATGAAGCATTAAACATCGGTTAATTCCGAAGATTAAAATTAATTAGGATTGGTTACCTAGTCTTAAAAATATCCCGCGACACTGACACTTGGGGCAGTCGCGGCGGGCGGTTGCGGCTGGACCGACTGTACTCGCACCATGGGTGAAACCAGGTTGACCGTGGCTATCTCTCGGCGCACCCAGCCTCGAAGGCGTTTGTGACATCGCAGTCGAATGCCGTACAACAAAACGCCCAACAACAGCACGACTAATATGATCGTGACGATCCCTAGGACATTCAATTTCTGGCCCAAATCTTCCGTAATTACTTGTGTCTGTGACACCACCGTGACATTGTCTTTAGTTTGGTAATTTCCCATTTTTTTAAATAAGTAAGTACGCGACTCTATGACGATCCGACTGGTATGAATGCACCTAATAACAAATTAACTACTAAAACTTGTGGCAAACAATGTTGCGTAATGCTGACTCCGGATCAGAAGGTTGCGTGTTCAGATCACGTCGGGGTCACCAGTGTAAGTGTGGTTCCCCAGGGTCGACCCCCAAATAATAAATGTTTTAATTATTTATAATTGTTCCACACTTGTTTCCGTTAGTACGGTTGGTAAGGTACTGGTTAGTTTACACCGTCGGTGTTACATCGTCGTATAGATGTATAATATTATGTCCCTACACATGAGAAAATTCACAAGATAAATAATAATTAAGATAATTAATTTTCTCATAGATATGATTCTGAGGCGGTATGAAGATCGCCGGGTCAGCTAGTAAGTATATATAATTATTGATTAAACCTGTATAAATAAATAAATTATTAATGTAGTACATTCCTGATCATCGCCTTGTGTAGATGTTTTGTTTCCCCTAAGTAGCCGTGGCCGTCGTATGCGGCAGTAATGAGCGCATTGCCGACCGTCCGGAATTTAATATAGAAGCCGGCTATACGCCCCGCACGCCGCGCGCGCCACGCTAATGTTTGTTTACTTACAACAGCCACCCCACGGGACAAAACTACACGTGATATATTTTCTTGACCTTTAGAACACCCGCTGTTACTACAGCTTTTAGATAAAATTCCTGGTCAATATTACTTAGTGGTAGTTATTCTCAGTGGTCATCCTCGAAATAGTAAATACACTAAGTAACACTACACTTGATTATGTCAAGAAATATAAATACTTGGCTCATTTCCACTCACTAATACACATCATAAGTACACCACATACGCAGAAGAAAATGTACGGATAGGAAATGCGTGAACAAGATACTGATCATATTCAGTGGTCGTAAACAGCATGTCCATAAATACACGAGAATAAAGAGACAGTTTTGTAAGCCTTGTGTATTCTCATTGTGTGGTTTGGGCACCCGCTAATCACATTCACAACGCTACGATTTGTTAACTGGTTAACCTAACGAGCAAATTGCTAACCTCTTGGAAGTTAATATGTTTCTAGGTCGATAGCTGTTATTGGACTCAAGGGTTGATACCCCGCATAGAATATATAATTATTTTATAGTGGGTAGGAACAAATGGTTAGCGCAAGCAATTAAAGCGAAGGCGGAAATATATTTTACAGTTTGTTATTTATGGAATACTCGTACATGATCCTTAGTTATAACGAGTACGCCTTGTTCAGCCATTTTGAAGATACTAAACTGTAACTGCAAGTCGAAATCGAGTCAATGAAGCATAATAAATGAAAAATAACTTTATGAACGGTCCGGCGCCCCATGACATTGCCGGCGGCGGGCGATCGGCGAACAATTAAAACAAAGGGTTGTTAAAAAAATATGAAAATGCGTCGAAAAATCCGCAGTAAGTTATCTTTATTCAAACTGGTAGAGTCGCCTGCGGCGGCGGAGCGCTGGAGCGGGCGCGGGCGGGTCCACAGACTGTTGGTAGAGCACCTACCGGATATTGATGAGGCATGCTCGGTGAGTAGGTAATGTTGTAAGTTACCATACAATTAATTTGTCTAGCAATTTTTGTCATGTTGCTGTATGTGTGTACTTTAAAATAAATAATCAAACTGTGATAATTCTAAAGTGAGCGTGCTTGAATCGGTTTTGTCATGAATGATGAGATAAAGAATATATTCTGCCCTATGTTGGCAGCCCGTGGCTCGCAGTTTAATAAAGTAGAAGCTTCGAAGCGAAAACTCGTGCGAACAACAAAGTGCTCTGCAGTGAGTTGGACTTGGACCCGACGCTTTTTATGTGGCTGTGTCCCACACATAGCGGGTATAATGCCCGTTTCGGGGCGGTATTGAAATCTGTATTGGGGGCATTTAGCAGCCGTCGGGGTAATGAACCCTTTGTCCAGATATATAAATATGGGGACATACATTTTTACTATCTAAAACAATATAACGTCTATTTGGATTTGGAACCTATTTCAAACAGAAGTCGCTAGCTCACAAAACATGACTGATCATAATCATAATATAAGATTTGATTGATTGAATATGTTCTATATATATATAATTGATTAAAAATCTTGTTGATTTTGGATTAAAATGTTATATGCGTAGGGGTAGTTTGTCTCTTTCTCGCATTTGACATATGATTTAACTGTAATTTTTCTCAATTACCTTAAATTTTTCATCTTGGAAGATGGCGTTCTAGAGTAAATTTGATTAATTCTGTTGTGTGAATAAGTCTGTAATATAATGTTTCAGTATTAAATATTCAGTGATTACATTCAAATCAACACGAAAAGTCTACTTTGTACACATGTTATGTGCACAACAACGGTTCAACAATGGTTCTATTTATATTACCTACGTATTCTCTTCTATAAATTGAACTGTTAGCAGAGTTGTGTTGCAAGCAGCCCGCAGGTGTGGCCCGCCTCCGCTTAATCCGCTCATTACAACGCAACATAACACCAATATTTACACTAAGCGTCAGCTCGCACACTCAATAAAGGCGCGTCCACATCGGCCGGCGAGTCGCGCGCGACCCTCGTCTACGCGACAAAAACTTTTTCAATTAGTTGACAAAAACCGCGCCGCGCGCCCCTGCGCTCCTGATCGCCTGATATGTCCGATTCGATCCGCTTTTATACCTACTCCAAATTAAATTACTTCTCCAACATACGAATACATATACGTAAGTACATTATTGGTTTTTGTCGTAGCTATATTTGGTCCGCTAAAAGCGGTTTTAGTCTTCCCGTTTATATATACTAACGACATAACTGGATTCAATTTGTCGATCGCTACTCTGGATGTTGCTTGATGGTCAAATAGTGGACTCCATAAAAAGTATTATTATTTCTTACACATCGGTATTATTGTGCGATATTCAAATTTCAAAATATTTTGACTATAAAACTGACAGTGTTATTAAACATTCTCGAATCACCGTCGTGTCGCTACGAAGACAATTATCATTAACATACGATGGTCGCTGCGCTTGCTCGCTCGAACGATGCAGCCGTTCCGTCTCTCAGATAAATTTTCAATATAGCTTCATTTAAGAAAGCTATTAAGATTATAATCGCGGCGCGCATGTTTAAAGCATCAATTTGTATGCGCGTGTGATCACCTCTTAATAGATAAGGCCGCCCACGCGCGGTGCAACTTCGCCCATTACGGTAATTACCCGCGTTATTCCTTGTAATTGACATCCGAAGACAAAACAATTCGATGAAACGAATGAGTTGTGTATTTAATTTATGCGCAGAGCCAGAGGCGCCCCGCTGCGTGGATTATGTTGTAACTTCCACGGCATGCCACCAAACTGATTCTAATTAAGTAAAACTTGTGTAAAACTGGGATTAAGAAATAAATATTATGTTAATACTAGTACTAAGGATATTTATATTCCGTATTCACAACGTACCAATTTAAATGTCTTATTTATTCAATTTAGTTTAAGTTACTAATAGCAATGTTGAATTGTCTCTTAAATACGATCAATGTTGAACATAATCTTGTCGTTGGCATATCGGTATTTCAATGTTTGAGTACACTAACTGCAGAATATTCGCGTAACGAGTCTCTGGAATGGCCAGACATGATCGAGTAAATTACGTTATAGGAAACCGGCTATTACGATGAGGGAGTGTCGTGACGGCGGGGCATGTTTATGGGCTGTCCTATGATGTATTATAATTCATTACATGTATAAATTACTTGGCGGCCCGTGTTATTACTGGCTTACATTAATTCGTCAAGTGTGGTCCGGTCCCGCCCACGCGTCAGCTTACATTAAATAATATTATTACGCGAGATGCGGCGAGTCGCGGCGACTTGAGACGAGTCGCACCGGGAGTGCTGCGACCGAGCGGCGAGACGTGGCGCGCGCACGCTCCGGACGCAGTTTGATTAAGTGCCGCTAGTAAGGGTTACTTGTATTAAGAGCGACTCGCGGTGTGTTGGAGTTACGAGCTCATAAAGCTATAATTGATGTTTGTTTCTGATTAGCACATTGACGGGTTTTGATTTAAGCAAATAAACTTAAGTATTGTTGTCAGTTTGGATGGTAGATTAGTTTCATGTCGCTATTGCATATTTACGACGCATTTGGATGTTTTCATATCAGGTAAAATACAAAGGTAGTAAGTAATATCGATTGTGCAAGTATTAAATTGGTATATTAAACTTCTATAGGTACCAATAAATATCAAATTTCAACTAGGCTCCCAGATATTTCCATGCAAAACTCTTAGTTACAGGTATAAACAACACTTCGGAAGATGTACTCATGTAAGCGTCGTGGTAACAGCCCGAGAAGCCAACAACAAGCGAAACTAATCGGGCGCGTTACCCAACCGTGGCGATACTGTATCCGGGGTAAGTTATAACACATAAAACCCTTCGTAACACAAACTTTGATTGTTTACCCTAGTTAGGTGAAACTATTATAACAACAGCAACAACATCGCTGGTACTTTGGTTGCTCACTCGACGGGTACCCAACATATAAAAAGAACTAAAATTAACGTAAAATATAATCTAATAGGAACACTAAAATCCGTTTTATCAGCAAGCACAATCCACAGTATTGCAATTGGCGGGGAATAGCAAAACGCCCAATAAAGTGATGTACCTAATTATATACTGAAATTTTTGGATTCGATATTCCGATATGACATCTTATTGTTTCCGAAATCAGTTCAAAAAGTTAGTTTTAAATAAATGAGTTCATTTAAAAACTGTTGTCCTTAGAGTAGGATATCTCTTGTATCAAAAATTATTTTAATTGATTTCCATGTCATCACAAAAATAGTTACACAGCTGCGACCGCCACGCGACTGTTTAGTCGCACGAGTCCGAGCAGCCCTGCAAGTGCGCAGCGCGCTGTCCGCTTGATTGATGCGACCGGTCGCGGTCGTTTTGTTGTGCCCACATTTAGACACACCGCAATCATAGTGGACTAACCGACTTGATATTATGGATGACAATTAAATTAAACTGAAAAGCCAATCAGATTCGGTAACTCGTGTTGCTTTTTCAGACATCACCGTCAATATAATTTTGATCTGTAACTATTAAAAATAAGCCTTCTCCAAATGCAGTATGAATATTACAAAAAGAAGCTGTAATCAGCAAATTTGGATATGGAATGGAATGGATTTTGGGGTCGAGTCACCTTCGTCCGTAGGAGAATTAAGTACCCACGAGATACCCTACACGTGACCCTGGGTGGTGCCAACCAGGTGACAAATCTACTGGTGGTAGGCTTCGGCCGTGGCTAGTCACCACCCACTGAACAAAGCCATGTCGCCAAGCGGCCTAGCCGTGTTCCGGCATGATGTTTGGTGTTGCCATTCATGGATGGCGGGTCAGATCAGTTGCGCTGCATGTGCCTAGTGAATGTCTCTATCTACTGCCGCCTTCCTACCTAGGCAAGTATGCTCCATCGTAGATCTCATCGTCACTTACCATCAGGTGAGATCGAGATCAAATACTTGCCTATAATGTAATAAAAAAAAAACATATTGTGATGAGATACATCACATTAAGTCTCCAATCAGGTATATTCAATGGCCTACAGTTTAAGAATAATAAATTTTATTCAATATTATGCCTATAGATGGATTTTAATTGAACTGGTATTTTTTCGTGATCTGAAAGGAAATTTATAAAATATGTAGATTGGTAGGCGCAACTGTATACAGAACCACATTTAATACATATTTTCTATGGTCCAGATTCCTAAGATTAGTCCGAGGAATAGCCCCTTAGCGTCAATTTCCTTTACTCCGACATCGCAGTATCAATCATGATCGTCCGCCGGATGTCTCGGAAATGTCAAAACAACGGTAATTATTAATCTCCTGCACATATACTTATTCATGGTACTAAGAAATACTGCCCAAGTGGTACAGTGGCTTTAATCCATTTTGGCCTAAATCCATTTCGTCCCAAGGAAAGTTATTCAGTTCCCTAAAATGAAATATATATCCATACATATGCCTAGATGTTTTAAATGACACCAAAAGCCATTCCTAAGTACTCAACATAAATGAAATAGTCGGCCTTAAGACAATAGTTGGCAGATGTCCATACATATATCCCACAGGACATAACAATTTTATTATCAAATAGTATACGTTCAACAGTATTGGATTTCATGTCTCTTGATAAACATCTTCATAACTTGGCTCGTTATTGAGTTGGCTGCGGCACTGCGCCCGCTCCGCGCCCCGCTCCGCGCGCCGCTCCGCGCCGCATTGCATTTAATACGTCGATATGCAATCAATTGTCAGGCTACTTCACATGACTTCTATCTAATCTCAGTTGGTATGAAACGGCTCTCTATGAATTTAATTAATTAGATAGAAACAACTAGACACTTGCGCATTAAATTGAGATGCATTTATGGTGTATTGAATAATCTTCCTAACCTCTAGATTGATCTTTGACAGAAGCGGAGTTTTGGATGGGATGGAGTGAAAAGCTGTCGTAGTTTCAAATCGTCCACTTTCATTTGCGATAGTTCAACACATTCATTAAGGATCCTGAGTACCTGCATCTTAGATATAAGACACTATGAGGGCAGCTCAAGCCTTGTTAGATGTACAGCCTTATCACTGACACTGTCAGTAGCTATGGCTACGGCTGTTGAATGTGGACAATATTGAACAATTGTTACGTATCAACATGACTTTAAATACAGTTCACAAATAGCGTATATATTGAATAATTACGTGCAAATAAAGTTGTTGCGTATCATGCGACACAACAAATTTGTTTGAAGGTGTGTACACGGCTTTACGTTTATCAACGCGCTCCAGTTAGTTGATGCCGTGACACTTCGCGGTGGGTTCTCACCGCAGGCAGTTACGTCACGTAGGGAATGACGTGGTTTCCACAGTCGCAACCACAGATATATGAGAGGAGATATGTTATGAAAGCGGTGGGCTTGCGCTCACATTTAGCCAAAATTACGCTAACATAGAGTTTTCGACGTCAGTCGACTGCAACTGCACGTCGGTATCGGAGCTCTAACTTTTTTTTTAAATGCCGTGTTATTCCGTGGTTGTGTGCAAAAATACTAGCAGCAAAGTGAACTACGCGAAAGATAGAATCTCATTTCACCAGCCAGTATTAAGTATTTTATTTATTCGTCTTTAAAATCATTAAAAACAACAAATCAAAAAATATTTAATGCCTTTATTATGTTATTTTAGTTTTCATGTAGCACAACGACTTTTTTATTTTTGTACAAAATACATGGCTCTTTAAGTACCACCTATGTTCGCTACTGAGTGAATGTACGAGGCAATGTATAGATCGTCTAACGATACTTTGAATAAACTGGTGCGTCGCGTGGTACGGCCGCTGTATACGGCGACGACGCAGCACGCACCGAAGAGACTTCGTATTGGTTGGTTTTAGCGAGTGGTGGGAAACAAAACGGAGACAGCGAGTTCCCATACATTTTGAACCGCACGGCATATCTCTCGTGATCTGTGGTCGCAACTAATGATTTTAGAGGCTCATCATGTGATGAGTGACAGGAGAGTTCACGGCTAATATTGTTTGTTTTATTGTTAGAAATTTGTTTTAAGAACAGCAGTAGTAATACATAAGTAATATATGAAACAGACTGATGATCATTAGGTTATGTTAAATTAAACTATATTCCTCAATAACAATTATTAGGTATTTATAATAACAATATTAAGGAAACTACATTTATCATCTGAATAGTTGAATGAACGCAAACCCGTATCAAACAGTGTTATTAATAATAATGTTAATATATCTAATAGTATGATCTATGTGCGGTAATGTATCTATCTGCATATTAAGGTTATAATTAGGCTGTGAAGCAGGGCGGGCGGCAACCGCGCGCATTTGATTGCGCCGCGTGCATAGCGCGCTACGCATATAACTTGTACTTGCTACGACATTTATAATTCCACAACAATACAGCCAATTGACGTGTACACGTAGTACGTGACTACTACGTATAAACAGGCGTAGCGAATGGCTACGATATTTGAGGCCTCACGTAGACGATGCTACGTAGCATGCTACGTATTTAGATGTTATCGTAGCTTCAATTTAACTTAATTGGTTATACTGATAAGTTAGTCAATAATTACCTGGATTATTGAATGCACACATCAATAATTTTAATAATACTGACGCACACAAATCGTTTCACTACAAGTTTGAGCACTACTCTACGAATAACCACCCTTGTCTTGTGCTGGACCACGCAATGACATGTAATATTTACTGCACTGTCCCGTGACACGGCTGATGGATTAAACCAGAGAGTGCTACCGCTACACACGCCTCGGCGTCCTCCACATTACCTTGCATCATCAGTCTTTGTAAACCACGTGCGATAAATTCTCTACTAATATATTTAAGAGGATGCAAAACATGTTACATCTGTGATACTCTGTAATCAGTATGCAAAAGTATGGGCGGTTATGATTGCATAGTTGTTTTGATTAGAATGAAGTAATAAGTGGTGATGGTTTGCAGATTAAATAGAAACGTCAGACGAAGAAAAATATAACGTTCTTTGACACAACTTCAAAACTTCAAATTGTATGTTTGTGTAAAAGTGTCGTCTATCTATAGGTAAATCCAATGAAATTTTGAATGTAATTGTTTGAACTATATAAAAATGTTTGGCATCGAAATGAAATAATGATTGCTTAGTTAGCTGATGTCCGCACGACAAGTAATATGTCAGCCGTGACCACCGCATGTGTCGAGCTGTGTGACAGCTGAGACCAGCTCACGAGTCGCGTGATGGATTAAACGCACTCTATACCACTAGACGGGACCTAGGCCCACATTATTAGCTTGTCACCCGCAAACATTAGGGTCCCACGAAAATAGGACACTTTGCAGTAGGGATGCGGCGGAAATTCGGTACTCAATCGAGATCGGCATATTTGGAATGTTGGATGTTCTGCCGAGCATTAAGCTA
The DNA here is from genome assembly GCA_905404115.1 of Pheosia gnoma. Taxonomy (NCBI): domain Eukaryota; kingdom Metazoa; phylum Arthropoda; class Insecta; order Lepidoptera; family Notodontidae; genus Pheosia; species Pheosia gnoma. The sequence continues at coordinate 10,028,547 of FR989904.1, read as the reverse complement.
CAGGATAGTTTAATTGTTATTCGTTATGCTAAGCTGCAAAGTTGTTGTTTGGTGCGAGTGCTTGTATTGCATACCGAGCAAGCGAAGGAGAGCGTAGTAATGGATTCAAAGGGTCGAGTCTCAAATAATTTGCAGCCGTGCAAAACACACAACTTTTCTTCTCGCTTCAGCGAGGAAAATGCTAGATGCAAAAAAAAATCTAATATATATAGGTATAATGTTATAATATTATAATATCACCAATGGAGCAGTCTAGCTATACGGTCCCACTTTGAAGATACTCTGAGGCATCGTGACACAAATTTCAGAGTCGTCATATCGGTTATTATGATGCGTCGCAACACTGATTATGAGACGTTGCGATGCTTACTATGACGCGTCGCGACGCTTACTATTCGGCGCTACTACGCTGACTATGAGTCGTTGCAACGCTCACTATTCAGCGTCCAGACGCTTATTATTAAGTGTCGCGACGCCAACTATTAGTACTGATTATTGATATCATTGGGGGAGACCTATGTCTTGCATTGGACGATGTTCGGTTATATATTGTACAATAATTTCATCATAAAAATAGTAATAGGCAAATGAAAATATAGTTACAAATTTATACGCCCGACACAAATAGAAACATACCAATGTTACCGAATATTGGTAAAATAGCGGAAACCGGTTTCAACCGCGGCTTAGACTGGATATCCGGCTGTATTATCCGGTTTAAATTATGCATCGCAACACAGTAGGTATTATGACAATATATTAACATAGACTTGTTTAGGGCTTGGTTTCATTGATAAAGTGTACAGGAGTAAAACCATTTTTACATTAATTTTACGTTGCGTCCTATATAATATACAAGTCATATTTATGTAAACTTATTTATTGTTTCTGCTTTATGTCAACCCCTTCTAATATTTCATCCATATTAGCGCTAATTCTATTAACTTTACCTCAATGTAGTGTGGTATTAGTATAGTGTGTATTTAGGTACCTTTTCTGATGCGGAATGAAAAATGAATAGCTATCACAAATATTGCGCTAAGCTCGTTAATCATTCGCATTAATACACCTCGAGGAACTCTGGCTCCGTGAGTGGAGGAAAACAAATGGCAACGCAGTACATTAATCATAAACAAATGAGCGAGAGTCTGAAAAGTCAATAAAACTATTTGACCCGGGCCGCGCGGGCCGCGGAGCGCTTAATGCACCCCTCGCGCGCGGCACACTCTAAATAATATTCGAGTCAAATGTCCCGCGAATACCGCCAAACAACAAGGATTATAATGTAAATGTATGCAAATGTTGGAGGGTGCGTCGTCGTCGCCTCGCGCCGGACAGTATTTCGCGCGCAGCGTCCGCACTCAGCTAAAAAATTGCGCGTCGCTGCGGACAGATAACGACAGCTTACGTCGTGAAAACGTGAGGCTTTCGACTAAATTGTTGAAACATGACTTGTTTGGTAAATTCACGGAGACTTAGCCGGCAAAATGTAAATTATATAATAACAAGGGACGTGTTGATGAGACTCACGAAATTTCAAAGTGTAGCGTTTGTTCCAGTCGGAAATTTTAAATATTTCCGTATGAAAACTGTTACACATAAGGTGGCTTCCGAGCTACGTAACTCGTAACGTACTGAGATCGTAATGCCTGGTTTTTATTAAAGTAGAAATGAAGAGACGGACGCGATGACTTCGAAATAATCAATCAGATATCGTTATTTCCTCGCCGTGTACCATCAGAGACCACCATTCTAACGGGGAGGAGAGGAGATATTGTTGATATGATTGACTTCTTATTCTCCGATTTATCTTTAACTTAAAAAATATCTATGATGAGAGAAACCATTCAATGTCAATCCAGATAGCTTAATTTATTATTGTCCTAGAATGACATAAGTATTTACGTTTTTATATAAAATGCCTTATCCACGGGTTTGCTCAGCGTGGTGTCTATCGAGGGCGCGCACGCGTTGCGGAATATAAATGTGCGCGTTGCGAATATTCGGCTATTACGCGACGGCGATCGGCCCATCGGCACTCTTCATACCATTTAAATGGACAATTTGCCGCTTCACTTATATACGCTTTACGCTGTCAGTCGTCCACCCCTCCCCACCCTCTATTTCCCAAAGAAAACTTTCTCCAATTTTTTATCTGTCATTCCCTAAAATGCTTTTCTAGGCGCGATGGGACGTCTCAATTTTTAATTCCTTCATTATTTTTCTTTGGAAGAAGATGGCGATTTACTCAGTTTGGTGGATTTCTTTTTGTTCGGATGTCAAAGTTTATAGGACCTATAAAACAATTAGTTTGGAGGGTACGACAGACGCAGAAAAATGTAACGAAGCGTGACTATGGTGGAGATATATTTATATTGACACCGTCTTTGTTATAATGAATCTCGAACAATACTTGTTATAACAATATATATATTTTTTACTATTTCTGTGCTATGATAAAGGGTATTACAATCTAAAACCCTTTGGGAAATTAGTAAATGTGCCAGTACTTTCGACCGAACCACAAAACTATCATGAACCCTTAACTTTAGAAAGGCTCGCTGACATAGTTCCGCACTCATAAGCCATGCAATGTAGGATACACCGCGATCAGTGATCCCGTCCCGTGGTTCACAAACATAGCACCACACTATTAATTACGGCACAGCTTTGTCTCGACCCCCGACCCGGCACATGCCGCTACCGGGGATTAATTTTAATAGCATACTTCGTTCTGAATAACTTGACTGCGGACCTTTGTGGAGTCCACTTATTCCACTTTCACTTCAATAATAAGTTATGAATTGAAGGATATGTTAATATGATAATCGCAATAACTGAACCCTATGTATGTGCTTAGCAGTGAAATTCAATTAATGTTGGAGGCAAAAGCAAGTAAAAATAATAATGCCTAAAGAGCACAGAGCAGGACTTTGTTGACATTTCGTACAGAATTAGGAACAGTGGTGAGAGATATATATTTTTAGAAGTTAATTTATTTTCGTTGTCAGCTCAATAAATTGTTCTTATATTTTGTAATGGCGGGCTCAGTTACACTGTTCAGTTCTAACGGAAGGTGATTTTTGGAAATAATTACGAACGTGTTTCTTGTTTTTTTTTTCTAAATATAGTAAAGCCAAGTTTAGATTTAATAGACTTAACTATTTTTAGAACTACCTTTTAAATCAAACTAAAAATAATTAACAAAATGGGTTTGCAAACGCCTGGAGATGTTCAATAACATAAACAGAACAAAACCACAGGAGCCACCGAGTAGAGTGAAAAATAAATTATGCCGGGGAAAAATAAAAATCATTGGATGTATAAAATAAGAGTAGCTATATACAAAGCGCAGTCAGCCTTCTTTCGTTATTGTTACTAAAGTATATGAACTAAGTGTGTTGTCTTGTATCGGTACGAGTAGTCCCCACAAGCCATGGCAGCCTGCAAGCCATCGCCGCCGCCGCGGGCCGCAGCGAGCACGCATTGCCGTGCCGCAATGCGGGACGCATTCGGACCAAATAGCAGTAGCGAACATTTTCATACAACGCGATTCCTGTCAGCTTCCAAAATCAGCCGAATATCAGTTATTTTCTATAGAATAGAATAATATATGTTTTATGCGAGATAGACTATATGGGATTTATTCAGTTTTTTTGTGTACTCACAGATAAGGTTTTATTTTCCAGCGACCCTTGTGCGAATTTCCACCCTTCGTCACCGCCATGTAGTATCTTATTGATACCAATTAACTAGAAAATGTCAAAGGTATTGCCATTCGCTTTTCAATGGACAAGCCCTTTGTGAAATGTGTACAAAGTCTAGAAGAGACAACTTTCCAGTTAAAGTACAGTTCTTATTCTGTGACAAAGGGTACCCATTATTTTATACGTGCAAATCATACTTGATTATTCATAAGAAACGTTGCATTATCTCTAAATATAAGATTGGCACATCTAATTGTACGTTCAACCCACATTACCTGTGCAAGTACGTAAATAAACGGTGCAGGTGCGCGCATTCCTGGAGGTCCGATGAAGCAAACCACACGATTCTGACTGTTGTGACCGTGACCTAGAGTTGATAATAGCGTACGAGAATAAGAACGAAAATAATCCTACATGTGGATTATTACAGTAATTTCAAGAAATGCGTGCTGAGATGCGTGACAGTGACAGTGCGCGGGCGACTGGCTGGGATCCAAAACCACGATGCATGTTAGTTTACGCACTATAGTTGAAACTACTACTGAAGGCGTGATTCCTTTGTTAATAAAAATGTAACGACTAGTGGCAAATGTTTAACTCGCCTTGCACATTCTGGAGTAGGCGCAAAAAAAGATTAAATATTACTCAGAAAACATCCAGAACAAAATATAAAAAAACACTGTTCACTTTTTGCATTGTCAAACTGATTAATTTCTCTCAGCATCCAGTTCTAAGTGCGTCTTCATGTGTCTTTATGTGTGTGTGCGTCTTCATTTTATTGTGGCCCGGCGGACCGTTACACGCAACTTTACAACCGGCCCGATGCTGATTTATGCGCGCTAATAAGAACAAAGATACCATCGCTTGACGTCCACGCTCGCATAACAAGGACAGTCGTCGTTTGCAGCCTCGCGGTTCCCAGAAGCCGTGATAATAATGACTCAAGCTTAACAAGTAATAGGCTCAGATGCTGGTCACACCGGGGCGGCGGCGGCGGCGGCGGCGGGTCGTTGAGTTTAATCCACTAACAAATCTACTGCTGATTAGTCCTTTTTAGAGTTGTTAAACTTATCCATATAAATGATTGCCCCGCTCAACTTGTTGCAATAGTTTATCTTCGTGTACCGCTACAATTTTAATATTATATATTAAGTCGTAATCGAAATTTAGTGGGATACTGATGTTTGAATTACAGAAAACATCGCAGCGAAACGTCGCACATGTCCCGAGCTGTCTTGTCTGAATTAGTGCGGATTAATTTAGTCCTTTATAAATACGCGGCTGAGTCCTCCTAACTCGGCTTACAATTTACGCGCAGCGCGCGGTCTAGAGTAAGTATTTGTCATTGCTCAGCGGTAATCGAAAAAAGCTAAAAAAACATAAAGACTCGAATTGTAAAATAAGTAAAAGTCGTGAGTGAGCGATGGACTCGTCTGAGCAACGCGGTGATATATTATAATCGGTGTGAACGCGATCCATTAGTCTTCTTGTCAGGATTGTCGACCCGAATTATTTGTAACCAAAATACTAATGCGAATAAGGACGAATTCGCGGCTGTATCGGATCGATTCAGAAGGAGCAGTTAGGGTAGAGTACAAATATATGCTGCTGTAGGTTACCGGTGCGTTGGTATTAGCAGTGGCTGCGCAGTTAGAAACTGGATTTATTTAACAAAACAGTAAAACGCGTGTATTTATGTTTAGCAACATGGCGATGTGTAGTTGTGCACTGTCGCACAACTCATGAATAAATGGTCCGATTCGTGCGGAATGTCCATTGTTTGAATTGTTAATACGAAGCAAATACGCCAATGATCGTTGTTTATTTGTTATTGTTTCGAGCGAAAATAGCGTATGGATACAAATTCACTAATTCTTGCAAACAATCATGAATATTATGGAATAGGTATGTACTTACTATAGTTAGGATATATGTACGCACAGAGAATTGAAAGCCAACAAGCTTTAAGCAATGCAAAGCTTGAATAGTTTTAATATACATTGAGTGTACAGTCCGTTACGTAAAGACGGTCCGGAACATCGGGCTGGTATCGGAAGCGCGGCGAGCAATATCGTCGATTGCACATTTCCCGGTGAAGATTCCTACCCGATGCACTTCAGCTCATGAATTTGGAAATCAGACAGTGTAATCGGTGTGGACTGGGGCAGAGCCTTGCTGCCTCCACTCCGTATATATTTATTCCAAGGGGGGCGAAATATAAATAAATGGGAAATTCAAAGCTTGGTTTTGATTTGGCGCAAGATGAAGAGGCGAGATTTTGGAGTTACATAAAGCGGGTTAAGAAGTCAATGAAATCGCCGTCAACATGTCTGTTTTGATCTGCCAGGCTTCTGCCCGCGCGCCCGCGCCGGCCCGCCGGCGGAGGGCGGCACGTCTATATCGCTCGACGACAGCAATCTCGCACATCCGAGCCGCGCCGCAAACATAACGACGCGGCTGACGTTTTATCGAATTGTTTGTAAACTAGACGGCTCTTGAGGTCCAGAAGAAACACTTTTAACGGTCAATCAGTTTGTATAGAAATAATGGAAAAGATGACAACGCAAATGGTCGTCTACCATCTATTATATCAAGAACTTGCTAACTGGGATTAAAGCAAATAACGAGGCTGATACAAAATAATGTAAGTGCGATTCGTTTTACTTTATGACCTAGCGAGTCACTGGCGGCAAATAAAGGCGGCTTATAGCATTAGTCACTATTCCGGCTCGGCTGTAACCAGTGTTGTTTACTTGACGCCTGTATACGCTTAGCATTAATGCGACACAGAACTAGTGAAAGTTTGTTAGCAAGTTCGCTAAATTGTCAAACAGCAGATAACGGATCGTGTCACATATCTCCGTAATCAGATATCTCCCACACTGCGCCCACACATCATTTCCAACCATGTAAAACAAAGAGCATTGTGCCCAATAGATATGCCCTCACCAATAAAATGGAAAGCTTATACTTGTAGAAGTACACAGTCGTTTTATGATCGATGACTAACCGATGGCGGTAGTTGCTACACAACATTTATCACGAATTGATTTTCTGATTAGACTTAATGGGAGGTTTTTATAGTGATCTATACTCTAATATGAACCTTGTTTATTCTAAGATATTGCATATATCTGGTTATATAAATGGGCCATGTTAAAGAGAATGGATCATCCGTGGTGTAAAGCGCGGTAACGACACCGTGTTTACCAAATTTCTAGAAAAGTCAAGGTAATTTGTTACCTATGTATAACTTAAAATAGATATTTAGGTATTTGTTTGACTATTTTCAAGAAAAAAAATACGCTAAACTGTAAGGTTCACCATTAACTCTACATTGGATTGAACGCAACTGATGATAGCTGGAACATAAGAATTGGGGTAATCTAACGGTTGAAATCGCAATCAATGACGATAAAACAATCTCAACCCGCACGTAAATTTCTCAAGTCTCTTTCTAAGCCCCGCCGTGTCTTATTTATCACCGCGCAGTGTCCGAGCGCCGCGGTAACGATAATGTACATTACTCAAACCCAATGACAGCTATATAAATGCATGGCTAAAATATTCAAAGTGTCCGGCGCGGGTGCAGGAGCCGGAGGGGGCTCGCGCCCGGGGCTGGGGGGAGGGGGGTGGGGTCCGCACGTGACCCGCGTGCTGAAGCGCCCCCAAATGAAGACGCGTTATTTACTCGAGTGACCCCCATAAAAAGAAATGTTCCTTTCAGGATTGCGGTGCTGTGATGTTTGAATTTTAAACAAACGCGCCAGACGCTACCAGTTTACCGATTCCTGAAATGTGTTTTGACTGCGAGGGGAGGGTCTGATGTGTTGCGACACATGGTGCACGGATTGTACCCGTCTATCTAAATGCATACGCATTGACTGTTTATATATTACTTGGTTTAAACTGTGAATAAGGTTTAGGAACATTGTCACATGGATTCACCGCGACCATTCCCACTATTCATCAAATTTGCAGGCAAACATCATAATCAAATTATTGCAAGAAGACCAATAAATATAAATTATATTTCCACTGTAGCATTAAATAACAAGTAAGCAACAAGCGCTGAATAATTTATAAATAATGATTTAATAATCATGTATCTATCTATTAAATCTTTCGCATTGAATAATTCTGTGTAGTTTTAATTTATCGCTGCCTGCAAAGCATTGTGTAACTTCTTCAGGCACTTTCTATACAATGGCTATTGTTTTGTTAGTGTGTTGGTAGTTCTCGGCTCAGCTCATTACAACGAGGATACATAGCAAATGGTGCATACTATTTTCCGTGAAATATGATGTATAGCGAATTACTATTTTCTGCATAATGTGGTTCACGAGTACCCAAGACGTCAGTTATGTATTGCAGACTCCGGATTTTTTATTTCTGTTTAAAACATTCAACATCCCGATTATTCTATGTAATATGCTATTGAACTCCATACAAACGTAAATATTATGATCTTCGTTTATACATAACTCCATCGAGTATGACCTTGGCAAATTTATAAAGATAAGAGATTCAAATCTGTAAAGATGAAAAAGGAAAATTATGTATGAACAATTATTTTTTTTGGAATCGCAGAAGCATTATCTCCTGCCATCTTGTATGTAGTCGACCATGTATAACGCGCTCTACATGCAGCGTGGAATGATCTCTAGATATGTTCAACTCCGTAGGTTTATACCTAGATACTATCATAACGGACTTCTCTCATTTTCCGGCACGCTGGCTTCAGGTATTACAATAAATTCTTCATTCCCTTTTAAGACCTAAGCCTTACCAGCGTAATAGAAATACGCTTCAAAATTGATATTTTTTCTACTTCTTTAGAAGAGAAATGTTTCGTGTCTAAGCCATTTATAAAAGGTGCCCCATAATAGTCCACATAAGTTGGCAAAGCCTGGCATAAAACAAGCCAATACTATTTCGTTATATAAACATAGCAATACAAGTTTAATAATTAGAATAATAATGTGAAATACAATCTTCTACCCGCAATTATAGAAAATCTAATAGAAAATGACCGCGTATTCTATGGAATTATTTATTTTACGACTCTGCCATTAGCTATTAGCAATAAAATGAATAAAAGCTGCATATGCTGAATGCTGTGTCACGTTTACGACTCCGGCGCATCGTTACGGGGATTATAATTAAAATCAATAATAAGCCTGCGTTAATGCCCTCGTGAAAGCCTTAAAGAGCGGACGACTCATACATTACCATTCCGAGTAACGGTAATGAGGTGTGAGCACGTGACAGCGAACAACGAGACGCTATGCTAATTAACGTTTTATAGCGCGTTTTGTACGACCGTATTGGAATACAGTTAGTTGTTAACAATCGATGCATACGTAGTTGCAAAGTTCTCTGTTGTTATGTTTCAGTGCATGCATTATACAATGCATTGCTTAGCATTATTATATAAATGAGGTTTTAAACATGCGGGGAATGAGATTCCATTAATATAAAACTCTTCGTAACTTCATTAATGCAGTGGAATTTAATATAAGTAGTATCAGGAAACAAAGCTTTTCCCGTCGTAACACGTAAATATCGTTTAAGTCACGATATTAACGAGATACTCACAATCTCTTCAACTTTAAGAGATTGTGAGCTGTGTTTATAAATAAACTTGTGCATAAAAATGTGTAAAATGGACATGCACTACTCATACTCTACTTTTTCAACCTCTGAGAAAGGAATAGCGAATACTTATAGATAAGATTTTATTAATTGATTTACTTTGAACAGAGTAAGTAAAATTAGAATCTAGCGCAAAACAATGCAAGTGATACTGTTGGTACTGAACATAGTAAAAAACCAGTCAAATGCATGCAAAAATCAAAACCTCAAGACTCTCCCTGCTGCTCTACCGGTCTTGTATCCATTCCTTCATGCTTCTCTGCTTTTGCGTTATTTGCACAAGATTACACGATTCTTCTTCTGAGTGAGTGTTGATATTGCTAACATAACTAGGAAATGCGAAGGAAATGCTCCATTAAGCTCCGGCTTAGCGGTAGTTTAAGTAAATTAAAAGTGCGAAAGGCTTTTACGTCGGTAAAGCTTGTTGTATAGTAAACCTAGTAATAGTTCCTTGGCGCAGCGCAATATAAGCAGAGAATATGCATTTAAATTCAGTTTCATCGCAACTGTTGCCCTTATTAAGATAAACTTTCACTTTATGTTCATTTTTATGCACAAATAAAACATAAAAAGTCAATGTTTTAGGGAAATTAAAATCGCCAACCGTCGTGTATACATTTTGCCTCTTTAAAAAAAATCTCCTAAGTATCTCCTCATTTTAATGTAGATAGAAAATACGCAAAAATACATTATACAAAAGTAGTAATGGACAGCGGTTCACAGCGAGAGAACTCAATTGATTTACTAAAACCATATGGTAACAAAGAAAATGCAGCGCCGACTCCCCGGAGCGAACAGTGAAAACGGAGAGCGAAACCAAAATTCACTTTACAGAAATTAAGTTTACGCTGTTGTGAGATGAATGTCACCTGGCGCCGATATCGCACAGTGCGAGGCGCGAGGCAGGTGAGTGTCGAGACGGACACTAACGCAATTACCGCGCCGCGCCGAGTCGCACCGCGCCGCGCGCGCCGCTCCGCACGCCGCGCGATAAACGCATTACGGCCGGCCCCGACATGCGCCCTGTCACGTCAGACAATCGCATCAGGTGACTAGCGCCGTCACTGCTGCCACTTACGATTATCACATTTTGTCGCATTCCCGCTTCGAGTGCCGCGAGTCACGCCCGTGACGACGGTAGGACATTGTCATAATTTATGCATGTACACATTCAAACTAAACTCAGTCCGAATTGGACTTCGAATCGACTAAATAATCTAATGATTTTAAAATATTCTGTGCATATATTGTAAATTTAAAAGAGTTAATAGCCTGGTAGTTATAAGCTGTCCCTTTTAATTGAAAGTCCGGGTTCAGTCCCCACACGACTATTAATCTTTTGCCGTGAGCCCAGTCCTAGCACAAGCTTTATTTGGAAGGGCGTACGAGATCACTAGTAATATGTTTATCGCACAATAAGTAGGTACTAAACCTGCTAAAAAAGAAAAAAAAATATAGTATAACAATAAAATATCAACGATCATAATGATTATTCCGCTTATATCACGCGTCACCTTGTACGAGCAAGCGGCGTACCTAAACCGCAAATATAGTATTAAAAAAAAAGAAAGCACCATGCCAGAAGTAAATAACATGTAAATTACAAGAGGCTGCTGTTGCGGTCTGTACGACTCGCGGTCGAATGACGTTTGTGGCCGACGTTATGTAGTCTGTGGACTCATAACACGACACTCGTTCTCTTTCTTTAATTAGATTTTACTCTTCTGTCACTTTCTGCTCCTAGTGGATGTTTTTTTTAATTTATCTTATTAGTATCTGCAATTTTGTAGCATCGAGCATTCATTCGTTTTCAGTATTATGTATTTTTTATGTTTTTAGATCCTATACCCATAATAACCTCCAGAAAAAAACATCTCACAGTTGTCGGCTTGGTCGGAAAACCAACACAATTTAAAGTAATGATTACCAGTAAAGGATAAAAAATTACAAATGAAATCATTCTTTTTATCATTGACCAAGAAAATTTAAACGTCTGATATTTTCATTTCCAATAACCTTCTAACTACTATAATATTATCAGCAATAGGGTCCCGTTACATCAGGAATGCTCCCGCCTTCGCGGCCGCGGTCCGGAATGTCAATTGCACCAATTATTGACACGATCATTAGCGTCCAGACGTGGATATCCTCCGCCCACCACGTGACCCACTCACATAACTAGTACCTCTGAACCTAGAATTGCCTAATTGAGAATGCAGACACCTAGCCTGTACCTATACCTCTCGGCACTACTGCAATTCTCCATTTGTTCAGTATCCATGACTGGGTGAGTGCACGTATCTATCCGGAATTACTTAGCGCGTGCGGACTTGTACGTGAATCGCACGCGGCATCGTTATCTAGCGGCATATCGGCATGGAGGTGGCGGTAATTGAAATAGCAAGTTAGGTAGAGCTGTGCGCTGAATTCATTAGACGGATATCATCGGGTGTCGCCAGGTAATCAGCTTGTTTTGTCGTCTAGTTAGCTTTGCTTACGAGTGAAACAACATTAATGTATTTACAAACTCTGTCAATATAGTGCCGTGTTTAGATTTTATCCGGACGTTCATTTGAAAGGGCGGTTGAAAGTCACCGGTATAAAACTAAAAAAAAATATGTAAAATGGCCGTGTATATACGTCGAAACGTTGGTAATTACAACCACTTATTTCTATTCAAAGTTTATCAAATATTAAATCTTAAATACACCTGTGCAAAATAAATGGTTCATTCAGCTTCTATAATGTAATTGCTACCCATAGTTGACCCATAAACATTTTTCTAAGAACAAACACAAAATTCAAATGATAATTATTGTGTTACACTCCCTCTATATCCCCTAAGGCCAAAGGCGTGAAGTATAATGATGATGAAGGTCATTACGTTAAACCCGGTTCTCGAAAGCAATTCAAAAGCGAGAACCGTTCCCCAAATGAGGGAAATAAAGAAGTAAATAATGAGGAGGTGTCCAAATCGCGTATTAATAGCGTGTAATGTGTAAGCCGCCGCGAGCGCACGTAGTGTGATACGTTATCAAATGTGAATTAGGACGGGTGCATACAAAGCTGTTACGTGTTAACAGTTTTGTCAACAAAACATTGTGTAACTTTACAAATTACGCATCTGCTATTCCGTTTTCAGTTTGTTTGTACTTCTTAGATTGGAAGCGGCTCAATATCTTAATACAAATTCTTCATAGGTTAGTATTATAGGTCAGCTTGTAGCGCGTAGGTTTGACTAAAAGCTTAACATGTGAATTCTATGTAGGTATTGGCAAATAACACTTTTCTATTTCATACTTAATTAACGAAACTTAACTGATAGTTTTAGCTAACTCCACCCGCTTAGCTCCTACATCTCCGAGATTATATTAGGCGGCGGCGAAGTTATCCGGATTAAGATGAGGCGCTTCTTGGCTGCAAGTTCGACTTCTAGCGTTAGCTGCATCCATCGCATTCACTTACACCGCGGGGAAGTTAGCTATCTGGAGCGCAGGTGCGGATTATATCATTATTCACTCACACGTGATTCTTACGTGGTATTTAGCTAAATTACCGCCGATGAGTTTTACTTATGTTCAATAACAACATGTGATCTGCCGATCAAAGAATGATGTTCTAAAGATGGATTAATGTTTTTTCGTTCGTACCACTACGCAGTAATAAAGTTTTTGCATTCATTATTAATGGAAGACCGGTATCTAAAATAAATCTCTGTTAAATGATGAAACGACGGTCCATCAGACGGCACTCTCATTGTGTAGAGGCCCGTTCTCAAAGTAGCACACAAACGCATTACTACTAGAGATACCCTTACATCGTGACTACCGCGGTGACATACATTAACGCTTGTAAACGCCTCGTAAATCATCGTCTGACGCGACTCGCAAGAAATATTAAAATCCTTCAACGTCACATTACGCCCCTGCTCTAATCTCGTTGCTAATAAAACTATCTATTACCTTCTTGTGCCAACAAATACATTTTAAGCTTACTCTGCAAGTAAGCATAAGTAGTCCAACAAAACTCCTATTTTGTAAACGCAACATAAAATAACGAAAAATAAAGCACTAAAAATGCTTCGCGTCGCTCATTTGAAATTTAGATTCCAATCTAAAGTACTAAGAGGACAAGGATTATGTAAACTATATCGGTGAAGTTGATTCTTCTCCTTCCGCCTTATGGTAATATCACCACTGCTCGCCGCATTAATTAACGGCTCATTACTGGTAAATGGGTGAAGAGGCTACACAGTAAATAGGAAACACCTACAGCACGAGAACCTTTCACCTTATCAACCAACAGAGACTAAGTACCGACTTCCCTCGATTAAATATAGGCCGTGGAATTAACTGGTCTTTGACACTAATTAAAATAATAATTAGGTTTTCTTGTTTAAATAAACAGATAATGAAAGTGAATTTATTTATCAAAAGATCCGAAAACACAGTCTTCAATCTCCATGTAAACATTCAACATTGATGCGATCGAAATTATTTTAATTAACCACTGTTTTAGAGAGAATTCGTACTGCCTGCAATATCCACGGGAGCCTTAGTCAAAAATAATGTGCATGTTTCGATGTTTATGATTCATATGAGCCCGAAGCTGATGAATTCAAGTGTTCAAATCATTAAATCGCCACCAAGGTTTACCTCCCATCCATCACGCAGCGGAACCAGAATGATTGGCGGCGGAATGCGGGCGGCACACCGCGTGCAGGTGGTCCTAACTGCAGTATATCGCTCCCTCTATAATTTCCCATGGATGGCAGGTCGCGGCGCCTCGCCAGGAGGCCATGAGTATTCATTACACGACGCCTTTACGACCTGTAGTAATTGAAATATCTGAACACGTGAGATACATGAAACGGGGGATCTAGTGCGGAAGTCAGGTTTGGTCAGGGTCTGGGGAAAAGGTATTATAAAAAAAATATGTTTTTTGTTTTTTTGTTCCAGTGAATTGGTTATATACTTGTGCTAAATTATGAAGAGAATGTTTATAAGTTGCAACTAAAATTATAAGGATCTCCAAAGTGAAGGATACAACTGCGTTAATGTTGCCTGCTCCACTCGGGTCGACTTGATTAACTCGCGATGTACGACCAATCACAGAACACTCCTCTTTCTTAGGACACCTGCGTAGGGGCCTACTATTGTTATACGATACACGTACTTAATCTTCAAAATGTAACTCGTAGGTATAATAGATATTTTGACTATCCACAACTTCTTTGGTGCGTAAAAATCTGTCAACTAACTTGTGAATAGGTATCAGTACTTTGTATAACAGGCACCACATAGTGTAGTGGTTAAGTGTAAAAACTTAGTAAGTATATCCTATGAATTAGATAAAATTTTGATTAAAATATTGAAACATCAGTAGGCCTCTTCCGGGACCACGATCCCGCGTGAGATAACACAGCGGGATTATTAGACGGTGCTAACATCGGCCTATTTAATAAGGCGCTCTACCTGTTAATTAAAGTAATCAACTAACGGAAATTTAAATGTGATCATTGAAGTCCGCTTTGGGTAGGGGTGGCATTATTACCCGTGTAATTTTAGAAACCGTTGAAATTATCTTTGTGTTGTATATTTGCTATAACAATCAAACAAAGTCGTATTCGTTACACCATTTATAACTCAAAAACGGCTGGGCCGATTTGTATGATCTTTAATTTTTTGAATTTATCTCCGCTCCGAATAGCAGAATAACTATTAAAACATGGGAAAGTTCACATTTCATTCTGAGGGCGGTACGAAGTTCGCCGGGATAGCTATAAATGAATATAGACGTGTTGTTTTTTCAGTCTTCCTACGCCACGTAGGTATAGGTATCTCATTTATTTGTTTTAAAGTCACTAAAACTTATCTACTGTCACAGTAACTGTATACCAGATGTTACATGCGCATATTTGTTACAACAACATCCTACTTCGGTTCGTCAAATTACAGTTATCGAAACAAGTCATCACTTCCGTTGCTGTTTCCTCAATCAAATTACTATCAATGTCTATCATTACAATATCGGATATATCAAGGCTTGGTTAAAAATATTAAGATTAGCTCGACCAATAGTTAAGTGAAGCAAAGTTACACCCCACAAGTTAAAAAAAATGTTTTAACGTGCTTCGTTGTAGCGCGTTGCGTTTCCAATTGGGTTTGTTTATCGTCGGTGTAGTGAGTTAGCGCTTTGGAGATAAAGTCTCGGGATGAAGCGTGTGCGGTTGAGTTATCGCGGAGCTAGGAGGTGAAAACAAAGCCGCAGTGAGGATGTGTGCTGGTCGTAACTCAGGAAAGTCGTGACGTATTATAATAGATATAATATGTTTGTCTACAGACAACATAAATATATTATATATAAGTGTATGAATTTGAGTGTCAATGCGTCGACTGACTCGATTCAATTATTATTTTAACTTCATGGTCCTTACCTGTGGTTGACAGCTTACAAATATAGTAACTTATACCTACTCGTAATAATTAAGTTTGTCGTCTACAAAGTTTCCATAGATAAATATTATTATACAGACTAATAAATCAGTCTGAGCGTCGACACTTGCAGAAGTACACAATAGGTCTGGGAGTCGCTAGTATTATGTAATCAGCGGTGTTCCATTAAAAGTTACCGCGGATTTTATTCATTCGCCCACAAGCGGGGGACTCGCGGAGGGCGGAATAGTAGACCGACTATTTGCAAATGCTAGTAGACTTTTTAGCGAGACATGAGTTTCTGAATGAAATTAAGCAATGTTACAGATTATTATGATACGAGTATGCCGAGTTTTTAACGGAATAAAAATTACAGTAAACTAAAGTCATAAGCTGTTTTTTTCGCTGCTATACCACTAGAAGTGAACTTCTGCAGAAGGGGATGATTTTAAGGTTTATGAAAATAGTTACAGACCGTTTTCTTTCTATTTTATTTATTCTCTTATCAGCGGCCCTGAATACAATTTGAGGGACTTGCGCTGAGTATTAACTCGCAATAATTAATCAAAAGCTACGAAGGAACAATGCGGTTTTTTGTTGGCTGTTGGCTGGCAAATATTTAAAACTACTAATCATGATAATAATTAATGATCAAATTAATGGAAAAAGTTTGTTAAATCGACTTTGTGTATAAGATTTAAGAATGCACGATTCGCTAAGCAGGAACTGCTCTCAGATATTGTGTACCTAGCAATCGTAATTTTTAACAATTTTTATCCTGTAGCTCCTTAGCACAATAATATATTTTTTCCGATCTTATTATTAGTACAGCTATATTATTACACTTCATAGGTCGTAAAGTTACTAATTACTTATTGGCCTGTAATTACCGCGAGGAATGTTCCGTTGTGGTAAATTCTAATTATAGTAATAAACGCGCATACTATTGATGTTCTTGTACCTAAATAATGATATACAATAAAATGTATTCTTCAAACTTTTATTTTAATTAACTTTTTATTTTATCGACGGTTGTTTTATTTCATCAAAGCTGTGCTATAACGGTACTTAATTAAATTCCTTATTTTTTCGAAACCATAGAATCAAGTTTAGTAGTCGCCTATAGTTATACATATTTTAGCTGATTTCTAAATTAATAAAGTTCTGGACAGATTTATCAACACGGTAATAAATCTTCTTGTAAAGTAATAAAACCTTCGACTTGAAGGAAGACGATATAAAAGTAATGTGCGATGATTACTGCGCACTGCAAAAGAACGGCGGAAACATCGCGTAGTGGAAAATCGACAATCTCTCATGTTCCCGGCGACGCGTCGCGTCGTGGCACGCGCACAAATTGCAAATCCGTACACACTCCCCAAAGACTGGGGGCCGATATTGATGGCGCGTATTAGTGAGCGCGGGCACGTTGATTATCTACAGCTCGCGATGGATTCCACGTGTGCGACGCGCAAGGGAAACTATTATGGTGTTACATTTGTTCGGAAGATTGCAAACTTGATTACAATTTGGTAAAAAAATCATTCTAATAAAAAATAAAATAAATATGCTCGTATTTATTCAAAATAATGTTATTCCTAAAACCATAATATTATTAGGTATTTATATGATAAAAATAGTTCCGTTATTAAAGTAATAACTTATGGCGTGTTAAAGGTATTTAACATGCACGTTGGGCGAATGGCCCTCCGAAGAAGACGTGATAGATTGTACTCGTTGACAACTGCAGACGCCGCTCCGCCCATGTGTGTGTCTGAGCTATTTTATTAAAAAAAGTGAATAAATTGCCACCACCCAACGCTACGCTCGAGCGAAGTCCTTTGCCAAATGAAATCACAACTCAACACGTTTGATTTTCCTTCTTGATAAATATAGCTAAGAAAAAAAATGCGATCTTATTTGTTATTAATCAAGTCGTGTCAATAGCGCTCGTCCTGTGCAAACACGCGGCGCGACATACATCACGAATCATCCGATGAGCAAGGGACTGTGCACGGATGATGATAGCCACTACTTGTAGTACTACACACTTTAACGTTAAATCGTTTGCTTTTTAAAACTTGTTATTTTTAACAGTTTATTTCGAAAGTTAATTTATGAACGAACCACGAGGAAAAGAATATCATATTTAGTTTTCTTAAACAATATTAGACAATTTGACTGTTTAGTATTATGAACGTTATCCTTTGCAATTGTATAATCAGGGTGAAGTGTAAATCTCTCGCTTATAACTGACGCAGGAACACACGTTATTTTTTGCATTATAAACTTGTTATTTTCATTAACGAATACGGTTAAATAGCTACGTTCAGATAATAAGCGCTTCGTCAACGCGCGTCAAACTCTGCTCAGCCGAATCAGGATTTAAGACGTAGTATCCATGTGTGTACAGGCGGCCATCAATAATAGTCCGGCGTTATCTCGTAGGATGGCGTCGTTTGTCTTCCGTCCCCTCGGCACTCGCGTCGGCCCTCCGCGTAATGCCGCGTGCGCACTCTTAAATAGGATTAAGGAAATAAAAAGTCGTATTACTTACGCGCTGGTAATGCGGACAAATGACCGGGTTATGTGCTGCGAACGTACCTGGAACAAAACATGGACTCTGTTGTAGTAAACATAATAACATTATAGAGGTAAAGTAGACTGAGTTAAAATATATTAAACTATTTAAGTTCTCTCTATACAAACTTGTGAAAATTCTACAAATTGACTTACTAATTGTTGAATAGTTTCTGAAAAAATGTACCCACTTACAGAGGCTTTATACATACTAAAAGATTGCACCGAATATAATTTATTCCACGACCATAATTTGTAAGTATTGGCTGTTAAAATGAGCGATCTTTTACAACAACATCGTTATATCTAACTGCAAAAAGATAAAAAAACTGCTCAGGTAGAGGCTCGTGTTAATGGCATATTTTACACGGGCTTCAAGGGAATAAGCGATGTCGAGCAGTTTCCGACAGCGCGTCTGGCGCGCAACAGACGGCAACAAGTGCATCTACCCGCTTTCATTACACGGTAGCATCAATCATGGGATGACTTTGGAGTTCATATTTATTTCAATTCCGTAGCCAAACCAGGTATGCTGACACTGATTGCCAAGTAGCTACCCAACTGTCCTAAGAATATTGACATATAGTAGACTAGTACTTTAAAAACAGCAATACATTAAACAAAGTCGACGACTCGACAAGCGAGCGACTCTATAATTAAAATTATCCTTTAAAAAATAAATGACCCAATCTTTTTCATTTCTCCAAAGATAGTTGTCACGTCCGACGAAAGTCCATGTAACGGAAACATTTAATCCTTTGAAATCTCCTTTGGAGCTTTGTCGTGGGGCCCTAATTGCGCCTGGCAAAAAGTACCACAAAATGTGGATTAAAATGTGCATTCTCTATTCTACGACTGTATTCAAATTTTAACTTAAGTATCACCAGAGAAGAGCTAGTTTTCTTTGAGCGTTGTTATAACTAGACATCGCTTTTTAATGTGCTTAAATTTTAGGAGCAATTACACGTAGAGAGGTCATATTCTTTCGACGATACATAAAATATACGCCGAGAGGTTTGTGATAATGATTTTTTATATTGTTCAGGAAGCTATACATAAAACATGTTTACTTGCTTTCAAGACTCTATAGATGATTAATATCCGTCTATCTGTGTAGTTGTCAATAGCATGCTGCTCACGTAAAAATTGAATATGATACGCTTTTAAAATCTTAGCACATCGTCTAAAATATACCATACAATAAATCAGGGTTCCACAACAGAATTCCTGACGCGAATATCCATAAACGAACACTTCAACTGTGCGGAATATCATGGCTTCATGTGGCGTGCATAAATAACTCCAATGATTTTATTGTCGATGGCTGAAAAGTTCACTCGTTAACTTTAATGGTCGCTGAATATATTCCGGTAGATGGCGGGCGCGGCGCTGGCCCGGCTGATCCTCTGCTAGCGACTCAATAATGTGGGAATAATGGCTTTTTATGCACTCTGGGAGTAATAAAGAACTTTGGACATCGATAGTATCAAACAGAAATGACAGTGACGTTATATTTTAAATCAAAATACTCTATGCTTCAAATGTTAACTTATATCCATTTTATTTCATCGCATTTCATTTCGTACAAAAACAAGAAGAAAGCCTATAACCGTATGAGCTGTATTCAATGTCACACGATACCGTGGTAAAGGCATTGTTGAGACTCGCGATATACACTGGAATTGCGTAGCTAAGTATTTAAATAATGTACTCGTATAAGTTACTTTATTCATATAAATTTCAAATATAAAATTGTTTCTCTTATTCATATTTCTTTCATCTCCCATTATTTAGTACCGCACAAATATAACATAGCATAGTTATAATTATCCCTGACATTAAACACCCCATAAATACCGTTCGCTCTAGTGTAATTGTGTGTTCAACTTTACGAGCCGGCCCCGCAGAGCTTCGTTAGTTCGCCTACCCCGTCATAACTAGCGAACGCTCTATTCGACGCCGTGATAAAAACGTGACACCGTGTCTAAATGCCACACAGTTATCATAAAGTACATTACTATGAAGGAATGCGGGGTTTCTTATGTATCGCGCAATTAGTTGCTACGTTGGTCGTTAAAATTAGCTCCACTGTGTAACGAAGATAAAAATATGACACTGAGATGAAATTATAATGATTAGCTGTCATTATATGTCTTGCATCTTATCTATTCATTATATATTCTAAAGTATCACAACATAAGATGCGAGTATAAGTCCGTTTGCATGATTGGGTCAGTACACCCTTTCTGGAGTCAGGATACAAATACTAATCAATGCAACAATTACCGGGCAGCAATTAGCCGCGATCGTACGTTACGCAATCAACCGAGCGCGGGCGGTACTCACTTAGCTAGTCAATTTCACGCGGCTCTGCTCGCACCCGAAATAATCCGACAAGATCACCGTTATTTATAGCCATTGGCGCTAGTTAGCCTTGTTTGTTCCCGCATCGCACACCCTTTGTCACGATATACTATTTTAACTAACAGAAGGAAATTGAGGAAAATTATATATGTTATTGTATACATACTTCATTACTGTTTTTATTTACTACAATTAGAAAATCTTCGAAGGCGGGCTGTAATGGATACGCAGTAAAAACTCGCAATTTCGTATCTTGATTAAGGAGTTCTGTGTCAGTTAGAGCGAGCACGGGCGGGCGGCGCGGGCGAGCCTGCTATTTAACGAAACAATATCGCTAATTATGAAAGGAAAATTTAATTTATAAGCAACAATTATGTTATTTGCTTACTTGCAATTATTTCTTGTGAGGCAGGAAACCACACTTCAAAGCTACCCATAATGCTAGCTATAATGAAAATAATGTGGTTCCTTGATATTCCTCCAGTAATTTATTTATATGATTATTCCATGAATATTAAATGAATACAACATAATTTCACAAAAATGACCTATTAAATTCCATAGGATTCATTAACTGTAAAACCCATGTATGACAAAATATTACGAAGATGAAAAAATATATTACGTTAGCTATCTGTTATATTCGGACAAGTTCAAAACATAAATATTCAGATCCTCAGACGTTCAATTTTAAATCTGTTTCTTTGAAAACTCATCCCATGAGCGCAAAGTTCTAATTTATTCAACCAAAATTGATCCAAGAGAGATGTCTGCGGCGTGCCATCTCCTCAGGATTAAGTTCTGGATATATTACAGTTGGGCAGCCACAAACCGACGGTCAGCGACGTTTCTTGGTGCCGCTAAAATGACCATTATAACGAGACTTAATTCCGTTAAAGCTTAGACAATTCAGCGTCAAATTAATTGATACTAAGTTTTTTCACTGTGTTTTTGGGAAATGATTATTTTAAACTAGCTGTCCCGGCGATCTTCGTACCGTGACTAAACCGAATGTATGAGAGAATGAATTGCCTTCATTTACCATGTTTTAATAGTTATTCTGCTATTCGGGCGGAGACTAAGATCATAATCAGCCCACCCGTTTTTGAGTCATAAATGGTGTAACTAACACGACTTTGTTTTGTATATATAGATAAAAGGCGACTAACTAAGTAACTCCATAATTATGTTCTGAAACTTAAGCCAATTCATTTATAGAACACAGTTTTCAATTCATGTATAGAACATTTAAGGCACAGTATGGTTTGACACGGCCGTGCGGCTTGGCGTGGCGCTTATTCGTCACGGCACTACATTGCCCATTAGCTAGAGTTATGACGACTGCACTTAGGGTCCGACTGCATTAAGCAAGATTTGCGACGCGCTCTGACCTGGCAGCCGTCGCCGGCCGCAATTACCCGTTGATCTCTGGGCTATTGGGAGATAACGAGCGAGTTTTCGATTTAATTCAGTCTTCTTCGTTTATTAACTAAACATTCAATTTTATAAAAAATGAAATGTTGTTAATTTTTTTGTTATAGAGAATAAAGAACCTGAAAAGGATAATAATGCTATACGTACAGTAGAGTATAGTTTATAAATTTCCCTCCAATAATTATTTTCTTAATTATAAAAAATCACTTTCTTGTCTGTCGAATACGTTAATACAACTGAAGCAAAATATGTTCTCGGTATAAGGGAAAGCCCACCCCCCCCACCTCTCCCTACCACCCCGCAGGTGATAGAACCCTGCACTTAATTGCTGTGAAAAGCACCACTTGATAATAAGCAGCGACGGACAAAAGACGTGGTTTCTACTCGATTATGACGCGTAGACGTGTGCCTCAAATGTTAGGTGCGAGCGAGCAACTCAAAACAGTGAAAAGAAGCTGATACAAAGAGGGGCTTGGGGTCATTTGATATTGTTGCTGAAGTATCCAATCAGCGCATCTGAGTAAAAGTCTTATGGACTCATTCGAAAATATATAATGTAGATTGCAACCAGTGAGAATTGTGCGTGAACCATTGAACTTAGACAGATATAATTAAATTTATAGTAAATTTAGGTAACTGTTCGCATATATTCAGCACGATATATCCAAGGATGTTTCTCAGTACCTGATATTGCTTGCACCACAGCGGGACCGCGCCGTCTTATCTCGTGTCTCATTGTCGTGTGACTTCGCAGAAGACAAGGATTTAATTATTAAATTATTTAGTGTAGAGTCGAGCCGGCAGCCGCCGCGCCTCCTGCGCCCCTTCTTCATTCAGCCGTAATGCTGGCTCAGTCCTGATCACTGTCACTTTGATCCAACCCGAGTTGGATTATGATATGATCATCCCGTTTAACGTTTATAATTATGAACCTTTACTCCCAACAAAGCAGTTGGAAATGAGTTTAAATATATTTACAGAGAAGTAAGAGTTTGATGAATTTTGTAAATAAAAATTGTTAACAGCGTAACCACAATGTGAATACATCCATCCACGGGTATTGTTCGATAGTTGAACGAACATCAAAAATAAATATGTGTACCGAAATGAGTCAGTTCGCAAAAGTTTTAATGCAATTTAATTCAGAGAACATGTTTTCCAATTTTAAACCCCACAGAATATTGATTCAAAAACACGTTTGAAGTGGAACCCCCATCCGATCTTCAACAAGTTCAACATAAATAAAAGTGTCACGGAAGGAAGCCGGCTGGAGCACCGCAGGCGCGCCCCTCCAAACAATCCTGATCGAATGACGTGTTCGCACGTGATCGAATCGACTCATGTGATTCACTGCATGACACCCCTAAAGCGTCGGCAAAACATTTGATTCGGCTGAAATATAATGTTTCATGTCTCAAGTTATTGCTGAAAATGATCGCTCTATCTAAGCGACGGTGAACTACAAAACGCAAACTCAAAATATTCGGAGATAACAATGTAACCAGACGGTAGTAGAGATTTCGTAGTTTATTTGCATAGGCAACTAGGTTAATCCCGCGATATCTGCTGACTCTGCTGTAATAAAATAAACCAATCGTGCTTTTATCTTCAAAACTTGAACAAGATTGTCGATATAGATTGCTGACTTCTGTGACCCGAGGGTCTCAAACACGGCATTTATATACCTATTTAACGTTAGCTGGACGCTATCTATGCAGGGAAACGGCGGAGTGAAGTCGTAAAAAGCAATTAAGATAGAATGGAGGTGCAATTGGCTCGTTGTTTCATTGGCCGGTAGTATTCCATGTATTCGCTCGCCACAC
This sequence comes from Pheosia gnoma, assembly GCA_905404115.1. Classification (NCBI taxonomy): domain Eukaryota; kingdom Metazoa; phylum Arthropoda; class Insecta; order Lepidoptera; family Notodontidae; genus Pheosia; species Pheosia gnoma. The sequence goes on along the minus strand of FR989904.1, from coordinate 10,004,550 downwards.
TGTTATTTCAGACTACATTGCTTGTACAGCAAGAATGCTCGTGTACAAGTCGTCATTTTGAGCAATAAATAGAAGTTAGTTTATTTTCTATTGTAAATCGACAGTTCAATTGTAGAACAAGTTTCTAAATTCCAAATTGGAAATTGTGAATCAGAGAACAGTTAGTGTGTTTTCTTATGAACGTTTGACGACCTGATTAGCTCAGTTGGTAGTGCCTTCTACGCTGAGGGTCTCAGGTTGGAATCCTGGTACAAACTTTGTGTGATGAGCACGATTGTTTGTATCCGAGTCATGGATGTTTAATATCTATATAAATATTATATACTGGGTTACTTAGTGTACAAGCGTGCTTAGTATGGGACCGTATAGTAGGCGTGGTCGTCTGACTATATTATTATTATTATATTGAAGTAATTAGGTAAGTTGGTACTCTAATCATAATGTTAACTTTTTTAATCCAGTCTTAAATACGGTGTGATTTTTAGAATACCTACCAAAAGCAGATGATATTGACGCGGTGGCATCAGAATATGGGCATGCATTTTATTTGCAAAATTATTCTTTAGTCACAGTGATATCTTTTATAAGAAAAAAAGTACAGACCTTTAAAACTTGTGATCAGAAAAAACAACATTTCAATGTAATGTGACTGCACTTCATAAGTGAGGATGTGTAAGACCAATGACATTATGCATATATGCGTGCGCCAAAGAAAGAGAACGCCTCTATTCCCTCCCAACTATCTGATGTTACCGAACTTTAAGACCGGGATTCTAACGCCATTCCAATCTCTAACATGCATTCATAGTATTTAAAACGACTTTCAGTATTTATCTATGTGCGGCTGGAACAGTACTGCTTGTTTACGTGTATGAGATATTTCAACTGGAGCCGCGCTTCGTTCTCCAATCACGTAACTCGATTAACATAAATATTGGCAGCGACACAGGGCTGCCTTCGTCAATGCATGGGACATCGGGACGTCGTCGTTTAAAACTGGAATGGTTATCAACCAAATAACACAGAGCGAAGAGTATAATTTATAAAGGCAGGAACAAGCTATAGGACGCGTCCGAAAGCCGCGGCTGATTTATATCTGGATAGCACAATAAACATTAGAACATGCACGCTATCTGTCGTAAGACGCGAACGCGACCTTGGGCCGTTCTTGTGCGTTGGGACGTCCGTTAGAAATCTGGCGGACGGCGCGGCGTCAGAACGACCACGTACACTCACAAGTAGCGGCAGACAACCGCGGCTTTCGGACGCGTCATAAATTCTTCCCAGCTGCTTAATAATTTTTCGGGACTTTAGTTCAACTTTAATATCACTATAATAACATTAAATAATTGTCTTTTACAGATTACATCAACCAACATTCGGCCATAAAATATTGATATCTATTATTGGAGACAATAAACCCCAAATATAATTAAGCTGTATCTTCACGAAGCATCATAGGCAGCCCTGTTGAAACGGAACACCGCAGCGGGATGTGTCCCCATGGCGCGGAACGAGTCGGAACATGGTTGAGTTATGAGCGCGGGTTCGAGCGCCGCTTCACGTACAATGCTGAGGATGCTGTTGCTTCACTTCGATGACTTCATGTAGAAGTATTTAGTAACGAATAACTTTTTAAGGTTGAAGGTGAAGATGTAGTACTTAATATTTGAGATAGACATTTCTGAGTGCAAGATGAATATAAGTTATTACCTCTGCCCGCGGTACCTCGATGAAACATAGCCTATACAACTCAGGAATAATGTAGCTGTATATTAGTGAAATATATTGAGAATCGGCTCAGTAGAACTGGAGATTACCCTCCAACTACATCCAAACTAATAAACTTTAGAAACAAATGCCACCGAATAATTGAGAAACAGTACTTCAAAAAACATAATCAATTGCAGAGTTTTCGGAAACCAGCCCATGTTATGCTTTGAACTATGAATATATGAATACGCGATCAGCGGCTCCCGTCACGATTTATCGACATAGTTCGCGATTCAAACCCGTTACATTGCACACACCAGGGAAAGTAGTACAAGTTTGTGGCTCTACGAGTATTTGTCATCGCCCCTCGCACCAGTCGCGCCGTGTTCAGCGGATATTTCAATATTTTTACCTCGTCACATAATATATTTTATTGCTTCAGTTTGCTTCCGCCGCCTCCGGCAGCGACTTATTTTCGGTCTATGATTATATTTTTTTTAATACTGAATACATAGGCCGACTGTTCCGGCGACTTTCGTTCCTCAGAATCAAATGTATGTGAAAATGAATTATCTTTATTATTATTTTATTTGAGAAATTTCCGTGTAACATAAAATGGATTTGACATATCGTTCATACAGAGTATTAAAAAGTTTCCTACATCGTCCTATGAATTGTAGTGTTAACTTACCTATTTTTTTTGTAAAAACGTTATATGCAAATTATAACCGCCTACCGTTTCGTAATGCGCTACACACATCGCTGCACAAAGGGGAAACAATAAATTAAAACATGAACTTTATCATCAATCAATCAGCTCTACCACGGTATAAATCAATCTTCATAATCAAGGAATGAAAGGGCGACCGCGTGGGTGAGTTGAGCATCATGGTTGTGAGACAAAGACTACGAAACTACTTAATTGCATTCACGTACTATCATTTTCATTCATAAATACTTCTGTACTACAAAGTCACTAGGTCATATTAATAACTCAATCAACCAAAATATTTTTCAAATGTATAGTTTTTTTAATTATCTGTGAATATCATTTCAACCGCATAATTGCACTACCTATTAATATTAACATATTGGTATGGTTATATTAATATGTTAAACTATACTGAATGATAAACGATGCTAAACTATACTGCTTAAAAAGCAGCGATAGCCAAAAAAAGCAGTGATAGCCAAGTTGGTAGAACTTGCCTCGGTAACGAAGATTGCAGGTTCAAACCCCGGCTCGCACCTCTGGGATTTCATATGTGCGAATCTCATTTTCAACCATGATTATCACTTGCTAAACGGTGAAGGAAAACATCGCGAGGAAACCTGCATGTTTGAGATAACCCCTCAAAAGATGTGTGAAGTCCGCCAACCCGCACTGGGCCAACGTGGTGGACAATGGCCTAATCCCCCTCGCATTGAGGGGAGGCCCGTGCCCAGCAGTGGGACATTAAAAAGGGCTGGAATTATTATTATCATATGTTAATATGAAATGACACTATAAAGTAACTGTAACTTTATAACCCGTAATCGGTAAGCGTTAGATGTACCCGAAATAATTTTAGTCAGGACTTAGAATTTAATAGACGAAATTGCTATGCAAATATTTTACCTCTTTTAAAGCCCAGATCACAACGCATTCAAAATTATGACATAATTTCGTCACAACACTCAAGAAACAATCATCTTCAGGTGAAACTACATGACAGGAACACTTATTCTACTCATGGCATCGTGTTCATTCATAGCGCGCGACACGGGGCCGACACGACGCCGCCGCCGCCGCGTCGCCCCGCGCCGCCGCTGCTATCTTGATCAATGGAACTCGCCGCCTCCATTCAGAAGCTACTAATTTAATCTCTTGTTCACGCCGAGAGCTTTTTTCAAAGATAATTTGGTTGTTAATACAGCATTTTTTTTGGACTGTTAAATACCTTTTGTCGCAGGACGTTGGAGACCCTAAAAATGTAAAATAAAATAAATTTGCCTGTATATGCGAGAATATAAGTACAAGCAAAAAGATTATTCGAAGATTAGTTTAGAGACCCTGATATTGTTGAGCTGGATGTAGCGAGTTATATTAGATTACTTGATGATAATACAAATACAATAGGTACTTAATATACCAGAAATATGTAAAATGAAACAGCAACTGAAGATTACTCCAATGAACGACTCTAAACAGCTCCGCTTTGACAAGCCCAATTATTATGTTAAATAGTCCTAAACGACGTCGATTAATTTGGAAGGGCCGAGCTCAGGCGGTGAGGCGCCGCAGGCCCCCGCACGCGGCCCTTATTAATCGCAAGACGTGACCGGGAATCAAATGACCAGCCAAACAGATAAATAACTAACAGATAGGTATGTTAATTCCCTCGTTCCTTGAATACTCTTCATAAATTAAAAAATGTTTTATTTTTAAATTAAGAGCGAGTGGGTCAAAATATGATAAACACATTATTGAAGTGTCTATTCAAGCTGTAAGGCCTGCTATCTAATTGAATGAGCTTTAGAAAATCAAGTCTGGGGCGAAGCACACGAGTAACGGGTTGCATGCATATTGCGGGACTCAACCTACCTACTTGCCCAGTAGCGATTAGACCATGACCAGGCATTGATGACGATTGAGTGGCTGTTATCATCAGTGGTCTGTTTAAATATCTATTGACATTATAATGTCTATGGTACACCATCCATGTATTACATTTTATAAACATGCAGGGGATGTTCCACATGGTTATTTTATTTTGAATGAAAATATATTCCCCAACAGGCGATGATTTTTAATAAATTAAAAATCTATTGGAGATTGATTAAATCCAGCGCGGTGCTACGGACACTATGCAATTTGCGGGTGGTAGCTCTTGAGGAGAATATCCGAGCGAGCAATTGCTGAAGTAAGCGAACCTTTTTCCCTTCACTGGTAAATTCATAATCTTCAGATTTCACTCATGTTGCTTGTACGTGTATTTATTCTGTTGTGTAAGTCAATTAAATAAGGAACTGTGGTTGAGCAAAGTGAGAGATATCTTAGCTACTGATATCTGACACACCTTGTGACAGATAATTCAGTTTAGCTTTATTGGCCCAAAGCTACTCAGGAGTAAACCTAATGCAAATGCGCTCCATGCATCACCATGGTCCCGGTGGCGGCGACGTCACTGCGAATCAAGATTTAATGTCAATAAAGTTTTTACGCCGCCCGGAGCCGCTCGTAAAAATAATATTCATTTGTGCGACAACCAGACAAGGCTGTGATGCAACGAGCGCAAATACAAGGTAACGCTTTTGTTACAATGGCGATATAGAATTAAATATAACAGAACTGATCATGTAGATACTAAATATTTTAGTAAAAATGGTTTCCACTCAATATTTAGTTTGCTCCGCAAATGCCACGCGACTCCAATTTCCCAGTTATCAGTTTAATCTCAACATTGTCAATTTATTTTCAACTGCAAATAGGTTTTAGTTGGAAGTTCCCACCAAACAAAAGCCACAAATAGCTTTAAGCTATTTGAACTAATGGCGATTAGATTACTTGGTTAGCTTTATCTAATGCTCAGTTATTGGAGATAGGCCATTATTGATTGCCGCTTATTTGCTTTGTTCATTTCTAAATGATTTATCTATTTAAAATACACCTATTTTAATATTTGCGAGCAGTTTCACAATCGGTCTTATTCATGAATGATAGTAATGCCTATAAAATAGTTATTCCTTTTATGAATTAACGTAAGTAAGTAATTATTTAAACGATCAAGTTTTCACCATGAATGAAGCTCAGTGTGTTCTCATCTCCACTAGCAGCGGACATCACAGTGGATGCACTCGGATGATGTACGATGGATCATAAACGCGCACTACATGCACTGAGCCAGTGAAGGTCGCCGCTCCTCTCATATATGCAACATGGGGAATGTATGGATGTAAAAGAGTAGGGCCCCACACTACAGATTTTAAAGAAATTATTCATACTTAACGTTAAGGTATACCTGACGACTTTTAAGGCATTCCGATCATAATCCACTATCCACGCCTGCTGCTAATAACCACAAAATTAATTCGACACCTTCATGTCATGTTCGTTCATATGATATTTGCAACGAGTTCGGAGAATAGCATTTTATAAACATAAACAGTGCCATCGTAAAACGAATCGAGCTGTCTGTCACTAGCTTCAGTTGGTAAGTACCTATATGCAGTTTGCTTTTTCCATTGTCCACTTAATGTAATAATCGTAACGGCCCATAAAGCTGAATCTTTATGAATATGAAAGTCTGCGGCGCCAGCAGTTCCCGGTACAATCCCGGGGGTATAAAAACGTACAGTTCAAGGAATAAGTCGTTTTGACGACGCGACGCACGGAAGAACAATTTTTCCCATTACGAGATCCGCAGAATATAATGGGGTTATTTTATAATGCGTTATAAAAGGTTTTATGATGGTTCACAAATTGAGAGGATGTGCATGCATACATAAGTACGCCGGCTAAGTACCTGCCTTGCGACGGAATATTTATTTTGCCAACGGAAAAGTGAGTGGAAATTTAATTCTAATAATATACCCAAGACAATGTCTAAGCACTGACAGTTATTACGCCTGTATATCACAGAAGCCAAAGGATAGGCAGGTACATAGCGAGCTATGAATCAATTCGATTGCATTGTAGAGATCAGCTTGTACGCACTACGATCTAAGCTTAACTAGATCAAGCGATGGTCTGAGGAACAAACTATGAGCGTTAAAGTGAGAAACTTATTTTTTCAGTGAGAAATATCAGAGACTTGAGGTCCTGGCTTCGACACTCAATAACTGGCAAAAGAAAGAATAGCGATAAAACTATTAAACATTTCTTTTAGGTCAACGTCAAATTATTAGTTCTATAAGATAGGCCAACAGGAACAGCCTGCAATGATATATAGTCATTTCAGATTATATTCTAACTCTAAAACCAGATCCGAACCTAGGTAAGCTAACTAAAAATTCGGATTATGATTTTAATTTAGCTTACCCAGGTTCCGATCAACAATTTTTATCCCAAAATGTTCATTAATCAAACAGACAAAGCTACGACAAAGCTACGATTCGTATTGCAGTGATCTTTATGTACAATAATAATAATCTGTCGAAAATTGACATCCTCGCCATAAGCTCATCAATTGGACCTCGTAGCCAGAAGCGATAGCGGTCACATAACTCGCCCGTATCGGGTGTTAGCGGTGAAATATAGCATCGCGTCGCCGCGTCGGCCCGCCTAATTACTAGCGCGGCCTTATCTCTGCCGCGGAAAAAACGCTCGCATTCGCACCACCGCCGAATGGCTTCAGTCAGACATACCTTACTAAACTCAGATACTTTTAGCGGTAAATTACATTGGTGTATGATGAAGATTAGTTTTTTACAAGCTAGGTTTGTGATGAAGGTTACAATAGTTTGTTAAGAGAGTTGGCAGGTATTTATTTTTTAATTATTATGATTAATGTGCTCAGCATACGATAGTTTAAAGATTAATTTGTTTATCTGGAACATAACTCTTAGTAGCAAAATGCCATGCTACGCTGTTTCACGTAAGTATCTATTAAGTATACTCAGAAGAAACATGCGCCCACTAGACATCGATACAAGTAATCCGACACCAATAACATCCTTCCCACAATACCTGCATCAGGGCGCGGGAGGGGGGAGGCGGGGCGGGCGGTCAACTCTATCAAGGCTAATAGCATTATTGTTACACCGTGCTCGGGTTACGGGGTGGGCGGGGGGTATGCAAACACATGCCGCCCGTTGTTGGCGCAGACTTTGCTTGCGATGTAATTAGTTAAATAGACTTTCGGAGCTAATGTCAACTTTGGAGATAGCTGCCGTTTGAGGCCATATATTACATTTTGTACTGAAAATGTTGTTAAGAGGTAAGAAGCATAATTTTATTTTAGTTCGAATGTCAGCAAAAGATGTCGTTGACATGTTTTTGAAAGCGGTATCGTTAGGGTTTTGGTTTTTCGCGAGCGAATATACTTTCCATAATAGATATACCTTCGTGCTGTACCAAGCGTTTAATTTAGCGCATGATATAAATGTCTGGTTTAGACTGCGGTTCGTTTTTTTGAAGCTTGATCATTACTGTACTAAATATATTGGATTAATTTGCTGACTTATTTGGTTATCTTTTTGTGATTATACTAAGTTGTTTATTAATGTTTATAGCTTAATTATGAGCGTAGAGCAGTGTAGTGAAAATATTGATGATATAATTTTGTCAAATCCTCCCAAAGCCAAAAAACTCTATTCAGTACATATAGAGAGCTATAATCTGTTATATCTTTCAACAACAGAATTGATGATTTGAATAAAAAGTTGTTTCAAAAGTATAGTAAGTATACCGAGAATTTTCCAAAAAACAACTTCAACATAAAAATAATACAATTTTGAAAATAAAATCCACTTCTAAATTTTGAACCAGAATCTACAGAATATATCATCCTGAGTACGTGGAAGTACAAATATTTGTAAAACAATTCAATTACCCGTGCACATGGTACATAATGTAGCAAAGTTTCGGCTAGACCTGCCGCCCAGCCATCCACTTCGGCCCGATTGTTTGTTCCCACTGTCTACGCGTCTGTGCACACAACCAACCACTCACAGGGGTTGGAACATAATTTGGATGAAAGATATTTTATGGGATGCGTAATGACAACGTTGCCAAGTAAGCACGTGTCGGTATTGTAATGACAACCTTGCCAAGTAAGCACATGTCGGTGTTGCGCATTGAGGGTAACACAGTAGCACGTTGGGGATGATATCCTAAAAAAAATGTTTTTTAATCCCATTTGCACATCCTACCTAGCCAAAGGTGGTAGCTATGAGTGGGCTTATTTTAATAGTTATATGGCCAGCCCAGAGATCAACCCATAAACCTCTTAGTTACGAAAACTGCCCCCTAATCACTATGGTTTTGACTCTTTGTAATGGTTAGAGGAAGAATATTTGAGTGTTCATTATTCTTAGGAAGTCCCGATTTTCTATTTAACTTGTAAATTTTAAATATATTACCACGCAGAGTTATTAAAACCCCTATTGTAGCATGTGGGCAGTATATTGTCAGAACAAGTTTACGCAAAATCATACTATCTAAAGAACTATTTGTATAAATTACTTAACCACACCACAAAATCTGTTTCGTAATAATTGTTCAATGGAGAGCGAATTTAATTCTGATTTATTGTTAAGGTTCCAATTTCGTAAGCCTCAGCTAGTTAACGAAGAGATTACCGACGATCAGGCGTGCACATAAATTAACAAACATGTAGTTAAATATCACATTTAAATTTCAAATGTTTTAATTCGAATACTGTTATAATTAAGTAATCAACGATGTTGTAGTAAAGGTTGAAGCTTTAGATGGAAACACAGGGCCAGCAGTGAATGCGACTTTACCGGGCCAACTTCTCAATTTCCGGAAAAATTATAATTCTAGATCTTCTTATAAGCTATGCAAATTGTTTGTTAAATTGAATCAAAGAAATTGCAGATACAATTTTTATTTGGCTACCCCCGAGAACAAGTATCACTATGTTAAGCTTAATTATAATCTATCCAGCAGCTTTATCGTACCAAACGAATGGACGAAAATTTCAAAATTGGTGGAACCGGCCTCTGTACCAAAAATGAGACATTATATACGTTTATGAGTATTTTTTTCATGCGTTTTTTCTTGTCCAAAATATACGCATGACTGACTAAGTTACAGTCAAGTAAAATGTATGAGTGGACAGTCGCGACAGTCGTGTTAAGGTGCCTATTCTAATAGGCGGACATAAACTGAGCGACAGGATAGTGTTTGCATCATTAGTACATACCCAGTTCAAAGGGTTAGTTACGGTGCATAGCACGAAAAAAGCATTTTTATTATTGTAAAGGTATTTTTCAGTCAGCGGAGATATCCATTTATCACTATAAAAGTGGCTAGATTTTAAATGCGTTTTACGTTCCATTGCTGCACGTTTATAAATGGGGCGCGTTCGGTGGGCGCGCTTTGTACGGGAATTACTACAATACTCCATTCCGATGTTGAATCATGAATGAATTTCAATGATACGGCCTCGTTCTATAGAAATGTAATAAAGGTTGCAAGTCGGTTGATTTCAACCGGTTGCGCTGAATTGATGCTTTATTCATAATATTATCGAAAGTTGTATTGAAAACTACCTTTTTTACAGATGTGCATATTATAATATTTAAGTACAACCTATATAACGATCTAAGAATATCCTAGGTAAGTTTAAATATCTAACGTTACTGCTACGTGTGGGTTTCACATTCATGCGACAGTCTTAACGACTCATATGAAATGCTTATCCGTGAACAAATGTAGGTACAATGGATACACATTTTCCATTGAAAGTTACTTTGACTGTTTGAAGAGATCATACAAATTTAGGTATTTTGTTGACACTGAAATAGATAATTAAAAAATAAGAGTGTTTATGCAAATAGAAAAAATAATATAATGAATTTTATTTGTATTACATTTAATACAAGTCTAACGACATTACTAATCTCAATGACGTAAACATAATATGGGTTCATTCAACGTAGCGAATATTCAGTAATATAATACAATTATATGAAAAAATACAACTATATAAGTTGAGGATATTAAGAGGTATCTGGGTACAACTACACCGAGAGCAATGAGAGGTCTCTGGCAGAGATGTACTGGGAAGACTCAATTGAGGAGCCCGCGATAAACTCTAGGGCTGTTACTTGCCGTCATACAAGCAAAGTCTGTAATATTTACCTCTGTCGACAATTATACTTATTCTACGGCTCTGGCTTTGTTATATTATTATAATAAAACTTCTATATGTTTTGGGCGTAAAATAAAAATAATAACCTAGTGCATTATGGTATCGTAGTCATTATAAATGTTACCCGTACAACTGCGCGAAATAAAGAATAATTATTTTATTTATTTGAAAAAAATCATGAATGTCTCGAAATCGAAACAATTACGACAGGACAGTACAGGACTTAGTTTTTTTTATAATTTTGAGCTGAAATATTTTGTGAGTTATACAACTACGTTGAAATACAAAACTGAATACTGTTTTAAACTTTGACTTCATGTATAAATTATTGTCAGAATATTAAACTACACTTCAAAAGAAAATTTCAAAAGTTAGTCCATTATAGTGGCGGTCGGCGGATGCATTAAATAGAGCGACGACGTTGCAACCCTGCGCACGCGGCGAATGATTTATGCGATGGCGTTTCAACAGGGGTGTGTCCGTCGATTCGCTGACTATGCGATTATAAGACCTCGTGGGATTGCTATGCTAGTTGATAAATTTTCCCTAAAATTTTGGAGAGCATAGTGAGGTTTTATCTTTGTACTTACAGTAAGTATAATATGCATGATTAATGAATATTAGAACAAGTTGGTACGATTGGATAGTTAGTTATTTAAGTGTTTTTTATTAGATTCATTTTAAAGTTGGATGACTTATAATATTAAAAAAAGAATATGTAAATAAATATGTAACTTTTACTCAGCATATTTCCAACAAATTTGGGTAATTCTGAGATGCTAGCAACACCGCGTCGAGTATCATGTTACTCCGTGATATAGTGCCGCCGGACGGCCAGCAATTGTGATTACAGTTTGTTTGCAGTAATTCACTTAGTACTCGTAAGAGACCACGACCCTTAGCCGGCGGTAACGGCAGATAATTTATGTTGTGTTTTGAGGTATGAGTCACCGCTTTCCAAAGATCGAATATCAAAGACATCCATTATCATGTTGCCACATTTGATCTCACTATTAGGTCATAGCAATGTAATATGTAAAAGTTATTGCGAATGGCCAACAAACTCCCCATTTTGAAGTAGGTAACTGATACCACCATAAAGTAAGCGACTTGCATCGGCAATTGATAATACTTGTTGCAATCAGCATTTAACTGAATTTCCATAAAATTGCCGTTTCACAGGGCAGCGATTAGTCGACTCATACAATATAAATAATTTACGAGCTGATGAAAGAAAGGCGGGTGGCGCGTCGTGCCAGCGACATTCTACACTGGACTTACATTTTTGTGCGTGGAGCGCAAGGCACAGGCGAGGAATTTTTGGGTAGTTATACTATACCTATCTGTACAATTATTAAGTACCAGCAAGGCTTATGTAAATTTAAATAATAGCAATATTTCTGTCGACTAAAATATGATCGATAGAAATATACGAAATGATTAAAACAGATTTACATAATAGCCCTGCAGAGTTAGTATACAGCTGTAAAAGATGGAAGTTGTTATTGCTATACCTTCCACAACATCGAATTGAAATTAAAAGATGCGCTTTATTTGGAAATATTCGTGATCTATGAAATAATAAGACACATTTATTAATTCTGTATAGGTCTTCGGCGCTTACGAATTGTCATATTCGGTATTTTCCCTTAACTTTACAACCGTACGTCCGTAAAACCGAACGCAACCTTAACTAAGAAGATCCCGCAAGAATTAGCAAACTTGTCTTTTTTTTACAGAATATTTTTAACGGCAGATAATAATGCATGTGACACAAAAATACTTTTCTTTTAGAAACGTTATGACTTAATCGCCTTCCTCTCGTAACTAAAATGTTTAGCGATAGTTGGGGGCCAGGCACAACAGAATTTCTTCATAATACAGAGAATTTCTTCATAACAACAGTATCATTACTATTCAGCAGATGGAAACAGACAATTAATAAATTTGTTCACCACACTGAGCTTGAGACTGGAGCTGTGGCTTCTAAGTACTTCGTACAGGTTGATTGGAAATTGAAACTGTAGTAACATCTATAACAAATATCTTTGCTTAGGGTTAAGGTGAAGATCATAATAAAAAACGCGGACAGATGAATCAGTTATTTAGTTTTGGTTATTGGAAATAGACATTGTACCTATGTTATGCCTGCGTGTTAACTGGCTTGTCATTATTTTTGTGTTACTAGAAATGATTACCTTTGAACTTAATATTTAAACATTAATCAATCATTTCAATTAAGCGAGCCACTTTTATTACTTTACTCTCTAGTTATGCTACTGTGCCTCACATACTGCACATGCCCTGCAGCCAGCCATAACAGCTTTCCAGTAACGTAATTATAGCTCTCATAGAATGAAAAATAAATAAGGAGTGAAGGTCCGCTCGCCGGATGTCGACCGTGACCGACCATAGCCTAGGGCTACCTCCATCAGTTGTTCTCACACCACGCGAGGATCAAATAAGAGTGTTTGCAACAAACATGATATGCATTTATGTAAGTTTCTACGATACCGAATATAAAAATAGCAGGTGAGTGAAACGTTAATTGACAAATTTTGTATTTTTTTTGCAACCCTAACAGGTTGCGTCTGTATTAATACTTCCCCAATCAAGATAGCCAGTAATCGTTTAATACAGCCCAGCCAGCACGCTGCGCCGGTGAGAACAGCCTTAATAATGTGCTTATAAATCATGGCACCTGGCGAAGCACTTCTTATCCTATCACTTCAGAATGAAAATGAAATTTAAATGAAGGACTGCCTTTATGTTTTCATATTGATGAGTTTTTTATAAGTAGAACCTTTCTGTGTTATATTCACATGCCACACAACAGGATCGGTTGAAGTAGTTTAAATACTTTGGCGGCCCTTTAAACAATACAAATAATTAATCAATAGTCTACTAAGGATAAACAACTTGTAGGAGGAATGACACCAATAAACTGTATCATTAAACTTATTACCAAAGAAAGAAAACAAAGCCCAACGCTATATCAGCCTGATAAACGCTGAACGTAAATATGAATGCGACATTAATAGCAACAGAAACAAAGCTCCGACGACGATTAACAGGCGACACAACGAAAAGGCTCTCAATAATAACACACTAATACCCATTCATTACTGATGAGCCCACGAGGGAGATAGCTGAAACAGACATTGTAATGGAAAAGAGAGAGATGAAATTAATTGTTATATAATAAAAGGGAGGTTTAGTGGGGAAGCTTTGGTACTGAGTAATGAAGTCGCTATGAAAGGAGATAAGCGAGAGTCGTTACGAGATGCGACTTCTTCGTTAAGTTAGTCTAGGTTGAATGGCAACTGTGGGCTTGAGTGCCGAGATCGATTTATGAGGCAAAGAAATGACTCAATGAATTTGTACCAAATGGTATTTATACCCATAGAGAGATAAGAAATTGTAGTTTGTAAAATCTTTGAATCACTGAATAGATGATAAAGTCTCCTTCCTTTTAAATAGTCATTTAGGTTATATAATCATGACATATATCAATACTCTCTCTTACTGTGTTACTAGATCATATTAACTATTTATATGTAGTTTACCTAACTTGAAATCACTGCCAAATAAAATAGATTCAAAATCAGAATATTTTTTATTGATATAAACCATTAAATACAATACTTTTGAATTGTCAAAATTGTTACAAAAGGCGAAGCTACAGCTTTACCACCCGTTCGGAATGCTGTTCCTATAAAGAAGATCTTAAACAGACATTTTATATTTTTGAGCAGTACATTGTTATGGGCATGAGAGAATAATGTACTCGTAGGAATAGCTAGGTAGGCCTGAGTAGCTGGTCAAAAAAGTACTAACTCTAAGTATATAATTACAAGTTACTAGCCACATGGTTCCCACATTTACAATTTACTTTTGTAAATGAATATAATTAGTGCCTAAGATACTGTTATTTTGGTCAAAAGGTTTTTATAATGATAAAAAGTCACTAAGATGTTCAAAATTCCCACGGGAATACAAAAAATTGGATAGTCACATTTATAACTAAAACAAAGTTGTGACGCACCCCCTAATCACAACGACGTTCTCGGGTCTGTACGAATGTGTTATTTAGATATAAATCTAGAAGGGGTATATAAATCCATCACGAGTGACTGGTAAATATGGGAGCTGTAATTAAGTTATCGGGGCGATGTTCTGAAGATGTTACGGAATTATGGTTGATGGCGGTCTCGGGGTTCGATCACATCCCATAACAAGCTCCGGAAATTCGTCTTTGGTAGCTGATCAACAATCACATTTAAATCTTGTGATACTTTTCGAAGAATTCTATACAAATATTCGCATGACGTTTTGTAAAAATTATATCAACAATATAGCTATAATCAAATAATGATAATAAAATCTATATTCGTAGGTTTGTTAACCTAGGAATATATTATGGTTTTCTAACCAGTAAACGTTAAGCGAAATATCACATCAGCCTTTGAATTGTCATATAATTGGAGCGCTTTCTATCCTATTCAATAGACATAGTAAAGTATTCTGGCCTCAGGATGTATACTCGATTATATGGGATTGTGTAAAATGGCGCTAAGCTGTGGTAGAGCGGGCTTTACGCGCGTAATCCCACTGTCGGACTGCTTGATACTATCACAACGATCAGGTATATCTGCTAGCTAGCAATACCATAAAGAATTATTCCGCATCCTTTTCTTTACAACTAAATAAATGTGAGAGTGTTTGTATTCATGTTTGTCTGAGCAAAACGCAAAAGCTGCAGAACTGATTTCAATGAAATTTAATACAGAGATCGGGTGCCCTCTTATATATGCACTTTCATATTGGAAGTCTAAGCGGGTAAGGTCGGGGGTTAGCCTGTGAGAAAACTGTCATGTTCAAATATAATGCAGAGTAAATAAATATTGTGACAATGGAACATAATAAGAAGATTTTATTAACAAGCATTTGGTTGTTTTTGTGTCCATATAAGCAAGAAAATGAAGAAGAGCTCGCCGAGAAAATAAGTACTTTTGCTATTGAAGAAGCGACACAGTTTTATAAAATAATACGATCATATTGTTATAGATCGGCATCTAGTAACAAGTTAAACCAACAGACGCCCTGCACAATGAGCGCTAAGCCACAGTCCAGCGCGGAACATTAGGCGTTTAATCCCACCAGCGGCTGCCCTTTGCTGTGACAACACAATCGGGCTCAGCACTGCACTCATTAATATTGACAGCCAGACAATGCCATGCTATGATACTCAACATTGTGAAGATTATTTCGAAAGTAGTTTAAGTATACGCAGTGCACAATATGGAGGGAAGCTACGACTATTTTACTATAATCTATGTGAGACTGTAGTCAAATAGTCGTCTAACAAAACTGATTATTGTAATCAACGTCACATATTGCATATTAAGGTAACATAACTATATGAAGGTACTGATTTCGTTTGTTACTATTGCTCTTGTTGCGGGTGATTAAGGACTTGCGAGTTATTCAAATTTGGCTTAGGTAACATAGCATAGAAGAATGTAGCATGCTCTAGTCTTATGAACTATAATATTTATAAACACAATTTCTCTAGAATGTACGGTGCATACCAATATCTATTTTCTCTGATAGAACGTGAGGTTCACATAATAAAAACACAAGATATTCGCTGGCGGAGAGCGACGAAACTTGCTTTGTTACAACATCGTATACACAATTCTCTTACCAAGCAGACTTATATTACAATATTCATAGTACATAGAAACTGGGATTTTTCGTCTAAAAAACTAACATCAGCAGGGATCAATCATGGGATTGAGAAGAGGCTCTTATAGAATAAAGATTCTGAATAACTCGATCGTATTTTTAAATCGATTGTTAAAATTTGTTAATTAGTTATTTGACTGAGAAGGTGTGTTGGAGGTGAAGGTGTGTTACAAACAGTATTCCATATATATTGATGGCAAATCCTTGTCATGTTTAATTGTTATACAGTAACAATACAAAATCATACGAAGTTAGAATAGCAAAACATGAGATCGGCTCTCCCGCGCCGAATGAGCACGAGACACAGCAGCGCAGCGCGCGGTAACACTGAAATACAAATGACACCCGTCGGTAACTGTACACGCACCGCTGATGTTCGGTTCATGCCTTTATCTGCCCTTTACAAAGGCAGTGGCGAAATCTTAGGCGAGGCGACCACCACAACCATGGACTTGCCTAGGCCAAGAGATTTTTAAGAATCTTTTTGGCTAAACAAAGCCTTAATATGCAATTCTCTAGTTAGATTACAAAATCTTAGAAAGTAAGAACCAGAATCAGATCTTACCATAGTAATAGTTAAGAACTATGTAGAAATACCGTAAAGGAAATGAGCGATTATTTCAAATACAGTCATTTTTATGAGTAAACACATCATAGTAAAATGACTCATATTCGGAATTTTAATTTATAGAGCGAGCAGTGAGTCACAAATTGGGTACATGCAATCGGCATTTCTATTTGATCGTCCAATTCAGCATATTTGAAAAAATTTACAAGGTGATATAGTACATTGAACACGTGTTCAGATCCCAGTTTGATATGAATTTGAATCATAAGAAGGATACAATTTGTACTTATCTGATAACCTTAACAAATCAAGAGCAGAAGAATATGTGTGTTTTGTAGCGCAAGTCCGTAGCATAAGCAACGCGTTATATCCTCACAATAAAGGACCAACGGGCTCGGATTACCCTGACTTAGACCCCGAGTGGCCCGCAATATGTTTAGTTATACTCCCCCTACCCCTCCTACCCCCCTGCGACCACCCTCACACACCCTCAACTCCGCAAATTGTCTACGTCTTGAGCCCGTAATTGAATTTATAATGGCTTAGTTTAAGAGGTATTTAGTGTTTTGCAAGAAGATATACGGGGATACAGTAAAGTCGGTGTATAAACGGGTCGTTATTCAAGTCACTTAAATTCTGAAGAGCTGGATCCCACGCTGCCGGGATCTAAAGAAGACGCGGGATTTGCGGAAACAAATGAAATAGGGATGTTTAGTGAACGGTATAAAAGTTGATTCAAGATAGACCGTCAGATGAGTCGCACAAACTTATAAAATTATTTTCGAACACGGGCAACAAAAATTCGAAATTCGAAATTTGTCTTCGCTTGGCAGAACATTTTATTGAAGCAGAATAACATTTCCTAATTCAAGTTCCGTTAATTAGTTTTACGCTGTGCCGAGGCTGAATACGTCATTGGTGAATACAAAACATGCCGGCCGACCAACACAAAGCCTGTGCTATGTTGTTGAAACAACACTATAACAGAAACGCCACTATCTGTGTAAGATTTTAAGGGACTGGGTGATTCATACGGCTATATTCAGCCAAAATAATATTGTAAGTATAAGTTAATAAGTTCTTTCCTGAAATGAATATTGTTTTATCTCCATGCGACCCATGTTATACAAGATATTCGATATATAGATATTTTAATAAAATTTACGGTCAAACAATCATATAAAAGGATGCTTCAGGCAACTGCAGTCCGCAACGATGCAAATTGTTCAGTGGAACTATATAAAAAAAAACCTAATTAGTGCACAAAAATGATCCCTTCGACTATAGCAACAAATTATCCTGACGGGCTGACGAAGGAACTTATTGTGGTCGGTTTTGCTTGCAAACTCGCTTAATCAGAGGAATATTTATGAAACAAATCCTACTCTACATATTCTAATTTCCTCCCCGTTTGCTCCGGCCGCAGCATATTAAAGATAACACCAAGATATAGGTACAAAAGGGAATAGCACAACAGAACATCCCGACGCTGCAGCAACTTCAGTGTAATTCCATAACAGCATTAGCGAGTCCGCAGTTGCAATATGCTAAGATATTCATCAGCCGGGTTCGAGTCTGGGATAATTGCGTTAGAACCAGCCGCTCCCGCCATTAGTTTTATTGCTGATCGTCCCGTTCGCGTATTAGTTTTAAAGTTTCTTACAGGTGAGGCAGTTTTAGTTTAGTGGGTGTGTACCTTGCCTACATCGTTTCAAAAATTATAAAAAAATATAAACGTAATACTATAAGATGGTTGCATTGGTAGTTTATCAGAGAACTTGCGATGACGCGCATTCTAGACTAGATTTTAACAAGAATCGTGGAATGTTATTTGATGTACATAGTTACCGGTTGTTATCATAGACCGTAATCCAAGATTATGAATAAAATAAAATAAATTAATAGCCAGCTATAAACTCACATTTGGCAAACAACTGGTCATCAAATTAAAGGAATTTTGTCAGATCCATTTGGCTTATAACTAAGGTCCTTCTAAATGCAGCTGCTCATTAAATGGGTGTCTAATAGAAAGTGTGTCGACGCACCCATCTTCTGCGGAAGTGTTAAATGTATTTCGGTACTTAACCGTGCACCTGTCACAAGATATCCATCAACTAACGATTAATATGGCTACGACTGTATAAAAGGCATTAATATACAGGGTGTTTTGGAAGATTCGATGAGTATGTAGTTTTCCCAACTCCCAACAACAATGATAGTGACATGATCATTGATCTTCTAAATTAATTGACTTGAAACATCTGCTATTCTTTTTATTTTATTGTTCTGAACTTTGTTACTTACTTAAATGATTTACTAGCTATTATATTTGATTAATAATCAAAATCAACAGCAGGTCGGGCACAGAGAGATGATTCTTTAAAAAAAAAATCCGATACCTATTGGAGTCTAAAGCCCCATTTATCAGAAAACAGTTAGCACCAGAAGCAGGTGAGTTTGGCATTAGAATAATTTCCATCCCTTAATTTGAATTCCATTCACGAACACAAACTTGATCTAAAATGCCGATTCGTTTCTGCGCAGCATTGAAACAAACTGTAACTCGGGGAAGTAGCTCAAAACTTTAAAATTAACTGGTGAATACAGCCCGCCCGGTGTAATCGCCGGCCGCCAACAAAGTAATATTTCGTGTCTCCGAAATTATCTGTTTGCAACAAAATGCAAATGGCGAGAACCTGCAAGTTACGGCTGTAAAATTAAATGCTATTAAGTTAACAAAAGGCTAAAAGTTGGAGACGCGGCCTGTATCCCCCCAAGATACTGTTCAACCTGGCTCCCGAGTAAGCTGAATAATTTATCGGACTTAACAAGGATTAATACATCTTGGGAGCGTTAAAATACCATCCCCGAGGTGCTCGCTGAGAGGAGCGAAGTACAGCAATGCGTACAACACGGAGATGAGTGAAGAGCGCGGGTCAAAAGTTTATATTCAATTTAAACTCTTTGAGACCCTTCCCAAACATCAAAGGTGTTTAATCTCGTGTAGGAAAATACAGGATTTCACTTCCTTATCCCCTATTCTCTTCTGATTATAGTAATAAATGCTTCTCAATGTTAAAAATAGCTGAGTTATAAACAAAACATTTTTTTTATCATGTAGGCTAGAACAGCTCTTATGCAGCAGAATCTAGATTTGGAATACACTCAGGAACTTAGCTCTGTTCAAGCATCAACATGTGATAATTTCTACCTTTGCTATTTATACTTTGATCTAAATACACGTCGTCAGTCTTAACATTTCCTTTGGCGCTACTCTGTGGCTTCAACAAGTGAGGTCGGTTGATCAAAGTGCATGCTCAGTTACAGCTCGGCTTAACGTATCAAGGCTCCTATTTAGTACCGGTGTTAAGAGCGAAGGGTGTTGAAGGGGTTGATGTTTAATGAGTAATATAATATTTTAATTGGGGGTAAATGTATTTCTTAGAAGTTCAAAAAAATCACCTTTGATTCAAATAAGTAGTAGTTTCTAAAAAATAAATATTTTACAATTGTTGAGGCGTTTAATTCGTTAGAAAAAAATGCTGATTTAGAGATTCTAAGCTCAGGGTTTATGTGAATTGCCAATTCAAGAAGTGTTCGACAATTTTAAAACTGTCTAAGTTAAAAAGCGTGAAATGTGTCAGCGTTCCGGATGGAGGATTTGGAAGGGGCCGGACGGGGCCGGACGGGGCCGTGCGGCCGCCGCGCTCGACGGCTGACGATATCGCGCGTCCAGCTGTACGGAAATCGAACCTCGCCCGTGACGCATCGGAAATGTGGAAAAATATCAGAGTTCATTTTAAGTTGGAAGTGTTCGGGAAAAACGCTTTGAGTCATGTTATCTGTAAGCGCAGTAGGGGTAAAAAAGTTATTTTTATGATGCAAAACCTCAGACACCGCAACTTATTTAAATACTAATTGGAAATTTATTCATATTTTAATTATTTATATATTATATATATATGCATCTTTAGAACCGTGTAATTACTAAGAAGAACCACTACTGTTAAAAATGTAGCTAGAACTTAAAAATAAATAAAACATATTTTAATTATATTTAAATGGAGGCCCTAATTAAAATTGATGTAACGGATTCTACGAATTCTCGGACCAACTAATGTCAGGTTTTGCGTTGATTCAATTACACGTTATAGAAACACACATAAAATGGTAGATATGCATAGATAATTTAATAAAGAATTATTTCAACGAGAACCAACTATTTACCGCCATCCATCATGTCATGGTCATCATCATGTTGTCTCGATCTGTAAATATTTTAATCATAGCTTATCCTTCTCCAGCCACCTGACAGCATGTTTGTTTTATCTATCAAATAGCTACAATCAAATCAAATACGGTATAAAACATGCCTCTATCATAAATCTGTCAAAATAAATACTCCCATATTAATACTATGGTATCATCTTATTCTTATCCGTATTCATAAGGGTGGTATTTCGGAATAGATTGAATGTGATAATAATGTTCTTCTTTCTTAACGAAATGAAATGCGTTAAAATAACATGGATATGAATATGGCCTCCCTGTTATAGGGATTTATAAGTACAGGTGTCAAGTGTCGACATTCCTGTCTACAGGTTTTTGTTTCTGTGTATATTTAGTGTATTAGTGTCGCGTCTCGCCCCTACCGCAGTCGTCTTAACTCGACACAGTCCATTGTCGAGTGTGTGTGTCCGTTGTCATGCGGTTTCATATAGCGTAGGTGCGACATGGAATTTTTATTGTACGCACGTTTATATTTGCATTTCGTTTGTTGACGGATATTCCCTTTTGAGGTTATTCAAATTTCTCAAACAAGTTTTTTAGGAGGCATTAGATCTGAATGGAACATGTTTGTGTTATAAATGATTTATAAATATTTCGTGGTTTCTTCCATCGGAGTTGTAAGTTTTTATTGGTTATATCAACAAAATTATGTCTTCGAATATTTTTCATGGAAATTTGGAAGATCTTTCCAAAATTTATTTCCTTTTAACTCAATTCGTTTCTCAATTTGAATGTATATCTTTCATTATACATGAGGTCTTTATTATGAAATATTCACTCGCGCGAGGGATTTGCAACCAATTGAGTTATTTAAAACAATACCAGCGATAAAGCATAGTGGACATCGGCTAACAAATCCCGACATTGACAGCAAATCGTCGCGCGCGCGGTAACGATCGACGCAGATGTGTGGAGGGGCGCGATAAAATTTAACGACAGTCGCGGACCGACACGCTGCTACTGCTGACTGGTACAATGTGCACCACGCCTATCACTCGATCGTTGACAACGACTTTTCGTTCTGGGACGAACGTAAAGTGGATTTTTCTTCAATAAAATATCTGATTAGTCGCATTTTAATAGCGAACAAAATTTCATGTCAATCGACCGGTGCCAGTCAGAGAAAACTGCTATAATATAATTTTATTACATTGATATTAAGCTGTAAAAATATTGCGATGTCTGTTCGATGGCTAGAGCAATGCCTTTGTTCAAAACATTACTCGAGAGTAAACGAACGTAGTGTGAAAAGGAACGCAATTAAAAGTACTGATTAAATTAAATGTTCCACTACATTACACGCTTTAATGTGGTTATTAATTTAAACCGGTTTATGAGAAAATCGTAGCTGCCATCCAAACCCAGTAAGCCCGACTATCTTTATTACAATCTACATCGTACTATTAAATCTGCCTAAGATCAATCGGGTGAAGTACGCACGAGCACTCGGTCGAGTCGAGTGGCGAGTCGGCGCGCTCAAACGAGGCATAGCGGGGAGACCGCTTCGCAGACAAGTGGCCGTAAAAATTTTAGGGCTAATTCATACAAAGTTATTACTTTCAGTGTCATATTTTCTGCGTAAAATTTTTTGCGGAGATTTAAATATCGGCTAAGACTGCTATTTGGCCCATCAGATAAACTGTTCGTGGACCGTTCAAGGTTTAATTTTTTTTTTCAAAACATTAAGAAATCTGATATTTTCACTATTCTATACATTCAATAATTTTGTCTTCAGACGTCGTCGCACCGAAGGTTTCATCTGGTTTTGCTCTAGAACTGACACTTACCGAATTGTGAGCGCATATCACATTCGGTACTGTATATAAAATGCAATGCATGCCAACTAGCCCCGGGAGCAGTAAAGTGAGGAAGCTAGTTCGCTGTCGTCTCCAATCCCATTTTTATAGGTATGTATCAATACTGACTCCGAATGTGGAGTATCGTTTTCTTTAGCTATCACAGTTGGATTGCCTTTTATGAGCGATAGAATTTATTTAATGGAATTCAATTCAGATTTACAGCCCCTTATGCAAGGAACAGAAAATGGTCTTCGGTTTATGATGTATGTTCTATTTCATGGAATATGACTGTGCTAATCATAGTTTTATAAAATAAACTATTACTAATCCGTTGGGCGATAACTTAATTTAATTTATTTTAACAAGTGCTGCCAGATTCCTTTTTTTTATCTTAACTTAACTAACACTTACGAAGATTCAAAAAGTTAATTGTTATAGCTTGCATCTGTAATCGGTAGGTGTTGATCGGAACGAGTACCCCTTACAAAAATACACGTGAATGGGGCGACATGTCGTAAATTAGCGCGACAGATTGACAGTAAGACCCGACACTGCGACACCGCCTGTCGCGATCAACAAACCTTATTTCTGGATAGGGATGCCTAGCGTCGTATTTTTCGTTGCTCTTCAAAATAAAAACATGAATTTTGTTTACTCACATACTTATGGAAAATCTGTTTATCATGTCTTGAGCAACTTTACTGACTGAGGCAATGTTTTCACAATGATTACAGAAATAAATTAATGCACATAGTTGGCATGGTAGCAGAAGAGACTGTTGAACCCAATTCTCAATAGCTGAACATAAAAGTAAAAAAAAAACTTTATTACTTCGATGTGAATATTAATACATTGTATTGAAGTCGACAGCCCTGTGTCTGTCGCAAGTCGCGGTGCGGCAGTCGACGCGTGGACTTGATAATTGCATGACTGCGAGACGAGCGAACAATGTATCAATGACTCCAATAGCCGATTGTTTGTCTATAAGCTGCATAAGCTGCTGCTTTGTAGCTTTTTACATATACCACCATTAATTAGTATAGTCTGAGAACCGTATACAGTGATAATAATAACTGAACCTAAAGGTACCTATAAATATAATCTGTACGTATAGAAACAGAAACGGATAAAGTAGGTCAAGACAGTAGTTGCGTTTGCAACGAAATTATAGAAGTGAGTTGGAAATAAGTGTAATAATACTTAAAAGTGTTATAATTCAGCGACTTAATGCGGCTGAAAGTTCTATTTAATTGCAAACAAATTACAGTAATAGCTGGCCCAGTTGCTCTGCCGTCGCCGCAATAAACACAAAGGCTTGAAAACCCTTACATAACGAACTCCGACAGCAAAGCCAACGTAACCGCGTCGTGTGTGGCACGGATTTAAGTGGAGAAATATTAAGATTAAGTAAACTGTTTTTTTTTGTGCAGTACATTGGCATATTAGAATCCACATCTGCCAAGGTACCAAAATAGCTGGGTGTTACACCAACACGTGGGGTGCAAACAGGAATGCTTTTAAACGCCCCATTGAATGCGTTGACGTATGTAATTTCAGATTCTTAACAAAAACTAAGTGCGATCGTCATCGGCGACGCTTGTTCTGCCGTGTCGCACTTTTTGTCGAACAGAAAGAGCGTGTTTCTAAACGCTTTTGGCCGAGATTTTATCGCTAGCAACAGCTTTTGATAAAGTTCATGGGAAGGTTGTAATAATACCCTAAAAGGGGCCACGGAATTTGAAGTAGATTTAATCAAAAACTACCCAACTGCTCGCTCAGTTAGGGGTGATTTATTTACGCTTAAAAGTTTTGAATACTCGATGAATGTACAATCTATACCGCTGGCTAGCATTGTGCCAATTTTGCAAAATAGGTAAACGATTTGACGAGACTATTGCTTGGTCTATGAATATGCCGGAAATGGAATTTGCAATCTGAATATTTAAATACAATGCAGAGTTTTCTGTTCTCGTAATGCGCTGCATTTCCTGCGTCATCTCGATCATAAAGCCGCAGCCGCCATAACCGATCCCATAACACGCAGCTCTACTTTGAAGTCAAGTGTCGTAGGCCTCTCTAGAATGACGTTTATTTGTTTGTCCCCTTTCCGATTTGAGTTATTTTATAGCAACGCCTTTCACGGCAAAATACCATCATTTCGACGTATAAAATTTTAACTTCCTCATGATTTTATGGTTGATTTATTGTGACTACTGATGACCCACATCATTGTGTACTAAATTATGTCCAATTTTGGAATCGACGTTTTATTTCGTAATAAACATAAAAGTTGATTTGTCACGATGTCGCTGCCCACTAGAAATGTATTAAAGTACTAAATATGCTTATCGAAGAGATCAAGATTGAGAGAAAAATGTAGGAGGAAATTGTGTGGGAGTCGCAGTCAAACCAGAATTATACAATAAACACGTACATGATGCGCGGTGATTATTATCAAATATTAATATTTTATTTATCATCCTGAAGTAAGTACATATAGCATTCAATATTCTTAAGCAACTAATTTTAATGCAAAAAATAAACGCAAGTTATGCCGACAAACCGCACCGCGAATTATAAAAATGTGTGTAAATAATATTAAACAAATTCCAATCAATCATGATAGTCTTAAGTGGATACTATCAAAATGGATTGCATTATGTAATATACATTGAATTAAATTTATAATATGATTGCAGAGCTATCAATAGCTCAAGACGAGTACATGGCGAGCAGCTCTAAATTCGCCACGGAGTCAATTCTACAGTTAATAACATAATGAGTGATTTCCATATAGATGACGAAGCAAAACATCTCCGCGCTGACTGAGACCTCATTGCGGAGTAATATACATGTAAATTCGACTTCATTAGAGATCTGTAAGCAAATTTATAACACAACCGCGGTGGAAGGTGAGACTCGGTTTCAGCCATGGAAGATCGATATTCATTTAATTCCTTTATAAAGTAAAGTTTTAATATCATAATAATGATTTAACTGTTCCACAATTAATGCCAAGTATGTTAATTTTTTCATCGTAGACTAAGATATTGTAAGTATACTATGAAATATGATGTACATGCTTTAAGATATTTTGGGCATTATATGGCTTTTAATAAAAATGAATGTCGAAACTCATGACAGCCATTACACATCCCTAATGATCTAATAATGTACATACATTTATATTTTATTATACAATTTAAATTAATGGTCCTTTGTTTTGTTTATCAATTATCTACATTTATATATTAAACACAGTTGTTAGCTATACCATTTATAACTCAAGAACTGGTGGGCCGAGTTTTATGATTTTTGTTTTTTTTTTTAATTTGTCTCCTGTGTAATATGCACTAAACTTTATGGAAAATTATGATTACTAAACATGGTATAAGTAGTAATATTGTGAAAAGTTATTATGAGAAACAATAAGATAACCAGAATCAGGAACAGAATATTTTTTATTCATATAAACCATTACATAACTTAACCACTTTTGACATGATTAGTAAAGCACTTTAAACTTAACCAAAGTCCGAGGATATGTACGTCTTTGTAGCCATGTCTACTCTAGATATATGTATGTGTAATATAATGCAATCTTGACAATATGACGCCCAGACCCCTCTCCAAACAATTCACGACGACTGCAACTTTCAAGACACAAACTAATATCCCACCCACTCGGGACAATAACAAAACAGTTATTACTAACATGTACTATTTAAAGGTTCCCTTGTGTAGGCGCCGAGCCAGACATAGACTGAATTACAGGTTAGGTGCTAACTCGCCGCGAGTGGAACGGTGTTAAATTACAGGTTGGCTCGGAGTGGCCATTGACAGACATTTTCAACGGGCTTTTACTGTAAAAGGATTCCTGTGAAAGTGTGGATGTCACTAGGTTGCAATGGCCCTTAGTAGATGGCGTTTGAGTTTTGGCTTCGACGAAATACTTAATCGCTGTTTTGCTTATGCGAGCTTTGTATCTCATACCTTTACCTACACATTACAATAAGACAGTTGGTCATGTGTGTTTATAGAATAATATTTTTTGGAGAAAATATTCAGTATCATGTTAAATTGGATACGGAAGCCTTATCCACCTACTTTTAAAAAGGGAAAGGGAATTTTAGGAAATTTGTTGGTTTTTATCTTGAGTAATGTTAGATTTGTCCAAGATAGTCAAAATGAAAGTCGATGAGTACCAAGTCACGTAGGTCTTAATAATAACGGATATAAGTTGCTCGTGAAAAAAAAAACGGGACAGTACCTTCAACACAAAACGGACAATGATTCGATTATAACACAAGTTCTCGACTTGATGGTGCTGTTGAAAAATTAATTAGCCGACATCGTGAGGTATTGCCCTCATAAAATTAAGAGCCTTGTACTGCGGAGCTTAATGCTGTCAGTTGTTAACACGTAATGTCACGGGCATCACTGATGAATCTCATGGTGAATAACAAGTAAATCTTGTTTTTAAATTATTGATTACTTTTAATGCTGTTTTTTTAAGAGCATCGATAGCGAGGTGGTTGAAACGCTTGCCTCGGTCGCGAGGATCACAACTTCAGCTAAGGATCACCTCTGGGATTTCTGGATTTCATGTGCGAGTCTCATTTTCAACCATGATTAGCGCTTGCTAAACGGTGAAGGAAAACATCGTGGGGAAACCTGCATGTTTGAGATAAAACCTCAAAAGACGTGTAAAGTCCACCAATCCGCACGAGGCCAGCGTGGTGGACTATGGTCTAATCCCCGTCGTCGCATTGATGAGAGGCCCGTGCCCAACAGTGGGATATTAAGCAGGCTGGTGTTACGCTTTTATTGAATTTACTTACATCGAACATATTCATACGTAATATAGTATTCGTATAGGTAGAATAGTACTCAACCAATACGATAAAATAAAAATTGAAACAATAACGTAAAAGTCGACATATTCAAGTAAATCGCCGAAATGTAAACGCGGAGTTGCCGAAATCAACGCCAATCGCGTTAGGGAAGTTGGTCCTCCTGCGACCGTCGCGAGGAACATATCCCTCGGGAGTCGGGACCCGCGCGCCCCCTCTGCACCGCTCCACCGACATTTTACTACAAAATATTTTCTACTGTGATCGTGTACAGACGATGTGTAAACAATCTTTATACATAAACATGCTTGTTCATAGCTTAAAACAAGATACCAGCAGTATAATGTAAAATAGCAATCTAAATTCTATTCATTATGTTCCATAGATTAGGCTAGAAGTATGGCTTTGGATCTAGGTTCTGGTTATGATCTGCAAACATTACAACCCATTAAAGATGATTGAAATCAGAGACAATAATTATTTAAATATTGTATTCCGTATAAAGCACGTTGATTTTATTTACGTAACATGTACATCTACCTACATGTACCTCATGACCTGTACAAGCTATACGTAGAAAGGAATTAAAAATGTGATAAGGATTTTTTTTACTTCCGACCTTTTATACAGAATGTTAACTGCTTAAAAAGATTAATTTCAGCGGAACCCTTTCCCGTCGAGTGTTCGGCCGGGTAACGGCAATTTTGTATGTTATAAAAACTCTTTTTGTTTTACTCTCCGGACGCGAGGGTCTCTTTCTTTTGTGCCGCGGATAGCGTCTGGACTTCCAAATCGTTTTCCGATAGTATTTTATATGTAATGGACAATAACACATGCTCGAGGGCCTATTGTGAGTTTATACTGACGATCGGCTTATATTGCAAAAGTTGTATGAACCATTCATCCCTGAATTTATAATATAGACTTTTTGTTCTAGTTCTCTTTGTCCGGTTTAAGTCAGCCAATCTTTTGGAACATATTATATTATTACAGAAAGGGGTTTCGTAACTCAGTGTTCTTATGTGCATCTCTTCAATTTGGTGATTGAATTTATTTTGATATCATCTTTACAATCTTTCCAGCACTTCTCTGAAGTTTAATAGTAATACAAGTTAATTTAATACAAGTTTTCGACGAAAAAACTATGTTCTCAAGTAAAGAACACGTTCCTTAAACTTAAAACATAGAGTTTTATAATTCCCTTTGATATGATGTTCACCTTGCTGTGTTTCTATAAATACTGGTTAGAGGCGCCACGCACCGGCCGAATGACTGACAGACAGTAATTCCCCACCGCTCAGACATCATATAATATTCATAATGGCTATCGGAAGGATTTGAAAATGTAAAGGAAATGCACCGTTTTAGTTAACTGTACGATTGTGCACTTCAACGTATTAAGGATATAATAACTCATAGTGATGTTAAATAGCGACGGTTAACGGTGTAACTGTTGGTTTAATGACATCATTGGAAATGGTAAGATATGAGAACTTGCGAGGTTAAGCAAAACTTGTTCTGGGTGATTCTCGGTTTGAAGCTATCCTGCGATGCCTGAAATGAAATATGTTATGTAGACTTCGAGTTGATATAGTTTTTAGTGCCAACGAACTGGATACCTTCATCACATCAATATCTCTATAGCTATCAATATGTTATGTGATTTAATGTATTAGGATGGCCTGCTAAATGCGATAGTATTTTTGTGTGTTAGTTTGACTCGTACCCAAATAATTGTACAGATTTGAATAAAATGTGGCATAGAGAAAGCCTTCTATAGGTTACCCTCGAATAAAACAAAGGCATATGAAGCAGTCACAGCTAAAGTAATTTTGGATTAAAGTAGGGCTTTGAACTTAAATTAACAAAATTGTATTTACATAGGTCCAAATTTACAAGATCAAACCAACTTTATATAGTTCGTATGTAACGGCAATAACCTTTGGGAGTGGCTAAATCAAAAATAAACCGCTGCACGCAAGCGTTAACCCTACCGACTGCAGTTCTGACGTTAACTGCATTAGAAAATTGATAGCGGTGAAGGGTTATAGCGGTTTTATTGTCCGTACGAAAGCGGCTAGTGTTGCGACTAGTGTAGCCTGTATTGGGAATCGGAGTTGCAAGTTGTACTGATTGTCAAGTAACTATGTAAGCTTGAAACTATAGGTTACTTGGAGATAACGATTTCTTTTACCACCATTCAGATTATAACATACAAGACCAAATACTTTTGGTACCATACAATATGCTGGGTTCTTAATTCATACATCAAATTAACATTTTTGGAACAATTTACAACATTCATTACTCAAACAATAAACGATTCTTGAACCGTTAATTAAAAACCGCAGTAACTTTTTATTACATTGTAAACGTGTTATTAAACTTAATATTTAATGTCTCATGTGTCCCAATTGGTTCAGCAATAACAAATGTGATTAAATTTTCAAGTTAACATTAAAACAAATGACTGAAATAAAGCTTAAGGTCCTTAAATATTGAATTAAAAGCTTAAATGGATTAAAAATTTAAACTATGTTCAAATAGGCAACAAACGTCGTTTGATACGGGATCACAATACTTACATGACTGCTTGGTGAATTTACGAAGCAGATTTTTTTTTATTTACTATCCCGTAACATCAACCCAACACTATACGCGTACCAAAGTTGCATCCATGAATGTCCGGTGCGATTGACGTTTATCGTATACGCCTCAAACAACAGTGCCTTGACGCGATGTATTTTATATTGCAGACAGTCCCGTCGCTCCGGTCAGAAGCTCCGTCCGTCTATGCTTGGTTGCAATTACTGTGACTGATTAATTACATTTAACGGTTCATAGAAATCGTTATATCTAATTTGGGTGAGATTTCATAATTCAAGTGATTGGCCGGAAAGAATCAGTTGTTTTTTGTTACTTCACAAGCCAGAGAAGCTTGTTCAATGTGTGAGACTACTCGGCTATTGTATATTTGTACAAACGAATATAAGGCTGTTGGAAATAAGCCAACACTGTACAAATAACTGCAAAAGTCAAGGACATAAATTGTTCTATTTATAAAGCCAGAGTTGACTGCGCTCCCGAGATTGACTGTCTCTTCCCACAGAAATGCCTTCCTAATGGTTATTTTAACGACATCCCATTTGAGAACAAAGCTGTGCTAATTAAGGGCACCCCTGACATAAACTGGTACCCTTGGTGCAGCCCGGTCCGGGCGAGGGAACTGATCGCATCGGAAACGATCGATCGTGAAGGGACGAACGAATGCCCTCCCCACGCAAACATTACACATACGTCCCTATCACTTAAACTGAGAACTTTGGACATAAAAACGCAATATCATTAAGAGTTAGATTGCAGCTATCTGGGAAGACCGTTGTTTCACGGCTATTGTTGATGGAGCTATGTGGCGGAATGCTCAATCAGAATAGTTTTGTTTGGCACATTGTCAGCGCCACAAAATATTTCTATTCAATGTGGATTAAATTCCGGACATAATATTTATCACAATTTAAATAATAAATAACCTGAAACATGAATCTTTCTAGACTGTAATTTAAAAGTTATGTTAGAACATAAGGAACATTGTTTACACGAAGAAATCTTCCCAAAGCAGTGCCTAACAATAATCTTGAAGAGGTTAGGGGACCCTGGCTTATTAACTTCTCTCGCACCTTACACGGCCCTTTATGGTCCTTAGGAGTGCAACTACTTGAAGCCCAGCATGGATTTGCTTAACCTCCTGATTGATACAATGGTTTGATTACAGAAGTAATAAGGACAAATTGCCGCAAAGAAAATTAAGATATATTAACTTCTTAAAAAGGAATGATCATAAGAGATACTTCTGATTTTGGTATGCCAATATCAAAAGAAATTGTAATAAATATCGAACAGAAAATCTATAGCAGTTTACGAGTACCTACAAACTTATCGGTCTAATAACACGTCATATGAATAATTAAGAGCATATATCGGTGATCATTGAGTGTAATTCCTCTCGCGCTCGATGTGATCCAATCACACTATATGACGTTTAACACATCCAGAACTCGGCGGGAAATAAAACAGTAAATATTTCTCTACTCATCTGATTGGAAGTCGACTCACATTGGATAGAGAATTGCTTTAGTTTTAATGACGACGAAAAGTCGTACTGTGAACACTTATCATTAAGTGATTTGAGAAAAGTAATAACTACCAATATAAGTGAAGTTGTCTAACTATGATAATGTGTAGTAGTAATAATAATAAGAATATATAATAACTAATAATAAGACAAAGAAATAAAAAACACTGTCGTCTACTCAGAATGTTATTTGCAATACAGCATGCACCGAAAAGTAGACAGCTCCGGGATGTTGACAGAGCTAGATCAGCGGAGTGGTCCGTGTGAGTCGCGTGGTGACGCCCTTGTGGGCCAAGTTGTGCCCAAACTTTACGATTGTCGGACGTAAAGCGACGCCACTCATAATAATAAACTGTCTCATCAACGCTGACTCCCAATGCACTCAAATAAAACTTTATAACCTATAAAAATATATGAAATTGCCTCGGGCGATAAAACCCCGTGGTATAAGTGTTCGGTTAGGCGTTGAGTAGAAAGTTAGAAGTGAGAAATAGCCCGTTTATTCAATGTATTTCAGTATACTTGTCTGTAGAATATATGTACTTACCTGTTATAAAGTATAACCCAAGTTAAAACATTAAATGCATGAGATTTATAAAAAGTTTTGACGACTCCCGTATAAATACATTAAAAATTACGCCAATATTTTTACGAGGATGTCAAAAACATAAAATTAGCCATTAATAATGCAACGAGGATTTTAATACCTAATGAAAACGGGGAGGAGGTCGTAAAAGTTTAATAAAGTTTCTTTGGCGGAGAGAAAAAATATAAAAAAGTGAGGAAAGAGCCGTTTATAGACAAAGTTTGCTCCGCAGGGACAGACACTGACACGAGTCGCCACTACAAAGGATATCCCGGCTTGCCTTACAATAGAGGACGTGGGAAAAAATTGAAACAGGAAAATGCACAAAATCCAGCAAACAAAAGGTGAGAGGCCTAGACCTGTTGTTAATATTTTGATATTGAAGCATTTTATAAAGCCCTTGTTAAAGTAAATTCTTGGACAAAAAACATGTCAATTTTGTAACTTGAGAAAAACGATTTGTGAAAAAAAAGGATTCTCTGCCTTTGAAAGCGGCTGTCCTACCGCAGTAAACATTTTGTACTTATTTCTTTATGGAATATGACACCAAGCTTTTGTAGAATTTGCATCGCTTCCAATTCCAATATTGTGAAAGAAATGTTTACCGTGGTGACTTTTCATCGGATTAAAAGTAATTTACAATATGTGATTGGTGTGCAGTTCCGTATTTATTGACTTTATTGTAGCATGCCTGCTAATATTATACGTCCGAAAGGCAGTCTCTGATAGTGCGATGGTACATATTCTTATTTCTTTACGAAATGAGATGCGATGAAATAAAATGGATATGAATATGGCTTCATAATACCTGCTCATATCCGCTAGTGACAGACACATTCCCAGTTTTAGCTTCACACCCTGTGTTTTGTGATTTATATCCGTCAGTCTCAACGATATTTCTGAATCATTTGCTATTTCTGGATCACCGAAAACCAAATATGTACCTACTTAATTAGAACTAAACCAATCTTCATTGAGCATAATCTACTCTCGTATATTTTTTGCATGTAATGCAAAACTTCACAAATATTAATAAATATTCATGTAGATGCTATGATTAGTATTTGACCAAAATCTCAATGATGCATAAAACTAGAAATGTACTATCTACACATTGTTTTTACTTCTAAATATGATTGCAAACATGCTTAATTCTAGAATTCGAGATTCTCATTAAACCGGACTCCCAATAATGTGACCAATGTGTACCCACTACCCATCCCTAGCATCCACAAACATAGAAAGTTTCCGAAACCTCTTCAACTCTCCAGTGAGACATGCCTACACAAGATGAAGCAATGTCAGCGTGGTCCCTTCAAATATTTAGCTTTGGGATTTGCTCAGAAAACACTGGTGTAGGAATGAATTGAGAATTAGATACAGCAATAAGTCATGTGTTTTTTTAAATTAATATCGTGGTCGAGAACTTGTGCTTGTTCGTGTGATCTCGGTATTAGGATTTGTCGAGTGCAGTCAACAGGTACGATTTGATGAATTAAACAAACGGTATGTGAGCGTGTTAGAAATTTATTTCTGTTATTCTATTATCATATGGTTATAGACACTATTTAAATTTAATAACTGTGAATTTGACCCATGATTGTTATTCTTGGATTCTCATTCTTACTTACTACATAATCAGTGCATTATTTAACAAGTATAACTAATTATGCTCTTACTAGTAAAAATATTCTACAAGCAAGTAAAAAACCAGCCTAGAAACCTTGAATAACAGAAACTTTCAGCAAATTTGGTACCTTATAGCTTTTGTTTGCGTGCAGCGCCGGGAATTAAACGATCGCGTGTTCGCACCTCTTTACCCAACTCGCCTATAATTGAATTAGTTTTTTGCTAATATGAAGAAACATTGGCAGCAATTTGTTTATTTATTTATATTCAAATGCTTGGTGCGTTTACGGAAATGCCAGGACTCACAATGAGGTCACTATTTCATACGTACTTAAATATGTAATACCGTTTTTGTCTTCAATGTTTCAAATCACGACATTTAGGGAAGATAAATATAAAAAAATCTAAGAAATTTTAATAGTTCGGCTGACCTGACCCGACCCCGAGTTTATTGATTAGATAAGACCCATTTTCACGTAAACGTTAACAAACAAAATATTACCATCCAAAAATTAAACATTCTTCTATCATTAGTATAATAAATAAAGAAACAAAATTGATATTGAGTACGTAATTTCCATACGCCATATTTTAGCGCAATTTCCGCATAAAGCTGCCGGTATTTCAAGAATGATGTCTATAACGTTTTCTTTACAAAAACATTGTTTTCCGTCCCCCAAAAACGGGCTGGTAACTGCTAACTTATTCATGGTACAGAGAATCATCGATGCGTACAAACTGTTTCATACTATCCGATTCTCACCACACTCAGTTTAGCTGTCACAAGTTATTTTGAACCTTAAAACATTCAACATAAATACTGTAACCGCACAAATATGTTGGACACATTTGCAAGGCCACATGAGGAAGCCTCCACCTGCGCCGCGTGCGTCAATGTAAAATATACACATGGATTTAAAAAAGGACTTAAAACGTGAAACGGGGAGCGAAAGCTGCAGAACGTTTTTCGGAAAGCTAGAATATGTGATAGATATAAAAGTTCTATCAACCTATCTTTATATTCTAACAGCTTTCGTTAAGAGCTACTTTTCGACGATTGAAAGGAACTGTTATCCAATTTATGAAACACTACATACATATTATGTTATAATGAATAGCTGCACATGATTATTTAGAATGTTTATAAATGTTGCTTATATTACCTTCTGCACCATGCAGCCGTCAATATATATTTTATTTTACAAAAGAACTGAATTTTGGCACGATGCAAAAAATGCGAAGCTCCATTCAATACGCTAAAACTTTAATATTCCAGCATTTTTAGGGTATCATCTCGTAATACGGGAGGAAAGATCGTCCCGTTTAGACGGAACCCTTCATAACGATGCTCATATGAAGGTTTTTATCCTGCTTATGATATAGTAAAATATATTGCACGTACAAGCCTCGTATGCATAGATACTTAACTTACATCTATAAAGTTGCTACGTGACTCATATTCGAACAGAATGCGCGTATTTACATGAAATATATCAAAAATATTACTGTGGTTGAATGTATCAGATGTGGGAAATCTGATTCTGCATGAGGGTCGGAAACCCTTTATGGTTATAGACAAGAATCAGATGCTGGTAATGTATTGACATGGGTTTAAAGTGCCAAAGATTATGTATCATATAACAATTATGTTATCAAAGACAATAATCTTGTAATTATGTTTGAAATTACACAAAAGTGAGTTGGGCATTGAGTTTTTCATGATTTGCAATCAATTGTGTACAACGTGCAGCTGACTTGCCGCAGATCTTAAATAAGTTTGTTCATATAATTGATAGAAGTTTGTAAGTTTGTTCAGTATCAAGAGCAGATTCTGATGCACTTATTCAGTAAACTATACTTAAGATATCACTAGAATTGCCCATCGAATGAATATCAAATGCTGCTTGTGTTTTTTACAATAATGCATCAACATATACCAGTATAATGACTATCAATTTCTTAATATTGTATGTAATTTCACTAGCTTCTGTATAATTATCTATTTAGGTTTATGATGATAGAAACCTTCAAAGGCAGTGCTTATCATTTAGTTTAATCAAATACCAATCATATCAATATCGTACGAGACGGGGGTATTTAATTTGATTGATGCCACTAATCAATTCTCTCTGAACACAAAACGTTCCTAAACAAAAGCTTTAACGACTTTGTTAACCGTGTACGTTTGATCTATGTACCAACCGTTAGATATAAGACTTGCCCACGCACCCGCCCACGCGTGGGCGTCCAATTGGTGGCGTGGAGGGAACCGCTGTTCAACGAAATCTTTAATTAACTTTACGGGTCTAGTCTTCTCGGATGAAGGGTGAGAGGCTCTTTCGAACTTTCTAGTGTTAAATACTTAATGGGTTTTTCATTCGTCATTATTGAGCGAACGTTACTTTTTATGGAAACAGTTCCTTATTTAAAACATCATTCTAGAACTAAAAGTTCATTGTGTCTGCGCAGATAGGTATTCTCTTGTAAAATATAAGCATTTTGTGTATTTCATCTTAATATAAATCTATGTCCTATAATGTTAAAAAATGATTTTTGTAATATCACATACTATAATCAATGAAAAAAATTCTAACACATAATGATGTAGACCGTATCGACCGTATCGTTCCACAGTTTAATTCCGTTACTTGCTCAGATTTTTGTTGAATTTCGCCAAACTTGAAACTACTTTACTTGTTGTCAATAATGATACACGTTTCACAAAGTTATTTTACCTTCGAAATACGATGTGATGTTATGTTTGAAGCAGGTAACTAATAATGTGTCTCCCTTTGAATATCAACTTGTGTAAGTGAAACAACTTAACTCCGGGGACTCGACTCTTGAACACGCCTCTTAAGTATTAAACATACAGAAACCTATTTACTGTCCCTTTTTGACAAAACTTTTTACAAAGGTGAACGATTTATTTACAGAAATGTAGAGAAAAACTTCTTAAGAATGTTACTAGAGAGCTTTACAAATAAAATTTGGTGCGTAACTTACTTACAATGCATTTTTATCTTGACGACAGCACTCCATTTGACGATTAAAAGCCAATAGAATATGGTTTATTTTAGTAAAGCCATTTTGCTCAAACTAAATATAAATAATAAGCACACCCATCTATGTAAATAAGACTTTAACGTTTGCAATTACTATCTGAATGTTGCATTCAATGGCGAAAGTACTATTTTAAGTATAAACGACTTTCGTAAAACGTATTAAAACTGAAATTGAAGTGAACAGCGGCCACATGACGTTTGCATCCAGCAACATTATAGTAGGAATAAAAGTTTTACAACAGGTTGTCGGTTTAATGTTGCTTTGTACGACTTTGCGGCGACTAGAGGAACGCGTTAAACTTAAAATTTATCAGCGCTGTGCTACTGCGACGGTAGGACAAAGGCATGGTGTGGGTGTAGCCTCAGTTAATCAAAGAGGTATCAAGTGGACATTGTCTCGATGTGTTTGATAGTACCCCTAGAAAGCTTAAACTTAGGTGTTACGTTAATCAAATGAATTTAACTCAAGATATCGTTGGAATCGGATCAGTAAATCCGAAACTACCCTCTACATCCAAATTCACAAACTTGACCTCTTCATAATAAATTAAAATTTACTATATTTTTATTATGTGGGTTAGTATTTAACCTGATGGTGTGTTCGTTGATAGAGAATCGATATTTCGTGCAAGTATTTTTTTCCCAAGTTTCACTTAATAATTTTTAATAGTCAGAACGAATAAGGCAAAACAACTCGACGTGTTTCACCCTATTAAGCATTTGATAATCCAGACCATAAACATTTAAAAGTTGCTTTATCTAAAAACGGAAAATTGTCTCGATTTCTGTACCTACTGCGTGTAGTCACACAAGATAAATAGTGGTGTGAGAAACAAGAGGGCATGTGGCCGATCATAGAACGCAATAGCAGCGGCGCTCCCCAGGGCTATGTTTTTGGTCCATTTCTATTTATCTTTCACAAACATAAATCAAATGTGGAGGAAAATATTATTTGTAGTGAATTCTTTTGATTGCTTTGTGTTGTTGATAATTTTATCTGGATGAAAGAAAAAATACTGGTTTATAGAGTGACACATTCTATTATTAAAATGTATATCGGCGGATATAGCGTTAGTAGAAGATTTGCCTTTTTATGTTGCAGAGACAAAGCTAATATATGGGTTTTATTAAGTTGTTGCTCTAAACAACAAAAACACGACTGGTGAACATGAGAAAAAAAATAGGGTTGGCTGTTAACGTAGAAATATTTGAAGATAATAAAAATGTCCAAACTCTTGGACGTCGTCTTACAAGTTCCTACACAATGTATTTTCGTTTGACACGATAGCAAACAAAGAAAGTCTGTTACAAACTAAACATGTGTGTATACATGTCTAACATCTAAACTAACACATTTACTGAGTAGAATGAATTGGAATAGAAAACGGGACCCTTGATAAAATAGATGAAAAGCTTAAAATCTTCTTATACCCCTACATTCCGTTTGGAATAGTTTTGAAGATGTTTTTATGTTTCTAAAGAAATATAAGATGTAGCGTTGTAGAACATACCCTGCACATTTTTATTTAAGTAAACAAATACTAAAAACCTTCCAACAATATCCTCTTCTCGTGGGACGGATGACTGCATAAAACATACCTGTAATAAAAGAAAACATATTATATTGACATAATCAAACATTATAATTATTTTAGGGTTGTTTTATGTAATGTTATTTTAAGAGTGTTGTGAATATGTTATATCTAATATTTATCTACAGCCTATTCATATATTCAATAATAAATTGCAACCTAAAGGAAACTCAGTTCAATTATAAATTCCAACATAATCACTGTCTCGGCCACTAACCATCTTTCACCATCCCATACACCTGCAATCACACCATTCAGTGCAGATGAGAGCGCGGACACATGCTTGCTACATCCATTCATTAATACCGTCAAGTGCTCGGAGACACCTCACGACACCTCTCCAGAGATTGACGCACGGATCTCGTGAATAATTCACGCAGAACGGTTTATCTGGCAAGTGTCGGCGACTGTCCAACGAGGTCTTAGCGACACCCGCCGCTCCGGTCGGAAGTGATAGTGGATTGGTTATAGGAATAATGGAACGCTATCTGACCAGGTGAAAGTGATTAATACCTGGCTATGTGATTAATAGTATATCTGTTGCTTATCAATGTTAGTGGAATTGATTTAGTGGAGAGGACACTGTAGATATGTAATCATATAAATGCTTTTTGTGAGACGATAAGAGATGGTGTTTGTCTAAAGTAACAATAAATTAAATGTTGAAATCCCATTTGGATTCCGATAACTGAAACATTACCTCAATTGTGTAAACGTAAATGATAAACAACAAAATCCTTGTCTTAATTATAAAAATCAGGAATGTGCAATTTGGTTAAGGAAAGGAACTAATTAGAAAAGTAAATTTTGGCTATCACGATGAAGAGCTCTTTCGTCATTAAACGGTTTTATTAAGTTATCTTGCTAATTACTAAAATACAAATACGTAATTCAATTGAAAAGAAAGATATTGAATTAGAATCACGACAAAAATAAATACGATTTTGAATATATTGTAAACGGACAACATGAACGCAAAATACACACTTTTAAAAAGCTGTAACTCGATATTGAAACGTCTCATTTGAAGGTTTTCAAATGGAAAACATTCGTAAAATGTTTAAAAGCGTATTTATAAACGTGATGCAGTAATCTCTGAAGGCGTTTTTTAAAAAGCCCGCGAGCGGTGGCTGCTCCGCCCCGACAGAAGATTGATGCACGGCTTCTGTTAACCCGGGATTATTCATGCGGCGTCGACACCGTCTATCCAACCATTCTATCACTACACGAACACAATCCTAAGTCGAAGGGACAAAGAACTCGGTTCTAGAATCATTTGAAATTCATCGTACGCTTTCCAAAAATACCGTCAGCATGGATGAATGCTATTAAACATTCATAAAAAAATATGATTTATGATATTATTGCAAGATATTTTTACATTTCTGAATTGTACTCGCTCTTTTATAAACTGTTTAGTAAATATAAAATTGAATTCTTTCTTACCAAACGAATACAATTTAATTTTGGTGAAATATTATTCAGAGAACTGTCATACTTAGGTATATGAAAAAAAACACCCCCGAAACCATATTTTTTTGCTTTTCAGAGATACTTATTTCGATCATATAAAATCTACGAGATTTGACACCTGATAAAATAAATGTAAAGCGAGCAATCTATATACATAAAGCAATATTGTGTTAGTAAAGCCATTTATAACTCAAGAACGGGTGGGCCGATGTTTATGATCTTTGATTTTTTGAATTCGTCTCCGTTCCGAATAACAGAATAACTATAGAAATATGAGAAAAAGAAAATAGATTCCCCCATACATTTCATTCTGAGGCGGTACGAAGTTCGCCGAGAGAGTGAGTTGTTGTATAAATCATATGCCTTGTTTGTTCCAATATTTCATGCTGCTAGATATACTGAGTCCAACATAATTCAATTTGGTTTAATAAAAAGTGGAAATGTACACGTTGGATTCGTTTCTTGGAAATTAATAAATATGTAGAAGATACTCAAGACGACTGCGCGTGATTGATGTGTGAGAGCACACGCGAGTGAGTAGCACTCGCGACCTTATGAGACGAGAGCTTTTCCATCAAGGTAGTCAATACTTGTGTTCTATAACTCCAATGAATGACAAATTGATTGAGATTAAGTAACATTGACGCTCGGATATTGATGGCTTACAATTGTTATAATAAGACATGAACGGATTTCCCAAGTAAAGAAGATTATAACACATAAACAAACAAAATAATCCTTATCATAATATCAAGAGTATATACATACATTGATGCAAGCTGTCGCGTCTAGACGAACATATTTTGTCATAATAACGAGTAGTTCAGTTATACTTAGTAGGTAATATATTTATTCGAATATAATAGCATTATTATTAGTTAATCTAATATTGATACACAAACATGTGGGGCTGACTTTGACAAAGGTCGGACAAGGGTACTTAGGATGATCACATTTCAGTCGATTTACTTCCAATTAGTAAATATTAATAATCTTTTGGTGAAATGTATTTACATTTCACATGATGTAAGGTTCAATAGATATATTATGTTCGTGCGTCACACGAAAACACCCGAAAGGATTCGGTTCATTACTAAAATGGATACTTTTTATCACGGCAAATGGAAGGATACCGCGGAATAGTATCAATA
Organism: Pheosia gnoma; assembly: GCA_905404115.1. Lineage (NCBI taxonomy): Eukaryota > Metazoa > Arthropoda > Insecta > Lepidoptera > Notodontidae > Pheosia > Pheosia gnoma. The sequence goes on along the minus strand of FR989904.1, from coordinate 9,963,132 downwards.
CTAAAGTTTACGCTTAAATAATATGCGCAAACAGTCATGAACATACTGAAACAGGTCAAGAATGTAAGAAACTTGTTGTTGCTACGCAAATTATATACAAAAAGCGACAAATAAACGGAAAAAACAACGAACAAAACAAACAATAAGTAAATAATGATTAACAGTTAGTTAGGGATGTCACGCACGGTGTGCGGCCGGTGGGGGCGGCAATCAACTAATTGTGTCTATAAACGTCAAAGCTACAAGTACGTGGCGTAATTGCACTTGAAGCTGATAACCTCGCCACTGGTGGACGTAATTACTCACTCGAACCTTGCGCCCGCGTTCCTCTATTTGAAGGGACAAATTGTGGGAATTTATGGCGACGCGATTAAGGACCGCGCGAGAGCCCTCGAACTGAACGATGTTAACGAATATTTTCAATTTATGATTATTAAATCCAATATTTCGGTGGCTAAGCATTTGAATGATGGGACCCATCTGGTTGGGACACGTTTGATATTGATGACATGCTTATATAACCTATACAAATAGAGCTTCTCAATGCAAATCATAGCAAGCGATGATTGTTATGGATGATAAAAAATAATTTTAATCGCTGAGTGACATTTTTACTACATAATTTATTACGGTGTCACATTGTTACTCATCGAAATGATTTACGAGCATTGTATCGTTTCAATTTATATCAAAATAAAGTTTTGGTGATGTTTTTACGGTATCAGCTTCCTTCCATTTGTTAGCTTTTACATACCTTAACGTTAAAACTAGCAATAGGAAGCGGTTGTTATTCAAATTGAACATATACCGTGACCCGTGACACGAAAGAGCGCACGTTATTACTAGAGCACGTCACATGAAGACTGCACATCCCCACTAATGAACAAGCCTCTATCTACACAAATGAAGTAATTAGTAGTATGGATTGTTGATACAATGTGTCGCGTTGTACGCGATCCATCGACACCAACGAACCGACGCCACGGTGTTTAATTAAATACTCAAAGAACAATTAATTAGTAACGGACACGGGTCAATAGATCTAATGATGAAGCGATGAAAAGAGGTTATTAATGACAACCTGGAAGACATCTGAATAGAAGTTAAAATAATGTATGGTACCGAGGTCTCTTTTGAAGTAACCGGTAGAAATTGTAAAGCTACTTAATAACTTCAAATTGTTAAAGGCTTAAAATGTTCCTTTGTTGCAGAGGAGCTTTAAATACCTCTGTATTTAAAGTTCCTCTGCAACAAAGGAGTAATCAAATAAACATCGAAGATTAATATCTAGGATTAATGAAATCGATACCAGACAGGGATGAAAAAACTTTATGACCGGTTGGATCCCATCCTTTTGTCACCTAAACATTATATTCCTAATGGAATTGTCTCATTCAGTTCCCTTTGTTTTTTTGCTAATAGTTGGTGAATGTAGAGGAGTTGCGAGTGGAGGCACGGCCACAGCCACGATATATGTACAGAGCGGGCGGACCCCCCGTTGCCGATCATCGGGACCCGGACCACCGACGTCGACCGCTCGCTGCGAGGACCAAGGCCCGCAATCTACCATTAGATGTATTGAATCATATTTATTTTTTCTTATTTCTCTTTATTAGAAACAAAGACATACTAAATTGAGTCGATATGTCAGATGAAGACCCGAAATTGGTCAATTAGTTTTATATTTGTCTTCGATGTTGAAGAATTTATTTGCTTTATAGGCTGATTTATTATTGTATTTAGTTTGAATGTTATTACACAGAATTCTACAAGTTTTATTCAGGTCTTTGCTCGCGTGGTTTTTAAGTTCAGAATGTAGCATATATTTATTCCAGAGTAAACGTATTACCAAATTCTATTTAATCTTTAGCATTTATTATAATTATTAGTAGGATTAACACAGTCATTATGAAACCATAGTTATATCTAAGAGATGCACCTTATAAATCAAAAGTGTATGTATTTGAAACCAAACAGTTATTCCTATTCAGATAAAAATAGGCTAATGCATAGAAATAAATACAAGTTTACAATATTACGTTTACGAGAAATGAATATAGGTACCGCATCCACTATGTCATAGCTCTTGAATGGTTAGCACGATAATAATCGCACGCATTGTGTACCCCGTGCCCGCTGCGATCCCCGGCTCGATAGTTCGGGGCCCGCGGGGGTACGCCGCGCGCCAGCCCCGGCTAACTGCGCCCAAAAAAATTGTTCACAGAGCGCGTTTCCTCTGCGCAGTGATTTATAATGTTTTGTGTAAAGTTCCGGGAGTCAATGGTGTTTTTATTAACTACGACATTATTATGACACGGCGCAACAAAAACTTCGTTATTGTGTGAGTTTTTGAGAACCTCACAATAAGGTGACAATTCGAGCGACTTGTGTTACCGCGTGAACGGAAATAAAAATATGAGAATGTAGTTAAAGATGTCGTACGAAATTCTTTTATGATACAAAATACTCCAGCGTAACAAAAGCTTTATTGAAATAGTCCTACGTAAAATGTTTGACTTGATAAAAGCGTATAAAAACGTGATACACAACGTATATTTCGTTTATCTATTCATAAAGAACAAACGATACTAAATATCGGGTTCATCGGATTAAATTCGATAAAGTTTATTTGATAATTTAAGTTTTTACTGTAATAGAACACACAAAAGAGGTTTTCTCGGGGAGTGCGGTCAGCAAATGCGTCGATTATCTCGTTTTATCGTTGTTTTATTACGATCGACGGCCGCACATATATCTATATCGAAAATCAGAAAGCGAAACTGTGTTTGTACTACAATTTTCGATAACGCGCCTTGTAAGGGCCGGCGCACAAAAACAAAGTGATTTGTTGCTGCGATGAAGACCTCAGTTTGTTTTTATTTACAATTCCAATAAAATGGGCCGATGTTTTTGTCGATTTTTGTTTATGTTTTTAAATAACTTTTATTTCATCGAAGGCGGCGAAAGCTCTGAGAGTGAAAATAAAATGTTGTTTCTTTCGGTATCGTATTAACTGCTTTTTAGAGTGCCGGATGACGGGCCAATCAAAACATTTTGAATAAGATGTCGGGGCTCAAGGCTCAACTTGTCTACAGAATGAGATTAAGATCATACCTAATATAAACCATTCATTATTAAAAACATACTTATATAAATTAAGTGTTATTGGTATAACTAAAATGTATACCCAATGTGTTTCGATAGCACTGGAGCTAGATAAATAGACGAGTTCTTGCCTTATTACCAACACACGTGGGTTCACTACAAGTTTTGCGACTTTTGCGTAACTAATAAAAATAAAACAATTGACAAGCGATTCCCCGCCAACAAATATTTTAGTCAATAAATTAGGTTTTATAACATTCCAAATTCAAACGTTTATAAACAGCCAGGAGTAAAAAAATACTGTGTCACTAGTTTATGTTGCTATAGTAGTATGGAATGTATAGACAGTCTGTTGGTTTGTTGAAGGCCCCCTGAACTACATAATAATAAAATAGAATGATGTTATACCGCCTCTAATATTTCAACTAAATCGTTGTTTTAGTAAACCTCTTGACACTAACACCGGTAGTTCGGACAAATTAAGATTAATCGGTGGAACGCGCTATATCGCTCTAGATCTATGCTGAAATTAACTCTAATACAATTTCATAAAGCCGCCGAGCCGGTAGCGATACAAACGATCGACTAAAGCCGTTTTTTTAATCGATACTAGGCAACCACAACATTGATACAGGATGTTAGTAGGATTGAAAAATTTGCCGAGTAAAGATGCTCAAAAGTTATCATCATTAATCAAGTAAGTTTGTCTTCTCTCAAACAGGAAACGCATCTAATAACTGTTACGCACATCAACTTGCGATTCATCGGGCCAAGAAAGGCAACTGTGTAGGTTATTGCAAGACCTCAAGACACAGTGAGCACTTTCTACATACGTAGATCGGACCGCAAACAACAACTAATGAGGGTACCCCAGTTCAAACTTTGACACTAGGACGTCAAACACCTCAGTCATCCCGTTACCATGGTTGCTGTAAAGCACCCGAAATGTCGGGAATGTATTAACAGAAAATAAACGCGATTAAATCCTCAAAGTAAGTTTTATTTCAATGTGCAGGTTATATTGTTAGTCCGAGTGTCTGGACCGAAGGGTTCACAAAACTGTTTTGCAATCAGCAAAAACCTGTTCATTATCAACGCTGTGTGTGGTCCTGTTTACGAGTATACTCTGAACATGCTGATATGAATACCTGTAATACTCTCCGATATATTTATTATGTAATTAGGTTTGCAATCAATTATTATATTAGTATATTTATTATAGCATATAACAAAAGGATAATTTTGATCCTGGTAAATGAAAAAGTTCTCTCCAGGATATACCAAAAACGAATGTCCCCAATTACGAACTCACAAGCACTGCTAGTAATTGTAATTTTCTAGAAATCTTATTATTCCTATCTGGCCCCATGCTATAGGCCGGCCGCGGTGTGTGGTCGCAGCGATTGCATCCACTTCAACCTAGTTTTATTTCGTGGGAATGCGCCGCGCGCCGCGCGCCGCCGCGCGGTCGCCCGGTCGGCGCGGCTGAGAGATACAATTTGCGGACAGGTGAATATTTGATATATTGATAGCTAATGGACTCAGTTCGATGAATAGCGAGCGGTGGGCGGTGATCGCTTAATTAATGACGGAATTACGGTTTGAATAACTGAATACGTATTATTAGTTGCTTATCCAGTAGTATAAGTTTATAAAAATGTATATGTACATTGAATAGTGTGAGAGGTCGAAACTATGCATAGTGATTGGAACAATCGTTGAGTTGAATTGAAGATAAGATGATGAACTTATTTGTATGTCGCAATTGGGTACATTAATCTGTTGTGTTTCTACATATATTGCCACAATTTCTCACAAGGAGTTCTCAGTGTATCCGACATTTCAAAGCAGTGGTAACTCTTGACTATTCAGAAGTACCTGTTTGATCTACACGAATAAAAAAAATGATTTTTAAAACGTATTGCCACATCTAGCCTATGGATCGCAAACACAGACTATGAGTAAAATCCTTTTTTTATTTTACCTTCAATTATTTGTGGCCCGAATTAAAAGAGGTTTCTTTAACAAGTTTAAGGCCACCAACATCTTGTAATCTCATTTCCTCAAAGCGGCATTATCTCCTAAAAAATATTTCAAACAAGTTTCGCTTTAACTGAATTTTCATCAGTTCCCCCAGGGATAACGGTTTTCTTTTAGGAAGTTGTACTAATTACCTAACTAACGAGAACTTTGTGAATATTTTAAATGAAAGTTCAGTTTTAAGTAAATTAGCGTTTGAAAAGTATCCATTTAGATGTAGTTGAACATTCTTCAGATAAATAGAGAATTTTAGATACCTAGTAGCTATAAATTGTGTTTAGTACAATCGGCAAGCGAAACCGAAGCGTGTAAGTACCAATGAGAAATCGCAATGAACCTCGCGGCGCACTACATTATAATTAAACATAGACGCGAACTATTGAGCGCTGAATGATTCATTAAACTGGTACACCCCTTCATATTGGATGGAATATAACAATTTCATTACGAATTGAATTAAAACAAATTTTGCGTATTTTATCGCGTTTATTTTATATTTATTATGTTTCGCAAAATTAGTTTTATTACTAAATATAAGAAATCAATAATTTAATTACAATATAAAGGTTAGGATAATCATAGTTCTGTGTGTCCTATCTACAAGATTTACAGTTATCACGGCGGCTAACACTTAGATGTTGAGCACGGTAATTAATAATACTCTGTGTATCCATACTTACTATTATAAAACCGTATACGGTTGTGAAGGGCAAAACTTTACAGGGCAAAAATATGTGAAGTGGGTAAAGTGGTCTGTTGGAAGATTACTTATAGTTGGATCCCGCTTTTTGATCACATTTACATATTGTCATCGGTGGGACCCGAAAAAAAGTTTTATCGTTTACCAATGAATCCCATACAAAAGAGATTAAAATTTCTTTGGACCTCTCTGAATCCAAAAAAAGTATTTTTGAAATTCCTGTCTGTTTGATCGAGTATCACGGAATAACAATTCACCCAATTACAACGAAGTTCTTACGAACGCATAGTTAAGCTCAAAACGTAGAGTACTCATTACGATATTTGTCTGTTGTCTAGTAGCAGAACAAAATCGAGCCGCAAGCAAACGTAACAAGTATAAATAAATACCCAATATCGATGCAATAAGCATCGAAATATAATGTCGTACTGTTGAATTGCACTGAGTAATGCGCCAGTGTTCCTCTGCGAGGCGATGTCGTAATTCACGGAACTGTACAATAATACTGTATTTATCGCTCACGGGAGCGTTTCTGTGTCATTTATTCAAAATTCTATGGAGGCTGGGAAGTTTAGTTTGAATGAAGGGGCGAGTCGTAAGTTTCAATAAGGGATGACACACGTATAATATTGTGAATTGAGGTGTTAACAGCAGGAGGTTAAATAATTTTTCGAAAAAGATAAATTTTGTTCAATCAAAAATCTATTTTTTTAGTCATCTAGCATTTACGAATAGTCAGAAGTTATTACCGGTTCGAAAAGTTGGTTCCACTGAGAAGAACCGGCAACTAACTCAGTGGTTACTCGTTTAAAAAGGAATTGTTGTAGGTTCATTCAAAATAAAAATCCCTGTGAGCAGGCAGCACCCTAGCCACGATACCGATTAATAAATAAATACTCAAGAAGTACTTTACTCATTATTGTAGGTTTAATCAAAACTCGCTGAGATTCATTTAACTAGAAAGCCAAATGGTCAACAACAAAGCCAACAGTTTAGTCAGATGCGCATGTGTGTTTAACAAAGATGGAGGTTTTGAAAATCACTCTGGATTTATTTCAAGATATGCCTGATAAAAATATTATCACATGGGATACCCCGTTGCTATTGCGAACTATTTCCTTGTTCTTTGGCATTTAGGTGACTAAAATCAAGTACAAATGCGGCACATTGCCAACGTGCGAAATAGTGCGACCAGTAGATCTCCAGACCCGTCTGGGCTGGTCTGCGTGGGCGCGCAAGTCTGCACTGCGTCTGCTGCGACTCGTGGCACCGTGCCAGACGCGGGATAGCATACTCTGGCTGATGCCATCAGCGAGACGGCAAATATGAATACGAGAACATTCATCTGAACGGATAGCAGAACAATGGCAGTTTAAATACTACTAGAGTTATAAAATATAAAGTTGGATAGGCGACACGTGAAGTGCATCTGAATATATTCCGGTGAAAAATTAGTACTAAAGATGGATCCTATAGTTTGCTAAATACTAAGCTAAGATATTAATATGTTATCGAAACTATGTTTCTATTTTGCATTTGTTAAGCCAATCCTGATGCAAATACGCTGAAAATGGGACATATATTAACTCTCCACAAACCCAATGCGAGTTTGATGTTCCCGTACAAACTATGCGGTATTCTAGTGTCCCTTTACCTGCAACCGAGACGAGGTATTGTGGAACCTCATTGATGCCACGTCGGTGGCTATTTCAAAGGATGTATAGTCGTTTAGTTTTTATTGAACATACAGCTTCGCATAAAAGGTATTTTACGAATATGTGTGTACGACCCTATTCAAGAGCCCGCTCAAAATTCAAACTCTATCAGTGCAAATATGTGAATATTATGGTCATAACGCTGGTCTGCGTTGCGTCTAGCGGCCACCTGGCGCGCTGGCCGGCTGCCAGCCGCCGCCACACCGCCCCACTCCGCGACGATATGAAACGGAAGGAAAAAGTCTCTAAAGCTCATTGTGCGTACTACGTTTATGGTAATGAAAATGGCGTCTCGTTATTCTGTCGCAGCTTTAAGTGGATAGAATTTTGATGCGCCGCACGGTGTAATGTGTTGAATGGACAAGCTTTGCACATCGATAGCTTTCGGTTTTACACATTAGATTCTCACCTATTTGTCTAAGGTAACAAGAAAGTGTGAGATAAAGAGATCAAATCCAAAACCTATAGTCAGAATTTACCACCGTTTAGAAACATCAGTTTAAACTCAATGGGTACTCCCTTTAAAATAAAGAATTCGTATACATTCCCAAGAATATTCGCTATATGAGCAGGTAAGTCTATGGTCATTATAAAAAAAGCAATACCGCTCACGAAACTAAAACTCACTGCACATAAATTATACATAGGAAGCCGGCTTGTGTTCATACCTCCTTTCATTTACAGTAGTTTTAAAAAAGAACATGTGAATTTGGACACTATAATTGCTTTGGTATGATATGTCTTTCAAGCCGAGATGATAAGCAAAAAAAACAATGTCATAAAAATGAAATTAGCGGACCAGCCCTCGCAGACAATACCCGTACATGAGTATAACTTGAGGAGTACCCATCGCTTTCCTGAACCATATAAAACAGATCTTCATTAAGTGAAACATTCATTATTTAATAGCTTTACTTAATAGAATTGCGAGGTTACAGTTTTTACGACGTCTTAAAAGAAAGAACGAATTATTACTATACCATGTCTAGTACATATACATACTTTTAGTAACTTACTTTTTGTCTAGAACGAATGTTATGTTATATATAAATGATTTACTATTGCACAGTCAGAACATTTAAATAAAAAACACATTAAAATATTCCTCTCAGCTTCCAGGAGCGCTCCGGCAATTAATATTAAGAGCAGCAGTTAACAGAACTATAAGTACTTAGTTCCCATGAATATCTTAATGGAATTTTAATATTTCACTTAGTGGGGCCTGTGACGCTTCGTTCACCACTAACTAACATATTGTCACCAATAAATTATTCACAGTTAGTCACTAAGGCGGCTGACTTCAATTAATTTGAAATATAAAAGTGTGTGAAGTGATTGCGGTCGTGTGGATCACATGTGGGATTATTTCCCATACGTATTCAAGTCAGTACTCTTCTATTGGTCTTTAATTAATAAGGCCATTATACTATAATCATAATTATAGGCAATATTTGACTCCAAACCAAAACCATTCAATCGTTAATAACAACCCATACCAATCGAGTTGACGTTCATGAATGTACAAAAACTAATTTGTATAAGGAAGGTATAATTAATGTAACACAACACTCCACTCCAGTTCCCGTTTACGTATGCAATGTTAATTTAGCGAGCGGGTTCACGCGCGATCGGGCCGCAGTTCGCACCTAAGCGAAAACAGACGAGCGAGACGCAGTTGTGCATGCGATCCTCGTGCAGAGATACCCTGTCGGTTATAATCGGGATAGAACTTTGACGATGGCAAAACTAACTTTAAAATTACACGTGACAAATAAATGCTAAGGCAATAATAATCAACTAGGGAACCATTCATATTTGGATGGTTGGTTCAAATTTCTTCTTATTTTCATTTACAAATGTAATTTGTAAATGTGGGAATCACTCAAAAATGTATCGGATCTTTTTAAAAAGAGCCACTATGGAGTTTCTTGCCCGTTATTCTCCATAGGAACGGCATTCCGAACGAGTGGTAAAGTTTTAGCTTAGCATTTTGTAACTATTTTGACGATTCATAAGTACTGTACTTAATGGTTTACATGAAAAAAAATCTGATTCTTAATTGATACAAATGTTTTATTGCTACTAACTCTATAATCAGCCCAGGGACGGTAGGCTTTGACTGAAGGCAGAATATACTCTTAACCATTTTATATTCTTAAAGATTCATCATGAAATTAAAATAGAATTTGGATTATAGTGTCAGATTATGTTGTCTAGCGTTGTCCGCACAATGTCAAGGCCAAAAGGTGATTATGAAGTGTTCATGTTATAGTGCGATGCTCACTTGTTACCATATCTATTATAAATTACGTACGCGTTTAAGACAGATGAACAATGACGAGTTTATAAGAACTTTTGCAACCGAGATCAGCAGGCTGCCTCAGCAGAACTCTAAGCCCAAGTGATTGCAATTTCAACCCGCTTCCAGATCTTATTAAGTAAAGTGGAAGACGTCTGAATAATGGTTTGTGCTAGTTTTGATTCGGTTGCAGAAAACTTAGTCTAGTTGAAAATTGGTTCAATGAAATAGTAGGGATTAGTAACCTTCACTAAGAAACACAAGTTAAAGGTTACTTATGGTAGTACATAGACAACGTCAAACTAAGTACACTGAAATATGAATTGTAGAACTTGAACGTCAGCCAATACAGAGCCAACGGTGGTTCATTATAGCTCGACCTAATTAAAACATCGAACAAAATACATTTTTGAAAGCAAAACACCGAGAGCAGTCTGTACCGCACAGACGATTCCGAAGTGAAGTCGATACGGAAGCGCGCCAGATATTTATTCAGCGCTGGAAGTTGTGCGACGCACCGGCGCGCACCGCCGCGCCGCGCGCAACCAACAGCTGTTGCGGATTATTTGAATGAGATGCGTAAAAACAAATATGTACAACATTTTGATTATATGTATACATATTATTTCAATAAAATAATAAAGTGAGCCCTGATGCCCTATTTATTACATAATACCTCGAACACTAGGTGTAGTCCGAGCGGAATACTGACTATGGACAAAACAAAATCAGTATTAAAGGTAATATCATTAGGCTGATATTATCTGAAGCATGTATAAAAATACTTTTGAATCTACACATTATTCTGTAACTGTATTATTCTGTTGAAATGCAGTCGATTGGGAAATCCGATGGATATTTTATTCAGAGCGCGAGTTTCGCCCGAAGTTTAGCGGCGCACTGTTTCAAACCAACGGACACATCGAACAGCTGTTACGGGCTATTTAAGCGGTAGAAAAAGTACGTAGAATATATTATAATATCACATTAAAATGACGATATCAGATAAAACAAAAAAAAAGAACTTACGTAAGACAGTCATGAAGCTTCACTTTTGCTGTTCCGCATAAAATATTGTAAGTAGATGATTTTGTATTGTATGGTTATGAGCAGATAGGCATACTTATTGCAGTTTTAAGAATGAATCACACATTTATTGTACTCAGTACAACCTTCCATATAATCAAGCCGCGTTGTTTTTTTCAATTGCGCTCCTGTCTGAATTACATTTAAAACCTATATCTCGAATATACAAATTCAAAATCAAACGCACCGGGGTTGCTCAGTAATTAATTGTCAGCGGTCGTGTCCGGGGCTCCATTTCCGCGGGGAAATGGTTAATTTAGGGCTCGCGATAAGGGCACGTAATTTCCGTTGCAAGTCGCTTGTCACACGGCTGCGGTGGGCGCGCGCGCGCGGTGTGTTTTGACATTATTTTATCATTCTCATTTCCGACATGTGTCGCATTGTGTGTGGCTTTTACTGTGGCGTTGTTCTCTTCAAACGAGGGTTAAGCAAGGTCATGAACTTAATTTGATATATCAAACGGACATATACGATCGTTAAAGTTAACTTCTTGTTCACTTCCTAGCTCAAGCTCAAGGTATAATTATTATAGATTCATCATTTTCGTTATCCGCTTCCTGCAACTCTTTTATTAGAAAAAAAATGGATTAAAACGCAAACAATAAAATAATTATAATGTAATATCGCCAGACGAACACACTAACTATACGGTCCCACACTAAGAAACGCTGTATTATAGGTACCGTACAATGGAGGGGAGTAAATACGAGTATACTATACTATATACTTATATAGATATTAAACATCCATGACTCCGGTACAAATATTCGTGCTCACGGACCCGCAGCACAGAAACTAGGGTCACTACCCACTGAGCTACACAGGTCGTCAAACACTCATCTCCAAATCTCCAAAATTATCATTTCGTAAATCTTTTCATTTCGTAACATTTACATTTCTCGCGAAAAACAGCCCCGCGATCTCTCGCCCGTCGCGCGTCAATCGCCGATTGTTATCATCACGACAACTCATCTGGGGCAACTGCAGCTTCTCACTTACTAACAAGCGACAAATTCACTCGAGATTAAACGCGGGCCCGCCTGAACGGATATTGAAATTTTACGATGCCCGCCCTTTGAGATTTTATTTTTAAACGCCATCATTTCTTTTTGTTTGTGGCTATAATGTCCAAAGATACACCGGGGTGACAGTTATGAGTAAGCAAGGCAAACAGAGTCCCTTTCTTACTTTCTACGAACAGCGATCGAGAAATAAAGTTCAAATGTTTGTTAATTACGTGCACACATACAAAACGAAATGTTGTTGTGGGCCGTGGGCTAGGAACTTATTTCCAAAAAATATGTTTTGAAGTTGTGACAGCCTTCGTAAATAAATAAATATTTTAAAGTTGTTTCCCCGAGTCAAAATAAATTTGAAATAAATCCAAACAAAACATTTATTCTGAATTTAGTAGAATCACATCAGCAATTTATTACATTATGAAAATACATACGTAACATAAATAACTGGGGATAAGCAGCTTTTAATTCAGCAGATAAGCGTTAGGAAGCACGGTCTCATGTGCGACATGTATACGGTTCCGTATCTCATTGCGAGCGTTTATTGCGCGAGCAACCCTGAGGAACCCTTCAGAGTCTCAAGGGCGTGCCGCTACAGATAATGCTGGCTTTGTTTGTTTATTATCATTACTGAGAACAATTTAAACGAGTTTTCCTGAAGTGGAAGAGGCAATTCGGAGATTGTATTCGTTGCTTGTTTGTTCTGTTATCCGGATGGTTCGCTAGAGTGTTTATGTACAATTAATTTTGATGCATCAATTTGAATGTATTTGGTAGATGGTTTGGTAGGTATTAACTTCACTGGTTCGAATTTATATCTCTGAAAACATTTGTTAGAGCTGTGTCTTAATCTCAGTATTTTTACCAAGATGCTTTCTCGATAACTTTACAGTTACTAACATTAAATTACTATGTAAATAATTAACGTTGTCTAAGTATATTTCGTTTTCAAAATTATCAGCTAGGTGGACTTGATTAAAATAGAAGTCCCGACCAAAGTAAAATTGGTAAGTATATAACCCCGAGCTATTGCACTCCAGAGACGAATAAACACAATTACTTCTACTCATTTTAAATATAAAATTGTATTACTTATAAAAAAATAAAATGAAATGGCATAAGAACAGAATGAATATTACATTGAACGAGCCAGACGTTTATTAACTATCACGCCGATGAATTCGGCCGAACGAAACAACAACTGGCGCAATGAGAGAGGGCAACTTAATAAAGCTGAAAGTGTGCCTTCAAAACAAACAGAAAAACAGTTGCGAGAGAATAAAGAAAACGCCGCTGCGCCCGGGGAGTATTGAAAACAAACATCTGTCGCGAAACACGGACCGAAAGAAATTATAAATGTTTTACTGGTCATATGGGACTGGTATTTGGATAATACATTTTTTATAATTATGTAGTGTAGTTTAGTATATGCAAGTAATTATAATTGTTATTTTACAGACATTTTACTAGTTGTGAAAATAATTTTATTTTCATTTTAAATACCTACTCCTATTTATAATGTGTCATTAACACGCAAATAATTTAGCATTATTTTTTTAAATATCCGATAACTATTCGCTTAGGACGTCCGTAACTTCTTCCAGACATTATTCTTTATTATTATTCATTTCCTAGTCGCTTTGAAAGGGAGCACACTAGGGCATATTTTAATTTTTTGTAACATACATGTTGAATTTGCTATTTACAAAAAATAGGTTTCCCTACGCAATCTTCTCGGTTAAGGTGGCGTTCTGATCCAGTTGAAAAGTTAAGATAAACTCTAAATGAAACTATTATAATAAAAAAATGAGACCAGTCATCTTATTCATCAGCCTTATTGTCTTAAGGACACATTTCTTAACGCCAATTAGTCAGATTGACCGCACCAAATGGCTCAATCTATTCAGCGGGAACCTAGCCCATGACTCATGTATGACATCGTTCATCTAGCAGTTGGCGATGCAGATAATCCACTAAGCTGCGACCCTTCAAATTGGATACCATTTTATATTTAAACATGTTAATGTAACATTAGCCGAGCCCCTCCAGCGCAGATGGCTTGAGATTACAACACTATTAAATTTGGGAATGAAAAATTAGAAGAGCATTTGATTCTGATTTGATGATCACTGGACTGCAAATTCTCTTCAAACATAAAAAGAGTTTTAAATGTAAAAATAATATAAAATAAGGAAGGTATTTCAAAGAATATTATACAATAAGAGAGAACTTTTCAAATTCAATACCAGAATAGATTATCTAATATTTAAATAAATATGTAGTACTTACAAACTTTGGACAAGTATATTTTGACGACATCGAGATTTAGTGCGATCGCGTAATGTTCATTCTTAGCGAATTGATGGTCAAGGACCGTTAAAAGCAATTTGACACATTTTATATCGTGTTGGCTTACAGACTACCTACCGAATGCCAATTGTGCAGTAAATAATAAACTAAGGCAAAGTGGCTGTAGCGGTCGCAAGTGGCAGCAAGTAGGAAAATCCGACGTTAAACCCGAGTTGGATGCGTGTCGCGGCATGTGTATTTGCCGCATTCCCGCGGTGCGGTGCGGTGCGGCATCGCGGCGCGGCGTATTGTGCGCGCGACAATAGCCCGGCTAATGTACGGCTGCTGTAATGTGTGGCTGCGCCGATTGTTTGCGTCGTGAATAAAACCACAAACTTATAGTTCCCGAGTGTGGGCCAGTTCATAGTTGAACTTAACTTAGGTGAGTCTTTGTTTGCAATAAAAATAAATCTATATTAAATAAAGATTTTGCATTAATACGTGAATGTAGTACTTTTTAGGGTATTTTTTTTCTGCTAAGAAGAATTTTTGTAATTAATTGGAATCATAACTTTCAGAATTATTATTTCTTTACACTCTAAAGTTTTCAAAAGCAGAAACTATCTCGTCGGCTGCAGTCAGCAAGTAACACAACAACAACAACACAAGTAAGTACAAGTAAGTTGCAGTTTTAATAATATTCTAAAAAATAGAAAGTTCAAAACAACTGCATATTCATAACCCGGTGTAACGTTAATGAAAACATAAAATGATGCGCTATGACGCGGCGCGAGGTAACAACACATAGCCGCGATGGCGGAGCGTGAAGCGCGGCGCGCGCGACGGCTCATTGAGCACATTTGTGGAACGAATTCAGTTTAGTTACTTATTCAAGGGGGCGAGAACTCGTAAAAGGAAGGTTTCCTTCAGTCTATTGAAGAAAACGAGGATGTCACACATGTGGTATACGAGTATTGTAGTATATTTGGAAAGGTATTACTAATTCAGTATCATTTGGTCCAGGAGCAAGATAGAAAAACAAAAATACTTTGTTATGGCGCAGGTCGTGAAAGAACAAAGAATAAGAATAATCTACATGAAAAAGACAAAACTTGAGAAGATTAACAAGAAGCAGCTCTAGGTAGAGATAGGTACAAAGAAAGCTTCATTAGCACCACAAACAAAGGACTTTTGAAATTAACGAAAAATAAAGTCAAATCACATCAATAAAAAGTTATTTGATAACGGACAAATATAATTGTTTTTGTTGTCAAAAAAAGTAAAAATTCAAGCGATTGCATATTCCGTAGGCCTGAATTTAGACTACACTAATTGTCTTTCCCATGAATATGCTTAGTTGAAAGCATGACAGCCATCTATTATCCCAGCAGTGGCATTAGTAACTAGAGCTCACGGCGGAACAATGAAGAGGTTTTCCCAACGTCGCCATTACGAAATGTTCGTTAGCTCTACGCGTCAGCGGAGATTAAATAAACCATTAATCTTGAAGTTAAAATGTCCATTTGCATAACGGTTAGGGTCCAAATGAGTAAAGTACTGAATGGCTCATACCAACAATACTGTGCGCAGTAGTACTTGAAACTTTGGAGTATTTTATTTGCATAATAGGTACATATTCAGTCAGACAATAAGAACCAGATATAGTATGTTGGGACACTTATTACTCCGGGAAACGAATTTAGTTAAACTTTGTATAAACTTATTCATAGTGGTGTGTAAATGTTAGATAAGCATATAGTGATTGAATGAATTCAGTCAATGCAGAGGGTAGAGAGCGGCTAGAAAACTGGTTAATACTCGTAATAATGAGAAGTGCGTATAGTGATTGTAGCAGTATAATATCCTTATAACAATATGTAAAAAGCGTTCAAAAGGAAAAAAAACGCAATAAAAATGTAAAGTTCTTGCCGCAATCCTACTAACCTTATGACAATTTTACCTTAAATCTGGAATATCGCAACAAAGCACCACGCACTTACGGGTATGCAAATTTGAGTACAAACTATCAAGAGCTGACGTAATGCACACGAAATGTTAACAGGAATTGATGCTGATTGCTCATTCTCAAACCCAAAGGAATGCAGATAGATACGTACCGCCGATTCGTTCCATGCCAAATGGTTTCATTGATTTTATCTATTTATTGCTGCCGAGAAATCTTACGAATCAAACATTTAAATTTTGAGATAGTTTGCAAGATATCCTCGTTTTGATTAAATGTTACAATGGCAATTTCAGTACATCGTGATTTCGCTTTCACCTTAGTGTGGGTGGGATAGAAGTAAATTGTGTAATGTGGGGGTACGTCCCCACAATAGTTTTAAAGGATTTGATGTCATAGTCTACTATAGTTATTTTAAAGATTTGTACGATTCCATATTTTAAATGGATTACGTTCATTGGAATTATACATCAGGTCCCATTTATATCCAGGTTTTTATGTATTGTTATAATCCGTTCAAGAAAAACAAATAACAAATTGAAAGTCGACGCATGCGCTCCCTGTCAAGCTCTGACGCATAAAGTTGCATTATAAACGGTGTATTATCTCAGCAAACAAACGAGGCCAGTCCAATGAATTGTTAATAAAAGTATAAAAACACGTTCCCTACAGTAGCCCACCAATACTGGGTACTTTATGATGCAAATGCTTTCAACAGTATGGCAGCTGGACTGAACGAATGTGGTGCATTGAACCGCGACGTGGGATCGGAACACCTTGTTGTGGGCATTTGTTATAACATTGGACTGATTGAGTGATGTTTCCGCTACGGTAAGGGAAATTAAGGAAATCGTAATGTTTTAGCTGCGTGTAGAACGGTTAATCCATCATGATACAAACTTTCGTAGATAAGCTTGAAGTGGAATGTCTCCATGGCTTAATATCCATTGCGAGCTATGTAAAGGCAATTCAATTTAAGGGCAGTGTATATTCTTTCATGCTCGTGCGCTTCCTTCTCTGTACGCTTGGTAATAACCAATTTAATTATATTGACACAACAGAAACACCATATTTCAACCCAGCCCATTCTCCAAACAAAAACTCGTTAAAAAACCAAACACCATAAACTGAACTCCATAAAACTATTGACACAATTTTACGAGCAAAACATAAACATCCCATAGAAAGGGTTAGAGAACTTTGAGCGTAATGTCCGAACGCACCCTGTTATTTTTTACTAAGGGGCGTGATTCAGAGGTCATTGTCTGCGCACAATGGGTCTCAGCGTGGGGTTGTTGATGGCCAAACATTGGTGCAAGCAAGCAAACATGCATACAAACCGGTTCGGGTTATTCGCGTGAGAAATGTTTTTATTTACATTTCATATAGTATGTATCAGTTTTATTGGAATTTGATTGTTGATGAAGCTAAAAGTTTATCTGTAAAAACGTAGAAGTTTCCTGATAGAAAATGATTTATTAATCGAAATTATGTAAGCATTTTTGAAATAAGTGCTTCTACTAATTATTGAAGAAGGACGAATAAACTTCATTCACTGAACAATGAAGAGATAATGTTTCACTTTTATATAAATTAAGGCTTAATACTATTCGTATATTTATTAGTCAGCAATGTTGTAACAACGGTGTCGGTTACGCAGTCGCTAATGACGGATTAAGTCTGGGCCATCCGTCTTCATTATTCCATGATTTAATAGTTTCGTGATACGGAGATCTAACACTAATCCCATTTGCTGCGGAGGGTCGATCCAATCGCACCAAGCACGACTTTTTGTATTAAAACTGTTTTAAGTATTCTGTTTCATTTACAATATGGTCACATTCATTATACAATATTTTTGAAATTGCTTTGGTCTTAGTGTTACTTGATAGCTGCTATGATAGTTTACCTAAGGTGATAGTAATATCTAACTAAAACAAACGTATAACCTGAGTAACAAACTAAAAACCAACACGTTTCTTCCTCAGCACACCCATTTTCCATTGTTCCGATCGATACCCTCACGATCGGATACCGGCACGATGAATCCATAAGCATTGCGTATTTAATACCAACGTTGCTAGCACCGACCGTAGCAAACAGGCAATCAACGTGTAAAAATAAAACAAACAGATGCGGCGCGCGTCACGGCTATCAATGCGGCTACCCTTGATGGCAGTGGTTTTATTTTTATTGGCAGTTTACGGCTCTCCTGTAGGATTTGGTTTAGAGCACGTGATAAATGTTCCAGTGGGATTCCATAGCGTTCGGATGCTGGAGTATTACGTTCGTAATGTTTAGCACAAACGGTTTGCGAATAGTAACTGTTCTAGGATACAAGATGATTTAAGGGAGAGTCTTATTAAGTAGTGTTTGTATCTTTCAATTCCTACTTATTTCGGTGGTACTTACTTACGTACTTTAAATCCAGTAATAAAAAGAACAAAATACACTGGAAACAGATGTTCAAAGATAGGTAGCGTAACGAGAGATGGACGATTCCTTTATGCAAATTAGTTGAATACCTCCCAGTTAGACGGTGATAGATATAAGAGATAACACTAGAGCAAAAACCAAACACCGGGAGATTCTGGGAGCTGTATTAACAATGGAAGATTACCAGTAGCAGATAATGTTGACTAGTTTAAATTATTGATAGCTTTAAAAAGAACTGACTAATTAAAAAAAAACACATCAATGTCTATAGTAAATATTGTAATATTATCGTATTTACATTCAACGTTTAATATTATCAATCAAGTATTTTAGAACGAAATTTGTATATATTAAGAAGAAATTAGGTTTATTTTGAAGTAACAATAAAACACTAAAAAAAATGGTTTTTAAGTCACTTAGAATACAAATTGTGGGTGCTTTTAGAAAATTCATATTGGATTAAAAAAAAATCTTGTATATTCTATAGTAAGGTTTTAAATTGTGTAATTTATTCTAAATTAACATTCACAATAATATTCGTTTCTGCTGTTTCATTTGGAATAACCATTAGGTTTGTTTGGGCTGCACTCTATTAAACATTTTACATCAAATATGTCATCAAATTCGATAAAAGATATGCATAACATTTTTATTTACAGATCTCATTATTACAAATGTATATAGCCAGTTCTCTAAAGCAAACCCTTACGTGCGCTAATAGCAAATGCCAATATCCAAGGGCTAATGACTCTATCGAGACCTCCGGCACCGCCCAGCGCGCAGGGCTAATTAGCGAGACCCATCTCGAAGGTACACGAGTGAAAACATTGTGCAAACACTGCGTGGAGCTTCAGAATATGGATAATTATCTGTTTGCTGTATTGTTTAGCGATTTTAAGACTTCGAATGGTAAGTCAGCTTTAAGTGAACATCAATTATTAAAACTTTTTTATATATAGTGCTCATATAACTAATACTTACGCTAAATACTTATAAGTTATGACTGTGATCAAATCAATTGCAAAGTCAACTAATGTGACACATACGAGTATCAATGATATACATAACATTTCTAGAGATCGCATTAAATTCAGAACAACCAGATATGAAGTAAACAAACTCAAAACGCTAGAGTACAGAACATACATTATACGAAACTCATTAATTAAGAACCCACGATCGCTACTTCGAATAAACTCAAATTATTGACTTATACGAAACGCTTTCCATCCAATAAGGTCCAGATAACATAATTTTGGACTCTATTCAAATGAAAATTAAGTTTGAATTATTAGGCGTGCATCATGTTCTATTAACACGTTATTACAAGACGGTTTCCCTTCAATTATCGTACGTACTGAAAGTTACGCCTTTATACATACTGCGGAGGGAATTGATTGAGCCAACAGTGTTGATGGGGGCTACTGATTGGTCGTTTTGTTTTTAAGCTCTTACCCGGTGAGCTGACGTTGTTTGCTTTAGAAATATCGTGAGTGTACATTGATGATTTTATTAGCGTTGTTAAGTACTTTGAAGGAGGGTAACAAGCCCTTTATGGTTAAAGTCTTTTGCTATCGTCATTGATACGTACTTGAGTGAGTGGGTTTCAATCTATCATTTAATTTAATTAAAACAAATCTATTGTGTAACTAATTCATATTTACCCACTAATGTTATTCTTGTGACCGAACTTTGCAAGTATATAAGAATTCGGCGGCCTAATTAGCGCAGTTGATAGTGACCAAGCTTTCCGTGTTTCCTAGGGTCCCGGGCTCGAATCTTGGTAGGGACAAACTTTATGTAATGAGCACGAATGTTTGTACATAAGTCATGGGTGTTTAATATCTATATAAGTAATATATACTAGGTTCGCCGCCAGTCCATTGTATGGTACCCATAATACAAGTGTTGCTTTGTGTGGGACCGTATAGTTTGTGTGTTCGTCTGGAGATATTGATTAATTTATTTGATGCACACAGCAAATTGTTGTTCTTCTTACAATAAACTAATATCTAATAGGAACTTATCCACTTTGTTGAGATTCTATAGGTTTACGTCTAATAATCAAGACTTTCCAATATTGCATCCTTTACATATCCATATAACACAGTGAACTTTACATCTTTTCTATTCCCACACTAAGCCGAGGTGCTAGTATCTTTCATCAGTTGCTTAAGAACGGCGGCGCGAAAGACTCAATTAGCCTGACACCTGGCCACTATGGTGCCAACTGTAGCTTATTATGTTCAGGATAAGGTCACGGAGGTGCAGTCATTACTGCACGTGCAGAGAAGGTGGCGCTATCTCTAGGTGCATCGGCTGCCATTAGTTTAGAACCGAGTCGTGGAGGAATCAATTAGTTTGACGCCGCGCCACCATAACGTCGTCTAGAGATTCGACGCGGGGCATAGATTGGGATGCAGCCTGGGAATGGAAAGCGATAGTATACTTTTCAGATGGCTTGAAATTAATTCTGCTGGAGATATTTGTGAAAATGAAAATCAGGCACTGCATGCATGTTACTCGTCTCATTGAACGTTAATTAACGATCGTTACATCACTTTGGGTTCAACTATTTCAGTTCTAATTTTGAATAACTCTAATTACCTATTAAAATGGAGTCGATTCTGCTATCTAAAAATGACTAATTAACTTAATTTGGAACAACTAAAACTATTGCTGCCTGCCACTGATAGTTAAGTCAAGTTAAGTTTGCCTGGCTATCATCAACGCCATACTTTTATAAAATTGGTATAATCCTTTGGAATAATTACTCCGCTACCCTACCCTGCATAAGAACCGCGGTAGACATACTCGTAACTTGGAGCAAACGGTGCGCGTGGATTCCCTCAGGAGTCGTGGTTACGTTTCTAACTCCATGTATCGCGACACCGAGCCGAGGAACATTCTACGTTATCAACAGGCGAAATTCTGGGTATCTACTCGCGTGATTGTAAGAGGAGTTTTAGAATTCATTATATTACTTACTAATTCAAAAGAAATCACTGATAAGATCGAAGCAGTTGCTGGAATAGATAAAATAATATTAAGGAGGAAAAATTAGGAATAACAACTAAAAACTAAAGAAGATCAACGTTATCGATCCAAAAGTATATTATTTATGTCTTGCATGAATAAACCTAGTAAGAAACAAAGAATAATAAATCAGTATTGGAGAAGGCAAAAGTCCTCGAAACATACCATAAGCTTTTCCACTGGGAGACAATTAAAACGAAGATTAATAAAATACTCAGCAGTAATTTTGTTTCAATTTATAGCCCAATACCATAATATAGCGTAGATATTTCGCCGGGCTGTAATTTTTCGTTCAATTTACGTGTAATAGTAGCCTTGTGACGACTCACTCGCTGAGCAAACATTCAATTAGCCGGGTTCGAACCGCCACCTTGGCAGGGGACGGCCCTACTCACAGATATTGATAGATTACAAGTAATTTGATAGCGTTGGGTAAAAAAAATAATGGCTTGATAAATCGTATTACGTATTGATTGCTATTGCTTTTCAAATGGTTTCATTCGCAAAGGAAATTATTCTACTCTTATTGAAAGCTTTATTGTTATCAACAAACCTTTCTTCAATAAGGCAGTCATCTAACATTTTAAATTTACAGACTTTTAGATGATCCTAAACAAGTATTTTTCAATTCAGAGACTGAATGTCTGAATGTCTAAATAAGTTCGGCACTAAAATTTATTCATTGACCTTTAGCCTATACTGGAAAAAGGCATGTTGAGTTACTAAAAAGATGAATTTTACCCTGTATTGGATACAGGGTAAATATAATGACAGCTTACACACATTCAATTTAAATCGACTACATTCAAGATTGACCTATCACGATCAAATTAATAATGTTATGTCGGCAGTCGGAGATTTACGAACGTACATCGTTCATTTCATGAATGAAGCAATGTAAAATGAGGCTGTGTTTGCTCGCTTAGAGATGAGAGATAATTTCAGAATTAATAGATGGCTAAGAAAGCAATGCAAATATAATTGTACCAATATAGACAAATGTATTAAATTAACAAACTGTGGACAGTCAAATTTGAAGATTTCCGTGCTAGTTTAAGTTATTATATTTATAGGAAGCAAGTCATTAGTAATGATTACCAAACAGTTAACATCAATATTGCGTGTGATACTATCATCACCGCTATTCTCTGACGTAAATGCGTAACTATTTGCAAGGTCAACTTATATTCCGTAGTTTTTAGGCTTTATCTAAGCACGCAGACCTCATCTAGTGGGCCCAAATCGGATGTTTAATCAGAAGTAAGTGAAACCCGGCGATGTGGAAGCGTTGCCCTGCCTGCAAACCTTCGAGTCGAGGAGGAAGTGTTTGACTCCGTAATCGAGTTTGTTTATTAAGATTGGTGCCTTTGGATACCACAATATTATCTGTAGGGTACCATACAGACATAGTTTAAATATGTTTAGTTTACAGACCTTATTTATAATGTGTTGATGTTAAATATAATGTACTTTAATCTATGGGATAGAGATTTAAATAGATAAATGGAGTCAGCATTCTTGCCACCATTCCACGCGGACAAGGTCTTTTTGATACATAGTTTATTTTCATGTCATTTTTAAGTTTTTTTTTTATTTTTCTGTTGTAAATATTAAAATAATTCATATACAATTTATTCGTATCATTTTCATTTTGTAGTTTTGAAATTATGCATAAATGTAAAATGTTAAATTAAAACGCTGGTCTGTGACCATATTAAGTATCAATAAATACATATTTGTCTTAATATCTCGACTCGATGTTAATAGCTTCTTTGGATGGCATACCTATTTCAAAAAAATGACGTGCCCTCCAATCACTTTTAATAATTTGATCTTGTAACATGCTCACAGTTTATAAATTAGTGGTACACGGTAGCTTCATTCTATATTCCCTATCTAGTATAACATCTTCAAAGAACTACTAATTAACATGAGTAATATACTTATATAAAATGCATCTAAGCGAGAGATAAGCAACCGGTCGTGTCCAGCCGCGTTGGGCGGCTGATCGTATAACGCTAACAGTATAGTAATTGGTGAATTATCGTTCATTTCAATTATTAAATAGGATACTTATTTATTTTTTACCCGGTGCCCCTCCTCTATCATGTATAAAATGCGTAGAATTAGGTTAATTCCGTCTAGAATGACACAAAAAGAAAACTCGATGTGTACATCATCATAATGTAAGTATGTTTAAGAACCCCAATAAACGTTTCATCAAAATAATGGGCATAACTACTTCAATTTATCATATTGTTATCATATTCGTTCCATAATAAGTCTCTCGAGTATGCAGAGCACGGCTAGCGAGCGAATGCATTTTAGCTGGTCCGTATTTGGGATGTTAGACGCGTATTTCACACGGACTCCGACAACTTTAGACAATGGATTCAGCAGCTAAACGGATTAGTTATGCTCCTAAGTCTCAGTCTGCGCATTAGTGGGGACAAAAACCATTCAATAATTGGAGTTGGTCGGAGCTATTGGGGTGCGCTTATCTCTGGGATGAACTAGGATTTTTGTTATATGTAAGTAGTTTATTGGTGTGAACAATTGAATAATGAACTAAATACTACAGGTATACAGGAGTTTTCTTTGTACTTTGTACTCATCTCAAGACCAAGTACCTAGCACCTTAGATCATTTTTTTTATAATTGACCTTTACTAAGCAAAACTTTCAATCCATTGTTCAGTACATAAATAACTTATCTAAATAAAAGATCTCTCCCTTTTGCTTATAAATTAGACTCCTATCTGATATGGAACTTTTAAGTAGGTATATCTATCCCGAAATTATTATAATTTTTAAACCCGGACGTACCTAATTTCAGATAACAAACCGCGTCAAATCAAACATTATTTCCGCTTCATTTATTAACCATTAAAATATTCCAATCGAATTAATTAGCTGCACTCAACAGCGGCGCACAAAGCCATCAGCACAATGATGGGTCAGCCCCGCCTCCGACAGCGAGGACCATTGGACAACATCAATAGCCCGGCCACTCCAGCAAAACACCGGTCACTGTTAGGGATTGAAGTACTGGATGGATACGGTTCCCGTACTAGTTAGCAAGAAATGATCTTTGCGTACGTATTTACGAGTAGGTACCTACCTAGCTACAACGAATAACACTCAAAAATAAACCTATAGGTGGGTTCAAATAAAGTTTAGTATCATTTATGTTCATTGAAATTCAACGAAAAATCGTCCATTTATAGCACAGATGATTCAATGGTAATAGGATTAAAAATTATTTTTAAAATTATATTGGATATAGGTTCAAAAGCGTAGATATAGATCCGGATTGCTATCCAGAGAAATACTAGACAGGGCCTTCTCTAGTTCCAATAATTCGAATAAACACGAGGGCGACCGCCCTGTCACCCGCACGCGACACTTTTATCGCGCTAGTTCACCACCCCCGTTTATGTTTTTATTGATTGGACCATTGGTTCACGTATTATTCCGCTAACTCATGGCAATTACCTATAATGTTACGCTTCGAGTCTTTGTAACAATACTAAATATCCAACATTTTCATTCGAAATATTTGCATTGCAAACTTGGAATGCAGTATCCATAGCACTCGATACAGCGTCAGCGGAATACTAACGAAGTAATCTCAATTCAAAAGCGATCGACAGAAAAAAACAAACCCGTAATAAGGCTCGAGTCCTTTATTATCCAACACCCGGGACCCTCGAACTGGGCTGTCACCCCAGACACGTATTCGCGTCATCCGGCGTTTATCATTTTTTCCATCAGCCGCCTGCGAGCACCGAAGATAACCATGGGGTTAGTGACAGCTTTCAACTCGGGATTAACTTCGTATTGCGGCCGTGGAGCGAGAAAAATTTAATAGCTCCGAGGAGATTGGCCTTTGGGACCCTTTCAATGAAGTGTTAGTTACTAGCGGGGCCTTTGTTCAACCCTACAATTTGAAAACTATGGGATAATTGGCAGTCCCTGCATCTAACTATTTAAGCGCTTATAAAGAAATTGTTTGTTAACCTATTATTTAAGTGTTTTGACGTATCTCATAATAAGTGAAGTATTTCTTGACAATTGTGTTTTTTTATGTTGGTTAGTCTTGAAAAGTTGTATCGTCTGTCGTATCGTCTATCGTAACCATAAATAATTACGGTAGTTTTTCTAAAACTACTACATGCTACTAGTAAGAATAAATAAGCATATGGAAAAATACTTTTAGTAGGTACATAGTGTTCAGTAACTTTATAAGGTAGTAAATCCTCAATATGAGTGACTATTTCAATAAATAGATTATTATTTTATAACAGAAAATAGAGAATTAGCTTCGTTGTACTGTGGTTTTAGTCGCTATTCAATTTTGAGTCCAAACAAACAGTATTTTAACCAACTCAATTTTAAACTCTACCAATATGTACTTAATTAATGAATAATCAATAATTTATAACAAATAATGACAAAATGTCATCGCTTGTTATAATATTAATGGATCAGTGTTTGGAAACAGGAGACGACATAAAAGTTGTCCGCAGTTGAGAGATGATTAAATCTGGAATGTTTTGGCGAGCAAATATTGATGGAAGTTGATCAGTTGGATGTTGACAGTGGTATAGATGAAACAAATATTAGAGCCGAGGTTGTTTGCGGAACAAGCGAACTCGTTACCAGAGTTTAACTAATATTCGTTAATTCAATATTGAAAGGTTTGCTGAGGACCTCCCCTAAGTTTAGAACTCGCCTTTTTCTAATCACAGAAATATAAATACTTATTTCTTTTTCATTTTAATTGTTTATTCGTAGAATATATTTTTTTACGTTTAATGAAAATTTATTGCAGTAACATTTTCTTACCTGGTGGACAACCGCAGTCCCCGTAGTCCCGGATGCTTCTCCTCGGCCTCCAGTACATCGGCGGCCTCGCAAGCACCTCTCTCCGCAGCCTCTCAACGAGCGGCTGCTGCGGCTCCAGGACTGCACTCCTCAGCGCCAGATGCTGCTCCTCCAGCAGCGACAGTCTATCCTGCAGCCCCTGTTGCTTATATAAGCTGTACCCACTTGAGATGAGGCTCATGGCACACGCACACCATAACACCACACAGTAAGCCCACGGGTCCCCCGGGCATTTCTCCTCACATTTCTCCCATCTCTTTTTCGATTCTTTCTTATCCTCCTTCTTAACCTCTTTCTCTGGATGAGTTTTCGCGCCCGGGGGCGACTTCCCTCCCATTTTCAATATCATATCCGTGATTTTATATCTCATGAATCGCTGAATGTATCTTTGGAATGTAGGATCGGTAGCATCTTCGATGTTTTCATCGTTCATGGTCAACCCGAACTGTGTTAAAGCGATACATTGTACTCACAATAGACGCGCCCGGCTTGAGCTTTTCACAGCAAGAACCTGCTCTATTATTTACCGAAATTGAATTTGAAACCACGATCATACAAAACACAAATAAAAAAAGCACTAAAAATAAATTTAAGGACGAAACACAATAAAATATATTAAAATAGTGTAGTCACACTAGTGATCGGAAATGCAATCGTATTTGAATTCGTTGTGTTCACGCGCGGACAGCGTAGAGACGTAGCGTCTTGTCGGCAGGCGGAACGCCACTGGCTGGCTGATCGGCGGATCAACTCGGCACGGCTACGGGAGACAACGAGGCGTGCGCGACGTCAGACGCGAGAATCCATCACGTTTGGGGAGCCACGTTGAAAATGCTGTAAGCTCTTATTTGGTTGTTCCGTCCATATTCTTTAAAGCAATATTCCAGATGATGTATCCTTTATACTAGATATCAGGAGAAATGGCAGAAACCTACTGCTTTCTGCCGTTTCTATGTATGCCAAGGGACATCATCCTTATAATTTTATTACATTTCCTGCTTCGGTTCTTTACCAAATTTAAAAGAAAATATCCGTAAGTTTGAAACAAAATATAAATCCTTTGAAACAAACAAATTTAATTAACGATACTTAAAAGACAGCCTTCAGAAAGTTTCAGATCATTAACCTTACCCATGGCCCGGAAACGGTTGGGAGAATCGAACTGACGCTTTTATTGGGAAAGTTTTTTTCATCGCAATCAAGTAACAACACACAGAGGCATGTTTTATCGTCGAGTGGTAGTTGCGCGTTCATCGGAAGGCCCATATTAAGGGGATGCGTGCAAAAACGTGCAGGCTGAGCAACCCGCCAAATTGGGCGCTTGCTCGCGTGGAAGAACCGAGGGGGACGCCAATCCAGTTAGTTGCCACCCCGTACCCAGACACTGTATCGTAACACTGCTTTAACTTTAAGCCGCGCGATTCCATCTTTTTATACTAACAAAAGGTTCAAGATAAATACACATTCGCTTCTTGGTACGGAGACCAAATATTAAGCTGCGTAATTCCAACTAAACGAAATGTAAATTGATGCATCATTTTATGCTTTCAAATTGTCGACATGATACTGTTTGCGAATGTAATTCTGATACTATTGTGAATAATTTAGTGCTGAAAGATGAACAATTTCAGAATCAGAATCAGATGAATAAAGCATATTTTTTTAACATTTGGATGTAATCATAGTCTTTAGTCTGTGCATACAAGTTCACAATTCGTGCAAGTAACTATAATAGAATTAGTTTGTTTTAAGTTGGTAATGTTGACACAATGTTTACTTAAGTTTAGTTAAGTTATTTAGTGTGATTTAGAATATAGAATACGATTATCTCCTTTAATCCGTTAATGAATAGTGTAGTGAGCTACAATTTTAGGCAAGAACACAAAGTGTATCCAACATAATCCTTTGCCGGAGAACTGGCCTGCCCAAGTGATCTATATAGACATTAATTAAATTTGTTAAGAATGAAAAAAGGAAGGATGTTTTTTAAGCGATAGAAGCTATTAATCTCTTTAATAGAGTCATTAAAAACCGAGTGGCGGCCGCAAGCGCCGACTGACACAAAAAATCCTACGCCACTTGAGCCCTGGCGCGCATTACGAACCTTTGTAATAAAGCACTCATAATAAAATTAAAAGATAATCCCGATAGCCGAGCATCTCGCGCATACCGATCTAATAAGGCATACGCCACTAATGTCCGACCTTATCAATGCCGGACAGATCTAAACGGTCATTACAAAAATGTTATTAATGTTATTTACGATAGTCATTACATTTCGGTTTAAAATTACGACTCCATAATTGGATTTCATAAAATTTTAATACAATATTTACAGGATTGAAAACGGAGTTTTGATGTTTAATGACGGTATTATTTTTGATGCTTGCTTCGAGTGCTTTTAAAGGGTCGTATCAAAATTTGGTTCAATGCATTATTTTTATTATAATGCAAGTCTGGTTCATTTTGAATGCAGCGCAAGATAATTAAATCACATACTTATTTTAATCTATGTCGATGATATAATACCTGATATCCAGTATGAAAGTCGCGTTTAAAAGTATGAAATATGTATAATTAAAAGGGTAAGAGTATGCAATATTAGTTCAGTGGCGACGCAATCTGCAACATCGGCGCGGAGACAAATAGGGGCGATTAAAACTAGATGTCGTTATTTAGCGAGAGCGTTGTAGCGGACGCGTGCGGCCAGTGATCTATCTCCGCGCTCTCGCTTGTATAAATTTAATTTAAAGTTTTGTACTTCATCAGACGTACAGCTTAAGACACCCTCTCGTGCTGACAGCTTATATTTTTTTAATTTAATCTCGTATTCTTTTGAATAATAGAGCAGCAGCTGTTGCTCCCTCGCAATGAAGTTTGTTCGTATTATAGGTACATTAGTCTGAACTGAAAGTTTGTATAATGACTATAGGAGGTCGACGAGTGTCATGGGAAATCTTTTAAAGCAAAAGAAAATCGAGTTTATTTTCAACTTCACTTGGATATTGTCTAAGTTTGAAACTTTTTCGTAAATATATTATAGGCGCGTGATTTAAGTCATGGTTAAATTTTTAAAGAGATGCATAATAATTATGTTTCAAATATCCTGTACCTACTTAATTTATCTGCAAATACAGAAGATAGTCTCCAAAAAGTAAAATAGAGTTTTTTTATTAATAATATACTGTTTTTTGAAAATCTGCTTTATTGCAGCTGCAACTCCTCACAATCACACCTAATTGATTTGTGCGATTGTTTTAAAAAATATGTATAAGATAAACATATTTAACTGAGCTGAGTTAAAGTGAGAGCGTGAGTGTAAAGTCATTACATTAAGA
Source organism: Pheosia gnoma (assembly GCA_905404115.1). Classification (NCBI taxonomy): domain Eukaryota; kingdom Metazoa; phylum Arthropoda; class Insecta; order Lepidoptera; family Notodontidae; genus Pheosia; species Pheosia gnoma. The sequence continues at coordinate 9,933,220 of FR989904.1, read as the reverse complement.
AAGCTTCTGTTTTAAGTTTGGAACTATCAAAGTGCAAGACATACCTGTACTTGCCTGGATTTTAAGTTTGCTGTTAATGCACGTTTAAATAGTATAAATAAGCTGAAGGAGCAAATCATGATTTTGTCAAAATATTTGTGAATTAATCGGAATGAAATTTTCCGTAAAGGTGATATTTTCTAGCACTATAGAACTATAGACTATAGAAAGTCAATCCATTGCGAAGGAAAAAAGAAAATATTCAAATCAATGTATTGCGGATCATTTTGCATATTTGATTTTGTATGTTGCCAGTTTGTAATAATGTTGTCTTCGACTCAGCTTTCCGCCTTATTTGTTAGCAAATAAAAATCTTTGAATTTTGTTTTTACAGTACTGTTTTCTTTTAAATGTTCATTAAAAAAGTATGAAACCAATTAACCAGTAACAAATACTTCGAGAGCTTTATAATTGATTCGAGGAACATTCAATTTCTTTCGACCAACCAAAATGTCGTGACCTTATTAAATCCATTCCAATTTCGGTCGAACGAAGGCGTAAATAGAACCAGCAACGCGAAATGTAAATAAGTAGCTTAGTATCACCGAAACGAAAGTGAAATATCCCTACGTCCGCACACTAAATTGGAGCAGCCACGTTATCGGATCGTTTGCTTTATATTTACAGTTCGTGGTGGAATTGGGAGAAGTTCCGTGAAGAGGGGTCAGGTGGGGTGCGAATTCCACTTCCTTCCATTTTATGAATTGTCGCCGAGCAGTGGTCATCTACTTGCGAGTTTACGACACCAATATCCAGTTCAAGTGTTTCCAGATCGTAAATATGTAACTTTGCGAAAAGTTGCAGTCCGCAAGCCTGTTGTTAATGTTTACTGTTATTGTTTGTTCCGTGTTTTTACTTATTTCAACTTTCATACCTAATTCTTGTATTTCATTTTAAGTTTAAATGAGAAAATCTTTGTTAAACGCTAATCAGGTTATAGCATTCGCAACCGCTCCAACTTTGTGTTCAGAATATGATGAGAATAAGTAGTCGAATATTTGAACTAGGACAATGTATGTAGAACCAACCGCAGCGACAGATTAGTATGCGAGGAGCTGAACCGAAAGCAATTAGACGTGTCGATTCCATCTGAATTCCAAATAGGTTTCGATTGGGACAAATAGTTTGGACCCTTGGAATGGGTGCCGAGGCGACGCGCGATGTTCTAATGTAATCACTCGGACCCGCGCCTCGCACTAATTTGCGGCATTAGGACCAACTTTGATCGGTGTGCTGCCGCCAAGCATTATTCTAAAGTATTAAAAGTAGTCGATTATTCAAACAACTTATGGTTGATGGTAGCTTTTGTAGATTATTCTTATAGGTCATCCTATCACACCGTCTGTTCTCATGACACTTCACCTAACTCTTTGATTTACTATCTATAATTATTATGGGCACTGTTAAGAAAGACTCTAACATTTATTTACCCATTCATTAGATATAATCGAACTATAACGTTACTTCCACCCTTCAGATTTATTCTTCAGATATCTAGAGGAACACAATCTGAGTAAATAATAATTTACAATTTTAAAGTCATTCCAAATGTTTGTAAGCAGTCTGAGATTAGGACAATAAAGTTATAAAGCAGCCGGGGGCGAGCCGCAACCAAGACCAAGTCATAAATCATAAAATGCAGCACGAGCCGAGATGGAGGCCGCATACTAAACATTCTCCTTATCGTCCTATACTTGTAAAAAAAACATTGGCTAAAGAACTGTAGATATAAGTATTGCAATTTTATTGACTTACAAAATTACAATAGATTATAAGACTGGAAATTTGTTGAATTTTTGTTTCGCCATTTTGATAATCGTGCAAAACCGATGAAAAACACATCCAAATTCAGTGAGCCCTCAGAGACAAAACTTAGTCCCCACGTCGACTCCCACAGAAATGCACCTTGTTCCCTAAGTTGTTACGACTAGAAGCAGTCGTGACCGTGGGTGAGCCCCAAGTGATACAGAGCGCCGTGGAAGTGTTTATTACGGGTTTTATTGATGCGGCAATGAGCTGGCTTTCTAATGTCCCGGTCGTGATGGAACGGAACGCGACCACGACATTGTTCCCTCTTAATGATGACTCTATTTGGTACATATGTTTTGTTTTAGAGCTTATCGCTCTGAGATCTGGTCTTGAGAACTGATTTTATGTTTCGGAGTAACGGGCTGTGGGCCGATATGGAAATTAAAATGAGAGAGAGAGAATACGTACGTATATTATGTAATAGTCATAAAATGGCTTGATTCCAATTTAAAAAGGTAAAATGCTGATATACAAACACAATTTTCTCCATACTATTAAAGAATGACGCAATATAATAGCCGTGTTCTATCACAACGGTAACCAAAGCAAACAATAATATCGAAACCGAACTTCCCTTAACTCGTCAACAAAGTTAAACTTGGTCCCGTGATATAAATTGATAAAGAAACTATGCAAGCAGAAACTTTAACGCCACCGAAGTTTGGACAAATTATCTGTTCGCTGCGAAGGGTGTGTGCTTAGGACCAGCCTGTGGCAACAACTGGGCTGTTAAGAAAATTTACCTTAACCAAACTGAAAAGAGCCTTGGCCGTTCATTAGGATCTTTTGGTAATAGTTAAAATGGTAGAAATAGAGAGATGTGTGAGGGATCAATGTAAGTTGGTCGTGTCAACACTTGCACGCGACATTTGCGGCGCTGGCTTTAATTTTCCTGAGTCGCTTGTTGTCGTTAGCGGCGTTACACACGCATGTATTTCGTATTTTAGGTTTACGTAAGGTTTATTATGGTAGCAGATTGCGCGCGGGTCTACCGACGTTTTGTATAATGAACGAGCAAATACGAGGAGCAATTTTAAATTCTGTTCACGTGAAGATAATCCTAAAATATTATGGAAACATTTGAAATCGTTTTGTTTTGTATTTTTGTTTTTTATTATAGGATTGTATCATATTTATTTATTACGAGCTGTTGCCCGCGACTTCGTCAGCACCTTAAAATTGATATAACTTTTTTTATTAATGAACTGATTGATATAACAAAATATACAACATTTTAAGTGAAGCTTACAACAATACATGAGTGAAAACAGCACCCAAATCGGTTAAGCCCTTTCTGAGATTAGTGCGCACAAACGAATAGACAAACGTATAGGCATACGAAAATTCTAACAATCATTTTTATGGGTTCTATTGCGTTGATAAAGGTTTTTCTCATATATCTTCAATGTAAGGACAGCGATCAGTATTTTTTTATTATATGTATAGATGACTTAAATAAATGAATCTTTGAGAAAACTATTTATTGAATATTATAAATCAAACCCTCAAAACCGTAAATGTAGGTAAATAGAAAATTATTTTATCAATTATCAATCCCGGGCCAAGTTTGATTAAAGCCAAATCCTCGGATACCGCAGCGTATTGAAGCCCACGCTTCGTTGAGTCATTTGGTTACATTTATCATCTCGACCAAGCTATTACTGATTTGTTGCATCGACGGGTTATTAAACCTACCCTTTATTATATTCCTGGTTATTATATTGAGCTTATCTTATTTACGTTCATTACTATTTGAGTCCATGCCATTTAAATGTAGGGATTAAGATTTGTTTATACAAATAATGTCTTTGATGCCGTTTAGATGGTAGATAAAGTCATTGTAATAAACGAGTCATTGGGCTTATAGTGTGCGTTTTATTGGTTTCCAATTCCACTAGATATGACGAAGGTATTTTATTTCGTATAATTATTGTAATAAACAGGGGTACTATACAGCCACCTATAAATAGTTAAAACTAACCAGCAAAGGTAACATAATTTAAACCATAATTTCTTCGTACGCTAATGGTCTTTCATTTAACACATTCCATTACGAGCTCATCGTTCCAGTTCTCTCTAATTTATCTCGACATTTAGAATATTCTGAGAAGCAGTTCTAAATTCATGGTCATAGCATACTATCATAAATTTGATGCACGATTACTACTTCATATATTTCCGATGTGAAATTCTCACGAATTCATTACATTAGTATAAATATGATGAATGAGTAACAAAACGATTTGTCATCATTCGCCAAAGCCTATACCACCGATACTGTCCGAAACAAAAACACAGCCAACACTCCATGGATACAGCATCGCAATAAATATTAGGAGAGAAAATGAATCAAGATAAGGAGGCAGAAGGGATGGGCGCGCGCCGGGTCCGGCCGACTACGCATATCGCGCCACACTTTGTTCACACTCATTGAGCTGTGTAAAAAGATACAGCTCCCCTGTTTCATTTCAATGTGTACGCCTGTTTATGTTGGATGGACCGGCAGCTTTATAAATTGCTTTCATTTGCCCAGTAATTTTCTTTTTCGCCTTGATCTGCATTGCTACGCTGGCTTATGCGAAAATTGCCTTTTTGGTAAATTCAATTTTCGCTAGACTTCTGAATGGGGTTTGTAATTAACTTAATCATATTATATAATTAATTAACTATTAATATATACAAAATTGATTACATATTATTGATGCAATCACATGCAGTCTCAATAAAATCATTGAAGACGCAGCGGTCTTGACATTGGTAATGAACGTCATAAATGATATTGCAGAGAGCGATGAGATGGTCGACAATGATCATAAATGATCTAATATATTTTTTAATGTGATGAGTTATATTTAGGAACATTAGTGTCAGAGACAATTTAGGAATAACGTCGTGAAATAATACACTAACATAGATTTACTTTATGTATAATATTATCTTGTCGATGACAATGTTAGAGTTTCAAAAATCTGATAGAGTGTAGCGTACTCACATACTGACAGTGACAAATCATGTAGCAAAGGTAGTAACAAATGTCATACGAGCACATACGAGTACAGCAAATCCAGTAGCGACGGATAGTGGAGGATCCGATTTAGTGAACGATTCCTTTCGAACGCCGCCAGGGGTCGTGTACAGAACATTTATTTTCACCGTTTGATCTCTAGAGGTACTTATTCCCCTTTCTCAGGTACACTCCTTCATGATAGCGAGAGCCAATTCTTTATGAGCCAATGTTGGTTCAGCAATCGATGCCGTAATTCATATTTATGATTTTACCGTCTTGACTATGTGTAAAACAGCTTATACCTTTGTTCACAACGAATGAAATACTTATTGATCCGGAAAAACATTCAGTAGTTATAATTACTAATATCCCTAAAATAATTCTATCAACGTTGCATGGGTGAGTCCTAAATTACTGTCTTCAACGCTTCCTATGACAAATTACAAGGGACAAACTAATAAACACGTGAACATCTAAATAACATCTGGTGTTAAAACCGGGATGTCTCAATAATTCACTGGAGCTGGGGTGTTAGGCTTGGTCGTGAAGGTACGCCGGGTAATATTTGGGCAAATGTTTGCGTATGACCCATCCCGCCCCCTTACACAAGGGATATTGTATGCGAATTGCGAGCACCAAGTTCAGACTGATACACCCTCGGTTTTGTTGCACAGAGTAGCATTTATGTTATTAAGAAACCTCTAAAAGTTCCAGTATAACCAGTGATTACTTGAATTTTTTTTTTGCCTGTGTATTTTGTTGTCGTTAGTAACTATATAACTTCTGGGATAAAAAATACAGGGATTACTTGAAGCGGAAAATATAAGTGAGACTTAACTTCTTTTAGCACACAACATACATACCTCGTTCTGGTATTGGATTGGGACGGTCGATGTGATACAGTAAACTGTAGGCTCAGCGTTCCAGTCCTTGTAATTTGTGGAATATTGGAGCTGAATAGATGTAGCTACATTGAACTTGGAATGCGTACTAGTATTTAACTAGTGGACGTATTTATGGCAGTAATATTCTCCGAGATGAAGGAAGACGGCAGTAATGTAATGTTTGTGATAGGATACAAATAGTTCTCAATAAGCAATAAAGGATTATTAGCCGTTGTTTGTTTTGATATCACTTGAATAAAGCATTTTCGCTTGAGGCTATGAAGGTATTGTTTGATGTCGTATAATTCAGATAGCGGTGATACAGTTTAAAGGGAAAATCGAACAAAATGATTTACGTACGATCAACATTCATGGTGCAATTTTGACTATCATCAAACCGCGTAATAGTGAATGCTTATCAACAGATTGGAGAGATTCTGCTATATGAATAGCGATGAATTATTTTGACCATTTCAGTCCACTAAGCATAATTTCCAACCGATTATCCAAACACAATACGCCAGATAGACGATCAGGCCCCTCCTCAAACAGGGCGAAACAGTGCCGCGGCTCCGCAAACAGGCGCTCCTCGCGGGAATGGAGACGTTTGTCTTTGGATCTACATTACTACAAACACGGGCTGATACACCCCTAAATAAATGGGATACGTATTGTTAGTTTTGGTTACGATAGATATAGGATATAAATATACATTGAATATCCCCGTACCTGAATAGCGCGAAGCTAAGCTGGTGGCAGTGGCAGTGGGACATAAAATAGAGTATAAAAATGATTAAAATGTACGTAGTTACTAGCTAATATATACAATTAGACTCAGAATTGTGGTAAGTATTTTATAGATTCGGATTACAAACAATAAAGTTAGATCCAGTTTACGTAGTTACATATTCGTTTGTTATTGTTAACGTTTTCATTTAAAGTTATTCACCGATCTATGTACACATTGTACGTTTAAACCATCAAATTTAATATATAATTTAATAATGGCATTTTTTTTTTTTAAACTGATTTGTAAAGCCACTGTATATTGAAGTGAGTAAGTGTACAAATCGTTCGGTCCCAAACAGGAAGCGAACTCCAAACGGGCCTTGTTTTGCAACTATTGAATTATAGCGGACTCAAATCTTATCCGTTTATGTATCAGATCTCTATAAGTCAGTTTGTTATGTAAATCTATTTGAAAACTGGTTTGGTTTGTCTGTGCGATATATAGTGATTACAAATAAAAAAATACTTTTTTAATTACTTACAAAATTCAATAATAACGATATGGCTATAGTTTTAAAAGCGCGCCCTCACTGATAGATAATGTTTATTAAATTTGTACTGCCACAGATGTATGAGAAAATCTAAAATGTTCCTCAGAGACAAATTCAAAAATCAAAGTTTATAAAAATCGGCTCTCCTATTTTTGAGTTATAAAAGGTGTAACTAACACCACTTTGTTTTATAGATATAGGTTTAAATGAGTTAGTCCTGTAAACTTTGTAAGCTAAAGGAGCGCTTGATGGCGAATTCTGCTATATTTATAGTGTGAAAGCAATAAATGGTTTTCCGTTAAATCTCGAGAGTTCAGACAATTCTCTCCTTTTTAATTTACTGCTACCAAATATAATTTTACTAGGAATTAATAATACGTTTGGAAAATACACACAACGCACTTCCTATAATGGAATGTACCGAAGAGAACAATCTAAGGGCCCGATCGGAGTCGCGATCGTTAACGTCGATAAAGCACGCAGCTGCGACTGTTCCCAAGGCATCGTCGCGCGTGTTGACGTTGCCTAAGGCTGAGCTCTACATAGCGCGGGCTTGAAGCGGGAAAGTAGTCGCCAGGAAGTTTTCATCACATCTTTACGGGTATCAAAATTGTAGTACTCTTAATTAGAATACATTTCTATATACTTACAAAAAAAAACATAAAATTAAGTCGCTACAACCGCGATGGCCCATTTCATAATGTGCTGATAAACCCTATCCACAACATATTTGACGGATGACAAATACAAATTCTGTCAGATTAGTTGGGGTTAGGGTTTATCAGTTGTGAAACAGGACTTTAGTGAATTGTCAGATCAGCTTAATAATAATAACAAGATAATGCCCCGCCCCGCTCTACACTTTATTTTACCAAAGACACAGCCCAATAAAATTGTCTGCTGATGTTTGATAAATATTCCGTTGGTGGTTGCTTCTTCGGGGCTGTTTGAATTCTATAATTGTGTTCCAAATGTCCTTATCGATGCAATCTGTATGATATTTAAATTGGGGATCGATTGTTTTTTTTGGTTAACTATAAACAATAACGGTTAGTATGATTATTAAAACGATGTTATTTAAACTACAGTCTAGCTAGTGAGATCATTTAGCCCAACATTCAGGAAATATTGTAACACAAGCAAAGCTAACTTTAAGGAAGCCTTTGCCTATGAACTAAAATGTTATTCTTCTTGAACACATATAAAAATCTTATTTGTACGCCCTTTGAGTGTAAGATGTAAATATTTACGTACCTTTATTTGTGTTATCTCATATCCCCTATGTAATCTCACAATAGCCCCGGTTAATTGAAACAGCCAAGCATCAATCAAGATAGACAAAGGTATTTAATCCATTGAATAAATACAAATAATTGTTATCATTGTGCCAATAGCACATTAAATTATCCCAGCTTATCCACCTCAAGTTATCTAACCACTAATTCTCCGCCCGTACCATTAAGTTCAATGATTTGTAAAATAGTACGATTGTCAATCAATTAGCCGCTGCCGCGGTAAAGTTCAGCCTAACAAGCATATTCGATAGAAAGATTACTATAATTGGCTCCCAATAACAATCGTAACGGAATTACAGTCGACGGCAAATTGTTATGAAGGTACTATACAATGCGGGTGTAGTGAAACGAAATTAGTAAGTCAATCACACGAATGTTTAAACACTATGAAAGGCTGTTTGATAGAATAAATACTATTTAAAAAAATATTGGCTACTGGCACGAAATAGATCTTTTTTTAATCGACTAATAATATGACACCAAGTAATTTTTATTTGCATTGGAATTGGCATTTATTTATAACAACTAGGGTAGGGTATCACATTAGATTAAAGCATAAAATATTAGCCTACAAGTAGTCCAGACAAAACTGAATCGTAATAAATACTAATTTCTATTAATTATGAAATATAACTTGATTGGCTCGATTTATTTGATGCCGATAAATTATAATAAAATTTAAACGTAGCCGCGGGCCGCAATCAAAGTAACAACATGCATTACTCAGACCCGTCGCGAAAACGTAATCGTAGACTAACTGGTACATAACTTATCTAGATCTGGAAACTTTTAAAATATTGTTATCATATTTCTCTTATAATATTGTAGGTATATTTATAAAATTTCTTAGCTATCATAATATTATATTACTAAGAGAGGCTTTTACTATAGTGAAATTATTGTAATTTCATAGAAAGCTTTCGTCCATTTACAATAGCATTGAAAATCACTTTTCGTCTGAGAAAGGCTTTGTTAATTTGGGGATAAGTTTCGAGAAAAAAATTAACTTAATTCGCTGTTCATCACTTCACAACTTTGAAAAATAAGCTTTATCTCAAATCGGTATCGGCCGTAAATAAATAAAATTCATGTGTAGATAATTCCCAAGTGTGGCACCCGCATCCAATCGAGATGTCACACGAGAGCGATCGTTATCACTCGATTGTTGGCCGTCACTCGAAAAGATTATCATTCGAATACAATAGAATCGATGTTTGTGTGGTAACACCGAATTCCATGTTTCGTTTCTCGAATACTTAATTGGGCATTTTGCCGGGTGGTTGTGGTGTGTTCGAGTTTTTTGTTTAACAATTATAATGTGATTCTGGGAGCTTATTATAATTGTGAGGTGGTCGGATAAGGATCTGTTTTATAAGTGGTGGTACCCGACCACGTCGTTAGTACCTAGTTGTCTACCAACTGTTGTCATTGTATTTTTTTTGAATTGTTAGTTCGTGAATTATAATGAATCACATTGTCACTACTTACTTTATGTATGTTAGTAAGATGCACCGTTTGATAAATTGTCTAATTTATGAATAGCTCTAGTTGTGCTTTTTTAATATAACCCGTATGTAAAAACAGTGCAATACATTCTATAAAGTATGTAAGCTTTATTTGAAACAAACAAATTTAAGGTTATAAATTTTTGGCCATGAAAAAACATATAAAAGAACCTCTCTTGATTTTGATTTTAATTTCTAATTTTATGAACACGCTTTCAAGTACATACTTGTTCCACACACATCCAAGTATTGGCAGCTTTTACCAAATCGGAAGCTTATATTGCGCGACAGCCAAATTGGTCAATGATAATTGCATGCACATAAACAAGCTCGCATTAATCGGCCGTATATATCTATAGCTAGCTTCGCAGCGCGGCGTGACCCGGCCGTTTGGCACGCGCACGCCGCGCCGCGGTGTTGCAGCCACTACGTCAAATTGAGCTCGCATACTGATGTTGCCAGATACAGCCAGATCAATTTTAGGATACCTACTATTTTCTACACAGGTGGTGAAATCGTAGCCAATCTATTTTTATGATTCAGAAGTACTGGTTTAATAAAACCAGCCCTTTTTAATGTTCCACTGCTGGGCACGGGCCTCAATGTGAGTAGGAGGAGTACTGGTTTACATGAATAAAAAACAGAGTCTGATTCTTAGTAAATAATCTACTACCAAGCCCTTGTTTACGATTTTGTATTGGGGCCATGTTTCAGTATACTTTATAGGTTTTAATGATTACTCATGTTTACACGAAACAATTGCGATGCCTACGGTGATCCAGAGTCTATAGTCCCATATTACAGTATGGTTGATAAATAATTCGTTTATGAGAATTTACACGAATGGATTATATGTAAAGATATACGTGAAATTCAGGAAAATCCTAAAGAAAGGAGCATGTATACTAACTCTACCAGTAAACCTGGGTTTGGCTGTATTTGAGCAATAAAGCTAGGAAGGCTATATATAGCTGGTTTATTGTCCACTAAGGCTGCGGCTTCGGGCGCTCTACTTTTATCTACTGCCGTTCTTAAAACTCCGCAGCGTTTAATGTGTAGAGGTTAACTTGTCTAAGCAAAATAAAAGTTACGCTTAGCAGCTTAGATACTAAGGCATGGTTAGTTTCAAGTTAGTTCTTTAATATAAAATTATGCTATAATTAATTTGTGTAGTGGAACTCATCTGCTTATTATATAATCCGTATTTTATAGAAGAGTTATAATTCTAGTTCTCTGTATTTTTTTTTAATGTTTAAATAATTTAAAATTAGAATCTATGGCAGAATTCCAATAAAACTTAAATATTATCTTTGGCTAGGCTTTGATTCACCCATGGTAGATAGTTAATATATATTAGTTATTTGTGGCAAGTTAGTAGTAATCACAACCATGCTATAGTAATTTCTTTCCAGCTCCCATCAAAGCTAGATCCTACACTACACACAGACGAATTGCTCAAATTATGATGACAATTTCCAAACACCATCTCCTGGTTTATTGTGACTGCAACTGCTATCGGTAGCTCCACAGCGGAAATGTTACTCTATAATCAAGCTGTTAAGGTTGTAAGTCATTCGATGTTACAACGGGAAAGCTATACAAATTGATCCCATCACCGGCGTCGGTTCCCGACCAGGGTTTAAGGAGCAGCAATACACGGTTTGCCGGAAATCACACTATTTATACGAGCATTAAGTTAATGGCGGGCTTTGTACCGCTACCGTTGTTTGTGATAGTCGGGAATATGGCGGTGAAGTGGTAATAGCGAACAATTCCGAAGAAATGAGAGTTGACTGTGCGAGCGAGATTTACAAGGATTCCGAAAAATAAAAAATAATGTGTGTCATTAACGGAAAAAAGCTTTTTTACTAACACATAGCCCGCTTTGTCTATGGTCACATAACCTTTTGTAAAGCCTGATACTAAGACTACACTGGCAGGTTCAATTTTAAATTTGTTCACTGATACTTTCTGTTGGTTTCCAGGTCCATTATATCTTGCACACACTTTGTTAAAAATTCTATAGACAATATATACAACCGCGAAACTATATATAATCTGTTCGCATGCACGTCCTTTGCCACAGATTATTAATAAACTTTGTCACCATAAACCACTTTGGATGCATTTATATCTATCTATCTATCTACTATGTACCAATATACGAGTATATCAACCTACGTTGGCAGCAGTGATATTACGTACGTACGTACGGTACGTACTACAAACAACTTTACCTACATGGCGTAAATGGTATAATGCGTTTACCTACCCTAATAAAACCGCCCAGCAAAGCTACAGATCTAGGCGTTAATGTCCACTAACTGTGAGTAACGGGTCACTAAGCCTGCGGTGCGACGGCTATTAATTTAATGTTTTGTGAAGGACTTTTGAATCCCGACTCATGTTTTTATAATATCACCCCTACCACGAGTTTAAATCGTCATATTTGATACATTTGCATAGTAGTTAGCACAGAAATAAGTATATAGCACCTTGCTTATGTATATCGTTACCTAGGCCTTGGTATAAGGTAAGATCGAAAATTAACTGTTCTTATTATTGTGCAATAATAAAAAATATTTATTTAAAAGACATCTTTGCTAGTAGCTCAAACTATATGTTCCCAGAATGTTACTGAGACGCACATAATTTTAGTAACTCTTGGTAAGGACTTACAGTCGTAATTATGACCCTCGGTATATACGCGACATTTACATGACGACAGTTTAAGTTAATTTTGAATGCTACGAGTTAAGGGATGATAACAGACAAATTAAATCATAACTTTTACGAATATTCTAAATATATTAGCTAAAGTTTAAATTTCGAGTTGATGAGGTAAAGATAGCTACCCAGTCTGTTAAATATTGCCATAAAAACTGCACTGGGCTAGTGGTGGACTAAGGCCTAAATCCCCGTCACATTGAGGAGAAGCGTGCCCGATATAATGGCAATGGGCTCAACACTCATTGTTCGTGCACTGCAGTGCACCTCTGCTTATTCCTTTGCGGATTAGACGCGTGATGGTGTATTTATTTATGTGTATAAAAAAAATACATCTGTCAAACTCAACCCTATCTGAAGTACCGAACAATCGTTTTGACAAAGTTTTATAAGCTATACCTGGCCCTAACTTTTAAAAATTAAGCCAATTGTACCTATCTATAGTCCGCTTATCAACATCCAGTGCATTCTTCAACAACTTATTTCCTAGTTCCGAGGACTGAATGGGGCCGGCTCCTTTGCGAATAAAAACTTTACATAGAGTAAAATGATTGCAAAATAAGGAAAACATTGTGGAAAGTTTCTGAAAGAACGCTTTAGTTGTGTGCTGTAAGAGAGAAAACTGTTAATTAAGTGACTAAGCTATTTATGCTAACTTATTCCAAGCCGTAGAGAAAATGTTTTCTGATTAATCTTAATAATTGGCCCCACAACACTGCTACTCGTATTACTATTGTTGCTTTTCCTGTCATTTCATAGATCATGAAAATGAATAGCTAGGCTTTGTAATCAGTGTCGAAAAAGACTTGTTATAGAAGCAAATTTATTTTCAGATTTAAGTTAGATATTACAAAATATTTATTTTTTTAATAGCAGTAACAATATTTACATTTAAAAAGAATATACAAATTTTCTTTGACCGTATAATTTTATAGAAAAAAAACCAGATAAGTAACTAAAATAATATTAGTCATGAAAAAGAAGTCCAATTATTGTAACATTTATTAGAACAGAAATTATATTTACAGTAGCGAGTCAAACAGGTGTAGCGAGCAGAGCGAATAAAGAACGACTCGACCGGAGGGAGCATTCCATTAAATGGAGCTAAGGACGACAACACATCTCTGTAATAAGTTGCCTGTTACACCTGAGTTTCTTGCTGGGTCTTTTTAGTTGAGGTCGCCTACCCATACATTTGTAGGAAAAAACGTATATGTTTCTAAGTGTCCCCGAAAGGTTATCCTTGTTGGTTTTGTCTTAGAATGCAAAGATAATTCATAATATTTATACAATTGCCGAAAGAAATGAGGAAATATTTTACAGAAGCGCAAGAAATTATTATTTTAAAAATCTCTATTGTCTCCAACTGAAATTTGATATGTTGAACTATATATATATAATAATTCCAGCGCTTTTTTTAATGTCCCACTGCTGGGCACGGGCCTCCCCTCAATGCGAGGAGGGATTAGGCCATAGTCCACCACGCTGGCCCAGTGCGGATTGGCGGACTTCACACATCTTTCGAGGGGTTCTCTCAGACATGCAGGTTTCCTCACGATGTTTTCCTTCACCGTTGAACTATAATTTCAGAATATAAACTGAAATAGTTTTATACCGAGTTGTGATGCCCCTTTACGTAAAACTATTCTCTGAGGTCCACAAATCGCCGGCGAAGGACGTGTCGAGCCGCGAATGAGATCTTATAAAAAAGGCTGGTGATAAAAACCGAACGCCTCTTAGGGATCTAGGAGATGTTAAAAAATCGGAGAAGAAAATTAATCATAGCAATGTTGCGATAAAATTAATAAAGTATTTGTGACTTAAGAATTGAAATAGGGAAGAAATAAGTTCAAGACTTGGAAGTATTGAAGGCTTTTTTAATATTTCTAGGTAGCGTAGTAGTGTACCCAGTCTCGCTCGCACCACACGTTTCAAGAAATTTATTCGCCAAACAACTTATACAGCATCATTATTCTAACAAAATAGATACGGAACTCGATGCGCATGCGCATGCTACCGACTTGGCCCACAATGTTTTTCATAAGAATATAAAACATGTTTACGAGTTGTGGTCCGTGCCTCGCATAAAGGCGACTCCGCTACCAACGTGAAAAATATATGCCACAATTCAAAGTTTTTTATCATCCTTCGCGTACTTCTTTGGAAACACATATCGTGAGTATACCTATTTGGGAATGAGGTTTCAGGAGACTTGATTAAGTAGCATTATTCGTATAGATATATAATTATGAGAAACTACTCGAAGCAAACACTTACCCCCGAATTTATAGACGTTTTATAATTTTATCAAATGTCATATAGTACTGCGCAAAGCAAACTCTTGTGCTTTCCATGATCCACCTATATTAAAGAAACAATGTGTAGATATTTAATTGGAAATTCCTATCATCATAAGGGTTTCTGTTTTGTTCTTCTCATCGTTTACATGTTTTCAAACACACCGAGACACATGTATCCCTTTACATTATTTATCAAGTTCTACTAAGTAATACCCCAATTCAAATTCAAACCACCAACTATATTAAAGCACTCTCTCTAATCAATGGGCTACGTCCCTGCGCGGGCGCCGGCTTTGAAACAACCAAATACCAGGTTTTATGTGAGCGTCGCGATTAACATAATTGTTTTAACATTCTGAAGTGACGGCTCATTACCACCGTGATATCTCACTAGCCAACACACCGGGGTATGTTTATTGATTTTTTTTTAAAAGTATATAACAATAAATATTTAGTAAATACTTACCTACTTATAGGATATAGCTCTTTCCACTGCCCAGTAAGTTAACTTTCATCAAAAGATGTTAGAATAAGAATTGTTTTGCGTACTACATAAATGAAAAATAATCTAAGCGAGCATAGATATACAAATATTTAAAAAAAATGGTATCGTAGTAAAATTTGATACTTCACTAATTTCAAATTCAAATAAGGTAACATTTTCTCCAGCATATGTTATTAGCTCTGTTTAGTGTATTTATGGGAAACTAATAAAGTTAACAGACCCCAAAACGAGTCATAGTCGTATGGTCGGCTCATTACGATATTTATAGTATGTCATTACACCTCCGTCTTGCCCGTACATTTTATTACTTCATTACGTTTTTATCAAATAGTAAAACACTATTTAGTTCGTATTCACCTGATAGCTAGTTGTACCGGTGTTAAACTCGAGTTATGCCTGTTAAATTTAAGTTTATGACGTCACGTTAACGCCAGCCAACGGAGCACATTTATTGGTCAATAAAAATATTGTGGAAAGTAGTTATTTATTATCCAATTATGATTTTTTTTTAAACTTTTATATTTCGAAATCTTAATGATATGGTTTCGTAAAATGAAATAGTTTTTTTAGATGAACTCATTGCCCCTGCACTGTTTCTTTGTTGATTTAAATATTTTTATAAATACTTCACGAACTTAGTTGGCTTTACTCAATTTCGGATTCGACATCCGTCGATACCCATTTTTATCTCTCTCGCTAGTGTCTTCAGCACTACGTGTCTAAGAACGGAGGCTCTATCTAAGAAAGCCTATTATATAAATGCTGGCATAACAGCATGTATAAGCTGCCTTACTAGTGAGATTACAGTATATAAGGTATAACAAAAAAATGTGTAAAGTATTTTAACCGATAAAATAGTAAGTTATATAGATCAAGTTGATGTATAAAATAATTGAGTAAATTATGTTTGTTTTTTTTTAAACAAGGCGAACCAGAATTGTTTGGCCAGAGGCTCAGTACAGGGTGTCAATATTTAAAATGTCTTATAATTTAATTTGTTTCTCGGGGAATGTTATCTTTAAACCTACTGTTTAAAGATAACATTCCCTGGTAAAATATTTCACACTATTATTGTTACAAGTTATTTAATTTTAAGATGTGTGTAGAATAGGAATTTTAAATAAATCTATCCACTTTTAATGTCTTATGGTCTGGTAAAGAGAGGCTGAATAATATTGATTGATTGTCATCACTTCTCTTACATATACCTTTAGTATTGAACATTATTTAATAATGATGAATCACTAACTTATACTCGAGCATTGCATTACCATAATCCCTTACCGGGCCCAAACTTATTAATTGATAATGTCCAACAATAAAACATCAACATAATAAAGACATAATCTTGGGATTTATCGCCGCCGGCTCGAGTTCACGGCGATGCGTTTAATACTTTACTAATTAATATTATGATAATTGTTATTTATGTGGAAAATATTTATGTAGAGATAATGTCTTACAAGAAATGTATCCCATTACTTTTGGAGTAAAAATGTTATTGGATTACATATCACGATGTGGGAATTCTATATTATATAAAACAAAGTCCTCTAAGTTACACCATTTATAACTCAAGAACGGTGGGCTGATTTTTATGATCTTTGATATTTTGAATTTCTCCACCCTGAATAGCAGAATAACTATTAAAACATGGGAAAATTACTATTTTGTCATATTTTTGATTCTGAGGCTGTACGAAGTTCACCGGAACAACTAATGATTGATATATTGTGAAAGTCTAATTTATGAACTACTCATATTTTATACCACCGACTTGGGATCCAGAAGTTAATATAAATTAATTCAAGCGCAACATTGCAAGACCTCAAGACGCTGTGAGCACTTTCTGCGTAGATTAAATTAAAAGAGTCAAGTTTCTTAGAATGTTATTCAAAGAGTCCCGTGCTTACCCTGTCACTGCATTTTCCAACGATCGGCAACGGATACATTCATATACACATCGCATGCACGGTCCGTATTCCAAAGGCCATTCATTCTGGAGCTTGTGCCAAAACCCTTAGCCTGTATGGGCGTCGGCGGGAGTGCATTAATCATCTCGGAAGGCGGATACCGTGGAACGCTGAGTTTTTATTACCACTGGAGGACCCCTGGGATCAATGAAGATGGTTATTGTATAGGATATGTCCAGAAACTTAAAGCGGTTTTATGCTTCAGTAAAAATAGGTTCTATTTACAATAAGACCCTTTGAAACGATGATAATTATATATTCTGCCTTTGTCTAATTAAAGAAAATATAGCGGGACAGCCAAGCTCTCGACACTCTAAACTGTCGTATTTCCCTTATAAAGCGAAGTGCAATTAGTAGTTGGAGTTTACCTATCTATTTCTTGAAAGAATTCAAATGGAAAACATTAACTGGACAACATTTCTAATGTTTAAAATATTAAATGGAATTGACCTACTTCGCCTCTCCTCTACAACTCCAAGTCCAAAGGGGGCTTCAGTTGGTCCAATAGAGATAGCCGGCGGGTGCCGGATGATTTACTACAGAACATGATGCGTGATGAACGCTCCAAGCACCGCAGCCAATGCTCAACAATAGCCGCCGTAAAAAACCAGATAACGAGTATAATAGGACCTGAAACTTCATAATAGAAATAATGGGAGCTTGCTATTTATCATTTTCTCTTTTGAAAAATGTATAAGTGTTGTCAGAGCATTATCTTCTTGAATATTTCTAGATATAGAGCTATTTAATTATGGATATAAACATAATATAATATCGCCAGAACAACTCAAAAAAGTATGGCCCCCAAACTAAATAACACTTGTATGTTGTTCTATTTATAGTTTATCCTTAGTTGTTTTGTTATTCCTTCAAATACACATCTTATAGGCTCCTCGCTGCTAGATTTAACCAAAAAGGTACATTGCTTACTGAGTTATATCAAATAAACTTAGCGGCTAATATTGATCTACATTTATACGCAATATCTTACCATCCGCTAAAAGACTGATACAATACAACTATACCGCACAAATGAACAATTCGATTTGATAGACGCAATATCCTTCGCTCCCGACCGCAATATATTAAATACAATCCAAGCATTACATACACTGTATTGTCTCCTATGCATAGATGCGGTGAAGACACGCCGCAACCCGCCACAGACTGCGCCGAATTAATCAGCATCTCGATTATTAGGAACAAGTCAATGAAGCGTTTAATATAAAACTAGGCTTTGGAAACAATTTTGCAAGAATCTCATAACCAAATAATTAGGTTCGAAAGACACGGGAATAAATAAGCTCACATACATCTACTACAGTACTGTAGTTGCACAATGTTTTTACGTGTCGTATCGTTAATGGTAGTAATGATAATACAAGCTTGTTACATCCTGCTCACACCATATATTTAAGCAATAAGAAAGATAGTCACTGAATGCTTGCTTCATAATAATACGATTACGTTAGGAGTTTTTGCTGGGCATACAGAAGACTCTATAATTACAAATATTATTTCATAATCGCGCTCTCCGCCGTATTTTTACGGCTGCAAATTAATACATAGCTGGTCGGAATCACTCTCCCCTAACTCCACCAATTAAATCATCTTACCCGACTACCCTCCAAAGATAATCTAAATGAAACATACTAACCAGATTTTCCCTGAGACTCGGGATCATATATCAAGCTGTATGAGTTGAGTCGATAAGAGAATCCTCAAGGGATGAGAGGGGATATAAATCGCCTCTGCCTATCCCCCTCGCCCCCGCGCTCGCTGCCCGTGGCAGATGACCGCAGTTTTTGTAGTAAATCAGAAAACATCCTACTGCTGCTGATTATAAATAAAATATGTTAAAATTTGAAAGTCTTCTTATAAAGTTTTTATACTTACTTATTATATTTTTTTGTCTACGTACGCTTCAGATAATTAGACGTGAATTAATGAGCAAATTGTGTAGAACAATGATAGAGACATCATTAAAATAAACTGGCATAAAGCTGATGAGTATTGTACGACAATGCTTTGAATTGGAAGTTCATTTTCTTGTGATAATTTTGATAAATTCTGTTATGCTTTGCTATCAGACTAAATATGAAGTTGACCAAATTACGAGTATAATAAGTAGGCAAGTATATTATGCACTGTTGTAGAAACTTATAATTAATTTCTTAGTTACTTAAATGCATGTATCTCCACTAGATTTTCATACAGTTTCAAGTTTCCTACTCTTAAAATACAAGACGGAGCATGTCTCGGACTGTCTTGCTTTTGTTGCGAACAAGAAAACTTTAATGAAAGAGGCGAAGTAACGAGATAAGACCGACTATTATAGACAAGGGGAACATGTTAGACCAACTCGGAACATTACCGAACGCTTGTTACTTGGAAAGTTTCCGTTAGCTATGTGTAGATGGCGGTGTTTTCTTTATTTAGTGATTGGACACTTTCTTTTGTTAGTGGATGTTTTGGTAACTTCCTTGTAAAGAATCTTACTTATTTGGGGCAAAACTGATGAAAGCCTATTAACGCAGCTATCTAATTGTGTCTAAAAAACACAGAATAATGAATCATAGTCATCCAACAAGCTCTCAAGAAGTACAAAATAATTTAAAATAATGAAAGTGCGTCAATGGAACGGCAGTTATCATAAATAAGCTGCTACTGTTACTGTTTTTCCACAAGGCTGCTTTCCCAAACGGCGCTAAGAGTTTCCGCTTAAGCCAAATTGCGCGGCCTACGACACGCCTCCATTTGCAAATTAGACAATCACAAAATTACAAAAAACATACAAAACAAAGGACTTTAACCTTTATCAACATAATGATAAGAAATATGTTAACAGAAAAGTGAGAAGTGTGCGAGCTTTTTGGCGCTTTCTCAAATGACGAGAACACTTTTAAGTTCTTTTAAATCTGCAGGAGTAAGTAATTGAATTATTGGAAGGAAGATCCCTGTCGCTTTTGAATGTCAACATGATTGAATGTTTGTTTTGATAAAATACGACACGGCTTGCCAGTCATCGTTACAGATGATCTCATTAGTCCTCCCCTTGCTTTATAAACTTCATGCTACCAGGAGTAAAAAACATATGCCGTGTTAATTTTCAAGTACTAAAGTAAACAATAACTTATATTTTCAAAGAAATAAAATTCATGAACATAGCAAACATTAAGTGTATAAAGTCAGAACTTTATTGCACTCAACTCAGTACACTGGCTTCTAAGTCTCAGGATGGTTAGCCTTGAAGTTTATTGTAATAGTGTCTGAAGATAATTAAGTTGTTCAAGAGGAGAAACTCAAAATGAAAAGTTTAGTTCCCCACGGAAGGTATAAGCGATTGAAAGTGTTGCGTCCGAAGCGCACCAGTATTTGTGAAAGAAACTCAGTCGAGACGTCTTACTTTAAACTGAAACCAAACATCTGTTTAGCCAATGCAAATGCTGGAAGGCTGCAGCCGGCACTACGAGGCAATAAATTCTAAAGACAAGATTAAACTTGTCATGGGACCCCATTTACTTAACGCAAATTTATGCAAATACTGACTCGTCTCGTTGAGACCTCTGCAAATCGCGTGGATGTTTTTGTTTCGCTCCGATTAGGGCCTCCTCAATAGTTTAGTAAATAGTTGATAAATTGTTCCATCAATCAGTGTAAAGCCTCGCTTTGTCAATATCCTTGTCGCCTTGTAATTTATTGCTAGATGGCGGTCTTTGTGCATGTAAGCATATTTCAATTTGAGCAACGTTAAGGACTTTGCTATCAACACGAGTGCAGTTCAGATATTAATTATATTCAAGTTAACAGTTTCAATAGCAGTCAGTGTGTAAAAGCAAATAATTTCAATGACTTTTGGGGAACACAATTTGAGTTTATTTTTATATTCCCATTACTGACATACAATCCTCGCATCTGTGTTACCGCCAGCGGTTGCGTTTCCTTATAATGAGAATTATTTCTTATAACCTAAGGGAGGAAGCTTTATTTCGCATTAGTCTTATCGCCGCTACCGGCAGATCCATGTTTTTCCTGTATTGTCTCTCGTAGATTTATGGCTTTTCACAAAGATTAAAGCGTTCCGCTTGTAACGTATTTCTTCATTAGATGGAGTTTTTTCGACGAGTGCATCGTTATTATTTCAACTAATACATCAACGTGCCGATTAGACACCTCTCCGTGTACACTGTGATCTATTTCATTAATCACGTCATTGTGGGTACTAAATGCATCTACGAACATCAAGCTAAACGCAACTTTAATACATTCTCTTTAAAAGTCATTACTGCAAGCAAGTATTGATCATGTAGTTCAAAATGTAGTGTTTAGTGGGATCAAGTTGATTGATTGGCGTCGGCTGGGTCAGAGATCAATGCGTCTCCAGTAATTCGTTTACTTGTATCGATTAAGATCGATTATCATGTTTATCACTTCTGCTATGGAACTATGGATATTACTTAAGTAAGTACTTAAATTGACGTCTCATTAATGTTGCCGATAATATCAGCGCTGTACAAGAATGATAGACTATAATGAAAACGAGGCAAGTTGAATGTTGTCTTGAAGTTAACAGGATTTGGTTTGGATTGCCAAATTAATGGCGGTCTAGAAGGTTATAACGGAATTTAAGGGGAGTACGAAGTCTTTATAAACCACTGATCGCTAAGTTAAGAAGGCTAAAGTCCAAGTTAAAGGCATTTGTTAAATTAATGATGATAGTTTTTATTTTAGTTAGATAAAACAATCAAGCAAAACATCGTGCGGAAACCTGCATGTCTGAGGGAACCCCATCGAAAGACGTGTGAAGTCCGCCAAGCCGTACTGGGCCAGCGTGGTGGTGGGCTATGGCCTAATCCCCCTCGCATTGATGGGAGGCCCGTGCCCAACAGTGGGACATTAAAAGGGCTGGTATAATTATTATAAAACAAACTGGACAAAACAAATATTAAAGAAAGCCCCCTGTTTAAATTGAAATAATTTTATTCTATACATGAGTCACAGTTGTAGTCCTATATTTTAAAAAGCCATGTAAGCCAGGGACATGCTATAACTTGTACCGGCCGTTGTCTGTACAATCTCAATTGTATCCTAGCTTAACCCCGCGATCTCTAAACTAAAAACTAACAAGGTTAGGTTCGTACAACTAACAGAGAGGCATCTTAGAAAATGTGGAAAGTTTACTCTACAGTAGCAATTTATTTGAAACAGACAATTGCTTAACATTTTTGTGAAGATGGAAGTATATTTCTTTAGATAGTTGAACCCTTACGAAATGTATTTTATTTCGTAAAGAAAGAAGAAGAACTGTACACAAAATATGGTGATTGACAAAATTAACGATTTTTTTTTTACAATAATGCTATCTTTGTGTGCTTAGTTATTTATAGAATGGTAGCAAATCTTTCAACTAGAGAATTTTATACATCCTTGATATTGAAAGCATGACTTAAATCAACAGGTAATAAAAATAAAGATCATAACGGCACAAATATACATGTAAGTGTATCCTGTGAAATGCGTACGCGCCGACAGCAGTCCCAGGTCAATCAGCCGGTAAGTGGCTAACAAAATAAACTGTCACTTCCACATTCATTCACGTACAGGGAATGAGGCTAGCGGCAGGGCTGCTGCGGGCTTCGTCACATCGATTTCACAAATACTCAATTAAACTACAGCTAATTATTTTGAGCACCTGCTAGTTTAGCTTATTGTATTGTGAAAATTGGGTGATTTTTATTAAAGGCCTTGACTGTATTCTACCTTACTAGGTAAGTACGAATAGATTGATTTAAAGTACTTGAACCAAAACAAATTTGAATTATTATCAGTTGAATATTATGAGAATGTTGAAGTTAAACTAATTTCACGAATTTTATCGCGTTTATTTCATGTTTTTACGCTAAAATTAGTTTTATTTCAATGTGAAATATTCGTGTAAATATAAGAAATCAATATATACTTTGATAATAAATCATTCGAATCATTGTTAGAACTTTAATTTAAGGGGTTTAACATTATTTAACCCTTGGCTTACGTCAACACGTCTAAGCTCTCAAGCTTCCATTGATTGAAACCGATTAATTCAAATCCAAGTGAAATGGCCGCTTACAAAACCTACACGAATCTTAGAATTGGGGTAGGGAATTCAAAATGTAACTGCAGGAGAGGTAAAGTGAATGAGCCTGCAGTAATAGGAGGCCGCTTGGGCTTTAATCGTAGAGTATCTCAGTTATTGAACGGAAAACGTCGCGAATCATAGGCAGCATTTTTAAAATATGAATGTTAGGTTATGTTTCTTATTTTTTATTTACTTACTGAGTTCAGTGTGAAATTTAAATTTGTGATATAGTACAGTAGCTAGGGTTGGCGGGACAGATGAGCGAGATAATATCGCCGCGTCACCGTGCCGCGGGGCGACGCTGCCGGGGGACGCGCGTCACAAACGAATTAATATTATTTTAATGCCGCTTCCTCTCATAATTTATTCTTATCTTAACTTCTTTTGAAGTTTCATACTTTTAAGGAAGCGGAAACGTTTTTATGAATTTTTAAAACATGCTCGACAGTATTGTAATGAATGTACGCATGAATTATGTAGAGTACACGCGATTTATTGGCATATAAATTGTGGTTATACCGAGAGAAAGGTTTTTATCGAGATAAGTCGTAAATTTGGACGGTATTATTAGAAAGCCTTCAAAATTTATATCGACAGTTATTGTACGTTTGTTATTGACGTAATTCGCGTTCAATAAAGGCAATAAAGGCGTTATATAAATCAAACTTTTATGGCGAGAATTCATATTTATTATCTTCTATAATGACATTGTCAATAAAATATTTCCAGACATAAAATGCCCATATTATTTCAGGTGGTAGCGGGGTGAAATTCGAGGAGTGTGTGGGGACATTAACTCCCAATTCCCTATAACTGTCTCGACAACAGACCTAACGGGACCCGCGAAAGGTTACTTAACTGCTACGAATAAGTTAAAGATTTGTGTATGGACAACTCAAGGTCATGTTATCCTGGCTGATAGTAAGGGGTCCTTTTAAGGTGCGTCGTTAACCTAACTAGTTTAGACGTCTGGATAGGACTTCAACTTTACACACTAGATAAATATTCTGTTTCCTATTCCTTAAATAGAAAGAATGACTGTTAATCTCGAATATTTGGTAATTAATTCAATTCAACAAATTTTTAATGACATTGTAAGTTGATTAAAACTTCTATACGTTTAGTGATACGCATATAAATCTCGCCAGTCGGCCGCCAACTGTATGTAATCCTCATCGCAGCGGCGGTCGGCGGAGACGCGGTAATGTCACGGCAAATATTTGCGAGACTACATCCCTGCGGCAACACATCGCCAGGCAATGATCAGAAGGTTAACGCGTCACCGGATAGCAGACAGATGAAAGAAGAATGTGAGTAGTCCAACTCACTGTTATTTGTTCGTATTTGCTCAGCTTATATATATTACTTCGCATCCTCACCTTTTCAACGACAACGCAATTTTTTATGAAATGATAGGGTCAATGATTCCGAAAAAAAATATTTTTTGGACCTTCAGGAAGCTTTCAAGTAGTTGTTTCATTACTGTCTCTACTGAGGACAGTTTGGTCTAGTAGCGCAAGCCGGTCGGGCCAGCCTGGTTTCTCTGCTACAATAGTTACCCTCAGTACTTTGGGTGGTACCTATAATACAAACCATGTTTAGTTTGTAAATATGCTAAACATAGTTGTTTTACTTCTTCTAACTTCTACAGTGGCCCAGAGTTGCGGCAGGGGCGACTAGCCGACTCGCTGACTGAGGGCGTTTGACAGCCTAGTGGAGCCCCGGCCGCGGCCGCCCGAATTACTAGCGCGATGTTTTTTAGCCCTCCACGCCCTCACCAAAACTAATATTTTCCCCCATTTTACAGTTTTCCGTGCATAGAGTGAGAGAAAACATCATTTCGGAAACACGAAAAAGATGTTTTTGTTGGTAACAGCTTGAGCTTCTTTCCATGAACAGGAGTTGGTATGGTTTAGGGAGACTACACTACTTTCCATGAACAGGAGTTGGTATGGTTTAGGGAGACTACACTACTTTCCATGAACAGGAGTTGGTATGGTTTAGGGAGACTACACTACTTTCCATGAACAGGAGTTGGTATGGTTTAGGGAGACTACACTACTTTCCATGAACAGGAGTTGGTATGGTTTAGGGAGACTACACTACTTTCCATGAACAGGAGTTGGTATGGTTTAGGGAGACTACACTACTTTCCATGAACAGGAGTTGGTATGGTTTAGGGAGACTACACTACTTTCCATGAACAGGAGTTGGTATGGTTTAGGGAGACTACACTACTTTCCATGAACAGGAGTTGGTATGGTTTAGGGAGACTACACTACTTTCCATGAACAGGAGTTGGTATGGTTTAGGGAGACTACACGCCAGCATTTATTTTGTTATTACTGATCTATGCTGAACAAATACGAGTACCTATCTCGTGACTGAACACTCCAAAAGAAAATACAGTATCTGTATTTCTTATTTGCCTAATTATTAATTGGAACCGATTGTACCTAAGAACCTTTAGTTTCACAGTAGAGTGCTTACACTATCTAGCTAGAATCGTCGAATCTCAAAAAGCATCGATCTCACAATTCTAACCACGCTACCCATATGTCGGTAATATTTACAGAAAATCATGATTCTAGACATTTTGCAAACTCACGTCACGAAGCTTCATCAGCTGCATCACACCTCCTAATTAACCCTCACACCCCCCATTCCCCCCGCCACATAGATAATTAACGACCCATGTATTTACACAATGTGAAACATGCTTTACACCTATCAGCGTTCCGGTTCCAAAGAGGCGTATGTGAGAGAATATTGTCAAACTGTAGGCTTTATGAATATTGACATTAATTAGTGTGGTAGGTAGCTAATGAAATGCTGTCGTACTCGGCGTATAATAAAAGATAAACATTGTTGTTTATTTGTCGAGTGCTTCAAACTCACAACACTAAAGTTAAATTATCAAAAGGCGACCTGATTCGCGCAGATGGTAATCACCCTGCTTTCTGCACCGAGGGTCCCGGGTTCGTAACCTGGTAGGGACAAACGTTGTGCAATTAGCACGAATGTTTATACCTGAGTCATGGATGTTTAATATCTATATAAGTATCATATACTGGGTTCGCCCTCAGTCCATTGCACGGTACCCATAATACGAGCGATGCTTATTGTGGGACCGTATAGTTGGTGTGTTCGTCTGGCGATATTATTATAAAAGGGATAGTATAGACTGTTTTGTGAACTTCACGGAGTCGGAGTCTTTTAGGATGCGTGGGTATCGCCACCGTGCGTGCCGCCATTTTTTTTTATTCGAATCTGATTGCAATATTTGGGCTCCGATTGGATCCCATCGGCACGAAATCCTCAAAAAAGTACATTAGGTACCTACGGAACACTACTGATTGTACCGAGAATTTGGTATAATTTTTAAACTGCAGTCAAAATTATTACAGTAGCTTCTAACGTCACCAATAAATTAGAGTACAAACAAATCAATATGTCAAGTTTATTATCTGTAAACAACGCAGCTGTCACTCTAAAAGCACGAAAAAATAATTTCAAAAGCATCCTAAGAATAATCGGAAATAATTCAAATGAAACGGCGCTGCTCCGCGCCGCCGCGCCGCCTGCCGACTTCGGGACTTGAAAGCCCTCTATTTCAAGACGAGTCTCCCCAACCTGCCGTTATTTACACGGCCAGATTAACAAGACTGATGGAATAGTTCAGGGGACGTTTAATCTTTGACTTTTTTACTAAATTCGAGTGGATTTCAAGCTTTGAACGGGAGGATTCCGTTTTGATTTGCCTTCAAAGGAATTGTACTCCACGATTCAGGTGTGGGTAGGGCGGTATGGGATTTGAGAAAATTATTACGATAATGAATTCGGCATATTTTTTACTTTTACTAAAAATTTTTGTTAACATTGAATAAATTCAACGAATACGCAACCGAAGTTCAACTATTACAATGTTCATACAAAATTTGGACTAAAACCGTTACAGATGGATTACGCGTACCAAACACGAATGTGTTTTATTGTGTTTATTCTTGTTATTATCAAAGAAGAAGCAGAGGACCGCGTAAACAGACGAATATTTACACCCACTTAACACAAAATATTCCAAGGAATTGGGAAGCTTAATTTCCGCCAAGTTAATGGAAGGGACTAAAATAAATTCGAGTTTAATTTCTTTGAAAGAGGGTGTGCATGTGGAGTGCACAGACTTGTTACAATATTCAGACATCACACGGCGTGCGCTACAAGTGAAGTCTAAATGAGCTCCTGGTCTAGCGCGTAAACACACGCACACATATAAAAAAAACTATGTCCCGGACATCTTATTCTATGCCGGACCATTTACTAGTCAAACAGTTTTGTATCGGGTATCATTTACAACTACAAATGCATTGAAAAGTGGCTTCACTTAGCTAGTGGCATCGTTACATCTGAACTTCTTTACAAGTCTGTGGTAGAGTGTAATTCTACACTATCCGGGTGGCGCGGTGCGCTGCTGGCCCGATGACCGGGCCACGTCGGCCGGCCTAACGGGCTACTACCGGCCGGCCCCGGAACTCCGGCCCGGATAACCGGAGTGGCATCCTCGACCGTCACACACGAGGGTATAGAGACACTAAATGAGATCAGTTTGTATCGAAATTTTAGTGTAGTAGTGTGAATTGGGTAGTTAATGTACAGTGAGACGTCAGTTGTGTGTATTCATGTATTGTTTGTATGAATATTGTTGAATATATAAATGTAATGACTTCAATGATATTGATAAAATAAAAGCGTGATCTACTTTTCCTCGCTCACAGCTTCAAACGTTCGAATTTCTATTATGATTTAATTAAATTAAGAGTCGAGAGTAATTTCCTGAATCAACATTTAGCATTATTACAACATCAGCCAATGAAGTAATATCTTGAATATATCCACTGCGTAACGTACCGCTCAAGCGTGCGTCGTCTGGCGTGGTATATTATGAAGACAACAATGGAATTTATAGTACTCATTTTCCGTTCCATATATTATATTTCTGACCCTTCCTTCCAGCATCCCAGCATCTGGAATATCCTGTGAGCTCTTCGCGCGAGGATCTGACAAAAGGGCCCGAATTACAAGCGGATTAAATTATCGTGAAAGGGTGTTGAGTTATGACCGGGGAGACGGAAACTCGTTTAGAGGGCGAATTGCGATGTGCCAGTAAATACGGCACTCCTATTATGTACTGTTATTACTTGTTTCGGCGCAAGATGTATGAAGGAGCGCTGAATTATGGCAGTCAAGTCGTCACCGTGTATATTTTCATTATTTTGCGCTTTCGCTTTTGGAGGTTGTTTGTATTCTTTTTCCTTCTTCTTATATGGTTAGAACAACGAATGATCCGAATAATAATATTGTGAGGCACAAACACGCGTTAAGCTACTCATAAGTATTGTTTTAACTTATCATATTCCATTTGTTTGTGTACCAAATCGTGCGATTCTATGTAAATATTTCATAATTATATTTATTTTTGAACACCACTTTGTTATTTATTTGTAACTACCTAGTAAGAGAGTTTATTTTAGCAGTTTTACTCTCATAAATATACTAAGTAGTAACTAACATTTTTATTGTTATAAGTGGCGACCCCGGGCTCCACACAACTCCTAGATTGCCGTGAATTTCGTCATACACAATTAGACTATTAAACCTAATTGTAGCGTTCTACCGAGCAACTTCCTCGGCTGATTGTTCCCGGAAGCTCGCCGCTCGTGGACAGTTTACTCCACTATTTTTGTAATGGACTCTGTCCATTAGCAATAAATCGTGGTGCGCCTGTGTGTGTGTGTGTGTAGTGTAATGACTTCAATGATATAGACAAAATAAAAGCGTGATCTACTTTTCCCTTGCTTACAGCTTCAAACGTTCGAATTTTTATTATGATTTAATTAAATTAAGAGTCGAGAGTAATTTCCTGAATCAACAATTAGCATTATTACGAGATCAGCCCATAAACTCATTTCTGGATTAAATCCAGAGCGTAACGTTCTGCTCAAGCGCGCGTGGTCTGGCGACACATCGTCCTTTGTCTGCAGGAAGCCATCGTGTATGTAATTGCGTGGAATTCAGGAAAAATACAAATATACTTGTATCATTTGTCAACTGAGGTCTCGTTGTTTTCTTAGAAGTTGGTGTACATTAAGGATAAGACTGTTTTAGATGAATGCTGCTATACGGTGGTTGCTTTTAACACGAGGGATACCTAGAGTAAAAGTGGCGAACCATTTTAGTTAAAAACACACCAACTATGCGGTTCCAAACTAAGCAACACTTGTAATAAGGTGCCGTACAATGAACTGGAGGCGATTCCAGTAAATACTTACATGGATATTAAACATCATTACTCTGGGACAAATATTCGTGCTCATCACACGAAGTTTGCTCTTACCAAGATTCAAACCTGAGCTCTCGGCACAGAAATCAGGGTTAAAACCAACTGCGCTAATTGGGGCGTCTTATCTTCATAATATTTTTACATTTCATCAGATATGTTTACTTTGGTGCACCATGATATATCTCAAATCGACCTTTCTTTAAATAATACTCGTAATGGAGACCCAGCATCGCTACGTTATAAGTAATGGATAATTGCCTTATTCACATTTATAGTTTAATGGTTATGAAAGTGTTGACTGAAACTGTGAACAAACTAATTTTATCGAGGTGTAGCCAATTTTTAAAACGTACTATTATGTATTTACCGTACTTCTACCAGATATGTTTGCTTTTTTAATAGGTAACAGATCATTTATAAAATAATGCCCGCCTTTATTCGCAAATTGCAACGCCAACAACGAGAAAGCGCAGGGGCTCAGAATACCGTTTCGCTGTCGAATGCAATAGTAATGAAGGGTTACTGGTAAAATCCTATCCACATCGTGACTGACTGAACATGTTAAGGTCACGAATTGAAAATTATCAGTGTTTATGATCAACGGTAGTATGACCCATTTGAATTGTTCGTAAATGAATTCTGCTACCTTGGGTGGCTGTTAAAAAAGTGCCTCAGTGTTTCTACTTCCCTGAAAAATTAAAGCGTGGTTGTTTATGGTTGCAAATCCGAGAGTCCGAAAGGCCTATTCGCATTAATCCAAATGCATATTGTATATGTAACTCATAGCTAAATAGAGTAATATTTTTTATCATAAATACTGTTTGATTGGTATAAGGGAAGAGATAATTATCATCTTCCTTGCCTTCTCCCATTATTTGGGGTGGGCGCAGTATGTCTCTTTCTTCCATAAATCCTGCTTTTCTGCCAGACTCATGGCCACTCCAAGTTCCTTCGTATTCAGTCTTAATAAAATCCTTTAACTTTTCTTAGGTTTTCCTCGTACTCTGTATCCATCCCCATTCTTTGATTAAATGTTTCCTATCATATGCCGAAACCATTCCATCCTCCTGCTTCTGATTGACTTTTAGGCGCAACTTATATATAACCTGCTGTATGCATACAAATTCTGCACAAATTTAAACTCATAAAAACAAAAGTTATTTGAACTATATCGCTTTTAGCTCAATACGTTTGTGCAATTTAAGTCGAAATTAAGTTATCAAATATCTTGGTGCATTAAGTTTTATTGAGGTGTCGGTAAGTGGGTCGGTCCTCATTAGCACCGTAACGATCGGCGATTTGTTTATTAAACCTATGGCGTGCGTCGACAGCTGTAATTCAATTTTATCTTTATGTTATATCGCGTTTAAATTCTACCTCATTAATAAACGTTACCTCTCCCTGTCCATAGTAGTTACGGCCAGTTATTTTCGGTACTTATAAGACAAAGTTTGAACTGTTCATTTCTGCTTACGTCATCACTGCCTCAACAATGCAACTGTCTAATGGCCAGGTGTGCTTTCACAGCTCCCAATGTCGATGGAATCACGCAATCGGTACACTAAAAACGATAAACAATTGGTAAATTATTCAACAAAAAAAACATCGACAACTTCCATCCACATTTGCATAGGAACACTTCATAAATCTCGTCCAAGTTTCGGGTCCCGCCCACACTTTACTCTTGCAGCTAAAACAACCGTTCCAACAATATAAACAAAGCCTACAATCCTTTGACAGCCTGCAAAAGGTAAATTTCCAGGAGTGGAAGTCTAAAAACCAAGGACTTCGATGGCATTATTGAATCCCTATGACGATCCAAATGGTTTCTTATTTCGTTGGGATAAGAAGTTGGATTCGTGTGTTTTGATTTGGATGAGTGCAAAATTAAATTGGTGTGAAGGTATGAGTGAAATAGTTAGTGTTGCCAGTTGAGTGCAGTGTATATTTGCCGATCTCCTTGTGTGGCGAGCTCGTTTATTTCGTGCTACACGAGATGGCTTTGTGATTTGTTTTATTGATATTGGTTTATGTTTTGGAACGTTTATTCGAAGGTCCTATAACGGACAGTGTGAGAGTAGCATGACTTCAATTTATATGAAAGCTATAATAACAGAGGGTTTATTTTCATGAAATATGGTTTGGATTAGAAATGGAAAACATCAAGCGGACTAGCTTAAGTGTCTTAAGTTTTCTAACATGTTTAGTATAGGATCACACACAAATACATTTGCACAAAGATCATTAGAAAAAGTGTGTGTTTATATTTTCAATATTAAAAAAACTAAATATATTCTTTTATTTATGTAGGCCAAAAAAGCACTTCTGAATAGTAAAAAGTGACCAGTTTTATACTATTAGCCAATATTAATTTGGTACTCACAACAGCCACTTATTTTGTTATTCCGTTTATGTTTGCTCTCCGTAAAGGTCCGAAACTAACATTTACTCTGGGAAATTTCATTCGCCTACCTGCGGGTAACGTTTATTTTGAACTTCGTAGGCACAGCTACACTAAATTAGTTTCAAGGTTTACACTTGCGAACGATTACTTTCTTAATAACGTTGCTTACTGTTTGGCTTTAAGTAATTTTGTTCTTGCTTTCACCCTGAAGGTAAGAGTTGTAATTTTGTAACTCATAGACATTAAAATAGGTCGGCATTTCTACATGGTAATGTATCTCTCATAATGTTTTAGATATGTAATTTGAAATGTTTGTAATGTGTGTACGTAAATAAACTTAAAGTAAGTTCGGTTTAAGGATAGATTTCCAATAATGAATATTTAAGTTATCCATTGCGTAGAACCTAGTTGAGCCCAGTGTCATTTTGCAGGTCCGGTCTTATTTTAAACATTACCCAGGATTTTTTTTATGCATATAATCTACAGAACCCAATAAATTTGCATTTATTTTATAAAATCTTAACAATTGCTCATACATCTAAATCATATCCAGCTGTCATTTTTAAATGACTACGAATCATAATTAGGGATACGAGGGTGACAAAATATACACCTACAAAAGCGCAATTATTTTAAACTTTATTCCCTTGTTATTTGGTTTCAATTTAAAAAAATCTTTGTGGTGTACTCGACATAGCCTGTAGCTTGTAGCGCCCACACCTTTTGGGTCGGACAATGCGCACACGCATATGTCATGAAACACGATCATTCACTGCTTTTGTTGTGCTTTAATATATTGACGCTATTTGTTGGAAAGAGAAGAATAAATCTTTGAAGCATTTTAATATTGGGTACGTAACGTACCTTTTTGATAAAGGGTTCCGTAAAACGTTATTATTTTTAAATAAAAAAAAAACTATATAATAATTATAATTCCAGCCCTTTTTTAATGTCCCACTCCTGGGCATGGGCCTCCCCTCAATGCGAGGGGGATAAGGCCATAGTCCACCACGCTGGCCCAGTGCTGGTTGGCGGAAAATTTGTATAAATATGATAAATTGATGAAATTCATATTTGGAAGAATGAAAAGTATTTTTACCGAATAAAGTACAATTGTTCCTTTAGAATTTGTAAATAAACCGTTGTCACCCTATTTCTACCGCTTGCACGATCTGCGAAATCATTTTAATATTAATTTATAATATGACTAAGACCACCAGTGCACCATTCACAGCCATTGTACAAATCATAAAGCACACTCACAAACAAAAACGTCATCGGAACAGGACGGTTATAAATACCAGTGTCTTGTTCGCACAATGTTAAAATAATTTAAGACTTATGCTCTATTCAGACTGGAGCAGAATCCGTCACCCACTTTAAGTTTGCCGAACCATATCAATCGTTATTCAAAATGAAGTTAATTTCTCGTGTACACAATGAAGCGATCCAGTAATTTTTCCTCACTGCATTATTAAGCAACAAATTGTCCTGGAAACTTCACTATAATCCGTCAGATATGTTTCTAGTTACCGCTATCGCTCCCCATTATGGGTAACCAGTTCACGCACCATATCTGAACAGAGCTATTAATAACAATACCGCCCACGGTCCCACAAATAACGCACTTGAAATTGAAATTAGTGAAACAGGGACAAGGGTTATTTGTAACTTGCTGATCCATCGATCGTTGTTGGTAGTGTAGTGCGCGGGCAGTCGGGTCGGACGCGGTAATGTATTAGTTAACACGCAAGTAATTGGATTGCGATTTGTACACGTGTGTTGTAACAACGTGTATTTGGTGTGGCGTAATGCAAGGAATGTAGCGTAATTAATATTCTTGGTAATTTAATGACCGGAATGACCGGACACGGCTGAAAAAAGTGCATTTGTATGAAAAATGTTATTTGCCATGATTTTGATATAAAATAGTAACTATATTATGAAAAATAATGCAAATAAGGTCGGTGTCGAATGAATAAATCCGTGTTTTAGGTAACGTCTAAAGAGATCTAAACATGTCACGCTAAAATTTAAAAAAAGATAGTAGCACTTTAATACGTGAAATACATAATAAAAAACTAGATGTTTTATGGTATATATGTCTAATTCTACCGACACTTTTCCTATTAATATAAGTAAACAATAATATTCAAAAGCCTGTTGGTTTTACCCGAGTATAAAGATCAAGTAAACCCTGCCCCGCTTCAGCGCTTTACTTAGGCGTCCACCCAAGCCCCTGATTAATGGTAGCCCAACAGGCAATTAGGCGCAACATGAAAATAATAAAGGACACTCGCGTTGCTCTTGGACGTTATTGTCTACGATATTTATGTGGAGCGCGGTACGAGACGCTCGCGCAGCCGCCGCGAACGCTTCATTAGCGAATATTTTGCATTAGAACCCGTGTTATCTTTAAATACCAGTAATTTATTGTGTCTAATTAGTCGTTGTTTATTGCGGGCGACATAAAGATTACAATAAACTAATGTAGGACTCAGAGTAAAGTGTAGTATTATTATAATTTCAGCTATTAATACTGCATTAATACTGTTTCTATCTAGGAATTATACAGTTAGATATTCTAGTCATTATTTCCCATTCACTCTGTTAATATACGAGGCCCTATAGATTTAAATCGAACCTATTTTAAGTTGTTATCGTAACAGACTCATCTCTACAAAAGCAAGACTACACGTATCCATTATAACATGATTGCATCTCGTTCAAATACAAGACAATAACTGTTTTAGATTAATCACGTGAGCGAGGTTTATAAGCCAACGATAAACACAAGCTATTACTTGAATGTACTCTCCAAGCTGTTAAGCATACGAAGACAGCTTGTAATTTTAAACTATAAATTTATACACATACACAGATTTAAGATATTTTAACATAGTGCAAGAAGTATGTTTAAGAAATGTAGCTTAATTAAAATAGATACTAATAGGGCCCGAAAATTATTCGGTGAAAATCACGCAAAATAGTTGACGCAAAACGGTTGAGTTAACTCTATGTTATTCCAACCGCGTATAATCCGTCAATATCTGGAAAGCCAACAGGCAATAAGTCAATGCGTGCAGGTCGCAAAGCTCTCCGTCGGCTATCATAGAGGGTGCCCTCGGGACTGCTGGAAAACCATAAATCGGTTATGGCAACTCCATCGAGAAGTTCGTTGACATTGAGGCCGGCACGCCTTTGTTTTATTTGTGAACATTGTGGTCCTAGCCGTAGGAGTTATATGCATATTGTAACCATGATGCAGGTTTAAAAAAATCTCGGTATATTAATTGCTAATCAATATCCAAGGTCAGAGAATGAGAGGAGAAATATGCCGTGATAAAACAACAAACTAAAAACCAGTAGTTTTGACACATGATTACATACATCTCAGTTAATGATTAAACATACTTCTTACATACTTCTTAGCTAAATCATATAGATATAAATTGACTAAACACATCATCCGATGTCTAAAGAATCGATAGAGGACGCTTCACACGTGTCTCGGCGGAAGCGATATCGCGCCTCATAAATCTGTACCGCCACCATTGGACTGCGCAATGAATAAATTGTACACCGCTACAGCGCGGACCAACTCGACCGTGCGCGCATGAAAAATGGTGTTTGTGAATACGCAACTAGGGGTGTAAAGTCTCAATTTTCTGTAATATATATACATTCACATTCTTACATCAACTATATCTTATTCTTTTGAGAGACTTTACCTGGGGGGACTTTAACTTTTTGAGGGACCAATTCATTTAATAATCTGGAAAATAATTAATTTAAAATTTAACTCCTGACCTTCAATGCAAATTCACAATTGATTATTTCTTTGTTGAAAACTTTTGATTAATGGCACCTAGTTGAGAGGGGTGTTTTAATAAAATCGACTTTCGACACTTTAGTTGGTACTTAGTGCCCTTGTTTCGTAACTTTATTCGGTTTCGTCTTTCAAGTTAAAGGTATTAAAGGTGTCTTTATTAATTTCTTAAGAACTCTAGTTAACATTACAACTATATAATTAAAATAGGGATAAGGAACCGAACTCAACACAATTAAATGTCGTTGGGCCGGATGAGTTTGTGTATTAAGAATTTACGATGTTATTATGAGAATATTGCAAGGATGTACTTATAATATCACTGCTGGGCATGGGCCTCCCCTAAATGCGAGGGGGATTAGAACATAGTCCACCATGCAGGCCCAGTGTGGGTTGGCGGACTTCACACCATCTTTCGAGGGGTTCTCTCAGACCTGCAGGTTTCCTTCACCGTTATCAACAGTAACACTATGTTAGTGGAATATTATTTTATATTATCTGGCATTAACATGTGTAGCACTAGGCTAACAGATAAATAAATAAATCAATCAAGCTCGGTATAATGCAATCACGTACAATTATTCCTGGCGTTATATCCACAACAAAAGCATCATGCGAGTCAGTAAATCATGGTCTGCATTCATTGCGGCTTATGAATGGAGTGGAGGGGACACAACAATAAAGAGGCCGCAGTGTACGCGCCAGGAACGATCGCAGCATGATTTATCTTACAAGATGCGCTTTGATACAGGATTATCCTGTAATGGACAGATACTGACTACTGGAATTTCTTGGAGAGAATTCAGATTTGTATTTCATACAAAAATAGGATTAGATTAAAAGCGTCATATTGCGAAAATAATTGAATAATGTTGTGTAGATACAGAACTAATAATATCATACATATACTGTTTAAAGTTAACTGTTGCTTAACAGTAAAATTTTGTTAATATTTTCTTAGGAACTGCTGATGACTGACAACCCTATCAAACCAATATTATTGCACCTGCATAGATTCATAGCTAAGTGGCGACTGCGTTTTCTTAAAATTAATCATACAAAAGGTTTGTAGTTTAACGTCTTCGAAACGAACGAACGACGAAAACAACTCGACACAAATTATTTGCCACCGCATTTGTAGATTGAAAGAGCAGACATATAAAAATATTCAAGGCAACGTCCCCCGACATTCAAATATCAAGGATCATCATAACTTCGCATGGAACGTGGCTGAGTATGAAAACTGTTACACTAATGTAAAGGAACAATCTTTACGCCAATATACAATACTTACTGCGGGTATAAGCTGAATGCCGCACAGTTTATAGCGCTTTTACGTACATATATAACTTCATATGTTCGGTAAATAAGTATAAATGGTATTGAATACGAACTTTTTGTTTTTATTGTATATTGCTCTTTACCTTAGTGGAGCGTTCTGTTATGACTACATATATTGCCGTCGTTCAATACGTGTCGTTCAAGCTTTTATGATATTTAGAAAACTGCCATTCATCTCAAAGTTACTAGATCGGGGCTTGTTGAGATTATCAGCCTTATTTTAATAAGAAATAGAGGCTCGCCCCCTGTTACATTGGGACGAAATACCATCGGCAAATTGAGGGTGCACTACAGTGAACCTTTGCCTCCCCCTTCAGCGATTACAGGCATAATGTTGTGTACGAGAGTTAATCATAAGTATAGTGATTCTGTTTGTTAATTTTGAGTCTATTAGTCTATCTGTCAAATAAGTTGTGGATAGAGTTTATCAGCGTATCGTAAATCAGGCGCTTAATTTCATTAGTATTTGCGTACCCAGAGTATAGGAGTTTATCCACCATCTCAGTTGTCTCCCGGCGCGGCGCGGCCGGTCCGACGGCGGGATAATACTATTATTACAGATATAATATTTACCCCGACTCAAAGCGACGGATATTACTCAGCCCAACGACGAATAAAAAAAGAATTTTGAAAGCTATAAATCAAAGGGTTAAATGTAAAAAGGGGTTTAATTAAGGTAAGCCGTTTTTTTCGAGTCTTTTTAATGAGTTCTTCAGCATCAACGTTTGGATTCGCTGGTAGTTTTTGATGGAAAATGCTTATCTAGTTGATTAAAATTATTTTGCGCTTAAATGAAGTGGAAATAGCGGAGATAAGATTTTTTTTGTTATAATCTCGTTCTTTGACGATCGTTTTAGGCTGTTAGAAATATACTTTGAATGTTCGGTCGTAGTTGTTATTTAGGTGTAAGTGACTATGTGAAAACTGCACATTAATCATTTGCATAGTAGGTATACCTATCTAAATAATATAAGGCTGAAATAATAATATGACTTTACGAAGAAACATATTCAAACAAACAACGTGTTTACGCAACTTTAGACTTCAATAACACGATATCAAGAAAAAACTTTATGAAAAATATCAGTAACAAACGGCCATATAAACATCAAAGAATATGTAAATATATTTTTAATAAAACCTTCGATATATTGCGAAAATATAATATATTTGGTAGCTCGTGTTTTATTTAAATTATCTATTTGCCTCGTGTCATTCATTATATACATTTATTGCATGTTTTCTATACAAGTTTTGTTATTTTCTGATCAAAATATCGTGTTATTTAATTGAGGAAAGGACATTATCTCGTTTACATAAGTCTGCTATGGAATGGGTTTACATGTTTATTTATTGTAAATGCATTACACCTAAGTAAGTTGTTCATTTATTTCTTGATTGTGTTTAAATTATTATGATTTATTTTATAGGAATGATATGATAAAGTTAAATGTCGGAGTTATCAGAGTAGGGAAAATATTATTATTTTTTAGAGCATCATATTTTCTTTCACCAAAAGGATTATACATCTATTTGTGATGGTGGATCCTACGTACAACCATTGACGTGGCCCTCGTTTTAGACGGCAGCTTCGCTGACTTTTATATTTTGTTTCGCATCAGTGGCGCGCTTCTCACGAGAGACGAGACGAACTTAAGATCCATATACATTGGATAAGAAACCCTTATAGCATAGAATTATTGAAAAGTAGCACTGTACTGGTTGCCTTTTTATTTAATTAAATACAACATTTAAAAAAAATGCAGCGGGTCATTATTGTCTGTACAGGGACTAAATGCACCATTTATGGATTTATGTTCTGTTTTTTTGCACGCATCAAACAGGAAAACTATCCGACGGCTTTTGATGGCTAATCCTAGGTAGTCAAAAATTGTGGATTGTTTTTTTTTTTTTTTTTTTTTATACCTTATAGGCAAGTATTTGATCTCGATCTCACCTGATGGTAAGTGACGATGAGATCTACGATGGAGCATACTTGCCTAGGTAGGAAGGCGGCAGTAGATCGATACGCTACATTCACTAGGCACATGCAGCGCAACTGATCTGACCCGCCATCCATGAATGGCAACACCGAACATCATGCCGGAACACGGCTAGGCCGCTTGGCGACATGGCTTTGTTCAGTGGGTGGTGACTAGCCACGGCCGAAGCCTACCACCAGTAGAGTTGTCACCTGGTTGGCACCACCCAGGGTCACGTGTAGGGTATCTCGAGGGTACTTAATTCTCCTACGGAAGAAGGTGACTCGACCCCAAAATCGATTGTCGAAAAACTAAAAGTCGCGGGCACATCTTTATCAAATTCATATCGTAAGTACCATTATATTCGTTACAACCTAAGCTAAGGGATCATTTTTATTTGTCACATTTTTATACTTGCTCTGGAAAATGGTATTTAGGCGATATAGAGTCACAAGTTATGTAGTAGCGCTTCATGTAGCGATAGATAAAATAAATACTAAAGAAGCGAAGTATTTATGGAATAAAAAAATCATCTAAAGGGTACTTAAACGTACAAAAACATAAGCAGTACGTCCCGAGCGGTGTTCACGAACAATTTCACATGCGTTTGATGTGCGTCGTCGCCGCCGATGGAGCGGCAAATAACAGAAATATTGCGTCGCGAGTCTCACCACCCTCACGCCCTTATTGAACCAAAGGTAAGTAGGTATAATACCGTAGATAACGTACTTAACTACCTATCAATATGGTTAAAATACGAAGTAGATCCTACTTTTTAAAGATACAACGCAAGATTATAAAGAGGTTAAAAAATCGCTGGTTATATTAAAACATCTAGTAAATTAATATAAGAAATAAGGGGCGTTGCACATGACGATTTTCTCGATGCGCATTAACAGCCCTATAAACGGCATATTGGTAGGTAATGATACTGTCGAATCTCGTTCTAGTTACGACTGACGCGCTTCGAATGCGCGAAAAAACGTCGTATTCAAAAGCTCTTAGCCATAGCAAGCCATAGCAAGCACAGCAAGCCATAGCAAGTACTTTTCAAATCGAATTCTAACACATATTATATATTATCAGTATTGCAAATAAAGCTGCATGACTGATATTGAATTCCATTCATTGCAGTCTTATAAAATCTAACACCGTATTGTTTTCCGATGGTTAAATCAACATACTTCATAAGTTACATAATAAATATTGGAGCCTTTCAGTAAATCTGGAATCGAATGGGCACCCTCTGCGCTATCCACCCGATGTCCACTGTAGTTTACTATAAAACCATTTATTTATAAAGTGATGCGTTGCTCGGGCCCACTCTGTCATGTGAGATGGACAATGGCTGGCTTTAGTCGAAAGTAGACGGTGACGCTTCGGTGGTTTTTAGTAATTAAATAAGTACTATATATATACCTACTTATGATATTAATAATTGAATAAGTACATACCTTTTTCCTCATAAAATTGTATAGTTTGGCACTTACCTGAAACACACAATAATGAAGGTTAACAGGTTGGTAATCGAGTTTGAATTGAATGAAGATATTTTTAACATCTATAAAATATTGTAAATAATATCGATGATCAACTGTGATTTTAGTAAATTCAGGCACTTTGAGTTACTTATTAAGTAACTTTTTTTATTCTAGGCAAACAATTTACTAACTTCCAGAATGTAAATTAGATTGATTCAATTTAAAGTTAGAAACCATTATAATGTAGCGAGCACTCAGTAGGTACTTATTATATATTAAAATCATAGTTTTCGACATTTACCTAAAATAGGTAAATGTCGAAAATAATTATATTAGCTATCATAAACATTTCTCATATTTTCTTATGTGCACAATATACCCAACTACAAGAAATTATGAATGAGCACCGTCCAATATTCCCGCAGCCCTATTCACTAGCATTCACGCTCGCACGAGCGTTATCAAACCGCAAGTATTTATTAATATTAACCAGATATCATATCTGACATGAAGATCATATTGGAAATATAGTTCAACAAATTGAAAAGACGTGTTATTATCTATTATCTGTATAGCTATTTTAAACCTAACCGAAGAGGATAGGATTGTTTTTTTGTTAAATATTACTTAGGGTTTATAAATATTCTTATGAGTTCGAACTGAGCAAAAGATTTTGATAGGGATGGCCATGGTGGTGATCGAATCCGGGAACTCCTACATACTAGGGCGGCCATCACACCACTTGGCTATTGAAGCTAAGGCCCATATAATAATGATCAATAAACACGGATCGTTTCTTTTTTTCGATTGGTAAAGAAAACTAACCATTCCTTTTCATTAAAACATAGAGAACCAACATAATACCTATGCCCTAAAAGCTATAAAATATCTTGGTATCAAACTTCTTCAAACACAAGATCGATGACTTAAGATCAAGTTACAGTACTAATGCATCAGACAATGCAAGTGGACAAAAGAGCCGGACGATCTATGGGTACACATCGATCATGACGTCATAGTCCTGCTATTTTACTTAGCGACGATTTAAGTCCATTATTATACTTGTTTACAGCTTTGTTGTACTAATATATAATATACCGCCAGACAAATACACCAACTACACGGTCCCACACTAAGCAATGCTTGTATTATGTTATTGTATTGTATTATTATGGGTAGCATACAATGGACTGAGGGTGAACCCAGTATATATAACTTATTTACGATATTAAACATCCATAACTTGGATACAAAACATTCATGACAACAACTGAGCTAATCAGACCGTCAAAACTTAACGTTTAGAACTTTACTTAATGACTAGCCATGTGCCTCGTTTGCACCCTATTTGACGCTCTTAGTGATCAAATTTCCAAAGATCTCTCCTTAGTACACGCATAGGTGTTCACTCTAGGAATTTCAAATCGCTTAGTCGACCAGTTTGGGATGTGTGTCAATCAGTCAATGTTGACAATTTTATTAAATAGATAGATATCGCTTTCTCGGTATGACCTTCTGCCAATATTTGACCTCTGACCTTCTCCACATTGACCGACAAGGTTGATTGCTACTGTTATGGGGCGGCAGGGAGTGGCCTTT
Organism: Pheosia gnoma; assembly: GCA_905404115.1. Lineage (NCBI taxonomy): Eukaryota > Metazoa > Arthropoda > Insecta > Lepidoptera > Notodontidae > Pheosia > Pheosia gnoma. The sequence continues at coordinate 9,890,805 of FR989904.1, read as the reverse complement.
CTTGTAGGAAATAACCTTGCAGTAGTGCACCATTGTAATACTATTATAACCCTTGCTAGCTTTTCAATGTGGGTACGTGAGTGCTTAATTTCCGAGTTTAGTAAGCCTTGTCTATTTGCTTCATTAATTAAAAATACTTCCAAATATCAGGAAGCTTATTTACTCTTTCAACTTCATAGTGAGTAGTATCTTCCTTTACGTACCTATAATAAAAAGTCATATGACCTGGCATTAGGAGACGATATAATATTTTTTTAAATATAAAAACAAGAAATAAAAGGATTTCTATTTTATTTATATATTTCCTTGCATTATAATACGATCGTGATTCAGGACATAGGACTAAATTAGTAATAAGTGGCTAATTGCAGCTAATTCTAGGACAGGTGAGAGTATTTTTTTTTTAATAAATTCTCCAGAGAACAGAGCCTTTTATACAATGGCATTTTTTATTTAAAAAAAAACAATTCTGTTATCTTTCGTTGTATATTTTCAAGACGTAATATCTTGCGTAAATTCCATTCATATTCACATAACCAGCCATTAACCGGCAGATCGTTCGCGGGCGCGCCGAGATTGCGCGCGAGTGGAGCTGCAATCACCTTCATATCTGCCCAAAATGTTTAAAATAATCATAGAATTTTGTACCTTACGAAGGTGATGTATAAGTTCAAAGTCCAAGATAAGGGATGGTATACCTGATGTGCTTTTGCATAACATTGTTACAACGTTCAAATTTCCAGCTACTGTTTAATAAGAATGAAAATTATATGAGAGAGAGTTTTTCGCAACTAAACAAAATTGTAAGGGGCAAAATATTTAGCATATAAATGCATAAAATATTCACGATGAGACGGCTAAGGCGCAGGCAGAGGGAGGCGTAACGAAGTAATCCAATGACAAAAGGGACAGGACCCTAGGAGACATCCAGATATTGCAAGATGTTTTCTCTTATACTATGTTGGAAAGAATGAGTTGCTATTAGCGAAAATAAATGAATAGCTGTGTGTCAAGTTTCATTTTACAATCTCAAAAGTAAATATACGCAACTTATGTTTTGTGTAAACTCCAATACAAGAAAATTTTGCACACAAACGCCAATTTCTAAACAAACTCACGAAATTAATATAGGGTTAGAGATGCCACATAACAGATCCCTGTATAGCTCATGCCGGCTGTGTCACGTTGCATGCAACCGACAATTTATTGCTCGTTCTCCGTCGCATCACGTCGCGGGATATTTCACGCGTGCCTTATAACAATACGTATCTCGCCGTTATAATTTCCTTGCCTCACGAGCACAAGAATATCCCCGCAAATTTAATAAAAATCCTAGGGAACTAACCGAGCAAGAAAATTTTCGCTGAATCGCAGCCCTTTAAGACGAAATCGAGGTATTTGTCGGATCGGTGGGTCTAAGCCGTCGGGGAGGCGGGGAGGGGGGATATTCGTCGCGAAACGAATTCAATTTGGATCATTCTTCTATACTATTATCCCGATTGAAGGTCTCTCCTCGCTGTCCCCACCCGAAATTGGATCGTCTTTTGCATAAAATGAAAATCGAATCGGAACTAACGAAATATCCACCGAATGGCTCCGTCACCCCGCGTTTTGATGAACGAGACCTTTTATAGAATTATGAACGGGGTTCCGGGGTCCGAGCCAATGTGCGGAAAGCGGGACACAACATTTATATTGTCCGTCATGCGTGAGTCCGACGAGGTTTAGGACGTGTTGAGCTGAAGTTGGCGCGATAATGTTGTGCGTGGATGGACCTGATAAGTAATATATTTCCACAGAGTTCCCTTTTTGTTTGGTAGCTTTTGTAAACAATCCTAATGTTAGAAAAATGAATGTGTGAGTTTGTAATTACATTATTTCACTGTGTATAATATGATGAACTGAGCTATCATCTGCCTCCGTCTATTCAATATTATTTCTACTGTGATCTTCTACTGTGATATTTCTTTAAAAACATTCTCATTACTCACTCTTTGGCTCATTAAGTTGGCTGGACCGATCGTATCCACTTTTTTCCAAAAATTAAGTCATATAACTCAATAGAGAGTATTCATACATCGTAGTCACGAGCTTACATAGCGAAACATAACTCATTCCGATACATTTATTTAGCAAAGCACTATTGAGTCCGCTTTTTTCGCTCAATAAATTAATTCATACATCGAGCGTTCATCCCAGCTCATTGCACAGGGATCTAATGTGGCAAGTTTATGGTATATTTTCTTCAACGCCGTAAAATCTTACACGTTTTGGATAAAACAACGGGTAAACTGATATAACAAACAAAACAGTGTACAGAAGTTCCACTTGTTCGAATTTTAAAATGCATGCATAAATAGTAACAAATAAATATTGCGAGACAATAAAACCAGCTGAACAGTCCCGAACTAAGCAACGCTTATTTGTTCTATAGCTCATCAAAGAGAGTTTGCCCCTACGGGGATTCAAAATCGGGTACTTCGGCACAGAAAGCAGGGCCACTACCAAACTGTGCCAATCGGATCATCAAAAATGATTGACCTGTGAGCATTGTATAGTATTATTTTCTGTGCTTGCCTATATTGTGACAATATGTTCTACCCAATGAAGCAACAGTTTCCGAAAGTAAAAAAGCGGCCAAAAATGAGGTGGGAACGCGATAACAAGGCTTGTTTATTCCGCAAACAAGGATCCGTGAACCGCATAATATCATCTCCTAGTTGTGTCTGCACCTGAGGCGTACCCAGACTACGTAATTTGGTGCCAAGGATCCAATCTCATATATGTAGGTACAGTTTCTCTAAGGATTTTTTCTCCCCCCTTGATAGCGAAATTGTAGAAAAACAAAGTAAAGTAGTTGCTTTACACCGCGTGTTTGTTGTTAAAGAAAACAAAACGGTTCTATGTTAGGTTATACTTGTATGCTCGTAGTGATATTTTTTCTTAAACGGACATCTTGGGTTGAAACTTTATTTTGTTGTGTGTAGCAGTTTCTGACATGTTCTATAGGATTTAGTCGGGTAAGTTTTGAGTCACATGTTCACATACGTAGAATAAGTGAACATTAAAAGGTGTCCGTACGCCTTTAAAAATAAATGAATTGGTCCAGCACATGCACTTCGTAAAACAAGATTTGTTCACACCTGGAAGATTTTAGATTTTTTTAATGGAAACCAGGCAATTGTGGGTCGGCTAGTACTTTTTTAAAGTATAGCTACTTTGTTTAAGATAACACCGATGTAATTTGTCTGGTTTTTGCGATAGGCAACCCTCAGTCATATTGTATCTCCACACAAAATCCTCGTAACACAAAAAGTGTAATTACGACTTATTGTGTGTTTTTCCTCATCCCCGTTTGCGAGCAAGTTTTGGTACTCATTAGGAAAATGTTACTTATTGGAAATAAACTACATTTCTATTAATTTGTCAGAATAATTTGGGTCAATCAGTACATTAAAACTCTATCTTTTAGGGGTTAGATGTGACATAGACCTGACACCAAACAGAATAGGATGCTTATCTGATTGCAATACGAGGTAGAGGGAATTGTTTTTATATATCTGAATTTTTTATTATTTATTATAAAGCGTATATATGTCATGTATGAAATTTAAAAAGCCATGGTTAAAAATTACTCGGAAGTCTCACATGACGTGACTTTGTATCGACTTAATGTTGTATGAAGTAATGTATTTAGCAGTCACTCCGCTGGTGACAAAAAACTAATGATCCGTGAACGGCGAGATACTTGGTAGGTACGACATACAAATTCACATGAGGGTAGCTGTGAACAAAACCTGCAGGTTATTCTTGTTTTATAAAACACAAAGATATAAGTATGTTTATTTTATATTTATATTATATGTTTATTAATTGATAGGTCGGGTAAGCTTGTGTTCTTCAAATAATATATAAGTAAGGAAATAATATATAAGTAAGGAAATATATTTTATGAGATGGCGTGCGTAATCTCTACATAGCTAGCTACATATGTTGAAACAGCGCAACAAGCAAGCTTCACACTTACTTAGACCCGATTAAAGACACAAAAATCTGTTTTCTAGACGACAAAATATATATTGATGTATCTAAACTAAAGTATCCATTATGTAATATTATGAAGACGTTAAAATTGCTAATCTCCGGAACTGTTACTTTGATTCTGACAAATGGTGTCTCTGATAGAAAGCTAAATCGCCGACTGTCGGGTGACATGTTTCATCACGTTATGACCATTCGGGGTTGAGCAGAGAAAAAGAAAAGGTCGCGCGGGCGGACCCGTGGGCAAAAGCTGGTTTATTTAGTATATGCTATTCTATATCACTCAAAATCATGACAACACTTCTTCTTTCAGTATCCAATAATGCACAAAGCATAAGGCCAATGTCCCATACCATTATCTCCCCTTAACACTACTTTATCGAACAAAAACCTTACCCAATTCAATCGCTAGACTTCATAATACCCCGTTAGAATGACCCAGCCTTGCATAGGTTACTAACGATGGTATCCAGAACCAGGTTATATGTGAAGCTGAAGCATGCAAAGTTCGTCCCTACTGTTGTCATCATAAATTTCAAATTAAACGCGGAAGATAAGGTTGTCGGAATGCAGAGCTTATCTCGTATAGGGTTCAAGCGTTCTCGCTAATTATCGAGTGGAAACACTGGGGGTTGGCAAGGATAAGCTACCGGCAGACGCTGTATTAGGTAACGAGTAAAAAAGTTTCATACTTTTCTATAGTCTTCCTTCCTAGTCTTTCCACAATTGGTATTGGGTTCGAGTTTATAATTTTATTCGAGTCCAATATCTATACATCCTATTAATGTGACTTCCAATATATAAATCCAATAACATCCTATTAATGTGACTTCCATTACACGATGTGCGAAATACAAGATTTCATTTTGTGTATCATCTGATAATCACAACAAATCTATGATTTCAAACATAGCTACACTTGTATTATGAAAACCATACGAGTACAATAGCCTGGGGATGAAACACAGTAACAAAGACGAAGACGAACACCAGACAATTCGCATTGCGAAAAGGGCAGTAGTAGAACCGAGCGGCCAACGCTAGAACCATTAGATCGAGCTATCATTACATTAAACTGCATACCTATACATACCCAACACACTTACTCTCTCTCTCACACACACACACACACACACACACACACACACGCACACGCAAACACGCACGCATCAACATATATATTCACACATCTGATTTTTTTTTGTTTCATTAACTTTCTATCCCATCTACATGCTACTTAATCAATTCCTTGTACCCGTGTAATGCAATCTTTGTCGTTATCCCAGCTAACGAAGCTTCGCGGACCATGGCCGGGGTGGCCTCCCGGGGCGCGGGGAGGCGGATAAGAGGGTCGAGGTGGAACAGAGGTAATTAAAGGCGTTTATCTGCTTCAGGTGCCGCTAATTCTAGCGCAGATATGAAACTTCATGTTTAAACCATTCATTTTTGCTCTTTTCCAAATGATACCTCGGGGACAGTGGATCGTGAAAAAAGTGTTATCAGTAGCGTTTTATTTGAGTACAGGACGGTTAGGATCTTTCCAGACGATAAGCGGGAGCCATACTTCGATCTTCAAGAATATGTAGTTGTAATTTTTATGTATCTAGTTATAATAATGTGGCTTACACCAATATACTCAGTAAACAATTAGTATGTCACGTGATTCTTATTAAAAAAAAGAATAATGTATCTATACAAAAAAAATATAAAAAATAAGTTAGTCATTAAATTATCTATTTAAGTTTTAGTGTGTAGTAACGATAAAAGAATAATTTATATCCAAAGAGGAGGATAAGAGTAGGTTTCATAATTTCTTTTTCCACCTCCCATTAAAAATAGCATGAAAACTACTTGCGAGCATAAAAACAAACAGCTATTAATTTGCCAGTGCTGCTGGAGTACCCTGGCAAGCCGGAGCGCGGCATGCCACCTGGCGGAGTTAGCTGGCACCTGCAGCGCGCGCGCCAGATAAACGCTGCTAATTACATTTGTTGGCGCGGACGTGGTGAGCTAAATAGCTTAAAGCTGGGAATTTTACGGATTTCTTTACTGTACACATTTATGAGATAACATGATTTATATTATTTTTAGTAAGGACTTTTTAAGTTAATCTGAAGTTTAATCAGCTCACAAGTTTAGGACCAACGAGTATTAAACTCTCCGTGGTGCCTTACACCTGGACTTAGTCCAGCTGTAAGAGTCTTGCTTCTGTAGAAATTTGTCTACCAGATCTTTTTTTGTCTCCCGCTTTGCAATGGAGGAAAGTGGATAATTTTCTTCCAACTCCTCCTATTTTGATCTTTCGATTAAATTCGTACGGGTTCCAAGACAATTAACTTTATTCCGGGACTCGCCGAGGGTCAAACCTCGGTGTCGTTATTGAACACCACTGTAGATCCTGGCTTAAAGGAGTAGCAGTGGTGGGAGTGTGTGGCGGGCCTCTTCTAAGTCGTGACGCTCTTGTCAGAGCGGTCGTGGTCGTCATGTTTTGGTTTTGGGACTGGTGTTGCTTGCCTCACGAAGTCTCGCCATCTCTCCCTATTGGATGCCATCCTGGTGTATTTATGCAGGGGGCCACCAGTGGCAGACTTAATCTGGTCGGTCCATCGCATGGGCGACCTTCCACGTGGTCTGGTGCCTTCCACTCTGCCTTGTATAACTAACCGCTCTATGGAGTCATTTTCGCGCCTTGAGACGTGTCCAAAGAAATTAAGGATGCGGGCCTAGTCCCATTAAAAAAAGGACTTTTTAAGTAACTACTTAAGTTGGTATGTTGGTATACGTAAAAGCTATCTTTTAGTTATCCCAACATAAGCTGGTATACAAGGCTAGGTTAGGCTTTGATGACTTGGTTAATCTGTCCGGTTCGGTATTCCTTAAAAATCTTAGGATTTATCGTAGTTCGAGCTTTTACGGTAACAAATCGACCAATTTTATACAAAGAAAATTCGTATATTTACAATTTTTCACAAGAAAATTGCTTCGGAAGTAATGCCATTGCAAATTGATTAAAACTTCTTAAAATTTTGAGGATATTATGTTAAAATGGTATACAAACTGTTATTGCTTGGTTAGCACATCACAAGTTTAGTAACTTTATTAAATTAATCTCAAAAACACGCCGAAAAGTTTATCTATGCAAATATATACGTGGGCGATTAATATCTCCACTAAGCTGTGCCAAGAAACTGATCCAGTGGTTAATACCTCCAATAAAACCACCTAATCCTTGTAAAGCAGATAATACCACCGCCTGTATAACACGATAACAATCCCTTCTGGCTGCAGCAGACAAGCGACATTTTCCAGTGTTCTACTCACATATAATATTTTTAATTCATACGCGATTTGTGACTGAAATAATATCCATATAAAACAAAGTTATATAATACCATTTATAACTCAAGAACGGGTGGACCGAATTTTGGGATATTTGTTTTTTTATCTCGAATATTAATAAAACATGGGGAAAATTCACAATCAAATATAGTCAAGATAATTCATTTTCTCAGACATTTGATTCTGAGGCGTTATCAAGTTCTGCGGGACAGCTAGTAAGAATTAAAAGCAAAACTCAAATACGCTATAAGTATCTCATAGATATGAATGTTGTAAATAGCAATTTTAAAACCTTAACTAACCAAGTAAACGTTTATACACCGAACTATTCAATTATCCTACGACAATTCACTCCGATTAAATCTTAAATTAAAAGTCGCTCGATTGCAATTCGTTTTTCATTCAAACGCGAACACCACCGCAGAATACATAATAGCGACCTAGCGTCATCTGTATTTTAATAGTAACATATTTGTAGTCGACATGCCGCTCACGATATGGCAATATTGCTTTTTGATGACAATGATTACCATAAATTTATGCTCACATATAATAATATCAGCCCTTTTAATGTTGGGCACGGGCCTCCCTCTCCATGTGAGGGGAATAAGGCCATAGTCCACCACGCCAGCCTGGTGCGGTTTGGCGGACTTCATACGTCTTTCCAGGTGTTCTCTCAGACATGCAGGTTTCCCCACAATGTTTTCCTTCACCGTTAAGCGAGTGATAGTCAGGCAGAAAAAGAGATTCGCACATCAAATCCAGAAATCTCAGAATGCGAGCCAGGGATTGAATCTGCGATCCTTGTTACCGAGGCAATCGTTTTACTTACATGGCTATCATTGCTTCTGGTTTACATATCATGTGCGTAATTTTCTAACATTGCGCGAGTTGGTCTAAAGTTTTTAATGATAGGCCCTAAGCCTACCATTTATATTTAAATATTAAACACAAAGATAGCATATATGTCAAAGTCATGTAGCGGTTAGAATACCATGTGATGTTGTACAATGAGAATTCACGTCATGAATCAAAGTGTTTGAGTTCGAATCCCAGTGGGGGCAAATTGTTCCTTGACCACTAATTATTGTACAATATTTACCGAGTCATGGACTAATTGGATCGTCCCAAGTCTATTGTACGGTACACATAATACAAGCGAGGCATAGTTTGGAATTGTAGAGCTGATGTGTTCGTTTACTGATATTTATTTATTGCTAGCTGTCCTAGCGAACTTCGTACCGCCTCAGAATCTAATTTATGAAATTTTTTTTTTATTCTTTCCCACGTTTAATAGTTTTCTTCTATTCGGGGCGGAGCTAAATTAAAAAAATCTAAGATCATAAAAAATCAGCCAACCCGTTCTTGAGTTATAAATGGTGTAACTAACACGACCTTGTTTTATATATATAGATAGATTATTTTATCCGATCGTTAAATAAATACTCTTGAAAGAAAGATAAATAAACATGCCATCCTCTCGTATATTTCTCGATTTTCGTATGCAAACATAATTAGTATAAAACCCTATTCCATTAAGGTATATCCCCGAAGAATTTCCCAACGGATCATATTTAATTCAGAATATATCCAAACAACGTAATCAAAAACCAATACACAGGGAGCAGAGATCCAATTACCATCTCGAACAGCATCCATACAAGATGCTGCGTGTCCCCGAGCTCACTTATAATTCATGTTAAGTTAAATGATTTCCACTCAAACATACTCCTGAAGGAATCCACTTGATTTCCTTAATTTATGAATAGTTACTTCAGTGTAGTGCTTTACTATATTTACCACAATTTACTACTAAAACTTGTCCACAAATTGTTTGATAGAATTTGTAAGTGCTATCTGTCAGATGTGTTGTAGATAAGGTTTATTAGCAAGAGGAAAAACAGGCCCTCAGTAATATATCCGTGTTCTGACTGACGGACCGGTCTCGCTAGTTGCCCAGCACCGAGCAACTAAAGATTAGAAGACGTAGATGCGAAATCAACTCCTATCTCAAATTAGTTATCATATTACTCAATGAGGCTTTCAATTTGGCTCACATAATATTTTGATTAAAATCCTTTATTCAGTCTCACACAATTAATCTGCACCCTGTCCCGACTATCAAGACAATCTACTCATGATTTATATCGTCGTGGTAATTTCATTTGCTCGATACGATAACGTACTTTGTGGCCACTACCACGGGTCTATTACTTAGTACTCGAGTGATATATGAGCGACATCGGAATTGAACACGGTACTGCTATATTGTCGTTAGTAAAGGTTAGAGGTTAAAGAATCTTTAAATATAGCAACTTTCCTTCAGAATTTAATTTACGGTTACATGGGAATTTATTGATTACATTTTTAAGTAACATACATAGAGAGAGACAGTGTTTTATTAGAATGCACATTGAACGAGGCTGATAATGTTAAATGGAATTATTTAAAAAATGAGATACAAAGCTTTTTGAAACAATAAGTGTGATATAAAAATGTATTACGTCTGTTTCAACATCTGCATCAGCGCGTATAATCACAATTTTAGCTCCATATCAGGTAGGCAAATACTCAGTATATTAATAATCATGTACCAACAACCATGTTAATTTTAATAAAAATTCTGGTATACCAGTGTGTCAAAGAGCTAGAAATTTTAAAAAGTAATGGAAGAAGAAGAAGAAGATAATTTATAGTAAGGACGACATCGTGCCGCACGCACCCACAGTCAACCGACGCAAAAACAGCGGGAAACCATATCAGACGCAAATCTACTCCGTTCCTATCATTTGTATCGACCAAGTAAACCTTATGCATACCTAACGAGTTTCTATTTGTCAACCGTTATCTGCACTGATTGCTCAATCTCTTTGGAAATGACTGATTTATTTACTTTGTTAAATCACGTGCATTGCTAAAGGTTCGTAGACAAAGTTTGTTCTATAAGAAGTTAACCTCTAAATTTGTGCTGTTCGAAAAGGAACTTTGTCTATAAACATAACACAGCTAAAATCAAATGTATCAGCTGGTAATGCTGAGTGACACATGGTAAACGTATACTTAACATATTGGCTAGGAAATTGGAAATAGCAAAGGCAATAAATCTGGATATAATTGACAATGCAAGGATTAAGTTAAATAAATTTATTTTAAGGAATCGAGGAATCATATTCTAACTACTAGCACAATATAGTACAAGAGATAACATAGGTACCTACAATATGTCATTAATGATACCGCGCTAACTTTTGAATCTAAAGTTAGTCAATGAACAACAACTAAAAAGCGGTACAATTTTACAGGAATCGGTACATAGAATTAGTACCTAGTTAAAGATATTGTTTCGGGTACGCGGCCAGCGCGGGTTACTTATCCGTGAAAATCTATTCAACCCTTAGTACAAACTACGAAGCTTAATGTTACGCCGGGTTTCTGCTGAAAGCGGAATTGTTTTATAGAATTAAGCACTTGTAAGACTACAGACTACTACTACATGCCGTAACGTTGATGAATGGACATTTTGTTGAATCATCGTGAGGGTTTCAAAGTGAAGGTATAAAAATGCAACAGGTTGAAATCAATAAACGCCAAGAGCGGGCAGATGACAAGGACATTCAATAATAAAAGGGACTGAAGGGGCCATTTTAAGATCTCTTTTGCCTCGTAATAAAGTAATATCGCTCAAAGAGGAACTGTACCACAGGAGCCGTCGTCGGAATCACGGCAGTCATTAGGGCCAATCAAATAAAGTGGTTACAGTCCCACGAGTGCCCGCCGAACACACGTCGCTGGCTCTCGTACACTCGCGTGGAATAACGGGACTCAACTGTACAATAATAATGTCAGCATTGTACTGTATATGTATGTCACATATCCTAAATGTCATTGAAGTGTGAGCGAAGATAAAACTTACACCTAAGTGATTACTTTTGTAGCGAACGGTAACATAAGTTACGTTACGTTTAGTTAGGGACTCGTTATCATAATGTTAACGCTTGAAGAATTTATGGTGTGAAATCGAGTGCATGATGTGTTCCAAATTAGAATTTGTGTACAAATGCCAAAAAGAAATGAACTTTTAATACAGACGGATTTTTTCCAAAGTAAATGTAAAACATTTCTCACTGCTGTGTTTTCGTTTATTATTGAAGACATTAACAGCATACATGACTTATTTGCAGCACGTCAGTTCTGGTAAAAATATCGCGTGCAGCTCATATAAATCGTTCAAGCTACGCGTGCAAGGGGAAACCCAATTTGTGACATTAAATTAAGCCGGGAATCTTCCCACGGGAGAGCCGGCAATCTTCATTTTCATAAGAGTATTTTTAGATTGGAACGGATAAATTCGCGTGTTTCATATCTCATGTGGTTGGTAGATTTATAAAATGTTATCACAAGCGATATTTTGAAAATTACTATCGAATGCAAAACGTGCGAAACGAGGATTCATTTAAAAACTTAATGATTTACCTGAAGTGTTGAATTTATTTACGCTTGCGTACAACAAAAAATATGAACCGAATCAGGATAGCAAAAATTCGGTTAACATTAAAAGTGCCTCTCGCAAAGGGAAGTAATGAGATTTTACGTGACAAAGGGTTAAAAATAATATCATTACTTTGTATTATAATTAACGTAAAGCATAACTCGGTAAATGTAATTGCGTAAATCCGTTGTCGGGCTACAAAGTGATCCCGGGCGTATTGTCGCCGCTACGCTCCGATGCGCTACGCCACGGGACCCGGGAATCCGGGTAAAATTTCCTTTTTAATCGTCACTACGCCGCAGTGACCTCGGGGCATTTATTTAAACGCAGTTAGAGTTAACATGGTACATGTTTTGTAGAACGCGGTAGGTGACAAAATAAATCTACTATGTTATGTCCCATAACATACATTTTGGATTGTGATATTCAAATCAATATAAGTTAGTTAGTTGTGTGTGTTGCTGAAATTGTTCTATTATAACGCGCAAGCAAATCTGTCTGCTCGTGTTATTTGATTATGTTCTGTATGAAAATAGTTTGATTGCAATGCTACTTTATGTACCTACCTAAAACCGTGTTTCATGTTATTGTGTCGTTGTATGTTATACCAAACACTATCTATATAAGACCTACCAACAGGGTCCCACATTGCATATTATGTAAACGACCAGCCGATATGCTGGTTATCTACAACCGCTATACCTACTGAATAAGCTGCCACCGAGCTAGAAGTGACAGCCTTACCCGGTCGTGGCGGTCGGCCCATTAGGACGTGCTCACCTACAAATGCCACATAACCCCAGTGACATGGAGTGTCAATACTCGACAACAATGGCGCGTCAGTAGAAACAGAAGGCTGAGGAAGTGGATTTCGTTAAAGCTTCTACTACCTAATAACTTTACTGTGGTGTGGAAGGGAAATGGAAAACCATCGCACACTATTTAATTAATTTATGGATAAAATTCAAAAGAGAAACGCTTAAATTTCGAAGAATTCTATTATGATTGACAAACATAAAGGCAAAACTGTTGTCATATACCGCGTTTTATCCTAGCGCCGCACGGCGGCTCAGGTCGGCTTCCCACCGGCCGGGGCCCTGTAAATTTATAAATCAGCGCGAACGCACAAATTTGCATACCAGCCGCACGTGCTCGTTATTTATCGCAGCAAATATTGTGCACATTATGCCGTATTAATTGCATTTTATACTTAACCCGGGGAATGTGAGAAATATTGGACATGGTGTGTTGCCCCGGGGAACTGTTTTTGTGTCGATTCGTTTGAGTAATATGGCCATTTGCGTCAGATAGAACATGTATACGAGGGTATAAACGCGTTAAATGTTAATTTATCCATATAAAATAAAAGTAACATTTATATTTTCAAGTACTAATAACAATACCTAACTACAATAACTAATAATTAATTCATTATCTTGAATATGAATACAAGTGCTGGAGTCTTAAAGATCATTTTAGTTAAATATGACGTCATTTCTCAGTATTCCAAGTCCAAGCGCCACTATTCCTTAATTTCAAAAAGTTGTATTTGAAGCATCAAAACTAGCTTTGAACGAGTCTACCGAATAAGCGCGGCCATTACAACTGTCTCTCTCTATCTAAAGCCATTTTTAAAGTCTACCTTATCGAAAACTGGGGTTCGTTAGTATATGGACCTGCACGCTGCCTACAACCCAAACACCTTTATAGAAGACCTAACACAACAAGTGTAAACTATTGAAACAGGAATTATTGATGAAGATCATTTAAAGTATAAAAATAATTTAACACTATTTAAATATTAACCTGCTTTATATTGATCAAACAAAAGTCAGTTGCATTGCTAATACTATTATAGTGTATTGTGGTACCATTGTAAATAAAGAAAATCTTTTTATATATAAAATATTAGATTGTTTCTATTAAATTTGCCTAAGGTTGCCCAGCTCTGATCCAATTAGATACCATTTTCACATGTAATAAAATCAATATGAGCAACATTCCCGCACACACCGTTCTCCACTATGATTATAAACTAAAACTAAACTAAAGTACAACCAAGCTCCACAGATTATGCAATAAAAACGATAAGAAACACCAATTGTCTATGTTTAGACGGCGAAGGCGCACTAAAACCTTATTTTATGTTTATGGCACCCATAAACCGAGCTGTAACTGATTAAGCGAGAGCTGTGATTAAAATTGGTTTTACTTACAAACAGTGGAGTTTCATTTGGTTACATTTGGATGTAATGTAATGGGTCTATTACGATTAAAAGCTTTTAATACTTTATTTAACCATTTTATCTGTTTGTAAAACACAAATTGGTTATCTTTGAACTGTTTAAAAGTTTTACAGAATAAGAATCAGTTCAACAGCCACCCACAAATAAATTCAGACGTAGCGGAGCCAGTAATATGATCAATAAGGACGATTCAGTACAAGAGTTTGATTGCTTTGATTTTCAAACAATCACTACAGAATTATTTAAAGAACCTACAGTGTCGACTGCATTTGAATTGGGAACGACTTAAATAGTGCCTTTAAATAAACTCCTCTTCAAAGTTCATATAATTAGATTAGCTTGTTTGACATTCATCATAGGCGTGAAACCAAATATCTATAAAAGCAATTGTCTGCACGATTTTTAGCATCATTCCCGTGTCTGTATATTCCAAGATTTGTCCGAATCAATGACTCCGGTGTTCGGACTTCATACGGGCTCCGATATCGCCGCTCGTATAATCCACACTCTTTACTTACGAATCGGGAAAAGGCGGGCCAGAAACAAATTTCCGCGGGGCCCTAACGAGCGCCGACCGTCATTTAATCAGGCTCAAGTGTTGATGCGATAGCTACACCCGACGTTCTTCGACGTGTCGAAATCTATCATGAAATAACCATTAGCTATCTCGCTCTAACACTCCACAGAGAACCGAATGAGAGGGTCCGCCATCTTAATCTGAAGACAGGAAATAACCAGTTCCGAGCGGCCCGTGCCGGACATATCAGGACTTTTCCGTATTTCAGACGGGTCAGTACGGTTCGGTTAGAAGTTTATAACGTGATGCAGACGATCAACAATTGGCAGCTTATTTTGGTTCGAAATTCAAATTCAGCGCAGAAAAGTATAAGTACCTACAATACATACTACATACACTACATAGTACACAAGTAACAAAATTTGTGTAAAATATTTGAACAGGATTAACAGTAGGATATAAAGATAACATTCCAAAAGAAATAAATAAAATTATTAGACATTTAAAAAATGACACCCTGAGCGCACGGCCAGACACTATTGGGTCCCCTTGTTTAAAAACAACAAATATCATTTATACAATTATGCCATACATCAACATGATCCATATAACTTACTGATTCACCGATTAAATTACACTATTTTAGTTATATATTCCATTAAATTGTAATGCCGTTATCAGTGACTGAGGATATATAATTAGGCTTTATACGGAATGCCAGACAGAAACCAACCAGGTGAACTAACCTCAATCATTAGCTTCAGCACAGTATTTTTTACATAACAAAACGTTAAGTTAAACGTGTTTCATCCCGCCCACACCACAGATGTCATTAATAAGAATGACAATATCAGTATGACGTTACGATTACGTTAGAAGTTCGTACTAGGCGCAAATATGTTATTACGTAAATCGTTCGTCTACTTGACCCATAATGTGAAGTGAGGCTCGGACATTTTCACAAGCCGCCTGACTTTAAGCAAGGCTAGTTAAGCTTATGTAGTGGAAAACTCCTTAATTGTAATGGCACGGACTTTCGCTTTGTTGTGCTTGTCGTTCGATGGTATTTGGTGAGTTTTCGTGTTGTTAGCAAGAAAGTTTGGTCGCAATTGGGAAGGAGGGAAATTAATCCCGATTGAAGTTAAAGCTTTGGACTATTATAGTTTTCCGAACTAGACTAGGACTTTCAAGGGTCAAACTCTTTGAGCTAAGACTGTGCGTTCAATTTCTTAATAATTTATGCAGGAATCGCAATTGTTATGTAACGATTAGATGCATCCACGGAGGTTGTAGTCAGAGTACATCGCGAACACACAAGTTGTTAT
This sequence comes from Pheosia gnoma, assembly GCA_905404115.1. Taxonomy (NCBI): domain Eukaryota; kingdom Metazoa; phylum Arthropoda; class Insecta; order Lepidoptera; family Notodontidae; genus Pheosia; species Pheosia gnoma. Next base: position 9,874,848 of record FR989904.1, on the reverse strand, counting down.
ATATTTATTACTAGCCGTCCCGGCGAATTTTGTACCGCCTTATAATCAAATGTATGAGGTATAAATTATCTTTATTATTATTTTTAGCGATTTTTTCCCATGTTTTAATAGTTATTCTGCAATTCAAGGTGGAGACCAATAACAAAATCTGAGATCATAAAAATCACCCCACCCATTCTTGAGCTACAAATGGTGTAACTAACAAAACTGTATACTTTATATATATATATATAAAGTATATAGAAGACATTGGTTATTATTGTTATTAATTCATTCACAAAAACCAGATTAACAGGATGAAGAATAAAATTTGGCATTTGCTAGGATGTTCACATATATTGCACGAGTCAGTAACGCCAGATCATAGTCCCGATGATCAAAAAAATATGCCATCGAGGCCATCAACTTTGTGACTCTCGCTATGCTATCTCCATGTTTTATTCAAGGCGGTGGCGGGAAGGCCCGCGGTTCACATACGTGGTAGTACTTAAATTCACCCACGTACCACTGTGCAATTAAATATTTAAATGACTGCGCCAGAATGAGTTTTAATTAGATAGTACGCTCGGCCTTCGTAGGCGATAAGAGTTGAGGTACAGTGGGAGCGATTTACTATTAGAATTAGGACTAATATATTGACTGTTCTTCATTCACATATTGACATGACCGGTTAATGGAATGTTTGGTTTATTTTTAGAAGTATACTTGCTTGATAGTTAAGTTAGAAGAGTTTATTTTTTGTTTCGACCCGCCGTAGTAGATTAGTCAATGAACTTGCCTTGATAACTCTTGAGTTCAGACAATCAAATGCAAGTAAGTATAATAATGAAAACAATTAACTCATAATTACCCAGTGTGCTCACGCCTCGCGCTCGTTAGTCGGAGTGCAGCGGTCACTCGTCTAATTACTCTCACTCGCCGTTTTTGTGGCAAGCTCTACTCGACTGGATTTATTTGGGGCAATAGCGAAGTTTATGTCATACCGTCTCTAGGGTGCTTAGAAGGTCCATTTGTTGTGTTAGACTTCAGAATCAGGGGTGCAACGTGTAATAAGTATTGTTTAAGATTAATTATCTTTTTGATTGTTTTAGATAAACTCTGAAGTTCAGTTATTTGTAGCGATCTTGTATCAATAGGTTATTACGTTTTAAACATAGCTGATTATAAAGCAATTATGGTAAATTTAAGCAACGTTTGTTTATTTTGTATTTTAACTAAGTACCAAGTCGGTAGTACAACTCTAACTGATAAAAGAATGTATAATGATAAAATAATATTATCAAGATAACTTTATAGCTTTCTCACAATTTAAACGATCTTTAAGGACGGCAAGATCGTAATTCGAGTAAATTTACAAAAGAGATAAGTAAATTCAAAAGATTTACAGCATCGTTATTATGAAAGAGCCACCCGTTGTCTCTATATCTTCCAGTTTTATTACACGAAACTATTTATAATAAAATAAAAGGATTCTTTTTAAAAGGTATCGAATGGGATTACGGCCCAGCGGATAGTGTGGAGCTCCGAAAAAAGAGTGAGGTAACGCTGATGTGGTACTGATATATGAAGCGATTATTTGAATCTCTTTTTGAGCTAAACGTTCTTTTGGTGACCAGAATACCATGTGCGATTTCTACCATTTTCACACATTCCCTTCCGTTTATTCCAAGGGGCTCTGAGCTACCAAGATTCTGATCTATAGTTTAGCTAGTACTACATCCACCCTCATTAACCGAGGAAATTAACTTCTTAATTTCTTTATTAGAACGGTTTTAAATACACGCGTTTCTCTGAGCCCGAATTCGCCTACTCGGAGCTTTGAAAGAGATTTGGTTTTTTCTTAATTCAATCCCCCGTAATCCCTGCGACATCTTTCTATATCCTGATATAAAAAGATACGTAGTTCTATCAAATAGTATGTATGTTCAATATCGGTTTCTTTTTATTCAATTGCAAAATGTTAAGGATTTGATTTAAATATTTTGCTAACGATGGTACATTTTAAACTGTTGTTATAAAAGTGTCGTTAGGAGATACAGATTCATAAATAAGTTATTTTTTTTAAATATTTGTAAGCTTGCTTGAATTATTCCTACCTGAACCGATAGGTTGGATTTTTTGCCATCTTAAGGAAGTGAGTATGTTTTCACATACAATAGATTCCACTCCCACGCATGAAGGCGCCAGTGGCGTGCGCACAGCAAATTCAATTAAAAATGCAAATGCTCCCGCATGGTGCACTACACAGCTAATAAAAGGAGTATCCTGGTAGCCTTAGATAGCTATCTGCTCATCTTGATTTATTGGTGTGAAGTTAATGGGATTTGCTTGTTCGAGTATTTTTGTGACTATACCTTATGTTTTGCAGTTGTTAGATAAGCAATCACAAAACGAATAATTAGTGTACCTGCATAATATATGTTATTTAAAACATTCGAAATCGATATCGGAAACGGAACGGAACTGGCAAACTGGATTACCGGAATCGCTATTATAATTTCCGAATTTATTTATTTTCGATGTTTCTCGATAGAAACACTAATTCGTTTTTCCAAAAAGTTTCCTTTGGAAAGGTCGTCGGGAGCTGATTCCGATATCGATTCCGAATAATTTAAAATAACGCTCCTGTACAATAAACATGCCCATGGGCACTCTTAATAATCTACCCATTAAGTAAATTTTATTGGCAAGGCGACGACGTTGGATATCTATCACCTTTTCCCCATGACACCGGCGATCTGAGATCTAAACAAAACATTCCTTTTACTGATACTCCCACGCAAGCTGGCTGGATGGAATCGAGATGCGGTAAGATGTTCTTAAGCTGCTGCTATCTAAAGCACGACTACCTATACACTTATTTGTTTTTAAACATTCGTTCATAATACTAAGTAACTGAAATGGTTTCTAATTTTACAGATTTTATCGCGTGTATATTATGTTTTTACGTCCTCCCTACGTGACCATGGTTGCTGTAAAGCAGCCGAATCGTTGGAATTTTACGTTTCCAACGATTCGGCTGCTTTACAGCAACATAATATAACATGCGATAAAATCTGTAGAATTAGTTTTATTTCAATGTGTATTATTCGTGTAAATATAAGAAATCAATATGTTTTCTTTAAGATAAGATTCCTTAAAAAATCTATTATATATTTTTATATATTTTTTATTCTGTTCGTCAGTGAACGTTTCAGGAGGGCTGGATGGAATCTGCAATTTATTTTCAAAATTAAGGGATACAATGTAACAGACAAAAGACCGTTCACAGGTTAACCTTGAAGCAATAATTTCATCCCACCCTCTGGTGCGGGCTATAAATACCTACCCGTCAGCTGTGAACTCACCGCGGCTATTAACGCGCCGATGACAAACAGATTGACTGCCTGTTTACACAACGTAATTGAGTCGACTTTCGATACGTGTGAACTGATCACGGTAATGTGTGAGCGAGATGCGATGTGTTGAAGGCCGCGGCTTTGAATTGTTATTGTTAAAAGTTGTGAAGCGGGTTGATTTAATGTAGAGGAATAAAATGATAGCATTACAGGAGCGGTGATAGCTAAGTGGGTAGAACGCTTGCCTATGTAACAAGAGACGTCAGTTCAACGCTCGTCCTGCACAAATGGGATTCCTGGATTTGATGTGAGAATCTCATGTTCAACCATGGATTATCACTTGCTAAAGAGTGAAGGAAATTATCGTGAGGAAACCGGCATGTCTGAGGCAACCCCTTGAAAGACAAACTATTAATTATTGACGCTTGATATTTGAGTAATCAATCCCAGGCTGCTCTAACTCACTATCCCGAGACATTCCTTCCAAAAAATCATAAAAATTATCCAAGATATTCACATTATTTTATAAGCTATCACCATGCCTTTCTACGATTCGTTCATTGGATTTCATACAATGTTCATAAATATTTCCATTGTAATCGTCGAAAATATAAGGTAACTTTAGCTTGACCACAAAGCAATTCCATACATCCCAGGTCAAGTACAAAGGTAACTTAACACCGGTCATTGTAACCGCGAATGTAGAGATCTCTACATTCGTGTCATGTTACATTACCTTTTATGTGGATGTCTTTATGATAATGGTATGGGAGACATTTTTATATTAGACTTTACAATGGCTGTTTTTAAAGAAAATTCCATCCACTTCTTATTGAAAGTGTTTTGATATAGCTCTATGTAAACAGAGTAGTAATATGCGCATAAACGCGGCGTAAGTATACTTTAATCCGTAGTTACACAATTATTTAGATATCCATTACTGCTTACTCAATGAGCACATTTGAAAGGCTAGTGTAAATCGGCAATGTATTTAACGACAAGCAATCTAAACTCAATATGGTGTTTCGCAGAAGTGCCATATTTTGGCGTTGTTAAGTCGACGTGCTAAGTCCATTGGTTTGAAAAACCACGCTTTAGTTCGAAATCTAAAATGGAAGAGAATATAAAAAAGATTATCTGTTTACATAAATTAACTAAATGTGTCAAGCTAAATAAAAAATAAACGTGGGCGAAATCACACGTTTAAATACTCATAACAGAATCCTTTTGAGGTTTAAATCAATAAAATACTTTTCGAAATTGCATTTAAAGCGTATACGTTTACTAGAAACAAGACACTACGAATGGGTGGGCTTTATTTATCTCAGCCAATAAAACCTTATAGCGATGCTCTATTTGACCAATAATATCGATTTCCATGTTAATGCTGCTATTATAAGACCCGTTGCATTGGCTTTTTATTGAATATTACTAAAATGTGTCATCAGATGAATGACATACTTTGAACTAACAATATTGGGGCTGGGCTTCAGAACTTAGTTTCAAATACACACCACGATCCCTTGTTTATTGGTCAGACAAGTCCCTAATTATAAGGTAATTTTCGAAACACTTTTAATACCTTCAAAATGTTTCAAAATTGTCACACAAAAAAGCTGGTTTAATTTAATTCGACTGCCAACCAGTTTAAATATAAGAACACCAAAACACAACACTCCAAATACGGCGAGCGCATTCGACGCCCCATTATTATTCGGCAAAAAACCGGTTCAAAAATCCATCAAAGTGTCATCAGCAAACTTATCCCCAACACGTGTACACAGCGGTGTATTCCGAAAAAAAAAGTTTAAATAGGTGTCGGCCAACTTTGCATGAGGTTCGGGTTCTCAACTTGGGAATTGTTTGCCTTTGGCATTGCAAATAGACGAGGCAATAAATCGATTAGACATTTTATTACGAAACTTGCTTGATGTTTGTATAGAAGTGTAGTAAAGTTGGAAGGTTATCGGTTGAAAGTTGGTAACGATGTATTCACTTTCCAGGGGAGGGTCCGCTGATGAAGTTAACACAATCATGGAAAACTCGAGCCGTAAAGTGCGACGGCGTTAATTAATTTTATTATACAATAGCTCATTCACTCCAAGAATACGCTTTAAATAATGTGAATAAGCTCAAGGATTGTTCAAATTTGAATTTATTATGATCCTTACATTATTTTAGTAATTACCTCGTTGATTGTTAACTCAAAACTGCGGGCCTCGTTTTATTACGAAAGAGGAACTTTATGGTTGCTGACGGTAAACCTCTTAGCTGAAAATAAATTCACAAGGTATCTTAGATAGCACTGTCACAAATTAAAAAGAAGCAAACAAAACTGCCAAGCAAGAAATATTAAGCAAATTCCTTTTTAAAAATCTCTGGAAATACCATCCCAACCTTTTAAGTTATAAAGTTCTTTACAGGACTTGAAGGTGTGCTGGCAATATTCATGAGGGGGTCGCCGTCGCTGCAAGTGGAAAAAATGACAGTCGCGTAGCGGCCATAAAGCGCACCTGCCGCGCCATCGGCGAGTTCGCGCCAACTTTCATATCACACAAGTTTTTTTCCCCTAAACCTTAACTACAGTCGGATGTGAGTAGCTCTTGGTACTGTTGATTGTTTTGATACTAACTAGTATCAACCTAAAAATCCAATCTACCAATGGGGGGGGGGGGGGGTGTAATTACAAAAAAACTTATTTAATACCAATAAAATATTTTTATTTACAGATTACACCGATCAAAGACAGCTTTATCTACCATAAGCATACACTTTTACAGCACTCTACCTTTACTAGACAAATATAGTCAAAAATGTAAAAAAAAAATAGTTAAATGCATAGCCCATAATACGAGTAACCACTAGTAGGGTGGTACAAGTTGGCTGACGCGTGTTGCGACAATTTGTCTTCCAAGCAATATCCCGCAAATTACTCACCGCACTGATTCCGTTGTGCCTTTACTTCGCACTTTGTCATCATAAGATTGACGATCACCGGAGATCTAAACGTGTTATTTCACACACATATACACGAAAAACACCTTTGATTATACAACCCAAACGCGTTCTAGGTTTAGAAGTAAAAAATATTAAACATAGACTACTTACTTTGTTTCCTAATTCACGTGTGAAAATATTTGAATAAGTAATCGTTAAAAGGTATTATTAGAATATTCGCAACATATATTCTGCTATAAATTACCTTAGGCAAAAGGTACGAGCCACGTAGTTAAAAACGTTACGAACAAAAGGATACCTCTAAAAACTCGATCCGTAAAGTCAACAGAACCAAGTTTGAGAACTTATTACACCCTACCTAAACATTCGCGTTACAGAGACAACACGAAAAAATAATGAAAGCATAACAAGAGTTTATACCACTTTAGTTTAAATAAACAGCGTTCTGCTCCAAAAATCCTTTAAATACTGTAAATAACGCTTCGCTCCCCTCGGTACAGCCCCCGGTAAAAACATATAACTCGGGGGTACCGCTGGAGGTCTGCCATCTCTGTCTGTTTCGAATGAAAACAATCAAATGGTGCAGATTCAACCCTTTTTGCAGCTAAAAAAGATTGGATTGTATTTGCTCGAAGTTATATTCATGTGGGTTGACGACATAGCTTTGTATGCTGAGGTGACAATGCCTCGCATTGGTGTAAATTAAGTTGAACGAACGAATGAATAAACTTCAGTAAGATAGTGACAACCTTTGTTATAACTCAGTGATTTTTTTTTATTTAATAACGCCTTCAATTAGTAGGATTTTTTCAATAAGCTACCACCATCAGACAACCATACAAAAGTATATAGCAACATTAAATCTGAGCATTAAGAGTGCATTCACCTTAATCCGGACAGCGTGTCTGATATGTGACAGTATCTTGCAGAGATCCGAGCGAAAGTACCGCCCAAACCGTGTCGGGATGAACCGGGGCCCCGCGCGGGTGGCCTCGGCCCCGGGACCGGTCACGCGGTAGGGGGTTAACAAATTAAATTACGTAAAACGAATCAATGTCCACCGTTTAGTTCGTTTAGTGTAAGAAAGACGGGGACACAAAAAGTTGTCGTGACTTGTGGACGTTTTTTTTTCGAATTACGTCTCTGTGATATCCTTCTGGTTCGTGTTCGTGGCTATGGTCTGATTATTACCACTAATGTCCACCAGATAAGGTAGACGAAGGTGGAATATTCAAATCAATTATGTATTCATTTATTAACATTTGGAAAACTAACAGAACCGCTGTCAAACGGAAGCAGTCAGGATTTCCTTACTACAAGCATACATAATAAAATCGTACAGATTTATCGCCTTTCCAACCTTACCCCACGGCCGTAGATCAGAGACACATATTCAGAGATATAGACACTGTTCTACTCTGATCAACACACACAGAATAGACCCATCAACAACACTCAATCATAATCATAAACACGATCAAAAGAAAATCACCCATCGCTTCAACGTATGCAAAATTTTACTGGCAAAATACTCTCCCGGGAAGCGGGACCCCATCCAATCTTTCCCGAAGCAACCTTGCCATCGTTCCCTGAAATATGGGTTGTAAGCCCCCGGGCCGCGCCGCGGTATGAAATAATAATATCAGATATGACGGGAAAATGGCTGATAAAGGTGCTTTCCATCGGTTGCTATCTATGGGGGTTTGACGATGATAATGTGGGGCGAGAGCTGGGTAACAAACACTCTTTGAAATACTCTTATAACTTTTTTTTAACGATGGCTCTAAGAGATGAACCTATTTTAAAAAAATACTGTGTCAATACACATATAATTTATAATAGTGTTTTAGAATATTTATTAATGCTTAATACTCAGGATACAATAAATCAATGAATTTTCGCATGTCGTTTACATAAAAATGTTATAAAGGTTTCCTTGACTTCAGAAGTGTTTGTAAAAAAAGCTTACCTAATTTACCTTCAAATAATTTCGTTTATAGCCAAATATTTAGGTGAATACCACAAAACTTTTCTCAAGCTGTAAGTGCTTACTGATCTACGTGTGCAAAACTTAAATTAAACATTCAAAAGTTTTCAAATAAAACCTACTCAAGTTAACGCCTAATAGATTTGAAAATTTTGAATGTTCCGTAATTATAATTATTGCACGAAAGTAGGAAACAAGAATAAGCTCAATAATTTCCATAGAAAATACGTAGAACGTAGCATTTATAGTAAAATTCAAGGTATTTTCTTACAAGAGAATGTACACATTAAACTTTGCATGCAAATGACAATAATTTTGCGAGATAAAAATTATATAAAAGACAAAAGTGCTATTTGGCTCCTGGCCTACCGCCTCATGTTACGTATGGGTAAGTTTAGTCGAAACAAGGGGTTCCGAAACGCGGAGTAATATCGCAACATCCACTACATGCCCCATTTATTTTGTTAAGATACAATAATTCTGTTCTTTTGTAATATCTTTTGTTTGGTATAGCAGGAAATAGTGCGGAGGAGAACGTGTATTGTCTGTGAAATCAAGGGTTATAGGAAGTTGTTTGTATAAAATCCTACAGATACCTGATGTTTATAGATCTATCTATTTCTCTATCAGCCGAAAGAGGACCACTGCTGGACATAGGCCTCCCCCAATGACTTCCACACATCAAGGTCTTCCGCCATGTTTATAGCTATTTATAGAATACTATTTCTATGCCAATGTAAACTACAATAATTATGATAATTCCAAGGGTAGTTTTTTAGTGATGAAGTTTAATATGTACTACATAATTGCAAAACAAACAGGTTGTACTCGTAAGAAGGTTCATTACGAATGCTGATACCATGGATTGAACTCATGATTCTGAACCCCCAGTACAGTAATAAGTACTATATACTGAGTTCACGCTCAGTCCATTGTACGATATCCAGAATACCAGCGTTGCTTAGTGTGGGACCGTATATACGTTGTGTTCGCCTGGCGATATGATTATTATTATTGTATCTAGAGGTTGAATTAAGTTTGACTCCTAATCGTAGACAAAATAAGTCATAATAACACCGCAAATCAAATCACGGACAAAGCACGAATATGCAAGTAATAAAACGCAGCCACCGTTTTTATGGCAGTGTAAAGTGCAGTGGTGGCAGTCAGTGGTGACTAGACAGCTGACGTCACGCTTTAGCATAAGAATAAAACATTTTTTTATCGTCTGTAAGATGTCGCAGTGAAATTGAGTGTTTGGAACAATGTAGGGAAGAAATAAAACTTCCTTTGTCAGTCCCTTTCTCCTGAATCTTGGTGAGTATAACGAATTTCCTCGTATTGATTTTATTTCAATGAATTGCCTCGTATTTTAAATGTTGACAAACTACTGCTAAAATGTCTCCTGATAACACATATCCACAACTTATTTCACAGACGACCCGTTCATATTCTGTCAAATATGTTTAAGATAGTGATTATCAGTATATTCTAAAACAGGCCCTTTCACATCTCATATCTGAAAAATCTCCTACATTACCCGCTATTAAAGCATTTTAACGGATGAAAATCTAAGGGTCACCCTCGCAATTTACCGTGACGCTGGTCGGTTGGTCTCCCGACGTTTATAGCTGTAGCCTGGCTTTATTGGACAATATATCCTTGGACCCTCCCCTGCCTCCCTCACTTGGCGATTTTTACCCCATACCAGTGATATAAAAAGTGCGATATTGGTTCAGTGTTAACTGGACAGTGTAATATGATGTTTATTTATGCTGCGGTTTTGTTACGTCTGATCTCCTGTTAAATTGAATGTAGGGGTTGTTAAATTTAAAATTCAACATTACATCTATTGGCAAAAGATAAATAATAAGAACTGTTTTTTTTAATGTCCGGGAGTAGATAAACATTAAATAAAATGTATGTAGGCTGCATTACCGTGTTTATAAGTTATGGTTTTTAAAATTTCATATGCTAAGATAAGCCAATTAGAACACATTTAAAAAAAATATGTTTACTAATCTATTATAACGTTATGCGCTAAAGGTTTAAGTTCTTGATCTCGTCCATGTAAGAGCTAGCTAAAGGTTATTAAAAGTTTATTCATAGATTTCTTACGCCCCTTATCTTCAGAGTTATATTCATTCATATGTAAAAATGTAATTAATGAAAATCATATTTTTTACACTTAAAAAATGTTTTATTAGTCCTTATTCATTTATTCAACAACCTCGCCATTATCTTATTGGAATCACACCACGACTTTATTTTATTTAACTTTTTATTTAGGTAAATCTATTGACTATCAGCTCAGGAACAGACATCCATATAAAAGCCCACAAATACATAGCAGATCGCGTTCTCCTCATCCTTATAACAAGAAATAAAATCCATACAGCTTAACAATTTCGAAAATGATCGCCCAAGGACGATACCATCACGGGTAAATAGAAAAATCGTTCCCATCCAATAATATCTTACCATCATCCGCTTCAATAAAGTATCTAAAGAGTGTTCCAGAACACTTTTATTGATGATTGAACCGAAAAAAAATAGTTCATCCGGCTAAACTACCATCGGTAAATAGGCTACCATACAGAATTGATGTTTATAGCCAATTTTGCGCTGATTTAGCGTCGTTGCTGGCGTTCACAATTTGAAAGGGTAAATGATGTTGGTTGGTAATCAACACGTCTGTCGTCATAAAAGTATTGCAATAAATAATATTTTTATTATGTTAATATTTTCAGTGGCCTAACAACTCTTAAATTCATTCTGTGTGTAGTCCTGTGTCTCACTAACCTTAGTGTGGTCTCGCTCGATGCTGGATACATCCATGTTTATATTCAGATATCGAGACAAAATAGAGTTATTCGTACTTTCAAAGTGGGAGCTCAGAAATAATACCTCCTATAAGAATAATAAGACTATCACGTTGAGAGCAATTTCACATAACAACATACATTTTTGCTAAAAGAACCTCTATACAAATAGAAAAGGATTAAATATCGTGTTCGGAAATCCATTGGATGTGGGATGTAAAAATAGTGAAGGGTCGGGACAAAACGGCGTCGCGCGGTGACACGTGCCTCCGCCGTGACGGAAATATAAACTGCCATATTAATGACACAGTATAGAAATATCAGTTGAACCTCAGATTTATAAGTCTAGATTCCTACAGAGTTGTTAGCTTTTAATCTTTCAGATTATTATCCATCAATAAGTTTTTAGCGGAGAACGGAAGATTTTCAGGCAGGCGAACGGTATCTTTCGCGGGGCTTGCCGCTTTGTCCTGACATTTAGTCGACGTCTTGTATATATATTATGTTTTCTCAAAACTCTCACAGTGCGTTTCAGGTTTGTATATACCATTGTCAGCGCCATCTGGGTATCGTCGAATTGATACATGTTTCTTGTAGCAGGGTTGAAGAGGTCGCTATAGGTCATTGGATTGGTCGTATGGTCTTCATTCTATGCGGAAGTTTTGTCTAGTTAGTTAGCTGTGGTCAGCAGTCAAAACGTTTGTTTTTTTTAATTCGGTATTTGTATAAAGCAACTTTAGTATAAAACATGAAATTTTATCTTTAAAACTTTTGGCGTTTGTTTCTTTCAGTCAATTTTGCAGAAGATGAAGATTATTATACCTACTGTGTCTTAGTTCCACTGTCATCACTAGTTCTATGCACAAGGCTAAAGGCATAATCATTAGTGCGGGCGGCCGTCCCGCCGTTTTGCGACTATTAAGCTACACAGGTTGCGACACGTGTAGGAAGGAAGATTTTAATTATTTTATTTGTTTTCAGAACGACCCTCATTATGTGGTATGTAGTAAGTACTCGTACAGATATAGCCTAGTTACACTTTATAATAAATAGTACCTAATATAATAATTGTACGAGTATCCTACTCGTAAAAACAAAGTACGATCGGTTTGATGATTTCAGTTCTCTTAACATAAATGTACGTCACATTATTAAATAAGCTTAAAATCATTTAAATGTAAACTAGTTAGCACTACCGCAACTAGCCCACAATATAATAATTAGAATTTGTCAGATAATGTTGTGTAAGATTACCGTTACTTATGAACATAGCTTTGTTCACATATACGCCTCTCGTAGCTGCTGATAAAGCTGTTGTAGCACTTAAACCCCTGTACCGGGAAGGTTGAGCGATAATTAAGCGAGAAAGAAAAGTTGTGCAGCAGACACTGCTCTTACTTATTATTTTTTATTTACCTAAGTTATTTTTATATCGTTTAATATCGCTCCTCCGTTTTAAAGGTAGTACTATAAGCTATTACCTAAATGTACGCTTAGCTCTACTGTGTACCAATTTAAGCTACAGAATTTATTCCTTATCTGCTTTTATGTAAGTATCATCGGCTATCATGCTTCTTTGTATTTGTGAGACTAGTTCCATCGATGTAAACTCTATAATAAGGAATCCCGTTTTTATTTTTAAAAGTCCGTCATTACCCTATGTTGCTTGGGAATAACATAGTATAGCATAGCTTCAACTACCAACGATTCCGAACTGTCTACAAATTAAGTCACAAGTTAAAGCAATGAAACTGTACAAAATTAGTATGCATTGTGCGGCGCGCGGCTTATCGCGAGCAATGCGAGTGCAGCGATACTCATACTCGCCCGCCCTACAGCTAGCGCGCCCGCCCAAGCACCTCGCTAGCGAATGTTCCTCGGGTACACTTGCGTGTTTAACTTGGCAAAGTAAGGCTGTGGCTACACATCTGAATACGAAAAAAAACTATAATATATCTTTAATTTGTTTATGCATAAGAGTTTTTTTCAATATTGACAAAACCTTCAAATTTTCGACGTTTTAACGTCACAATTAGTATTGTTTTATTAAAAAAATCTAAGATAAGATCTAAAAGTTTGTGATAAGCAGCCAAAAATATATTTCAGTCAATACAATATATATTTATTGACTAAAGTAACGGCAGAAAATTCCAACGGTTTTAACGAATCGCTATTTCCAGTACTGACTGAAAGTCCGATTTATTCCGATTCCTAAACTCATGTATCACTAGCTTTACTACCAAAACGCGAGCGCAAAACTAAGTAACCTCTTAGCGACCTTATTATAATAAATTTAAACTTAAAGTTATGCAATATAAGGTAGATATTCGTACATATTGTTGGGACTTAATTTAAAACTGCGGTACAGACTTATATCCCGAGGGATTTAGCGTCAAATTGGATTGCTTTTCTACAAGTTGTACATTTGCATAAGGACAAAAGATGTTAGCGCTAGACACTAGATGGTGTTGTTTGCGCAGTGGTACATAGACAATAGAGAAAATGGAAAACGTCCAAATGTATTTCTTATTTAAACATATCAAGCAGAAATACATTGGAAGACTGTTCAGAGAAATGTCCTGAATATTCATGATATTTTAATGTAATCATCATTTTTATTAGCATTGTAAAAGATGAAATTTTAAGAGTGATATTATACGAAGATAAGGAATTACGCAGCAAAATCTTGGGATATTTTTTATTTTATTTTAAACATACGTACCTAATGCTCATATTCAGAATCTAAAGACAGACAAAAGCTCAAAGATAAAGCAGTGTGTTGTACGCACGACCCATGTCAGTTTCATTATTTTACAAAAATATCGTGGTACTTATCTAGTTAGAATTCGAAATTCTAAAATATTTTTTGTACAAATAACTATGAACCTACAAATATACTTTAATTTTAGTTTATAATATTTGCAGATACATTTCTAATCAATGTTTCAAATATTTCCCATACAAATCTGGATCCCGCAGTGGACCGTGGCAGCAATATTCGTAAACTAACACATTCAAAGGCATCCCCGAGCTCCGGATAGCCAGAGTCAATTTATTTCTTACATAAAACTTTTCGCATGTGAACAGAGCGGTGCACAGAGATGGTTCAAGTTTAGTAGGTACCACTACATACTATAAGGAGTGTATACGCACTAAGATTTACAACCGTCGCGGTGGGAATGACTACATGAGGCACTGTGATGTATACTTTTTGGTGTCGTTATACAAATACTGAATGTGACGCATGGTCTAATGTCGCCTGTAATGTCTCGAGCTGACCTCTATATTGACAATAATCTTTTTTTCGAGCTTTATCTAACATTTCAAAAAACGAGATTAATACAATATATCAATGATATATATATCATTGCAGTCAAATTAAATTCCGGAGATGGCGAGGTCTTGGTACTAAGCTAAAAAATAATTGTGCTTAATTGGTTCTTACATCATACTTATCTAGCATATTCCAATATCATTTGCTAGCTAGATGAAAAAAATTCCAAGCCTTTGCAGCTTGGAGTTTTTTCAACCAAGTGCGTGCACCTCCTCAACTGCGTAGAAAATGGCCGGCGGTCTCAAGTGAGTTTTAGCTAAGTGTATGGAAATTGTGTAAACTGTTGTGACCACAGCCAGCGCTCGTAGCGCCCTCTGCAACAAGCTGCGGACGCTTTGTGCAAACGCTGATATATTTTATCCAAGACGTTAACCACTTGTTTCCAAATTTAAATTCGAATATGGAAAACATTTTAATTTCTTTTTTTCTTAACACTGGATTACTGGTCAGCCAGTAAGTAAATGAAACTCAAACACTCTTTGAATACAAGTATAGAAGTTAGCCTGACAGACATACATAGACAATTATTACAGAAACACACACATTTAAGATTTCAAATTGAGTCACAAGATCACATCGGCCGCCTGAAATTTCGTTCATCGGCTCATTATATCTCAGCTGACAGATGAATTTATAAGAGCGCGTTAACTCGGCACGTTTCATTTGTCAAGCAGACTCATAAATCTGTCTCATGTATACTGGAGTATGAATCGTTTAATAAGACAAAAACGATTGCAATGTGGATGCGGAATAAGCGCAGATGTTACGTGCAAATAATCAACCAAATAATAGTTATAAAATGAATCAATCAATTTATACGATTGTTATTTAATTGTAACTGAAGTGTAATACTGATCTGTAATGGCATTGTAGCTAATCTGTAATGTAATTGTATTACAGATCCATTACAATATTATTTCAATAAAATCAGGGTTGGTTAGGGGTTACGCTTACTGTTTTGTTCGATTTAAACGTCTTACAAAATATGAGACACATTTTTATAAATAGATGTTAACACACATAGTTTGTCCCTACCAGGATTCGAACCCGGGACCCTCGGTACCAACTTCGCTAATCAGACCGAGGAATTTATTTATTTTTTTGCAGAGATCATTATTAGAATCTCATACTTGTGTCGTGTACGTAACCTGAAGCAATGATGAGATTAAGGTTGACTGGTAAAATAACAACCCCTAATACATAAGGGCGGACTAATCAAGTATCCTGCTCTAATATTATAGGTCAAGCGGTCTGTATGATAATTATGTCTATTTAACAACTTCGTTAATAAAACAGAGCCATTTCAAGCGTACCTATTATAATGTTACAAATACAATACCAAGACAAACATTGATTAACATATTTTCGTATTAAACGAAAATGTTCGCTTTAAATAAATTTTACACTCGTTTACTTTGTAACTTTTCAGTCTGTTGTACAAACAGCGAACAGAGTGACCGGGTGTGGTCACACCCTGTTACACTGAACCCATGGATGCCCTTACCATGGAGTTCTGTTAGACAAAAATAATGAGATAAAATCATTTTCCGAATAGTTTACTTGGGTGCTGTGTAACAGTAGTGGTCACTTAGTCTAGGTACCAACGCGAACGTCTAATATCTACGTTATTCTACTGAAAAGTCTGCTTAGTCGTTCCTAAATTGTTCTCACATAACTATAACAATGCACTGCTCAAAAATGTTAAAGATCTTTTAAAAAAAAGAGCAACCATATAGTTTCCTGCCCGTTGCTCCCCACAGGAACGGCGGCATTCCAAACTGGTGATTTTTGACGATTCATAAGTACTGTACTTAATAGTCTACGTGAATAAAAAATATTCTGATTCTGATTGTGTATAAGTATTGAGAAATTATAAGAGCATTGAATATGGTTGATGCAAAAAAAAAACGCTGACGCTTAACTGTACAGCTTTGCTGTAATAGCAATAAGGAATACAAAGAATCACTAAACAAGTTTAAACAATAATAAAGGCGACAAACGGCCTAACTTTGGCACCGACGATGGGAAAAATAAACAAAACACTCAATGAATATTGGAAAAGTAAAGCAATAAAGGGCATCGTGACGCTCAATGTAACAATTATGAACGAGGGACGGCTCCCAGTTGCGTCGTCGACTGTAACAGTTACAGGACCGCGGAATGAGAGCTGTGGGCCAACTACTCCGCGGAGTGCTGCTCCACGGGTTAGCCCAGAGTACGGTGTAGAGCGATAGCGGGCACATAACAATTAACACAGTATACTTCCATAACTAAATGCAAATGATTGAGAAATAAATGAAAAATACTTAGAGTCAGCTTTAGAAGATTTTTTCATTTTTTTTTATTACGTTATAGGCAAGTATTTGATCTCGATCTCACCTGATGGTAAGTGACGATGAGATCTACGATGGAGCATACTTGCCTAGAAGGTACCTGTTCACTCTCGACTTGAAAACACCCAGATTATAGTCAACGGGGAACAAAGACGCCGGTTGCGTGTTTCATTCCTTGGCAGTTCGTACGATGAAAGTAGAAGCATTTGTAACTTATATGTTACGTAATAATACTATTGAGTGATTAAATGGAGAAGGCATGATATCAATAATCAAATTCTTTACACTGTTATTCCTGTTAAATTAATGATTATTGATCTGTCAACAAGATACTGATTATCCAAGTAAATTCATAATTCATAGAAGACTCAATTTATCTAAAGAGATACCGCTCCATTGTGTGGCACAAAGCCGCAGCCGGCCCCTCTCCGCCGGATCCCGGGAACTTCACGAAGGCTTCTTTAATTCCACTTCATGACGCCCCAGATAAGAACCGGATCGAAGTAACTTCCCGATGCCAGAACTTCAAACAATTAAGCCTTTATTTCGCGCTTACAACAATGAGAGTAATTAGCAAAGGTCTTGACGTCTCCAGATTTTTATTAAATAGGACTTTGAAATACCCATTGTTCACGAAATATAAGAGATGATCCTGTCGGAATCTTATTAACATCAGATTTTTTTGAAGTACCAGAATTATTTCTGCCTGTCCATCTTAAGGTGATTTTCGCGTGTCAATACATATCTTTAGCGCTAAGCCTTGCTTCAGCACGTGTCTGTACCATGCAAACAATTTTTTTCACAAGTGAGCAGTTATTAACATTCCCGATGGTACTTTTCGATCCACCTTCCTATAGGAGGACGGCGGAAGCGCCCAATATGCTATAGATAACCAACCTTTGCAGCAATTTAACGGAACATTTTTAATATCCGCTGGAGGTCAACATCCTTCCCTTCGCACGGCCCTTCCTAGCTCCTCTATGTATCATATTAAATTGAATAAAGGTTGATTTGTAGGCCTGAAAGAACGTTTTCAATACTCCTTATTGAACCATTATGTCTAATGGCTGTGACAATAGAGCATTACAAATTTGTCTCGTCGCGTTGGTGTTTCATATCAAAAGAGCATAAAAGTGCCATCTCAATTGGAAGACGATATAGACCTTATTTTAAGCGAGTGAAGGTTGTTTTTAGTATGGATCCGGGAGATGCTTCAATTGAGTTTATCACCGGATATTGTAAAACGGTCGTAGTTGTTCGGTACAATGTGTCGGTAGCCATTGACGGGCTTGCGGCACGCTTGCGGGCTCCGATTGTGTTTGGGATTGTACTGAAATTAATTTGAGGGGTATCTACACTGCGGCTTATGTTTAAAACCGTCGAGTCTTAATTAAACTTTTGCAAAAGCTTTTCCCCCAAATTTTATAGACGTTTTATAACTTTATCAAACGTCATATAGTACTGCGCACAAGAGTTTTGCTTTGCGCAGTACTATATGACGTTTGATACAGTTATAAAACGTCTATAAATTCGGGGGTTAGTGTAATATCGTATTTTAAATATGTATAATAATATATATTTAATAATACGAGATTTATCTAACATGAGTATCATCTTTAATTTATAAGAACCTCCTTTACAACTGCCACAAATTTGGTGCAAAAATACCGAAGGCAAGATGACTCTAATGATTTTTTTACCAAAGAAACTAAACTAAAGATACCATAATTAAAAAAAGTTAAACATACGAGCTCTACGGCCTGAAACTATGCAGCGCTTGTGTTATGGGATCATTAAAATGGACTAGCTGCGATTCCAGTAACATACGGGCCAGGCCAACCGTGACCAAGTCGAGTCTATTAAAACTCCACTTACCTGATGGACAAATGCAGTCTCCTGCATCTCGCTTCGTCCTTGCCCGCTCAGCTTCCTTGGACCGCACCGCCGGCTCCTGCGCTGATCTCCTCAATTCCTCGAACTGCTTCTCCAACACCACAAGTCGTTGCTCCAAACAATGTTGACGGTACAACCCGTAACCACAAACAATAAAAAAAAATCCACAACAACACCACAACACAACCGCATTTAATACGTTTTTATTAGTATTTTGCCTAAAATTAGGGTTCGTCATTTTGAAAACGGATTTTAATCAACTGGAGACTGCAATCATTGTTATGATTAGATAAGGTTGTTAGATCAGGTAGTCTAGGACCGTGTGGTCTGTGTTGGCGGCGGGCGTGCACTGGGGCCCGGGTTCGGTTCACTCGGCTCCCTCGGGAAAGGAAGCGGGCCGTCCACCGCTAACTGCCCTTCTAGTTGTGTGATTACCGCTCGAGTACCAACCAAACTTTGATGGACGTGTTACATTGTTATGTTCATGATGCTGTTAGCATGAGATTGTCGATCAGGAAACATGTTCGTTAATTACTATAATATACTTGGTCATATAATCGTAAAAGAAGTAGAAGCGTGATAAAAAAATCATTTTTTTTTTAAATTAAATTGTATTTCGTTATCGATGTATCCAGGGAAATATGTGATTTCAAGCATACAAATGATGCAATATCTGCTTGAAATTATGATTATTTTTATTTATTTTTCATCAATTATATTAAAACAGTGTGTTTGAATTGGTAACTTAATCTTATATATCGTAACGTTTAAATTTAATGAAATTTTATAAAAAGAGAGATTAACTGCACCTACGTTTGAACAACACAGCAAATATACCTACAACCACCCACTCCCCACTTTGCTGCAATATTAAAATCACAAACCAAAAACAAATCCTCCCTCACCTATCTGAACGTCAATCAAAATGTGAAATCTTCGACTCCATTACCATCACAATAAGCAGTAACTAAACGATTTGCATATATATTGCATATAAATTGTGCCCTGATCGCTGCGCCAGCAATTAAGGGCATTCAGGGGTCCTCTTGTTGTACATTAAGACTAATGCCACGGGGTTGTACACATAAAAACATAAATTCGATTTAGGTGAAGTAAAGCACTGATCGCATTGGGGCGAAAAGCATGCAAAATGCAGGAAGCTGACGGAAATCGCTTTTTTTTAATCAGGCGCATTAACTGATTTAACCTCTTGTTCTAAATACAATATGAGTACTTATTTATGTTTCGATAAACTTGTTTCATGTTCCGAACTAAAGTCACCTCGATTTGATCAGTCTACAGAATTAGGCGTATAAGTCCCACCAGCTGTCAAGGGACAAGAAATTACTCATCTCCCCTGCTGCGAGGCGAATAAATCTTTCGAATCTAAGGTCCAAGGATCTGCCTGTCCTGATAGTGTTTGCGAATGTTGGTGGTGACAAATGGTCCGGTGACAGGTGAATCTCTTTGCGTTTGGGATGGTCCAATCTTGGGAATACGGATTACGCCGTAATATATGGACGGTAGAGAGAGACGGAGTGAATGATTGCAATAACGACATCGATAGTTCCATAGAATGAACATAGCCCACGGAGCTATCGACGCTGTAACATGCTGTAAGTATCAAAACCAAACGTAAATTTTATAAAGTACACCTATCCTAATAAATCATATAGGCCATGCAGCTATAGAAAAAATACGTCTGCTCGGCTATTTCGTATTAATTCCCAAAACCTATAAATGCCTAAAGCTACAATTTCTGCACTATTTTGCCGCAAACGATAGTTTTTGATATTTATGAAAACAAACTCAGATCTATTTCTATTGTCTAAAATGAAATTTCCTATTCGAAGCCTACATTCATCATACGAATGGATGTAAATCAATAGGAAAGCATAGCTCTAATTATATGATTTTGATCTTGAAGCATGAGACAAAGAGATTCTATGTATGCACTTCCGCCGCTCTCAAGAAAGCAACTCATAAATTTGGTATTTTACATTATTTAAAAAAGTTAGCATGTTTGTATCCCAACGTTTTCGAAGGGTTCAGGTCATAGTGTACAACTCCAAAAGAATATAAGATTAAACTATACCACTATTTAAAGTACAACTTTGTAATAATCCATTAGAATCAGAATGATATATTATTGAATAATATTTCCTGGTCTTTCTAAGATGGGTTGCCATTTATATCTAAAGTAATAGCCGCCCGTAAATCACACACTATCTTTAAAGCCCGTATTGCTACGCGTGATTTGAGCCCGTCTCAATACATTTTGTATCAGTTATTGCCTGCGCTCCATTGCGCGGGAAGTTTTTAATCTCGTGAGTACTTTTGTAGTTTATTTTTCACATCGATACATGAATCAGGTAGAAATTTAAATTTTAAAAATGTATCTTCCCTTTCTTATCTTATTGTTTTGATAATCTCATATTATCAACACTTTGTAAGATATATCAGACAAGACTACAATTTTATCTTTACGCTACTATAAAATACCCATTCATAATATACTGGGGCGTTACAAGGAGATTGGTCAGTATGGAGATCTCCCAAACTTTAAAAAATAGAAAAATATTTTCTAAGGAACCATGTCATTCAAAATCGTACGTGAATCGGGAATCGAACCCTGTCATTTTGGAAACAAATCGTCGTTATTTCATTGCTTTATTGATTGTGTAGGTTATAAGGATTAAATATTTCTATGAAACCTTGTGTCTGAAATGAAAAGAAACTTCACTCTGTAGTCTTACCAGGCAAAAAATCACACAGTGGCAACTGCATAGCTATTGAAAAAAATACATTCGCATTGAGAACCTACTCCTTTTTTTGAAGTCGGTTAAAAATAAACCATTATGCCATTTCTAATTTTATCTGCTTAAAACAACAAGATTTTTTCACGCGACTGTACATTTCCTAAAATGCGTATAAAGTACAGTCGGTATTTAAAGCGGGACTAAGTTTGGGAATTCCACGGATTCCCTCTCACAAAACGTTCTTTCCGACCGGCATTACTGTAGCATTAATGCCGGCACGTAACACGACACGAAATGCAGGGCTGTCTCCAAACATGTCTCTAACAAGGGTAAATTAAAATTCCTTCCCCGTTTTATACGCAGTGGGGTCACCCTTATTTCCAGGCAAATGCCTTGGCAGACGATCCTTAAACCGTGATCATCGCTAAGTCTGGTATACATTGCTGTAATTGTTTGCTATGTGTTATGTAGCTTTGGTATAGTAAAACCCGTGTATACTAAACATGGTGGCATTGTTGATGTGTAAAGTTTCGTGGGTTGACAAAGCATGAGGTGTACAAGTAATTTATGGGTTACCTGGGACGCGGCAGGGAAACAAGATTTTATTACACACTTGTTTAATTTCCTAAACATCGCTCAAGGTTTATATTTATAATTAAGTGTGATGTTAATTAACGTGAACGCCTCGAAGTAACTGCAACCTGCCTCAAGAATTCTGCAAATCTTGACTGTGAAGAGTTTCCTTTAACAAACTTTCTAAGGCAGAATTAAATAAAAAAAAGGTAGTAAATTATTTATTATTTGTCGTTTTAAATAGCATAGGGCATTTTGTACTGCCTTTCTGTGGGGAGTAAAAGTCACGTAATGTTATACTTTTATACGTATATATAATAGAACACTTAACTAGAGTAAAATTACTCTCATGCAACAAACAATAATTAAATCCGCACGAGTCATTTTACACTTTTAAGCCCTGTTTTTGAAAGAGCACTTAACAACATTAAAAATATTCTTATCACACCCGTAATTTAATGCGTATCACATCTATTCAATAATTTAATCAAAAAACTAGTCCCAGGGACTAGAGACAGGTCATAATGAGTAAAACATCCAAGAGCAGAGCTCAAACGGGTGATCCGATTAAAAAAAGGAAAATTGGAGTTAATCGGTATTACCCGGTCTGGTGGACATGGCCGCACTCGCGGCGTACCAGACAGATATGTGTGTACGGTTATGTGAGGGTCTTTTTATGGGAGGAACGTGAGTCTGAGTGGCAAAGGTTTCAGATTATGATGTAGATTTTCATGCCTTAATGTTGGGTTCAGGCTTTTCAGAGGCAAATTAGAGATGCTTGCCTCTTCTCAAAGAAAAGCTGGTCTAAAGATGTGACATTCAGAAGGCTTTCATTAAGTCAATTCTGGCTTTATAGAAACAGAGGATCTAACACAATGCTAGATAGCTAAAGGTCTATATCCTAGTCCCCTATTACACCAACAAGGTGCAATGCTGCACTACTGAGCCAAGTCAAACAATATGGTGTTTTAATATGAATTTATGGTGTGTTAATGGCGTCCGTAATTCCCGTAACGACACGGCCT
This sequence comes from Pheosia gnoma, assembly GCA_905404115.1. Lineage (NCBI taxonomy): Eukaryota > Metazoa > Arthropoda > Insecta > Lepidoptera > Notodontidae > Pheosia > Pheosia gnoma. Next base: position 9,851,826 of record FR989904.1, on the reverse strand, counting down.
GAGTGCTGGTGCATTAATCTACTGCAATTGTGAGTTATTGTAGTGTCTGTATGCTTCGCTATCCTGGTCTGGTTTCGGGAGTATTGAGACGCGTAGATTCGTGGAATGACGATTGCAAATGTCTAGAACCAGCTTCTAGGTCTTCCATTTTGGTTTTCCAAATCTCCTTTTTATTTATCCCCAATTTAATTGGTGTCAGTTTTCAGACTATGATCTAGCCCAGGTATTCCCAAACTATTCTGGGCACGAGACCCCTTTTCCAAAATGAACTAATACCTCAGACCTCCATAGACAAATTACTTTAAAAATCCTATATCTAGATTTCTTCCTATTGATACAAAATAATAATTTCATCTTGTACGTACCTGTGCACGTTTATCCACTTGTTGAGTTTTTTTAAAGTAAAACAATAATACTTTCTACTAAAATATTGGTCATTCTTATAACTAGTTGGTACACGTAAAACCACTTATACAGTATATTGCAAGTTTCAAATAAGAAATTGTGTTAATTAAGAAGGGCCGATTTTTAGACCTCGTCGACCCCCAAAATCAGTTTACGTTTATGTCGACCTTTGGGAAACCGATATCTACCACTTTGGGAATCCCTGATCTAGCCGCTTAGGTACTGATATTTACTCGCAGTAGCCGTAGTCTGTCGACTGGATACTATACTATATTATGGTGCAAAAAAAAAAACTTGATGAGTTTAAGAAAATCTCATGTTTTTATTAGCTACCTAATAGATTTGTATTATGACACAACATAAGGGAATGAATTTACACAATTGCGGCGAAAATATATTCAAACATTTTGCAACACAACAAATTTCTGATTTCACACACAAAGGGTGTTACCAAAGCAATTTGATCATATTTATTCCAGCACAAACAGTAATGAACATTTACGACGGCCGTATCTTTGGTATAACGCAAAATTCTCAAAGCCCAGGCTTCCATTTCGAAATACCTATTGTCAGGGAAGCGAGAAGACAAAACCTGTTTAAGTAAGTTAAGTTAATGTCGTCTTGTAGCGAAATGTTATTATGGGGGCGGGTGGTTCGTCCTCGATCGACTAATTAGTAAATTAATTGCTCAGGCGATGGATATTAGCTTGTGCGGGGCTGGTGTGCGCTTTCAAATGAAATCCATTTGCGAGAGTGCTCCGGATTATGCGGAGGTGCTGTGCTCCTTGACATTCCGCAGACGCGGTCGCGGTACATGGCTTCATTTGGACGACTGCGATGCAGAACTTCTTCCAGTGGCATGTAGTTCGATTGTGGCAATTCACGGCAAACTTGGAAAAGAACAAAATAATATAAAAAAAAATCAAAAGGAAGTTAAGTATAGTAAATAAATTACCAGTATGTGTGTGTGGGGATGTGTATGTATTGCGTTTATTTTGAGGGTTGATTTTGTGAACCATATTTCCATACAGCGTTTAAACAATTAGTAATAACTCTACATTAAACCAAAACTAACTTAAGCCAGTCAACCAGGCTATATATAGGAAATCTAAAGGACTTATAAACGTTACTCTGCCCTGTATCAACTTTATCGAACGATACATAATTTCCTTAAATAATAACTTCTTATATTTTCCACTAATCTCTTGTCCCAATTAAAACATTGTATTTTTACATCTAAGCCCAAAGTAACATTAATACTTCCCCTATAAATATTAAATGGGGGTTTTCACAAAGATTTTGAGTTTTTTTTTGTATCATTAGCTGTGTTTATTATTTATGAGCGGGATGCCGGGGCTCGCGGAGCCTCAGTACAAGGGGCGGATAAGTTCCACTCATAAAATTCGAATTTAAATCTAATGCTTTCCATATTTGACCTCAGTTTTACTTTTGTAAATTATTTTTTCCCGTGTCCTTATTTTGAGTATCAGTACGACCTTTATTATTAAGTATTATAATAACCTAACATTGTCTTTTAAATATAGACATTTGATGTTTGTTTCATTTATGGCTTCGCTCCAAGTCCGTAACAAGCGGTCTGCCACGCGCTGCGCTCGGCTGCAAAAAAGCGCAAAAAGCGACGCAAACTACATTTTCCGGAACGCCGCGCGCGATGCGACTCACTCTTGATATGTGCATTCTGTCAGTTTTCATCTATGTATGTAGATTTGGAATTCCTGTTTCATTGAAAGAAGTTATCAGTCAGTTTATCGCTAATACCATATAAGTACAAATTTATCGATTTTGTTCAAACTAACTCTAACATAAATATTAGATAAAACTATTCATCAGGTTCATTGAAGTAGCAAACCAACTTTACCGCAAAATAAATAAGTAGGAAATCGAATGTTTTCACATCGGGAGTTGCATTAGATTTAAAGCAGATGTGGCACAAGGTATAGTAGACTGGCGAGACAGGAAACCCTATTAGGTATCCTCATTATCTACAATATCACTTTGACGGTCTCTATTCGCTTGGTCTTAGAAAAACTTTCCATAATTAGCGCAGCGCATCGCAGGACGACCTGATTAGCGCAGTTGGTAGTGACTCTGCTTTCTGTGACGGCGGTCCCGGGTTAGAATCCTGGTAGGGAACAATCTTTTTGTGATGAGCACGAATATTTGTACCCGAGTCATGGATTTTTAACAACCATATTTTCTTTGGTCAAGAATTTTTACTAGGCTGCAGCGGTTACGGATTAAGTAGTCCTAAGTAAGTCCTTAAACCTGCCTTGATATCTCAACGTAAGCTTCTAATTTGTCCATAACCAACGTTAACCTAGGAACAATGTGCTGCCGGGGCGCCACGGTAGTGTGCTCGTAGAGCGATCCCGTGGCGCCCCACAAAATGCACAGAGGGCGGCGCTGGGTTTTAGTGGGTAGTCTGGACTTCTTCCAGGAGCCCCACATAACCGTCCAAGCTCCCCCGGGCTTGGGCGGTATGCGTAAATGCATTTCCCAGCGAAAAAAAAAAAAAAAAAAAAAAAAAAGTGCAATGTGCTGCTTTATTTAACTGAAGTTTTATCACCAGTTTATTGGGCGTGCTTCCAGCGCGGTTAGTGCATACACACACATTCCGAGAGATACTGAAGTCGATCAGTTCTGTGTGCTAGTTCGGAAACTGGTGCACGGAAGTTCAATTGTTTAATTAAGTCTCAAAATTCCGGGTATGGTGACTGCTATATAAGCGGGACTTAGTTTAGTTGCGTAATTACAAACCATACTTTCAAAATTGGAAAATGTTAAAGACAATTACTAACTACCAGTCAGATTATGCTTGCGCACCCATCGTATAAGGTAACGTAGGCCTTCAGAGGTAAAGCTAATGGCTACACCAATAAATAATAATATACTAAAGACAAATGAAAATCGCGGTTCACAGTTGTTGCTTTGTTAAGGCGCACGCGTTTTAAAGACTAAATAAATTTTATATCTTTCTTCTGTGACTGCATCTCTTTCTGAGGTGTAAACAAAGCCTAATTGAGAGTTAAAATATAGGTTTCAGTTAAATAATCTATTATTCACAAGAGAATATACCTAACTGAGGCATAATACAGCTGTCAAGTATCTAAGAATATAGGATAATATACACTGAGTCAGAGAGGCGACGGTGCATGCATATAAGTATGAAATGAAATAAGTGCGTACCTAGCACTTAGACACATACTCAGCTGATATATACTCAGCAAAGAATATCAAGAGATGCCTATTTTGATGTTTTATCAGTACTCAAGTAGTTATTTTTACTGTCCCATCTGTATCTTGATGATGCAATGATATACGATAATATATAACACGCTTTTAGTCAGTACACACATGAGGCAGCTTAAGCTAAGTAATTTAAATAAAGGCAATACCACTGTAATTAATGTTGTCGTCTGTATTAGTCGTCACCCCTGGGCCTATGTTTGCTGAGCATAACTACCCGGGTTCCCTCACGGAAATGAAACACATTTCCTCTTTTCCTCGTTTTGTACGGGCTGGTGTGCGGACAGGCGGAAAATCTCAAACTTTTTCCGGTCAGTACGCGTTCGGTGCGGAAAACTTACAATGTGGTAGTTTCATGGTGAAATAGACGGTACGATCGATTGATTTGTTAAATTGAGAACGATTTTCCTCGCGACTGATTCCTATATTTTGTGGAAATATGATTTATTTTGAATCAATCATAAATAATGTGATATTTGATATGTTAGATGCGAAACAATTTAATGAATCTTTTGACGGATCTCATGTTTCTCAAATACGGTTCATGATCAGAATGTAGTAGATTCAACAATGTTGTAAAAATGCGTATCAATTTGCAAGAGACCCTTGAGCTCAGATATCCGTCTTAGAAACCTTTGTAAAAAGTGTACTTATATAACTCAATTTTCACAAATCACGGTAACGCTATATAGAGTTAACGATACGGCACGTGGACGTATAGCACGTTGCTGGACAAGCTCCAAGCAATAAAGCTGATGGCAGCATCCCGCCATTGGCAATAATGGCCAAGATCGGTGCACTGCATCATGAGGTAAGTTTAACTAAACGTCCTTTAGCAACTAGTACCCAATTTTGTACTCGATGTGATTAAGAACCTTTCGTAAGCGTAGTGTAGTTGATGTCGTTGGGTGCTTCTAATGTTCAGTTATTACTTAAGACAGTCAATTTATTTTAGTTTCTTCTTGTGGTTGGATTCATCTTATTTTGTTCAACCAAAATAAGGATAATATCGTTTTATAAGTAGGATAAATAATAAGGGACCTAAACTGAAGGTCACAATGTACAAAATATAAAAACATAATATTATATCGAAGTTTGAATGCGAAAAATTTCTTCGTAAAAATGTATCGAGCCTGATTGCGCGAGGATCGCCTTTCAGAACCCGAGCCCAGCTCCTGACGAAGTTTTGTTACGTTTTCCTCATATTGAAGAGTTCTCAGTAACGTATGCGGAACTTTGTGTAGCTTAATATGCGTTCTGAATGGATGATTTGATGAAGTATCGCGTGGAAGAATTTTATTATGACCGTAGCACCATAATTATGTTGAAGATTATTCTCTTGTGTAGATCATTTATTTCTACGATGTGTGGCCAAATGTTGATTGAGAAACAAGATCACAAAAGCATAGAAACTAAAGAATAGGTTGGAGCAGAGCAAAGTAATTACATTTGTAATATTCCAGCAACGCACACATTAAATATTCCTTGTATGTAGAACATTCAAGCTCAGACAAAAATCCAAAATTAAAAAGATTTAAACGCTCAGGAGTAGAATCCGGGTATTTTTAACGAGTAAAAAACTTCCTAAAAACTGGCTCTTATACAAAGGCAACTTTTCACCCGTACCATGAAACGGTCACGGTTGTGGACGCTGGCCCCAGTCCAGCATATTCAAGATTTTGTTTAACATAAAAGCAGGCTATTTTAAATCTTAAAATGTTATTGTTAAGGTGGGTTATTGGATATATTGTTTGAGTGTATGCATTTGATATGCGGTGGTTTGTTTATTTTTTAAATGAACTTGTCCTTTTTCCAATTTTTATTATTGCATAATGCGTCAGTGGATAAGTTTGTGGACGATATTTAGCTTATTAGTTAAGAGACGATATTTAATTCTAGAGTATACTATAATGATAATATATTATGATACAAGTGAGCTAAGTTGGTCATGATAGTCGCGGCAAGATTGCAACCCGAGCCGAAGGCGAGGATGCAATGAAGACGAGAGTGTAATTGTGTAACCAAGTGTAACCAAATGCGCACGTGTGACATATGACGCTTATCATCACACTCCTGAGGAAAAAATATAATAAAATTTTATAAAAACATACTACGAGTATATCCTTACAACAGAAACTTCGTATTCGATAAATATTTGATTTAGTTAGACAAGGTCTATTTCAAGGTTCAAGGACTAGTTAAAATGATTTTATTTTTATTTTTCACTCTTCAGTCGATATTATGTTATAAATATTTACTATTTTTTTATCTAGATGTACTAAATTTTAAAACACTTTCTCTCACTATTGATTAGTTTCAATATTAAAATCAGCGTTAATTAGAAGAATCCGTATCAGAATAAACTTTATACAATCCAAAAGGCTTATTATTGTGAATGTTGTTGGAGGCTAAATAACCATAGAGATTATTATAATTACTCTTTATCCCATACATACCAGGCAAGTAGACACCATAGTTTGATAGGAAAACAGCAAACAATGGATCTATAGGCATATGATTAGGACTGTTGTATCTGCGAGTGTATGGAGTAAGTCCAGGTATCCGATAATTTGTTTTTACAGGAATTTGAGTATTATCCAGCCTTGACAACTGATAGTTTTGTAGTTTATCGTGTGCTCTAATATTATATTTGGAAAGAATATCAAAGAATGTAGAAGTTAACTTATTCATTACAGGTGCGCTGTACTGAAGTTCAAGGTTTTTAGTTAAGTCGTTCTGATCTTCTATATAGTCTGTGATGGGATTTTCAGTCACTTCATAAATATTTGTGGAATCTTGTTTTAGTTTCGCCGTTATATTTCTTAGTTCTATACTGTCACTATCAGATGGTACCGGTTGTGTTATCTTCTTCTGTTCAAATTTTGATTCTTGGTCTTCTTTTTCTGCATCATTAATTTCTTTATTGACAACGAATTCAGCTATTTTCTTTGCTTGTCTTATTGATTCTTTATTATAAACCATGTCTTGATTGATTTCGCTAGTTTTCTTTTGAACTGTCACAGGGCCTAGTTCATTTTGTTTAACGAAATATTCTTTGTCATTGACTACATCTTTTCTGATTCCCATTCCTGATTGCAGCTCTATCAAGGTACTGATCGGGATATTCGGTTGTTTTAAATCATCTTGCTGTTCACTTCTATGATATTGGTAAGTCTGGACAAATTCTCTTCTTAACTGGCTGTAAACTTTTTCGGGTGAGACTGGTATCCACCCATTATTGTAGAAAGTATTTTCGGCGTTAATATAGCCGACGAAAGCGAAAGCCTGTAAATGACAAAAACAAAACCTTTTGGTAATATGGAGTATATCAATAGTCAATTACGATACTAAAGTAAGTATACGTAATTCAAATTATAAATGTGAAACTTGTGCAATGTAAATCTGAACTTTGTGGTGTTAAAATTTGTGAATTCTGATAAACACCTTCAAAATAGACAATGTTTTTTTTTAAATTAACAAACAGCAAGCTGAGCTTCCCAAAAAAACGCAATACAAAATTCACTTTAAAATACTAACTTTCAAACAACAATCAAAGTACTCACCACGAACAGCAGAACGCGAGCCCCGCTTCCCGACATGTCACTCAGTGCAAGTGTTCCCAGCTAAGTCTTCATTAGGTATGACACCGCTCCGTGGGATACAGCTCCAAATGCACTCACGGTAAAGCGTAGTTATAGTTCCAAGTTTATGGGGTGTTGTTAAATGTTACGGGTTTGTGGTTTCAAATGGATGAGCGTCCAAGTTTTAAAGTTTACTAATTATTTTGTTAGGCACGAAGTATCACGAAGGCCTCTCCCAATGTTTGGTTGATATTTTATGTATTATTTTGAGAGCATTTTAATTCAGTGTCTATTGGCTTTATATTCTCGAGCCGTACCACTGTTTTTCTAGGCGTTTGTTTAGGTGCTTTGATACAGTTCAAATTACAATTATGAATATTTTAGCAATCAATTTTTTGTTCTCATCAATTTGGTTTTTTTTATAATCGCTTGAGCTCGGTCATGCATTATGTACGCAGCTTAGCGGACCGCTAACAGCAACAGCGTTTTCTCATCTTAATTGCTTCTTTGCGCCGCTCCCCGGACAAGGAATTGCTTTCAACCGCACTCCGCAATCGCGCCTCCTACTACATTGTCTGTTTGCTCATGTGTCTGTTTGTGGTGTTTCTTTTATTAATTATTGAATATATTGCTTTATTTTAAGTTTTTTTACTTTAAGGTTTATTTCTCTTTAAACGACATCAAGCCGTTGCTGGATGACATAAAAAATATGTCGATGTGAAAATCATACACTGAACCTTAATTCACAAAATTCAATAATCCAAAATATTATAATAATACATAACAATTATGTAGGTATTAAACAGTCGTTCTCAAATGCACTGGCTTTACTGCATGTGTGTTCTTATGATAAAAAAACATCTCCGTCAATTTATATACAAAAAATAAATCTATCAGAATATTTGCAACGAGACAGAGTTTTAGCAAGCTGCGGTTGTCAGCCAAAACGGAAGGCGTGCCTGCACACAAATTTGTCTAATTAACAACCATTAAAACTCTGCGCGGGCTTCAATTATGCGTTTAACTGAGATCCAAGTGAAATCTCTTAATTCGTGCAAGTTATTACCTACCTATTTGAACTACGGAAGTTGTTAGTGAGAGTGAGATGGATATATCTTTTGAAGTTGTTTCGGTATATTGTGTTACTTGTGTGATAATAATTTGTTTCGTTGTTATTGTCGTTAACCGCAGGTTATTTAGAACCCCTTTCGGGGATGAGTAAAAATATTCAATTTTTTTTAATATTTGTTATATCTATCCATGTAACATTCTTTTTTTTTATTATGTATCGGTTAAATGTGTTAACTACCTTCTTTATGCAGAAAGAAAACTAAAAATATACTATGAAATATATACTAACTTCAACTGATGTTTTTAGATTTCCGAGTGTTTTCTCGTAATATAATATCACCAAAGCACCTGGCGTGGCGTCGCGTGACAAACATTTTCACTCATCCCCCAAATCACCTCTATGATAAGCTGTTATCATTAATCTTGGGCGACGTGGATTGATGGTTTAAAAATATTCCCTCACTTTTGATGCTTTCTCGTTATCTGGCGTCCTGGACTGTGACTGCGTTAACGGATCTTTGACTTTGTTATTTGATATTACAATAAAATCTTGGAGACAGACCCAAATTTAAAAAGAACATCAAAGAAATACGACGAAGTCTGTTCTTATGACCACTCTGAAATACGTAGAAAGCATGGCTTCTTAGTAACTGTCTTAAAATGTTTATGATAATAGTATTCAATAAATATATATATATATTGCAATTTCATTACCTTTTGTTAAATCAATAACTTTTGGGTGTTCATAATAATTATAACATGTTACAACAACTCTTAATTTTGTGTTTTTTATTTTAAGTTTGTTTGTTAGCTTTTATTGACTCTCATAAATAAATTTGCCCAAAGGCTGGAAATTATTGAGCAAAAATGTAATTTTCACCTATGTTATCCTTAGGTTTGTAGGAAAAGCCAAATTGAAAAAGTTGTTTAGAAAATTTGAAAATTCATCTGAGTATTTTTGACAATACGTCTGCTGGCACTACTAGTTTACAATAAAACAATAATGTTTAAAAATAATTATGTTTACTTTGTATACCAGGAATAAAAAACGCTACCATTCTTAATTTTGGAACATCTAGTCAACACAAGTGTATAGTTTAAAGTGAAAGGTGTTTAACGCCATCTAGCAACGTATTTCTTGACTATTTTACCGTCCTACCCAGCATAATACTTTTTGTTAGCAACTTAGTTGACAAGTGTAGTAAAAGAAAAATAGATGGCGTTAATAACGCCGTGGGTCTTAATATCTAGTTGTTCTATTTAATACATTTATTTAATAAGAAACAAAGCGTTACGGACCGGGATTCCAACCCGCCCCTTTCTGAGACGAGGTACAATAATGAACTGTCATTAAGTTAAGTATTGTTATCAAATGTATATTGTGACGTTACTGTCGTGGCTAAATAATAAAAACAGGGATTTTATGAAGTCCGTAAAAACGTTAAAACAGAAACTCGATTTTGAATTTCTCTAAACAAATTCTAGTAATATATCAAGTCCCTTACACATAATTTTCGTGCGATTACCAAGTAATAAATTATGCTAATATTAAACACGATGGATTTTTTTAGAGTCACGTGAAGTAACCTGAGACTCCTGAAAATATGATGCTTGTATGTGGTGTAGCTATGCCGATGAAAGGTCAATGTACGCTTAAAAATTTAGAAATTCCAGATTACCATATTAGAGAATCAATGCTATGCGTATAATTCAAGAGATTGATACAAGCAACGATGAGGGAAAGTGATTTTATATGAATTGTAAACGATATAATGAAAGAGATGACTCGATTTTGTGACTCTTTTTATGTCAATTCAGTAAGTATTAGAATGATTTCCATTTATCCTAACTTTATAACTACTATTATGAGACAATTTACAGACATTGAATAAGATCTAGTAAAATTGATCTTGCTAAGGGCTTAACACGTTGAGTGCGGTGCCATTTTCAGAGGACTTTCAGCCAGTGCGTTAGAGACCTATTAGACCTCTTAACCGAGCTTCACTCTAGTGCGTATGAGACCTAATCCATCTCGTAAAATAAGGTATTTTAAAAAAACTCATATCTTTATCAAAAAATAAGATACAATCTATGTTCTTTCTGTAAATAATAGAGAATTAACTGTTCTATCTCAAGTTTGCTACGCATGGGGATGTGAAAAGTGGGTTATGAGATATAACGAAAAAAAAATTAGGTATCCATTGAATCTCGCATCGCAACTAAAGATAGATCAGTTTGGGTTGTGAATAGTGATGGGATTAAAATAAAACCCCAGTTATCGATAGCTTAACTTTTTATGAAGTAATCATTTAAACATTAATATTGATTTCTTATATTTACGCGAATACTAGAAATTTAAATAAAACTAATCTTACGGATTTTATCGTGTTTATTATTTGTTTTTTACGTTCCCGTCGTTTCGGCTGTTTTACAGCAACCATGGTCACGGGAGGACTGACCATGGTGACTGTCCTTCCGTGAATGATGAATTATGATAATCCATAAAATTAGTTTTATTTCAATAAACATAGTGACTAAAAAAAAATTTAAGAAAAATGTTCCTCATTGAAGCATGGTAACCACATTTGTTGTTCGCATTGCACACATAGTGTATTTATTCGTTTGGTTTTTTTGGATGCATCTGTGCTACTAAATGTGAGCCGTAATTTACTGTAACAGCCTGTGCAACGACTTTTTTTGCTACCACGCTGACAAAATATAAGAGCGTATTTTTTTAAATGGAGTGCGCAGGTACACATTATCGACATTTGAACAACACTGAGCGCGAGCTAACGGCGCCCGCGCCGCCCGCGCTCCGCTCCTTGCGTCTACGACGCCTGTGTTTTAGGAGGTCCGAAAGATCTCCTCACGCAACAGATGTATATTATTACAACTCAGTGCGTTAGAGACCTCATCCATCTCCTATTTTTTTTATTACATTATTGAATCAAACTCGCAGCGGGAAGTAGGTATGTATATTTGTCTCTGTCAAACACATAGAAATAAAGAAGTTACGACCTCCCGCACAGAGGTGGAGAACACGATTTTCGGCGCCGCACCAGCTGAAAGTCACGTTAGAGATCTTTTAGACCTCTTAACGCAGTCAACGTGTTAAATATGATCGGGCGATATGATCGCTACCATAAATCTAAACAAATGCTGTGAATACATCCCAAATATCAGAGTATATCCCCGTATCGGGGAAACGAATTTAGGTAGGTTCATAGGTATATTAATATAATATACAAATATCATTAAATATGCAGCTACGACTATGTTATTATGTAAAATTATAGTCTGGGCGGAACCCGAGCCGAGAGTGTTCGCTAATTATGTTTCCTAACCTGCCACCGGTTTAGGATCCCGCGCACGATTTGATAAATCCGTCACGGATTAATTGTATTTATCCTATGTAGGTATGTAAGGCTTAACAATAATAGTTAAAAGTGATCCATTGGTAGGCTATAAAAGTCACATTCTCAAAAAGAAAATCAATATATTAGAAATTTTAGAAAATAACACTTCGTACCAAGAGTGCGGTAAAACTGTACTTACTTGCTCACCTTAAATCAAACACTGTTTTAACCCTCAAACCTGCGCTTTTTTGGCGTATTTCTAAACAAAATTTCAATTCAAAATTTTGATAAATAAAAAAAAAGTTGTCCGCAAACATTTACAATTGTTATTAGGTCAAACATTTTTGGAAGTGATTATTACAATGTACCCATAACCTTAGGATTTGCGGCCTCTTATTATGAGAAGAGTCTTTGTAGTGTAATTTAATAATTAACAATCAAAAGTTATTGTTACGGAACCACTTGGACCGCGCAACTATAATCTCCTCATAAAGCTAGTTACAGCGTATCTCGGGGAAGTCGGTGTCCGGGTGTTAGGAAACATTGGAAATGGATATGGCGGAATATCCGGGTAAACTGACTGATAACACGGCGCCGGATCTTCGCAATTTGTGTAGAATTATATGTAATCAACTGGTTGGATTGCTTTCGTTACTTAGTAATAAGTAGCATTAGGGATTCGGCTATGGTGACTTTATTATTTTTATGCTCATTTCAATAAAGTCTAGATCCCCATAACACAAATTATTTAAGAGATGTTTTATGTACTTTCTATAGCGGGTAATACGGTACTAAATTGTATAGACATGTTGAGGGTGGTCGCCAATTTTATAATTTAGGCACTAATTTTTAGACACTTTTCATCATATAAATTACCCATGTGTTATATCCTAATCTTACAACATAACTATTTTCGATTTCCAAATAACACACAGTGTTAATTGCACCGCAATTGGAACAAAATAAATAAAATCACGAACCAAATCAATGTAATACAATTCACTCAGATTATTTCTTCAATTTTAAAACTGATGGCCGGTGACGTAACTTGAGCTATGCTACACAATACGATGTAATTATAATATTGCATCGCCTTGCTACTGAGCGACGGGTACGGCCAGTGATCGATCTTTTACGCGGAGCGTGGAAATTGCAGCGATCTTGCGTATGACCGGCGGGTATTGAGAAGACTGCATACTGCCTTGGCTGAAATCGCTTTTATTTTATTTTTAAGAAATAATTTTAAATAATCCGAAAGCAGCTACGAATAGTCAAGCTTTTAATGATGTTGGTTCAACTAAGAAGATTTGACAGTATTGACAGTAATCTTGTGGTAGTTTACTTTATACCAAACAGTTCTCTTGACAAATATTAACCTTAGCTTAGCTTTGAGTACCTAGTATCGGGTAATCAAATGTTAAAATCAAAACTTTATTTCGTATAGATCTACAAGAGCTTTTGAAAATTATCATTTTTTTTAATCTTAAATCTTTTCCCTTAGGATCGGAACACGAACTATGAAAATTCGGCAAAAAATTCAACAGGCTTAATTTTGACTTTTTTTAAGGTAACGTTTCTACTAGTACGCACTTATTAAATATAAAAGGCATATAAAAAGCTTATCTTAGCCTATTCTGCGTATTTCAGCCACGGCTCGTCATGGAACAGTGATGTTTGGGTGCTCGTGTCCAAGAGAAAGCATGGCTAATGTTTACGCAACTAATTTATTCTACACCATGACGTGCATGGGTGTTTAAAGAGTTAATTAAATACCTTTATGAAGTCTTAATAAGACGAAGACAACAATTGTTATGTAAGTGTATTTAGAAGATCTTGATACTACTGAACTAACAAATTGCTTCTCTTCTTTATTCTAAAATTAATAGTTTTTCTCTAAATAACATTGATATACAAATATATGCCCGATACCGCAATGTACCTACTTGTCGTCGATGTTAACGAAAGCCGTATATGAAACATTACTAGTAATTTGGTTAATATTTGGTGGCTAATTTCTTTGCGGGTTACAAGACAATTAGCTTTTCCCAGGGACTTGCCGGTGGTCAAATCTCATCTGTAGTTCCTTTCTTATAGTATTAACAGAGTTGTGAATGTGGCCACCTAAGTCCGAAAAAAACGTATCTTGTTTGTATAAATTATAACATAACCGGCTTATTTTTTCCTGCGATTACTTTCTAGCAAAGGTTATGCCAAGACACTCTTTGTGGTATAACATGTTGAAACATGAGCTCATAATACATTCATTTATCATTCGCACACTCTTAACCTCATAATCTTTGTAAAAAGAAAGTTCGATCCAACGAATAAATGACGACAAAAGTGATTTTATATTGTATCTATTATGCAATGCACCATTTAACAACTAAGAAAGATATCAATTTATGTTACCTCCCAAATTAATTCAGTTCGAAGGATTATGTAAATATTATTTTATTTTTTTCATGCTTAGAATAGTATAACACAGAAAAGTTTATCAATTATTTAAATATTATTACCTAGTTCCGGACTTTAATCACCCGGAAACTAAATTTAGTATTAACAGATATTCCTAGAAATTTACGTCTCAAATCTCAGCATCAAATTATGCAATAGCTCGTCGAAAAAATCATCAAAATTATGTCACAATAGCTAACATGTGCAGTAAACCAACTCATATATCAACCCGTGACATTCATTGACGTTTTTATTAAGCTTTACATTGCCGCAATATTTTGATGACATTGCAAAACGGATGCCGCTCTTCATAAAATATGAGCTATATTTCGTTACGCTGCTTTTCGCAATTAAGTATAACTCGATATGATTTGCTAAGATATTTGTTAATGCATCTAAGGCGAGTGGGGTTGCGGTATGTAATAAAATAACATTTCACATTCCCGCTGGTATAATACCTAACTACTGACGTTAGTAATTGTGTTTAGAGTACTTGCACTTATTTGTTATTTTTTTTTCATAATAATTTATAGAGTCATCAGTGCTAGACCCACTTGATCACCTTATTCACAGGTAGTCACGCCACATTACGTCACAAATGTATGTTTATTTATTAAGTGAATTGGTAACATCTAGATGTTTATTTAGTTAATTATATTTCTCTTAGAAGGTCACAATTTGATTGCTTGATATGCAAAGTGTGTGTAAATGATGCACTACCGGTTTGGGATTTCGTCAAGTTTTTTTATAATGTAGAGCAGCGAGAGGACTTGAGTCATACTCTTGTTTCGGCAACTGAGTACGGGAACTAGACGTGTAGAATCGAAGATCTAATTTAGTGAGCGTCTAAAATACCAAATTCTAACGTTAATGCACAAATACACATTTATAAATAAATATTGTACATTTTAGCAATATAGAGTATTGTTCACCATATCACTACTAGTTATTTGCACGTTACAGATACTGACACTTTTTTTAAATCTGAATATACCCAGAAAAAAATCAACAACGCATCAGCAGATATAAACATATTTTCAAACTATGATGGGTTCTTTTTTGCCAAGATTTCTGGGTCTATTTATTCGCTGAACGGTAAATAATACCACAAACTTAATTTACATTCAATGTGCCCATAAAACACCCTTTCGTACCCACGATGGTCCACAGCTTCCATCGGTCCCGTTAAACCCATTTGCGGGCACTGCGCACGCAGATCCGCCGCAGTTTGTGGTCGCGCATCACTTGTCCGTGGTTTATCTGAACAGTGGTCTCGGAACGGGGTTTTTACAGTTTAAGAACTTCGAATTATGGTAGCTACTGGATGGTATCGCTGTGACGCTCGCCGCTGTTTGAAGCTAGAATTTTAACGCGATATAGCACATTTGTAGGAGATTTACGTATTCAGAAATTCGTATACAAAATGTTCACCAACATAAAATAATAATAAAAAATACCAGCCCTTTTATAATGTCCCACTGCTGGGCAGCGGCTTCCCATCATTGCGAGGGGGATTAGGCCATAGTTCATCAAGCTGTCCCGGTGCCGGTTGGCAGACTTCGCACGTCTTTCGAGTGGTTTTCTTAGGTATGCAGGTTTCCTCACCAACATAAGTAGTTTAATTATTTATTCAATCAATTGATTGTTTAACACAATAATTTTAGTAGGGATCATCTAGATAACTATGATCAGTGTATAATAGTTACACTTTTGTTTAATTTTTTTAACATTATTAAAATCGCCGGTGCGAAGGTTATTGGTACGGATATTGAAATGCGTTTTGAAATTTACAATCAATGATGAGTGGTGAATTTTGTGCACAGTGGCGTTGAAAATAGTAACATGATTTTTTTTTCATTTATTTCGTTAGCAAACAGTATCACATTGAAATTATGCTTATTATCTATTAGAAGTTGGGTTACAGGAGGACTCTATAAGTCTTGCTGTTTGTAGCGTATATATCCAAAGAAGTGTCTTTGAAATCATATTTATCGGCGTACTTGTACTTTGGGTCCATTTTTCTTTTTTTTTCTTTTTTTTTTTTGTTGACGGGGGGGAAATCTTCGATAGATACCCGGCCTCTGTGTGGGAGAGGGCCGGGTTATGTGGGATTCTTACCCACTAAAACCCCCCCGGTGGCCGCCTTCGACACATGTTGGAGGGGCTCCGGGATCTCCAAACGGAACGCACCGGTGCCCCTCTTGTGCCTCGCCCCCTTATGGCGGGGGCCCGTCTCGGGGGAGCAGATGTTTGCTCCCCCTGCGCCCTCGCTGCGCACGGCGGCGGGGAGCCACGCCCGCCGCCGTCCTCCTCAGGAGTCGTCATCGTCACCGGACGTCCGGGGCCCACACCCCAGTCGTCCTCGACCCCGAGGGTAGCCCGTTATTTAAGGCCCTGGGCATCAGGGCAATTTAACCGTATACTTAAAGGATATAGAAATCAAATAGCGATTTTCTGCTTTCGCACATTAGATACCCTATGTCCTTTCCCGTTCCATCTTGAACATACTAAATTGGGTGTTATTTATTGTCGTCTAAGATAGGGATCTATCGTGATAGTAATTAAACATTAGTTGTGAACAGTATTAAAGGAAAAAGACGATATATAAAATAGTCCTTAGTATTATTCTTTTTAGAATATGTATAATTTTCTCCAAGATACCTATGTAATTTGACGTAACGATGAATGATTATAATTTGTCCAGTCATCTCTGTTAAGTAATAATTCGAACAAGCCGTTGAAATTTCACACAAAAAGTGCAAGATCATGTTCATTATTCATAACAGAATACAGGTATTCGACCGTGTAAGCAACGTCTGAAAGTGAAAACCCAAATAAAAGAACAGTATATATATTTACGGAGCATAGTATTCCCCTACTTTACTACCTGAATACAGTTTTATGCAGCACTTGTACAGTTTTCAACCCCAAGCCTGGAACGATTTCGCAAAACCATGCGACATGCATCTACTTTTAATATAAAAAGGGCACATAATTTAATCAATTTAATAAACAAGGATATAAATCTTAGTATCAAAGTATTTATGTACTAAGAGCGGGGCATTGACCTCATGTTCAAAGCGCTGCCAAATTTCACTTTCTAGTAAGTAAGTACTGATAATTAACGTGGTGCATTTAAAATGCACCGAATACTATACTTAACGGTATATTATTTTATATATTAGAATTTTTTATTTTGTGTTAATTGGAATCAATACTACGAACGAATTTTTGGATTACACGAAAAAAATATTTTTGAAATTTTTATTCAATAATCACCAAAAAAAAACTCGTGTTGGCCTGTGTGTATTATTTGTACCTAATTTCATCCTTGGATATAATAGAGGCTTTATTCTCTAAAAGAATAAATGTTAAAGTATATATATATATATATATATACTTTGTCGAGTTGTTACATAGTATACACATATAGGAAACTGCAACCGTGAACGATAGACGCGATCGAAACGTCGCAATCTGTGTTACGCGTGTGAATGCGCGTGCCATTGTATTTGCATAGAGGAGTCTTTACGTGTGGACTACTTATTTCATTTAAAAACTGAATAAGTTTATTTCGAACTACAAGACAAAGGAATGCTGTCGATTCCAATAGCGCCTATTACAAGGACAAGAAGGCGTAATATCTGGAAGGAGATGTACATTGTTTATATGAACCTACCGCCTGACTTCAAGAAACTATAGCTTACTTGGACAAGTTTGAACAGACTTATATCCCATGTAGATCGTTGCAGAAAGAGTGGGATACCTTTACAAGTAGCAAAGACACCGGATGTGAGTGTGTTGTTTCTCCGCAGTTAATGGCTCATAATCTGCACTGCATGTTGGACCATATGCACGCGGGATATCTTGCTACAAGGAAACCAGAATGCATTTGAAGTTAATAATTACAGGTCCAAGAAAATAAGGTGTAAGCGCTTACCTACAAGAAGATGGCACGGCGAGTGACATTGTTATGAAATTATTGTTAGGGGGTGGGGTAGAAAGAGACAAGAAAACCTTCGTCCTACAATGGAACGCTATTGGCTAGATACTGCTAAATATATATCAAGTGACACCTACATTTGGGATCAACTCTTTGTCCAGCATTGTCGGTGATTTCATAACATAATTATAGAATCACATAAAAGCTTAGTTGGCCGCATCTATATGCGCCCGCGCCGGCTGCAGTGTGAAATGTCGCGACGAAGTGTCAAAATTACGTAACAGTTTTCTAATTGCGACACAGTCTTGTCACGTTTGTTGACTACTTTTCCTAATTTTATAGTGTAATCAAGGATAATTGCACGTGTGTGGGGCAATATTCCCATATAATCTACATTACTTACGGTGTATCAAAAGTAGTGCTTAATTATAGGGGTTCATAGTTTCGAGGAGATACCGATCATGTTTATGTATTATGAAATTCATGTATTAGTAGTATTTGATATAATGTCGTATACAAAAAGGCTCGTCGTATTATTGACATTCGTTGAATAATCCGAGAAATTAAATCTTGCTAATTTAACAGCCAATACGGTCTTTCTTGGCTGATGATAAAGGAAATTGTTAATTCCAAGAGTTTATTGAATGACTGAAATAAGGAGTAATATTATTTATAGGATGATGAAAGTTGGTAAAAAAATGATAAGTGAGTACCTACACGCGGCGCGATTGACGACCTATTTTTTTTTTATTACATTATAGGCAAGTATTTGATCTCGATCTCAGCTGATGGTAAGTGACGATGAGATCTACGATGGAGCATACTTTCCTAGAAGGTACCTGTTCACTAGACGATACCTTCTAGGCCATTCCTTTTGCCATTTTTCAAATGGCAAAGAAATAATCATGGATTGGGCAATTAGGTAATTTCTGACGCGTCACTAAGTATGTGTGCGGAACGAAACATTCTGATTAACCTGTAAAATATATTTCAGTTAGTCCGTATTATATCAGCAGGCGTAAGTACGATGGAATATTGTTACCTATTCTGTGCTACTACACAACCGCTCTCAGTAATTCCACAAACTAAAATTCCATACAATAAAACGCATGCGTGCAATATGTCGCAACAAGACGTTACCGATCACCATGCGAGGGTTGCCGACGGCCCATGAAATTGTCCAACGCATGACGCTTCCTACATGTTGGGTAATATGTAGGCGTAAGTAATTCATTAGGGGTACAATCATGTATCAAGAGACGGTATAGGTACATACTTATCAAACTCGATAAGTCTTGCAAAGTATCCATAGAAAAGGTTGGGAGTGCTTCTTATAATACCCAAACGAGAATAAATCAAAAATTTATTTTGGTCTTATCATCTAGCTAAACTGCGTCGCTTATAAGCTTGTCGAATATTGGCGTAAAACGAGTTTAATTTTGCTTTAGTTCACATAAACATGTAATATTTTACGAGAGAAACACCTATATAACTGTAAATCTCTGTAAACCGGGATCAGAACTAAACGACCGATGGTAATGACTCCTGTTGACTTAATATACCTTGTTTCTGCCACTTTCATATTTCCCGTCACGCGAACCATTCCATCGTATCCTACATTTGTGCATAAAGTACTCGTCCTATTCTGTAACATACTACTTAACCTAAATTAAAAATAAGAATACAAGATTGTTACTTATCGAACATAAAAGCTGACTTATCTATCAAGAAGATCCTACAGCCTATTCTGAATCCGTGTGTGAAACAAACCTAACGATCTGTCCATTGGCAATTTTTTGGTGTCGACACGATAAGACTAAGATTAATAATAATAGGAAAGGTTGACAAGACCGAAATTATTTTGCCATTACATTCAGTCTTTCATTCTACTACGAATTAATGCTAAACAAATTTTAAAAGCTCCGGTAAGTAAACTAAGGTGATTTAAATAACGACGGCTCAAGTACTATGTTTATACATAGTTTTACTGTAACGTAATCTAGTTCTAGCCCGCTCACACCGCACATTTCATAAAAAGGAATGACAGTGTCAGCATGCATTTTCGATGACGTTATACGATTACATTAAGTGTTCCTGCTAGGCACATGGTTCTACAACTGTAAACAAACCGGCAGCGACGATTTCAATCACAGACTAAATGACAGTAAATACGTATAATGCGGCTGATTAAAGATGGTCGATACATTTATACTAGATTCATAACATTAAACTACCATTAAATTACCTTCCTAACAATTATTATGCGTGTTGAACCCACCAACATGTAGTTTTTCAGACATGCCCAGTAAGGGAGATACACCTTTTTGTTTCAAGTGTTTTCTTCAATACTCAGACTCATACGCTTACATATTCAGCACAGATCTATATCTGGGCCTCAAACGTGATACTCTCAACAATAAGTTTAGAAGTACCCTATATTCTTGGTCCAATAGAAAAAACGATTCAATTATCACATCAATATAACCTCGACAGTCTACTCATTCCGGGCATTATGTCAGGCTGTCGCAGCGTATGCCGTGCGGGTACTTCGCTACGCGTACCTGCTGGGTGAGAATAGTGAGTACTAGGACGTCACCGTGTTTGTAATTTAAGATATTTTATGTAACAAATATATATATATTTTAAACTGAATGAAACATTTCATCTCAAATTCTTAAAATAAGTCTTATTTAATAATTTTAAGTAAAATGTGTTTCAATATTCTAAGACAGCTTGATTACAGAAAAACATATTTTGTCTTCAAAATTATCTGATTTGAATATACTATCTGGGGGTATTTTGTAACATTTTTCAAATCTATATTCTGAGTATTTTTTTATTTGTGAAAAGTGTTATTATATTATATTAAATTAACTTTTATTGAATAAGTATTATGACTTTGCAAGAAGAACAACACTACAGATTTTTATAATTTATTAAAAGCCCGCTTTGGCTCAAGCATTAACTTGTTCCGTCATGCATGTATCAGATTAGGTATGTTAACAATTCAATTAGACTCAGATTTAATGCGGTCAGATTTAATCTCCTTCATCACTTGTTTCCTCTGGATTTCTTAGTATGTAACCATACAGATGGGATATAAATCAGTAAAATCTAAAATTCGATAAAAACAATTGGGAAATAAATTCAGCTTGGTGTGTCGTACATGTCAAAAGTATTGCTGCATATAAACCTGGGGCTTAATAGCACAAAAACATGTACTGTTCATGTATTTTATTATTTATCAAGAATAGCATAAAGTCAGGCTCTTATTTTTCAAGCATCTAGCAAAGCTCAACTATCCGACATTCCAAAAGTTCACGTATCATCCTCGGCCACCTTTCATCGATTACATAAATATAACTCGCGCTAATTTGACATTCAAAATTACATCAGACGAATTCATATTGGTTCTGTATCACATAACGTCTGCGGGGTCCGCGCGCGAAGTTCAACCGTCCAGCAATCAGTCGCGTTCCGCTGCACGGCAAGGCGAGACGCCATTGCGCATGACGTACACGGGTGCATTCGAAATTTGAAAATTTGACGCTTTCTGTTTTTAAAGAAATTTTGAAGTCAAACTTTTTTCTTGGGATTGTGTAACGTGATAGTGTTCTATTTTATTATATTTTGGATGCATGTTTGGAAAATGGTGAGGATTTTTTTTTTAAATAATTTAATTTTTTTATACTGTTTTTCATATCTATTTTCCAAAAAAAAATATGCCGTCATTATTGTAATTTCTACCTCTTATACGAGTATAAGTAAAAGTTTTATTTATTTTTGTAGCCTTTTTGTTATTATGTGTAGTTAATATTCAGGGATAACGCTGCATTTTATTTTTAAAAGTGATGGGTTTTCTAAAAAAAAAGGTTTATAATTTAATTTCTTATTTATAAATAGCGAATACCATATTAGCCCGTAACAGTAATCATACGAGATAAATGCAGACGGACTAGCGGACTAGTGCCAGTAAAGCGTGCCTAACTGTATGCATAGATGATGTTATCTTTAGTTAAAATATGAAGCCGCTTGTGTGTGACCAGTAGTCGTAGTCATACAAACGCGACTACGTTATATTCATAAGATGTTTTATAACTTTTTATTGGTTAGTATTCTCCATTGTTAAAGGTCGAATATTCACAGTAATCATAATATAGTCAAGTCCGTAATAAATAATAATAATAAATATCGCCACACGAACACACCAACTATACAGTCCCACACTATGCAACATTTGTGTTATGAGTACTGTACAATGGACTGAGGGTGATCCCAGTATATAATTCTTATATAGATATCAAACATCTATGACCCGGGTACAACATTCGTGCTCAACACACAAAGTTTGCCGCTACCAGGATTCGAATCCGGGACCCGCAGCACAGTAAGCAGGGTCACTACCCGTAAGCCCCACACCAGCTACTGAGCTGATCAGCCCGTCAGTAATATAAATGTGTCGTTGTTATCTTGCATTTTTTGTATGGCGCCATAAAGTTAAGCAACTACCGAACATGAGTTGCACTTGAGTATTCGGCGGCAAGAGTAACAAACGGAACTTCTGACTTGTCATCTGACAACTTTGATATCAAATTAGTCGAATCTCAAAGACTTCTTTTTCATTTCATTTAATTGTGAGGCGTTTGTCGATGTAGCTGATGTGGCTCTTTATACCCGTCTCTATATAGAGCAGACCCTCTAACCTCCTTATACAGAATGATTCAGAAAGTGTATATTGATAATTGAAGATTTATTTATTTATTTATTCATACCCTCTCTCTCTCTCCATCTACTCTGCGATATTCTTTATGAAAGAAGCATATAGAATGAGATGCTCTATCATCTTCCCTTTTCAATTTCGTATTATCTCAATATCAATATTAGTAATATTTTATCGATTGAAACTCATCAAGATAATAAGATTTCTTGTTAGTAATCTCTACAACCTCAGCCATTGACAAGAAGGATATATCACACACGGACTCTATTAAAATGATGAGTATTAGGTTCACCTACAGTAGCTATCCGGATAATACAATGAAGTGACAATTACGTCCCACGTGCATGATATTGACATTTAACGGAAACAATGACACGGGTCGGGATCTCACACTCTCCAACTTGCGAACCGGCCTCTATACCAGTGAACATAATAGAGAAATTCAACAGTATAAACAATCATTGCCACTTTAATATTTATCATAAGCCTTTATTTACTTCCATCAAGATTACCGAAGCAATATTTTTGCACTGCTATCGCAGTTACTTGCGATAAATACCCTTCAGCGAAAGTAATTATAGAGTCTGAGTTGGTTTCAAGAAAGTTAAACGGTATTGGTCTTGTAAAAACCAATAAAATAGACAGGGAAAGTGAATAAGTATAAAAGATTGCCAAAAGAATTAATATTTATTATATAATTAAATGTTTATTGGGTTACAAATGATTACTACAACGATATACCTAAAAATATTTTACAATGGATATCTTAGATAGTTGTCCTAGTGAGTAACATCCCAAACAAAGCCGACCGCATAAAGAACGTTGACGGCTAGACCTTTTATGACGTAATATTTCTTCAGTTTCAGTACTGGAATATGCAAAAATTCGCATAATCACGAAATACATAAGGCATGTGCCGCATCAGTTATTGTACAGAATAGCGTCTGCATATTGTAAAGCAGGTAGATGGGCGCCATATAGTTATGATGATGCTGTTAGCGGTATAAGTTGAATCATTCATCAGACTTCTTGCGCAACTTTACTGTTTATTATTCACATATTTCTTTATGTAAAGAAATGGAGCCCACGTGTAAATTAGTGTTCGTGGTTCCGCAATCTTTGAGTTGTTAATTTTACTTGCATAAGTAATAATTTTATACTGTCTTTATAATACTAGCTGTTTCCTTTTGATGATACCTTCCTGATTTTGTATAGTTACATAGATGTGGTTGAAACATTAATTAAGAGTGCCTGTTCAAAATAAGTAATGATTTCTAAGTATTTGATTAATTACCTGAATTTGAGTGATGACACCTTGGTCTAAGTGATGTAAGCGTAGGCCGCTGAGCACACTGCACCGGGTTGCGGGTGCGGATAATAATATCGTAATATACTTAGTCTAGGTGCTACCGACCTACCTATAGTACCAGCGTTACATAATTTGTGATCTAGAATGTGTGTAAATAGTGTTTTTTTATTATATTTTTTTATATAATTGATAGAACTAGGCGATACTTGGCGGAAATCCATTGTTAACCTATGGGGAAAGAGGACCCACCACTGACCCTCGGCTTGTCAACAATTCAATCAAAATTGACAAGCCGAGGGTCAGTGGTGGGTCCTCTTTCCCCATAGGTTTATAATTTTTTATGTTAGTCGAATGTCAAATGACATAAATATTATCCTTATCATACATAGTGATCTAAAATAGAATATTCAATTAATTCACTGATTGATATTTACCTATTAATCTGTATTGATTCGTCTAAATACGTCATTATAACTAGTTAAGAGTACATATATGAGTAATGAAGCTATATACCTTGACGTTTATAATTATTATTTTCTGTGAATATTAAGCTACTATAAATTGAGTTAATCAATCACAGCTTACAACTTCAGACAACTAGACAAAATAATTGAATAACTTGTGCATTCTTACAGTGTATGTTCATTGGTTTAAGCAAAGCTTTTGTAAGACATGGTTATTATGCTCTCTGCACAATAATTTCCGCCAAGAGGTACAGAGTGATGTCAGTAGTACTCGAAACGAGGCATTAATAAGAGCACAATTGTCCGCAATAAACACATTTACTGTTTAATTATGCAGAAGTTTCCTTTTATTTTTATTGCATGATTGCGTATATATCTATTGTTGCATGGAAGGTCCCGTACATGAGTTATAAAAAAACAACTTGTTGGAAGCCTCGCTGCGCACTACAGCTCAAAAATATTGCCAGCAATATTCTTATGCTGCAATGTTAATGTCTACTCTTAAAGCATTGATTGCGGGAAGTGCCACGCGATGTATACGGCAACTCGGTGGCTATACAATCGCAGCTAGAAATTGCCACAAAATTGCCCTTTTTACATGCGGCTTGGGATTACATAGGAGTTTTGTGATAGAAGATATATTTAGAAAACGAGAGCTTAAATGTAAAATAGTTTCTAAATAAAGTTGTTTAGTATATAACTCAGCAACAATTTCAACTGAGAAATAATTCCCTAGATTGTACAGTACCGACTAAACTATAGCCCAGAGCGCGTCGGTAACGGCGAGTTTACACCGTTAACCATCCGCTGCGGTTCATCGGATGAATTCATTATAATATTGCGAAGCTCTCACGTTTCTTTGTGTTACCGCGATGTCTTGTGTCGGCGAGTGTAATCGAAAAGAGCCAAGTTTCGTACGTAGATTTTTATTTATCAATAATTTATATATTAGAAATTAATTATATAGTTAACAATTATATAGTAGAAAATAATAATTAGTGATTTCGCTACGCAATAACTTTCAGTCGTGACAAAATATTATAATCAAAATTTCACGGGATTGTCATCGTAACCGACTTGTTTCAACAAAAGACATCAACGCGCTTAATCTTTTTCTGTTTGTGTAGGCGACGAAATAATTACTACAAATTTCTACGAAAATAATAATTATAATTCTAATACTTTGATATGAATGGCATAACACTTTGAAAAGGATACAACGATCCATAAATCACATTACGTATTATAAAGAATAAAGTTTGCAAAATATTTCGTGTTTAGCATTTTTCTATGACTAGTATATGATCTAATAGCAAGTATTGGTATTGAGCTATTATTGTGTTGGTCCATCTCTTCTTCGGGGCAATAAAGTTTATAATTGAATAGCCTTTAATAGACGACAATAAATTATATATTTTTGTTTATATTTGCAGGTACCCGCAGTACAATGAACTGTGACGTATAAGCTAGTGAGTGTGACGTCAGTGACAAAATGCAATTGTTCCGTGCGCCGGCGAGCTGATCTGTGCCACAACATGTACTCCAGGCGCGCGGCGGCGCTGCTCGTGGCCGTGTTAGTCAGGCAGAGTTTTTGTAAGTACAGCTATAAATACCTAATATAAGGTGCAAGAATTATAGAGCATAATATTTTTTAGAGATTCATATACATTCGTTATTAGTATTTGATTCCCCCTTTACTAAGTGCGTGGTCAATTCGGTGACATTGTAAAAATCATTATTGTTTGCATCACATAAAATATGCAATGATGGCGGCTCTGGGCATACCTACTTGTGTGTATTCAGCATGCACAGAGCTGCCACCTTTGCTCATTTTATGTGATGCGTTCTGTACTTACACGTTTATCTTATAACTGTAATTGATATGACCTGCTCGTTATACTTTCTACGAAATGTAGATATAGGTCATCTGTTTACGTCACCGTGGCTGTATTCTGATATGTTCTCTTATTATCTAACTAGATCCTTATTTCGGGATCGTTGGTCACTAAGGCCAATATAGCTATGAAGATTTCCGAACCCCGATTGCAGATTTGAACAAAGAAGAAGTAATCGTCTTATGAACAAAATATAAGTGATGCATTTTTAAATTGCAAGTCCGTCCAAATTAATTATGATTACTTTACTAGTTTTGATTAATGACACATTATTACTCATTTAATTTTAAAGATTAATTAAGAACTTATTTAAAATACCGCCATCTAATGAAGACAGATGCAATAGGTATTACACACACTTTCGTGGTCATTTTCATACTAATATGTTTTCATACTAATATATGATTGCGTAACTCTTTCATAATTACAAATATCAGACGCAGGTGCGGAGAAGATGAAGTTCTGGAATTAAAATTAAAGTTCTTATAAATACCAGGCCTTAGATATCGAATAACAATTTAGAATAGAATGACACTCGTTAAACAAAAACTTAAGGAATCGTGTCTTTGACTAATCTCGATAATTGGTTGTCATCTCAAATGTTAACTCAAGAGTACTTATAAACTATATTATCAAGGAAAGGACTATAAATGATAGGTTTCACTAGAAATGTTTTGCCTAGTACGTTTCATGAATATATAAGAGAGTCAAAAGATGCAATAACATTGTTATGTAGAGGCACGGTTCATCGATTTCATTGCATGATATAAATGTGGACATTAAATAACAGTACCGTTTTAATAGCTGTTATGAATTTGTGCAACTCTATTGCGCATATAGTACACATACAAAAGTCAGAAAGTACTAGACTAGTACTAGAAAGTACTGGATTATATGTAGTACCTTAAATGATTTGAATATAAATAAAACCAATATGGTAATCTCGAAGTATATGGAAATTTAAACCCAATTCTGATTCAAAAAGGGTTTCATTTCGTAATAAAAGAGTGCATACATGCACGTGATAACTTGAAACAGTCGAAAAAATAAACAAATGATCGCATTTATAAAATAAATTCAGTACCGTTTAAATATTATGCGCAATAAAAAATAATGATCATTAAAATACTAGGCGTACGGTCGTGTTTACAACGTCACGAAGTATCACTGAGTCATTTATGACAATTATGATGTATTAATGCGTAATTCAAGTACACTGAACGGTTATTTTATGACATTAGCCGAATAATTATAGTCAAAAGTTCAAGCGACTTTCCCCGCTTTCACCGCGGACGGAACGATTTTATTTTAATACGATTTGCTTCGCAATAGTTGCCTATATTTGTTTAGAGTATATTTTTTTATCTCAATGACAACCTTATCTACTTTATACAATTTATTTAAGGACTATACAATCATCCCCAAAGAGAGAGTGTAGAGATGTACTGCAGTCGACACATTTGGCCGATGATGTTTGGACGCAATGTAATAAGCGGCAAGCCTATTGACAATAAACTAAGTACGGTCTCTCTTTATACAAGGGGGTTTTGGGCCACAGTACATCATGCTGGCCCAGTGCGATTTGGTGAACTTCACACGTCTGTTAAGGCGTGCAGATTTTCTCACATTATTTGCATGATGTTATCTAAAAAGACAGGGGAATTAATAGACAGAAGTACTGTTATCATCTAGTGTAGTGACGCGCGAAGTAAAGATACTAATCCCGTAACAAGTACCTACTAATACAAAATATCCTACAGTAATATGACATTAATATTCAGACAAATTAGTAGGGTAGGTAATTAATATAATGGAGTCATTTAAAGTCAACGAACTTTAATAAGTGTACAGTCCGGTTATTGACCTCAAGCTTGGTCGAGTGGGTGCAGATGACGTTACTAATCTAATTACATAAAATGAAATCTCGTGTATAGGTTTTTGTCCCACCTTTTACGCCTCCACAAGTGTGAAAAAAATCTTATATATATAACTGATTTTGTTATTTTCGTTAGTATGTACTACATTTATATTTAAGGTTTAAAAATAATAGTGTAAAAATATTTTAAGGGGTCCATCGGTAGGCTATAAAGGTCCAATTCCCGAAAAAATATCTAATATTTAGACATTTTAAAAATATCATTATTTACAAGTCCACGATAGAACGGTACAGCCTCGCTTTTTCACAGAAAAATTTAACACTATACACATATATATTTATATAAACGTGATTGTTATCACCTACTTGTTGTTAACCTTAAAATATTTTATAGTTATTAAAAAATGTTGCTGGGAAAAAAATCCAAGAATGTGCATACATGATTGGCGATAACAAATCAATGCCCTTAATACAAATTACAACATGAACATAAATTATCTATACGTTTTGTGTACGCCTGTAACACATTTATGTCATTTATCTGAAATCATTTCGAAGAACTCATTAAGTTTTGAGAGTCTTCATTGAAGTGCAATGATTGTTGGTGAATGAACCAAATTTCCGTCCTCGTCCCTATCATGTACAAACATCTTAGTATATGCCATACCTCTCATCGTGACATTGACAATACTATTTCAATCATATTGCATGAATCCATCTTTATTTTATAACTAGCTGTTGCCCGCGACTTCGTCCACGTGGTATTAAAAAAGACAACCGTTGACAACAGCCGCTCGCCCATTCTGAGCCCGCGGGACGCATTGCAGGTTGTTGCTATCAAACTTAATCAGGCGCTGCGCTGCAACATTGGTTTTAATTTTTTTTCGTCAGATCCTATTTTTTTTCTAAAATAAAAGTAGCCTAAGTTACTCCTTGTTACATCAGCTATCTGCCAGTGAAAGTCCCGTCAAAATCGGTCCAGCCATTTCAGAGATTAGCAGGAATAAACAGACAGACAGACAGACAGACAGACAGACAGACAGGCGGACAGACAGACAAAAATTGTAAAAAATGTTGTTTCGGTATAGGTAACGTGTATACATCCAAATGCACTTAGTAAAAAGCGGTTATTTTAATATAACAAACAGACACTCCAATTTTATTTATATGTATAGATGTATAGAATATAGAATATAATAATAACGCCGCTTATACCAGATATTTTTTCCAGTCGTCATTTATTTACCATCTACTTGATAGTATCTAATTTGAAACCTGTTCATTTCTAGCTAGACATGAAAATACATTCAATTTTATTTGATAAACAACCGTTAGACTTGTTGTGTGACATGTTCAAATTAAACGTAACACTCGCTGATAGCGGCGAAGTTTAGACGATGATTAAGATGAGACGATAAACAGCTATTTAATCGTAACTTATCACTGACATTTATTTTAGTCTATAAATACTGTCTACAGCATTTAAATTGTAACCCTAGGTTTATAAGAAAGCAGCCTAAATTTTCACTCTGAAAATCAAAGAAATAATATACCGAAGGTGTGTATACAATTTGTGATCGCGAGCTATAACAATCCAATTAAATAAATATGTCCAGTACGATCTCATCTTACTTATCGGGCGACGCAATTTGTTAACATGTAGAGCGAAACTCAGATGTTCATCAGAGAGCAGGCAGCGCGTGAACCGGCTGGTTTCTGGGCTATTCTGTCAAGGTGAAAACGAAAGTTTCAAAAATATAACAATGTCGGTTTGTGTGAAAGAGGCTGGTAAATATATGTACATAAAAATATTTGGAATTAATTTCACTGACGGCTCTATTGTGTGCCTTGTGGTAGCCTTTAAGAACGGAACTACTTTAACGTAAATCGAAGAAGTTACACACCTGTCGAGGGTAATAATTATTAAATCTTTAAGATTTAATGTTTATAATATTGTACTTAAAAACGTCCATATAAAAATATGAAAACTAAGAGGCTAATAATTTAATTTAAAGACTCAAACATTACGAAATATTTTGACTCGTACCTGGCTAACGACTCTACTCTTAGTATAAATGTTAATGTCTCGCATTAATGCATATAAAATGTCGCAGACTAATTTAATTACTCATAAAAATGTTTAATTCGTCTGCCATGGAATTATAGCAGTTAGAGGAATTCGGAATAAAATACCACACAGAGATTTTTAGTCTTAATATAGTATACCATAACCGGCACCATCTTTAAACCAAAGGTCATTGACCTGGAAGAGTCTGAGTAAATTTCACTAAGACTAAGACTGTCGTTGACTAGCGTTTTTTGTGGCTACACATGTTAATGAGTTTCATTCTGTTGCACTATTCACTGCTCAGATAAGTCAGAATTAATAGACTTATGATATTCGCCAACATGCACTAACAGCGCTGCGACTTATGCCCAAATTTCCCTTACATTAAGTGTGGCCGGTATAATGGTACTTAGCTCGCCCCCTATTTCATTGGGACCATACTATCGGTGAAATGTGGATGCACAGCAGTGCAATACTGCCTTTACTGATTTATATCGCGATAGTTTACTTAGAAAAAAAAGTATGATAAATAATTCTCGTCAATTAATATGCATTGTGGGAATAGCACTGCCGATCTACGTATTTCATTAACTGCCCACCATTTACAATCTCTGACATTCAGACATTTACTTAACACACTTTTACAATACTTACATCCGACACGACACTTGAGCAATATATGAGTGCGGGATTTGTTTTGCAATTTGTTTGTTGATAAATTTTATTGACATCTGTCGAGGGTTGTGTAAATATTGATTGTTTTATTGGTATAACATTTGGAGATGACAAAGAATATAATTTTTGTGTTGAGGTAATAAGCACAGTACCCTTTAGGTCACTTGGAAAATTGCGCTCTAGCATTGCTTGTCGGATAAACTTTTAGCTGAGTTAACTAAATGTTATGTAAGCTAAGCCGCAATTATTCTAACGACTATCTTTTTACCCGACTGCGCCAGAAAGAGCGTATAAAGATTTAGAAAACGATTTTTTTCCTATCAGTTTATTATAAAGTCGACTTTGAGTCTAAGTCCGCTTAATTAAAATAGGTTCTTGACAATCAACCGGTCTGTGTATCAGTTAAAAATGCAGTTTCTACAACTACTACTACGAGGTAATTATAACAAGAATTGAAACATTATCAAACTAAGCCTGCCCCTGGCAAAATGTTAGTTATAAGGTCCACAGCCTAACTAAAACAAATAGAGGATTTTTGGAAAATGGCACTTATATGGAAGTAAAATGTGTACAGCACGTGGTTGCAACAATAATAACAGAAGAACCGAACCGTGACTTCAAGCGGCCAAAAAATTCAAGGTTACAATGAATACTTTCAATGAATCGCAAAAGTGTCTCATTGACCAAGAACATCCAAGAGAAAAAAAGCTACTACTACTTGATACGTAAATAAACAGCTTGTTATTGATGTTTGTTGTTTGATCTTTTTATAAGAGTTTATTTGGACTAGAGCTTAAGTTAGCCTATGATACACACGGCAATTTGGACCTTATTCAGCATGGATTTAACATTTGTTCAGTGTTGCTAATATTGGTAATGACAATATCATAATATAATGATTTAACACTTTGTGCTTAGAGTTGTAGAATGCTTTTTTTACTTCCAAATGGCAAACTTATTTGGAATTGAACATTGAGTCGTATCAATACTCCATTAAACGCTCAATTAGTTAATTCAGCGTGCACGTCTGAATATCAAGGTCCCGAAACCGAAATTAATCTCTTTTTGCCGCTGTGACGAAATAAAATAGGCTCTGTTTCGTCATTTTATAATTAGTTATGCCTTTAACGACGAAGCCCTTGTGAAAGACGGATTAGGTTGCCAAATTAATATCGGATTTGTCGAAAGAACATGGAAAAACTGTTTGTTTTGACAACGTCTCAAGGATATTTGCAAATATTTTTTTCTGTAGCTAACGTTTTTGCGTTGTTTAATTACATTTTGCAAATCAAGTAAGTAATTTAATTTACAATAATTATAGTAGGTATTTGGTAACTTCACAATTCTCTTGGAATTATAGCAGTTATACGTAGAACGTAACATAGAATCAATATTGTCACCCTCCATATTGTGTAGGTATGGGCTGACTCCTTATACGTTGTCAGACCGTATCATATAACTGGAATATTTTATAGGGATAATATTATTCAAGACGATAACACTGAGATTGTGAGTCAATTAATCTGGCTCACAACAAATGTAATAAGTCAAGCCTCCGCCGACATATTAACAGTAAACCAAATAAATCATAGAAATATAACTTGAACCATCTCCCATGGATTTCTCTAAGCCGAGCTAATTAATTAGCAGACGTGATGGCAGCGTGTCATCGTCATTATGGCATAGGCAACACAAAAGTGGGCTACGATTTTACAAACATACTCTAACAACTCTAACCATTCAATTTAAAACCCTACGCAGTTAGTGATAGGAATGGTTTTGATGGTGAAACGTACGGCTGTTATTTGACGTGGGACACGGCTTACTTTGCAGAACAATAAAGAAAGGCCATCTAGTTTTATTGCTCCTGTTTTCATTGTGACGGTCTTCGTTTGTTTTGTGCGAGTCATTTCCTCGAGGAAGTGACGCGGGGAAGTAATGCAATTATTTCGTGTTATTAGCATTGCCATTTTGAAGGTGCGTGAAGTTTTAGTTAAAGTTATGTCTCTATTTTCTAAATTTAGGATCAAACAAGAGTGACTAGAATCTTCACGCCTGATTTAGAATCTATTGTGAAGGATATAAGTCTACAGCAAAGGACAGATTATTGTACACCTACTCGTAATCGCTCATGGTGATATCCTCACCCATACCTTATTAGCTACTACACCGTCATGTCTGTAATGTTCGAAGCGTTTGATTCGCATAATCTTTGTCAAGTCTTTGTATACCCTTTCTGAATCACCTGTATACCACTCCATTAAGACATTAAAGTTTTAATCAAATAATAGTCTGTAATTTAAATTTTAAATAACATACTCCTCACTAATGGCATTTGCAAATAATTAATAATATAACATTATAAATTTTTAAGATATATGAAATATAAAAGTTGTGTTGCTTAACAGGACACAGTAAAGAGCATTTAATGAGAGCCGGTAGCCGCAACTAGTATTTAACTTCAATTATTCAACAAAATTTTGTAATGCACTATAAAATTGGTATTTTAATTTGGTCTAGATTTAATACCTGCATTTAGCTATTTGAATCTTGCATAACTTATTTTAAATTGTGTAATCGTTAATGATAGAGTAGAAATTGCTAGAAATTAAGGCACACACGTGTCACAGACAGACAGAATACTAAGTGAACAATTGCGTACCAAGTGTATTATAACCCAATCAGATGAATTTATTTCAGGATTTATTGTGACCAAAAACCTATAAACACAATGGAATTTGATATCCAGTATTCAAAGCTGTATCCAACAGTGAATCCAAATTAACTGTGGTTTATAACATAATACCAGCCCTTTTAATATCCCACTGCTGGGCATGGGCTTCCCATCAATGTGAGGGGGAGTAGACTATAGTCTACCTCGCTGACCCAGTGCGGGTTGGCGGACTACTCAGGTCTGTCGAATCCTCGCCATGTTTTCCTTTAACGTTTAGCTAGTGAAAAAAATTGATTCGCACATAAAATTCCAAAGATGCGAGCTGAGGATTGAACCTGATATCCTCGTTACCGAGGCAAGCGTTCTACTAACATAGCCATCACTGCTTATAAAATACCCAATCTAAATTGATATTGATTCTCGACCATTAAAATTAATAAAATTTAATCTTACCCATTAACCGATGCCGTCGAGTGTCGTAATCTGGAACAAACTTCATTTGGAAACCAAAGATCGAATGTCATTCGAACGATATTTTAATTGTTGCTTAACCGTGTTTTAATCTTTTATAATTCAGGAAATTACTTCATACAAGGTGTATTTGTATTCTATTTTTAACCGACTTCAAAAAGGAGGAGGTTCTCAATTCGGTTGTATTTTTTTTTAAATAGTGATATACAATATCAACCATGTCTACAATAGTTATTTACATGAAAAAACAAAAAAACTAAAAAATACTTATTAATAGGACATTGTAAAATAAAATAAAATTAATTGTCTACTACTGTCTACTGTCTAATCGGTGGTAATGCATCTAGTATGTAGCAACAGCATTTGATGCAAAATGATTATGTTGTTTTATCAGAAATATAAGGCGACGATTCCGTCCTTTCAGCCAGCTTCCTCATGTACAGAGTATTCTTATCTATTGGTCGAACATTCACAACGGATATTGAGACAGGTGGGTGCTCTTAGCTTTTATCTTTAAGTACTATACATTCAGATTGTAACGGAGAATGCCCGCACTTTAGAGTTAGGTAGTATGGGTTATTGATACACTAAAAAAACTTAGTAGCTGATATTTTTTTATTGTTTCCAAAATAAATTAAGTTTTGTAACAATTAACTGAACTTTTATTAAATTTAATGTTGAATGTTTGCAAACACATAGTTCGCATGAAAACATATTTGTGTAACTAGTAGATAAGGGTTTTGGTTTTTGATAAGCAATGACTTTTGATATATTGAAATGACTTTAAACCGAGATGATATCTATGGGATATAAAAAATCAAGAATAGTAACTAAGGCAATAAAATATTTATGTAGATAAAAATGGGACTGGAACTATTCTAAATATAAAGCGATTTGACTAAGTAAATCTGTGATCAACCATTAATTGATTCCTCAATAAGACCTAAAGTCCAATCAATATCAAACCCAAGATCACTCGCTCAACAAGTAGGTTCATCCAAGCACCGCCACAACACACGCTCTTAGGTCGTTGGCATCAGAAAAAAGTAAGGAAACATTACCCGATGGCAGCAATAAAGTGCATCGTATGGGATCGAAGCGCGCGGAAAAAACAGCACTGATGTGCGATGTCCGCATTCCCTTTGCGATTGGAAACGTGGTTTATAATATGGCATTTTTGTTCAATTGTAATAACTTGAGAAATAAGTTTTAATGTCGAGTGCAGTTCATTTATGTAGTACATTATAATTAACACTAACCGCCGTCTTTAGTGATAAAAAAACTGATTTTATGCACACGACAAACAAAGTTTAGAAAATACAGTTTACGAACTATTAATTATTTCACGAAACTATGAAATTTCTATTTTCCCTCATTGATCTCATCTTCACAATATAACGTAGCGAAACTCAAGGTCAGAAACCTTATGATGAGCTAACCTGACCAGTGCTTGACCTACGTTAGTTTCGATTTCTACAACGGAACCCGTTATATCAGTCGCCGGGCCACTGCGCCTGCGTTGATGACTTCTCTTCGATAACTTTTACTTTTTCCTGAGTTTTTGTAGCTACGTTAACTATACCTCGCTTCTGATGACGAAGCGTTTATACTATTGAAGAGTAAACAATTATTACTTCATTACATCAGCTTAAGTTAGGCTATATACTAAACATGTTATAGCTTCAGAAATCATACAAGTATCTGATCGTATTAGTGCCACTAGAGCTTAATACCTATAACAATGTACCGCTCAAAAATGTAAAAGATCTTTTTAAAAAGAGAAACCATGGAGTTTCTTGCCCGTTTTTCTCCATAGGAACGGCATTTTGAACAGGTGGTAAAAGTAGTAGCTTAGCATTTTGTAACTTTTGACGATTCATAAGTACTGTACTTAATGGTTTACATGAATAAAAAAATATTCTGATTCTGATTATATATGGGGTTTGGCCCATTAAATAAACAATACATAAATATGAGGTTATATAACGGCACATATTAGGAAGGGATCCTTTGTATCAAATGATAGTTATAAATAATTTTGGTAGTGAAGGGCTAATTCCAATTTATCGTAATGATTTCTCAACTATAGTCGCAAATATAATCGTGAATTACTCCTCTAAAAACAAACAAGTGTATTAAACTTCCCAACAAAGCTTACCGCACTCATTTAAACACTAATTCATTCCATAAGAAGCTAAAACAGATAATATCTAATGATATAACTCCGGATATAGCAGTAGGTACGGATGAGCCGACTGGCTGCATTAATTATAAACTTGATGGAGAAAAAAACGAAAGTGGTATCACACAACTCGGTCGGATAGGCGCAGATAGTTATGTTAACTACGATGCAAATCATAGCTGTGAAGTTAAATGATAGACTTAATAGAAATTTCATTGACAGTGAAACGCCGACTTTCGATAGTTTGGGATATAAATAGAAAACTACAAGATGAAAATGTAGTGTAGATTGAACCCCGCAAGGTGAGCTGATGACATAACACGCGTCGCATAAGCCGGTGGATATGATCGGTAGGTGATGTGAAGTCATTGGGAGAGTCATAAGCCTCTTCCAATGACATCTCCACATCACCTACATAGATATAGGTCCAGCAACTTTTTCGCTTGTGAATGGTTGTTATTGGTAATTTAGCACAATTCTCGTCCATCAAGGAGGTTTTAATAAAATTTATTACGTCAGATGCTTTGCCCATTTTGTTTGGGGTTGGAGCTACTTGGAAAATTATTCTAATATTTATAGATTTGGGTACAGATGCGAGCGAGCTCATTCTTGCCCAATAATTTTATGGAACTTGAAATCACTCTGATAAATAGTCATAATCATTGCATATATTTTATAATAAACGCATTTGCTCGAGTACAAAATAGTTTAAGATTAACATCATCAAGATTAACGTCCAATAAAATTTTAATCGGTAAAATATATGATTGTAGCTATCCATATTATAACTAGATCCATAAGTTGAGAAATTTTCTATGATAAATCAAAGACAACTGAACCTTTAGGTCCGTTAGTTCGCCCTAGATCCTACAATTTCACTTTAAAAGATTATATAGTGAAACCTGCAATTCTATACACCGGGAGATAAGCTACAAGCTTATCTCAAGGCGCAATAATTGCAATTTATGAAGACGAAGTACCGTTATGAACCGCAAGATAGTAAACTTTAACCGTTAATATATTTCTCTTAGTTAATTTAAGATTTGTTCCCATCGAGCTTCTTGTTAATGTTATTTAGGCAGCATCAGAATCATAAAAGATTGCCAAAATTGGTTGTTGGGACATTTGAATTGTTGAATAAAATAGTTAACCCCTACCAAGCCCCATGAGTAGTAGGGAATGGTGATGGGTAAATTTTAATTAATAAATTGTATATTGATTTTATCAAGGTATGCTACTTCCTTGGTGATGCGGAAGAACAAAAGCAAACACAAATACCAATGTCAGCCCTTTGAAACTTTAAGATCCCAGTGGATCACTCAATGCCATGATTTAATCAGTACAGCTACATCGTTACTTACACGAATTTTTATTATACGTAATGTGAATGATAAGATCTCAATTATTACGAATAGCTCGTATTATGTCGTTATTGCATGTGCTTCGGCTGTTACGGTTAATATCGTGCAATGGGGGTCTTAATTTCTTGTTTTGTGTTTTTAACTTGCATTATTTATTTTTATTGGTGTTTTTGACATTGCATTATTGTAAGTAACTTTCTTAACTTTGTTTCAATTTCTTAACAGAAAGGAACTCAATAATTATATCACCAGAAGAAAATCATCTTTGAATATTGTATCTATATTGAGTGCTAATGTAACTATTGGTGTTGGCAAGTTTGTGCGAGCTACAGTCAAAACAGGAATATCGGATTTCATCATTTCTAAAGTCATGAACAAATCATTAAGCATCATTGCAATAATATCCATCAATTCCCAGGTCAATTACAGTCCAGCAAAACATGAAAACAGCGCATTTATTGTCGGAATAGATCACTTTAATAGGAACTTTATCAGCCAAGCCCGCTCTTTCAACCTATAAACTAGAACAATGGTTGAGGAAGCTGATCATAAAGATGGGGCTGCCGCTTCGATAGCTCTTAGCTATCCATTCATAACGAATCTTCCCACAGTATTCAGTGCTAGATCGGAATCGAATCATTGTTTGAAATTACATATTGTTTGATTTCTTGTTTGATTAAGTGCAAAGCTTCTGAGGATTTTACGAAATATTTACGACCACAGGTTTAACATTACATAGTTATTTTACGATGTAATTTGATATTTCAGTAATTGACATTTGAAAGTCATTTGGTTTGAGTACATCGGCATTGGAGTTAATTACATTTTAATTGATCTATAGAATTTAATTTTACCGTCTTATAGAATATATTGCATTCAGAGAACGTCATTTACTGAGATTTTTTTAGTAATCAACCAAATAATCAAGCGAGGTATTTCAAATAACTTTCCTTTCCAATCTATTATCACTTATAAATTAGGAGTTTCATTCATAAACCACGCTTCCTGCACTAATAATTCTTACATCTACAAAAACTATCAACATAATTATCCAAAAGTTCACCAGAAGATCTTAATTTTGTGTGCGTACACTGCGCAAATTGTCAACATTTTCTGTGCTCTGTGGGGTTATATCATAAAAATTTGATTTGAAAAACACTAAGCAACCATGCCCATCTCATCTAAATTCTTGCAACAAAATCTCTACGCTCTGTATAATTCTTCTGACATTGTTTCCAACCTATGTCTAATTGCGTCCCGCTATACACCGTCCCATCGTGAGCTCTTACGGTATTTTATCTGAACGCCATCGACACGCCATAACAACAAGTTATGAGAACGTCTCGCCTATCTCAGAGAGATCACACGCTTGATTGGCGGAATCCAGTTCTGATTAGATTTTGCCCTTTTTGAAATACGCATGATTACTTTCTCTCGTTCCGTTCGAGAATTTGAAATACTTTTCATAGTAATCATTTATCTTTGCATCCGCATTAATGAATGAATCCATCCTATACTTTTTCAATTTGTTTTTATATTATTATTTGTTTTTCTTTCCTCAATATTTACATTAGTGACAATTATTTTAATTTATAAATGTTTCCTTCCGTCATTATCAACGTTTACATTATGTAACTAATATCTGAAATGTATTTTCGTTGGTTGAGAGAGTTTTTGTTTGTCTGCTTTACAATTTCCATTCATAATTATAGAATTTATTGGATTTGGATTTATTGTTTCTTTATAATAGAATAGCGATAAACAATTTAAGCTTCAAGCTCGAAATTTTATGCTCGTGTTGATTATTTTTGTTCAACTCCAATAACCCGTACAATTCAGAATTAGAATATTTTTTTATATATATTACCCATTGAAAACAGTACTTATGAATCGTCAAAATTGTTAGAAAATGCTAAGCTACAACTTTACCACCCGTTCGAAATGCCGTTCCTATGGAGAAGAACGGGCAGTTAACAACATGGTTGTTCTTTTTAATAAGATCTGTTACATTTTTGAGTCTCATCTGTTACAGTGCATTATTAGGGGTATGTTTTTTTTATATTTTTGTGAACAATGTAGGAATGGCTTGAGTAGCTGGTCAAAAAAGTACTAACTCTAAGTGTATAATTACTAGTTAATGGCTACATGATTCACACATTTACACATTACTTTTGTAAATAAATATAAGAAGGAAGAGGAGTAAAACAAAATCTAAATAGTTTGCTATAGTATGGTTCTAAACAATTGGAAGTTTCTAAGCATTGTAAATTTGATGGTACGGATTCATCGGTTTCCACTGTAACGCAATTGTGAAATCTCTGGACAATCTTCGATGGGAAAATATGCCATAACCGCGCTTATTTGCAAGAAGCAATTTGTCACGGTCTTCGACGCAATATCGGACATCGATAGAAATAGACGAGGCAGTTATTTTGATAAAATTATATGTATTTTTTGCAAATATTTCAGGGCTACTTGCAATTTTCACCGGCCACATTTCCGTTTTAACGATATAACAAAAATACGTCTTAATAAAATCTAATATTTATTATTTGGTAATTCCTATATTTAGCCGTCTTAATAATTCTCTATCTGATGTATAAGTAAAGGCTTACAAAAGATAGTAGGGACCATTTTTGGTACAATCATAAAATGTTCTGGTTACAAACGTTATTGTTTTTTTTCGACATGCAAAATAAGCTATAGGAATACTTATTACTATAATACCGAATGAAATATGCAAAGAGTATGGTATCAGTTAGTTTTATGATTTAGAAACTGCCTTTGCTAATTTTTTAAATCAACGTAGGTACTAAATATTTAATACGCAACCCTTAAATTTACTAGTCCACTAATGATACCAGTTTTTCCCTTGCCGCTGTACCAACAATAGGCCTATTTTAGATTAAATGCGGTCCGTTGTGGGACAATTGGTTTCACAACCAGAATAGTGAGATTGGCCGCTGTTTAATTGTCTTATGTATGGTGTCAGTTCTTTGCTTTATTGTCTTTTGCATCTATAGCTGCTATTATAGATTTGTTACATTATTTCTCATAACACAACTAGTTGTAATAGTACAATTATGTGTTAAGTTGAGTAAAAACTTTTAATTTGTCGTCACCGTCGTGGTCGTCATACGTTTGGCTTTCAGCCAAGATTCTACCAACAACAGCTTGTTTACATTCTATAGTCGTAGTTAACCGTTTCCTTAATGAGTTTTCGCCTGGAATAGTAATTAAAACATGAGATTTTGTACAACAGGCAAGCACGCGTTGACATAGAATACTTGTGAATATTTATTTAAAGTAACTACCAATATAATGTCGTTTTTAAATACTATAATATTAGATGTCTGAATAGTTTACTATTTGCAATAAACATTGCTTCTCTTGTTACAGGTTGTAATTTCTACCCAGTCGGTGAATATTTGAGGTTCGTCAGGATACCAGAGAATCTGCAAGTAGGGGATGAGGTGCTAAGAGTAGAGGTCCATCCGAGGTAAGAAACGCTTGTATTTCAGTAAATAATATATCAGTTCCATCTAACTATATTATAGTTGAAGTTCTACCTTCAAATTTATTCATAGATACAGAGACCAACACATTTCTTCATCAATGAATGTTGCCAGCCATTGTTTTAATAATCCACATACAAATGCCGCTTTACTTCGCTCTACATTTGTGTCACAGGACAATACACTGATTTCGACATTCTTCAATGTAGAGAAGGTACATTTGAAGGCACTTTGTATTTAAAACTACTTATATGTTTTCAGAGTAATTCAGAAAGGCTATACTAATCCTTAAAGCTGCGCTTTTTATGTTCATTTTTAATCGTCGTGTGAAGTCAGAATTTCTATACGTTTGAATTTTCCATGTTAATTCTCTAATTTGAGATGCGACGATAGTAGACTAGAGGTTAAACTTATTCCATTAACCTTTTGCTCCCGCTTTGCCATAGTTTACAAATATAATAATAGTTAATAATAGTTTCTAAAGCACATAAATATTAGTGTTTTATTACAAAATCATGATTGTGCAACCGATTCTGTTTTATTTTAGAAAGTAATGTTTACGAGTAGTTTCTACAGTAGATTAGTGCTTCAATTAATAAATTGTGATTCATTCCGAATATTGATTAGAGATTCAAAATATGATAATAGATTATGATATATGCATAGACCGCAAACAACAACTAAATATGAGGGCACCCCTGTTAAAACTTTGACATTAGGACTTAAAACACCTCAGTTCTCCAGTGACCATGGTTGCTGTAAAGCAGCCGAATCGTCGGGAACGTAAGAAAACATACAATAAACGCGATAAAATCCGTAAAATTAGTTATATTTCAATAAAGTCTTTTTGTTCTCTTTAGCTTTAGGTTAGTAAAATCACCATCATTGAACAAAAATAGGCTAGGCTTTATTACCAAAGCTTGTAAATGATTTATCAAACGATCCATCGCTTATTGCTGAGGCAATCAACGCTATATCATCTAATCAAGTTGCCCAGTTTAATGAACATTTTACATGATTTGCCACTATATTTCAATTACGGAATACTTATTTATTTCATGCTATTAGTTAACGGTATAGTCGCATACAAAAACGGTAGGAAAACTAAATAGCAAGTGTGAATTTTCGCAAGTTCCCCGAGTGTGCACTTGCTAGAATAGTATTTGTTTTTCTTCTTCGTAGCTACATATGACAATTCAGCGATCACTGCTATATTTTCAGCCAATCCATAATAGGCTTCTTTGAGTCAAAGGTACTGATTTTATATGTATCATTAATCGAGATGAAGATCAATGAGTTACGAGTTATTTTTTTTAGATTCAAAGCAAATTACGAAAAAAGATTTTTGAAATTTGCATAGAGCCAAGCGGCTTATGGTCAAACCACTGAATAAACGATGCAACATCTTGTACCTAAACAAATCTTAAATGGTTTACAATTACTTTGGAAAACCTTCTCGTTATTTTCCCGGCATAATCAGAAAAAGGGAGACATAACAATATATTTTTTTTAAGAGAGACTACTACTTGTAGACTGAAGAACGATTGTGTATACATGTACCTACATTAATAAAGTTCTGATCACCTAGTTTCGTGAGCGCGATCATGTCGTGAGGGCAAACAGTCCGCAACGGAACCGGATGGCGCGTATTACCTGATATTTTACTATTCATTGGTTCAATCAACCAATTATTTATTATGAAAGCACTTAGTGATTATGATGAATTTGTTATAATATTGAACGTTTTGCAATAACAACAATGTAACATTTTTTCTAGCCTACAGCGTTATAAGTTTAATAATAATAATAAAAAATATCGCCCGATGAGCACACCAGAATAAACACGTCGCATATCTACCTAAACTTAACATAATCATGAATATTGATCTATTCAATGATCTATAAACAGATATGAAATGTGCACACACTAAAATGCTATCTCTATTTGGACTAAAACCGAAATGTGAATTACATAATTTTTGACTGAGAATGTATTGCTTACATTATATCTTTGCAAATATCGGCGACCTGTCTTGGATGTTATTCATTGCGTAATCTCGATAGTAAAAGTGCGACGCGTCTAAACGCGGCCGGCG
Source organism: Pheosia gnoma (assembly GCA_905404115.1). Classification (NCBI taxonomy): domain Eukaryota; kingdom Metazoa; phylum Arthropoda; class Insecta; order Lepidoptera; family Notodontidae; genus Pheosia; species Pheosia gnoma. The sequence goes on along the minus strand of FR989904.1, from coordinate 9,808,443 downwards.
GTCAACGTGCATCACAGTCGAAAGTGCCGTTACAAACCGGCGATTTCAAAGCGATTTTAACCGTATTTTACGCTTTATTTGTGTTTTCATTATTAAGGCTTGAATATATGGTTATATAAGTATTTTTAATGTTATTTTCATAGGTGACAGCGAAATGTTCTAAAGGCTGTTGGAACTATAAGAGCTTTATGATTTTCGCTATGCATTTACTATGGATCTCTTAGATAAATTCATACAAATTATCAGCTTTATGGCATAAGTGTTCAGCAGCATGGCTGATTCAATACGAAATGTTCTCGGAGAAAGTATTACGATCACCAAAACATTAGAATAATTCCGCAATATCAGAATTCATTAATTGTTTATGCAATGGACATTATTATATTCAACTTTTGCTTGTGAATGGAACCGAAAGTGTTTTCTATTTACATGTTTGTTCTTCACCGTGTATATACATATTATTATGAAAGGATTTAATTATTGATGAGCACGAAAAACGGTAGATATGGAATGGCAGATTTACATACATATTTATTTAGCGTAATGTTTATAGGATTTTATTAATTAATGTGAAAATAAAACAAAAAATCCCATGCAATAATAATTATTATTACTACCTTTATAGAATCTATTTTCTACAGACAATTAATAAGTCTTACCCTGCTGTCACATAAGGAGCATAGCTACCTATATATTTTTTTATAGTTTAGGTCAAAATAATCGTCGAGTTATTATATAAATAAGCATTCAAACGCCCGTCTGCATTTATAGGTGGCTACAAAAAAAACATTAATAATACTTAGCGCGGTCTCATTATATGATGATGAGTCGACGTTCTTTTGTTCGGCAGTAAGTCGACAATAAAGAATGAGGTTTATGTATTTGTTACGTAATTATAGTCCTATGACATTTGGACACTTCTCACGTGGATTATTATTATACAGAATGCGACAAAAGTGTGAAATATAAAACGCATCGCTAATGAAGTGGTAAATAAATACTAGGTGATAATTACCTACTGTGGTAGATGCCGAATGCAACAGTTGTAAGTAATAAGGAAGACGGATATATATTAAATATGCGCCGATTATAAATTACAAAAACACTAGAATGTAGAATTTTAAAGATTATATGACATCAAAATTTAAAATTTCAACATGATGTAATATGATAGTCGCTCCATAAAAATTAAAGTCGACATTCATAATTGTAAAATCAAACCAAGCATCGACGACTTTAATTGACATTTGGGTTTGATTTAGTTTTGAAATTTATAGAACTCAAATAAGTCAACAGCTTTTATTAAAAACACTGCAAAACGTATTAATAATATCGGCGGTATTTTTATTGATTTAGAGTTATCAATCATGATGATAATAAAATGAAGGTTATACCAACTGACCATGTACTTGATTTTTTTAATAATTTATGCATCATGAAATTTTAACATACTTTTCATTCCCGTCGGTTATCATTCCACTCTGTGTTATCATGCTATGTTTGTGACCACGAGATGAACGAAACTGCCAAAGCGCGATCTTGGGCTATTTCTTTATTTATTAATTTTATTGCGGACCATTTTATTTATTATTTTTATGTAAAGGAACAATAACGTGATATCTATCTATAAACATAATTTACATTTAGTGTTATTACAATTTTGAATATATAGTGCTCGTGTATTACAAATTAATTACCTATTATTATCCATCTAATTTCAATATAATTGTCGCATCATTGTTCTACTCAACTGATCTCTTACATTATCTTAGGGTTATATCTTGTACCAAATCAACAAAGACAAATCCATATTCCAAGCTCGTTCATAAACGAGTTACACTGGATGGCCTTTCTTACATTTCACATAGCTTAACACATTTTAAGATAAAACATATATAGCTCAAAACACGATAAGCCGCTCAAAATGTGAGTGTCATGATACACGACAATTCTTTTTCGTTACAATTATGTCAAATGCATGTGGAAATAATAAGTACGAAGTACGAATGGTAAAAAGGACCTTGAAAATTATGAAACAAAGTGATGGTCTAAATAAAAATGATAACGTTTGTCGTATGGGCCTCAAGAAGTTTATAGTAATGGCGATGAAAGATTAACAGACTTGACATATTTTCCCAAAATTAACTTATATGCAGGTTTACTTCAAGTATTTGCCGTGACCACGAAACATTCAAGTTGAGGTACAATCAGTGTTCATTTCCTTCAATTATCTCAATTGAGTTCCAGTCTAAGTTTAAGTATGAAATTCGTCTGCGGTTTTACATTTATTCTCAGCTATTTCCTGGGGAAATTGTCTGCTAATAACAACCTAGCTTTAACTTTCTGTTTATGTAACTACGGGGTTAATGATTTTGTTGGAAAACTTAACGTGGATAAAAGTGAAATTGCTTTAAATTTATTTGTACGTATAAAATTGGCATATGACGAATAAAAAAATGCGTCTTCAAAAAACTAAAAAGCGAACAATAATATATATATATATCTTTTAATCTACCTTGTCTAACTAAATCAAATATTAAATGTTGGTGATCAAGTGCCAAAAAAAAAACCTCCTCAGTTTTGGAGTCGGTTAAAAATAGGTATACATGTTGTCATACCCGTTTATTGTGTATGTCTAATACTTAGATTTGACATTGCGGCTAATCTAAAAACATTTTTTTGAAAACGACAGACGCTCCAAATCGTCAAATCGCCTTGTCGATGTCCATGGACACTGCACTACACATGCCAGTTACTTAATTTCAACATTTCTGACCAATCGTATCCAATTAGCAATTATTTAAAACTAACTGTCCCATCAGACGTCGTCCTGTCAAAGGAACACTTTTAGGGTATCGTGATTTTTTTCCCGAACAGCTTTGAAATCGTTTTTACGTTAAAAACCGGATTCGGACTATTACGAACATTAAAAAAGAAAATCGCCCAATCCGTTTACCCGTTCTCAAGTGATGCAATTACCAACAAAAATATTTGTTCTTTTATTATATAGATATATTGTACGAATTAATAGTTCTTTTTAACACCTCACATTTACATAACATAATGAATAAGACATAGTTAATAGATGTGAATTGGACTCTTTGAATGAATTACGCAAGGACGTTTACATTCTAATGGACGATGCGCAGGATTCGCACGTTCAAAAATGTATTTATGTTAATGCCGCGATTGGTGTTGCGTTCGGTATAGCATTGATGTTAAAAGATAACGTATTTGTGTGAATTGGGAGACTGCCTATAATAGGAATCATACTTTGGTCATCGTGATTATATGCCAAGCATGCAAGCATTGAGACAATTATTATAGCCCGATACATGTGGAAAAATAGTACCAGATCGTGCGCGTGGACTTTAATTTTGTTCTTCACCAACCCGAGAGAACACATTTATTTCCCAAGATAAAAAATGTTTTCCATATTTATATCCCGGGTCATAAGCTTTCATTATGACAAGTCCAATCAAAATCAGTCCTGTAGATTTCCTGTGATGCGTGAACAAACGCACCGACTCATATTTCAAAATGAGCCTTATTCTTAATATTATTAATTTACAGACACACAACCAATCTACAGTCTTATTAATGCATATATATACAGCTAATAATCGCTTAGTGATTACCTAACTAATCGCTTTTTATAGTTTTAAATGTCACTGGAGCAGATCGATTCGTGTATAATTAATATGTTGATCTTGTTGACACAGCTAGTAATTACTTAAATGCGATCCACTGATTCTCGCACTGGACGAATATAGATGAGATCTTTGGCGTAATTATCTGCTTAAAAAGTTTCATTTGTCAAAAATATATTTAACCTGTACATCGGTTTCTTTCTAACAAGGTTTGATCTTAACAACCTTATCAATTTTGTTTGTCAATTGTTTACGGACCTGTGTTAAAATAGTTTTATATAGATTGTTTTCAGCTCGCATTATTTAACTGAAGCTAAATGTGCGCGTGGTCTTCAATTTTACGCATATCTTTAGTAGATATGTTGCACGGAATATGCCGCTGAATGTGATCTAAATTCTAATGAGCGAACCGAACAGAATGATGAACTACTAATAATTCTCCATTTATATGAATTGGGTCAAAATCATTGATCATCAAGTATATGTCAAGGACTGATGAGCCGGAACCATCAGGAATCGATGATTTATTATAATAGTTAAATATCTCGATTAATTCAATTAAAAATGACTCTACATTTAAATTATTCCCACAATTTCCAACAAATATTGATATTGCATCACAAAATTGTAGAGCATTGTCTTAACAATAGTTGGCATAGTTTGAACAAGATTACTATCAAAGCATCCGCCATTTTGAGCTTCCGGTCCGACATGCGAACTTCCACAAATAATGTTAATTGTTGTAATATCTTAGTGATTGCATCATTTGAACGCTGATTTTTTAACAAAATAGATAGTATGTTATGGAAGTGATAAGAGATGATACCATATTTATATATATATATATATATTTATATAAGAATTAGCTACTTGTGTCCGGGATTCGTCCGGGTTCGTGCGTCGATTCATTTTTCGACTATCTCGGGGCACCCTTTCTTCAAACTTGGCATGGTGATATAGTTACTTTTCACACTTCATCCCGGGAAAGGAAAAGGTTCCTCGGGGACATAAAAACATAATTATTTCTGAAAATACAAAGTAACTATTGTAACCTGGTTGCTGTGATTGCTATATTCTTTATAATACATAATATTAGATGATAAATCAAAAAGCAAAGTTTATATTATATTATAAATTTTGCTTTATTATTGAGTAAAATAAAATAAGTGTTTGTAGTGTCATCTAGCGACAATATTTAACACAATAATACCATAGCAAAACTACCTTACATTCCTATCTTTCCTCTCGCTTATTGAATTATAGTAGTTTCAAACTTAACTCATAGATGGCATGATCATCAAATTATTTTTACCTGTTGAAAATTTTATTTTCTTATTTCTAATGTAAGGATATTTTATTCTATCAAATTAAGAAACATACATCGTCTTATTTTTTTTCAATCTAAAATATAATCCAAAAATTGCACTTTTAGTAGTTGCATAACTTTTTCTCAATAGTATCAACAAAAATACAAAGATGGCGCTATCTCGCGCTATCTCTTATTTTCTCCATACTTTTAAAATCAATGTTTTTGTTTTCAGGAAAAATCTAAGCCTACAGCCTGTCGATAGAGAAGAGGACGCCCATCTGTTTACTTACCGCGACGTCAACCGCACCCACGTGTCGGTGATACTAGCACAGAGTGTTGAGTCGTTGGTGGACAGCGACTCGCCTCAGAACGTCGTAAAGTTCAGATTAGGATGTGATTTTGATACGGGTGATGATTTAGTAAGTATGAGTATCAAACAAATAAAATATATAATTTTTGTGCTTACCGTGTAAGTACGTACCCATGCTAAACCCATGCTAAAACTGTTCTGAAGCATATTGATTTCTTATATTTACGTGAATACTACTCATTGAAATCCCCCTCGCATTGAGGGGAGGCCCGTGCCCAGTAGTGGGACATTAAAAAAGGACTGGAATTATTATGCACATTGAAATGAAATTAATTTTGCGGATTTTATCGCATTTATTTTGTGTCATAGTGTAATATAATACAACAAACATACAAAAAAACGCACCATTGCAAGCCCTAAAGACACTGTGAGCACTTTCTGCGTAGATCGGACCGCGAACAACAACTAAATATGAGGGTACCCTAGTTCTAACTATAACACTACGACGTCAAACACCTCAGTCCTCCCGTGACCATGGTTGTTGTAAAGCAGCCGAAACGTCTCGGGAAGGAAAAAAACATGAAATAAATGCGATAAAATCCGAATAATTCGTTTTATTTTAACGCTCTGAAGCACTTTGGCTAAACCGATTTAGTAAAGAAACATGTTTCCGATGCTCACAGTATAGAAATTTAAGTACTTCTTATTACGAGTCTTGTCTCCTATTCATTTTCATCTTACAATAAAATTGAACCATGTGGTACAACCCCGTACCGTACGATACGATGCCGGCAGATGTAAATGCCTCTGTCGGGACACAAAAGGAAGGAAATCGCGTTACGTTTACTTTTACAATGTAACGTCGTAAAACGTGAAAAGGCGTTTTGGGTCAACAAACCTTGCAGCTATTGTACTAGGAACATAATTTTTGTGAAAGTGAATTCATAATAAAATTTAGGAAGCCGTGATTTCAATATTTTCATAAAGATTAATATTAGAATCGAGCAATAGAATCCAGATTTCAGCGGCGCATAATAAAAGCAAGTGTTTTATGCAATTTTTAAATGAAGCTGTTTAGTTATTACAATATGGCGGCTAAGGCTAAGGGCTAATGGAAAAGTTAAATAAATAATAGCAAACACACCTACACCCTGGCTTATCAATCCGAAACACTTGATACAAACAACACAACTCATTGGCCCTAAACCCCGAAAGGTCTTCCGCAAAAAAGGGGAAAAATTAAATTAAAAATGTAATTCATTTCATCCCCGTGGATAAATGAAGGGCGGACGATGGCAATCCCAAGGGTAGTTTCCACTCCGAAGTATGGTAAATGATCCGGCGGCGGCCAACTGGGTGAAGGCCGCAGGGCTGAGGTACAGCCGGCTAGCTGCGGAAACTTTGTGCCGCATTGTTTTACAAGCAAATTTTGTTACATACCAACCAAACAACCCTTAACGACTCAAATATAGAGTCCACTTTTCTGCAATCCAGCTATACGAGAAATATTGCACGAAAGCTGCAAATCTTTCGAAAACCCTTGCAAGGTTGGACTTAAAGCTAAAGCAGCAAAGTAGGTCCTTTTCATATCCTTAAATTTAACTCAACTTCATATTTAACTCGGCTGCAATGGTTTTTTAGAATTATTTAAAGTATTTCCTGTTATTTAAATACCCAACTATTTTTTAAATTGATATAACAAAGTCAAATCATTCAAGTGGAATTTAATGAATAGTAACATGCCAAATAATATGTTACAATGTTTTATTCAATCATCATATATTATTAGATAATAAATAGAAATATATGTAGTTACCCACTATACATTAAGATAAATCATTCCCTGTAATAAACACAACTTATAGCCGAGTAACATCCATTACCCGAACAAATACTGGGTTGGGAGATACTTCCGATAACTCTCCTTAAGGAAGGCTCTTTCACTTTGTAAGCCTGAAATTTTCTGATAGCTTATCTAAAATAAAAATCATTTTGCTCCTATATAAGATAGTGTGAAATATTTTAACAGATGAATCGGTAAGTTTTATGCATCACGTAGATGTATAAAATAATTGTGTAAATGATGTTAGATTTTTTCAAACCATGCGAACCACCATGGGCCGTGCGCTTAGTACGTGGTATATTTTTTAAATGTCTAATAATGTGATTTATTTCTTTAGGAATGTTTCTTTATAATCTACTGTTGGCGCTGTTACAATATTTTACACTATTATGGTTACATCTTATAAAGTTTTCCAAAATAAGAAAACTTTCTGACCAAATTATATTTACACCCACTAGCATCTCAAACATCAAAATAATTTCCATTTCATTTTCAGATATCGGCGTATCTATCCGTGACGGTGTACATTGAGGACGTGAATGATAACGTCCCACAGTTTTTGGATACCCCTTATCATATTACTGTGGATGAGTTGACACCCACAGGTAATTAACTTCGATTGTTATTACTGACGTTATACAATCCGTGATGACCTTCGCTCATTATAATGAGTTGATGATATGAGGAATAACTATTTCGATCAATTAGCTTCGCTAGCCTTCTTAAAAATATAGTCAAAGTTTATCAATAAATAAAAAGTATTATCAATTCCAGTGCTGAGAACCATTCAAAATATTATTTAACTTTCTGCTTTGTTTGAATGATAAATAGTAAAATACAGACACGTATTACCCAATCCCTAGACTTATTTTATCTATGTAACTAAATTATAATTTAAGCGATAAGATACTAGACAGAGCTGTCAACGTTCAATTTCCACGAGCCCACAATGATGAAAGCACCTACATCAAAATGAGATTTTCTTGTGAAGGAAGTCTATGACATTCTTATTTCTTGCAATATTAAAGTTCAAAGGCGGCCGAATATAGGAAGTAATGTACATTTTCTAAATAATTTAATCAAAACCGCATTGCTAGGGGTTTGCGGATTATTGGAAGATTCCTAATTCCTAGGTATTATATTTAGGCTTACTTTATATACTGGCGCAGATTTGCTTTTAATCTTAAAGAAATACTATCTCTAAAACAAACCGAAAAATATAATCCGGACATACTTTTGTGATGATGATTTAATCACATGAATTTATTATTCTTCTTTTTGTGTAGACCGCAGTATTTTATTTGCCGTAAATATAGTCACTGCTATTAATAGATTCACAAAACTTAACAAAGTCTTGTGTATTTTTCAGGTCTAACAATCTTCAAAGACATCCGTGCCTTTGATCGCGACAAACCCAACACCCCTAACTCCGATGTTCAATACAGCATCGTTTCTGGTGACGAGGAAGGTCACTTTGGTCTAGAAAGCTCTCATAAACCTGTTCTGGTGTTGAAGAAGCCATTGGACTACGATGCCGGGGATACGGAGTTTTTGCTTCTTATCACTGCTTCAGTGAGTACCGTGAACGGGATTATAAGCTTTTTCTTTTAATATTATTCAAAATTATGTCACAATCATTTATAGAGGAAATTATTATTACATTTCAAACCCATATACAGTAAATAACTAAAAGTTTCTGACCGTGAAGGAATAATATCAGTCAATGCAGCTAATTTCTGATATCTATGCTAATTTAATATAAATGGAACAATACGTAATTATACTATTTAGTGAAGTTATTACATGTTATGGTGTATGTTTCAGGATCGTGGCTCACCACCTCGCAGTTCAAACGCAACAGTTCATATAGTGGTACAAGACAACGACGATCTACCTCCCAAGTTCACGGCAGATATTTATAGAACTCAGATTCCAGAATTCTACCCTCTATTGGTAAATATTTTATTTAGGAGATCCTTGTCGACGAACCCTTCACTAAACTTCCGGAAACATATTTATTATTGAAGCAAGTCCAAAGATAATTTTAATTTACAAAGGCACGATGTATAAATCTGATATCTTGCGATCGGTAATGTAACATCTGACATGCCCTGTACGTTAAACTCATGCTTTCACAAATAAATGATCTTTATCTTTATCTTCATCGGATTATTTCCAGGGGAAGCGTATACATAAGGAGCTTTCATTTGCTGAGCCCATTCGAGCGTTTGACCAAGATCTTGGTGTAAATGCTCCTTTGCGATACGAGTTGGTTGCGGGAAATGATAGGAAGCTGTTCTCATTGGACTCCCATAATGGGACTCTGTTTCTGGAGAAGGAAATTGATTTAGACGTTGAAGTTAATCTACCAGGTAATTAAAGCATGCCTTGATTATTGAGAACTTACATTTTTAAATTAATATTTTAATGCTAAATTACATACATAACTTTTAGGAAATACGTTTGTATTACAAATACAGGCGTCGCAATTAGATAACACTTTGAAGACAGCCCAAGCAAGGGTCGAGGTGGAATTGCTAGATCTCAACGACAACCTTCCAGAGTTTGAAGTGGACTTCTACAACATCAGCATTGTGGAGAATTTACCCAATGGTATGGAAATTGCAACAGTCATCATAACGGAATGCTAGCGATACTTTACTGTGATCTGATAGACTTGCTTTGTATTTAAGTGTATAAAATACTTATGCATTATTTAATTAGCATGCATCATTTTTTTCATAAATTCCTCAAGAAAATCATTGGCACATGCATGGTATTAATGGGTGTGATAACTGTGACACATATTTTTAGGTTTCAGTGTATTACAAGTTATGGCTACTGATAAAGATCAAGGAGATAATGGGGAATTTTTGTATCAACTAAGCGATCCTGAGGGTGCGTTTACAATTGACCCTAGAAGTGGCTGGCTGACTGTTAGGAATCAGGTAAGCCTAAATAACATCTGGGATTGAGAGATTCATCAAAAATAAAGCATTAATTTGAAAACATTCTTGCAGACGGTTCTAGACAGAGAGCAACACTCCTCACTAAAAATGAAAGTGTATGCTAAAGAGAAAAACCCCAGCATAGTCGGAACATTCCTCGATAAGCAACGTCTAGCAAAATGGCGAAGATCACCATCTACAACTAGAACCCCACCAATTAAAGACCAGACTACCTACGTATTCCCGGATAAACTTGGCACAAAAAGTGAAAATATTGAATATTTAGAAGATCAATTAATGTCTTTTGTGAACGTTGAAGTAACGCTTCTAGACGCTAACGATAACAATCCAGTTTTTGTTCCTAGTAATTTGTACGAGTTTGCTGTTAAGTCTAATGCTAAAATAGGCTCTCTTATCGGAAAAGTAACGGCGGTGGATCCTGATTTGGGACGGAATGGAATGGTTCTATATGATTTACAAAGAACTAGTAATCTCACAATAACGTCACCATTTCAAATTGATGCTACCACTGGAACAATAAGCGTTGCTGAATCTCCGATCGTTGAAGGCAGACATGCGTTGTTTATTGAGGCTTCAGATCAGCCGACAAATCCTAGTGAAAGAAGATATTCTTTATCTGTTGTTACAATTGAAGTAACGAATGCTAACAAAGGTTTGATACACTAAAAGAAAAATAAACTAAAATTCTTATTGAAATTAAGGTAGATTACTAAACATAATATGTGTTTTTCAGGATCCAAATTAGATAGACCAGACTTCATAGGAGCACCATACGAGTTCTGGGTTGGATCAAACGTTGGTATTGGAACAAGTGTTGGGCAAATTCGAATCAATGACGTAATGGAGAAAAATGATGTATCTTATGATTTGCTACATAGTTATGAAGAAGGAGGTTTGGAAACATTTATTTAAATACTTTCATTATAATATAAATAGAGATGAGTAATATATTTGGAATTTACTTTTTTGCAGTTCCTTTTGCAGTCGAAGAAAGATCTGGCGTAATCACCGTAATAAATGAACTCAAAAAATTTAATAGGCCTATGTACGATTTTGAGGCTGTAGCTATACAGGAGAACGTTAATCTTTCAATTGCTACGAATGCTACAATACATGTTGTGGATGTGAACGACGAGAGAGGAGTTTTGTTAAAGTAAACTACAATTGCCTACACCTTTTTATTGCAATATTATAGAAAATTTAAACTCTCACTTATAATAATATCATTATATTCTAGGGGCGCACATTCACCTTTAGAATTTCATGTCCGCGAAAATATAGCAGGAGCTGCAGTTGGTCAGATTTTTCATGTCAACATAAGTGTACTACCAGTTAACAGCACTGGGAATATAAGATTCATCATTGCTAACCAGCAAGATGTCGATGATGATATTGCAATAGGTAATATTACTGCATTCTACTAATTTCTTAGTTAAATATAAATAATAAATAAATATCGCAAAGACAAACACTAACGTCCCGCGAGGCCGCGAGGAAAATATTTTAATTAAATCCTCGATGTCCTTATGTAGTGAGCCAAGCAGCCTTTGCTTACTACCCCTAGATCAAGCATTCGTCATACATACATTTGATATTTTTTATATGTGATTTTTGTATAAAATAAGTATCGTAATTATTTACAGGAGCAGATGGAACCATCTATGCTCAAAAACCTTTAGATAGAGAGAAACGAGATACATACAGAATTACTATAATTGCTGAATTTACAAAAGGTGTCATATCTGGAGCTGGCATATATCAAGTCACCATACATGTAGATGATGAAAATGATAACCCACCGGTATTTGACCTACCTACGTATGAAGGATCTATCACAGAAAACTCTAAAAAAGACACTGAAGTTAAAATGGCGACTAAAATAAAAGCAAAGGATGCAGATATTGGTGCCAATGCGTTGTTTATGTACACTTTATTCGGTGATGGAAGAGAATTGTTTCATGTAGATGAAAACACCGGACATGTGACTTTTGTTGGCAAAACATTAGATAGAGAAGAAAAGAGTATGTATATGCTGAAGATAGTTGCAAGAGACCGTGGAGGTTTGAGTTCGGAAGCTAAATTAACCATAAGTGTACTGGACGAAAATGATAATGTACCCCAGTTCAACCAAATTATAATACCGATAGGAGAGAATATAGAATTACTTGAATTTGATGACAACTCTACCGTACAAATACTACGTGAAAAAAATAGCAATACTACTGGCATAGAAAACACCGAAGCTAAGCCCAAAAACAAGTTCGCTTTGAGCCTAAATCCTCTAGGTCCCCTATTTTTGGTTCCAGAAAACGTTGCCATAGGGTCAACAATACTAAAACTAAACGCAATAGACATGGATAGCAGTGTTAATGGCCAAGTAAGATATGAGTTTATTTCTGAAGATTTTACACCACCGCATTCGGTATCTGCTAACAGTATGCAAGTTAAAAGATATTTTGTGATCAATGAAAGACATGGCCATATTATAGTTGCGAGGGCTTTGCCGCCGGAATCTGAATTCAGATTAAATATATCAGCTTTAGATGGAGGCGAGTTGAGTGATCATATTTCTATCAGATTATTCATTAAAGATATCAATGATCATTTCCCTATGTTCAAAAAATCCTGGTATAATTTCGATGTAGAGGAAGCTCAGTATACCAGAAAAGTTTTGGGGAGAGTAGATGCAACCGATGCAGATTTTGGACAAAATGCAAACCTCACGTACTTTATACAACCCTCCAGTAAAGATTTACCTTTTGAAATATCTCCTTTGACTGGAGTATTCAGTGTAAATGGAGAATTAGATAGAGAGAAAGAAAACAAATATGTATTAACAGTAGTAGCTAAAGATAATGGTTATGAAAAACAACTCTCTTCATCAGTTAGCGTTGAAATACAAGTACTAGATGTAAATGATAATGCTCCAAATTTTTTTGCCTATGATGACCTATTGGAATGGAATCACCCTGAAGCTGATGAAATATCTAATCATAACTTTGACTCAGTTAAAATGATCTCCGTATACAAAGCAACTTTGGAAGAAAACGTGCCTATAGGAACTATCGTTACTAGAGTCTATGCAAATGATTCTGATTTTATAGGCAATGGAAATGGTTTGATTTTATACAATCTGTCTCAGAGAAAAAATCAACATAATCTCTTTGCTATTGATTCAAAGGAAGGTATAATAACTACTACAGGAAAGTTAGATTACGAAAGTCAATCAGTCCATAATGTGACTATTGTAGCTTCTGATTTAGGATCGCCAAGTTTAAGTTCTACAGCAATACTGATGCTTACAGTTACGGATGTTCCTGACGAAGTAGAAATGTCGGATAAACCAGTATTTATATCGAGATATTATGAGTTAGAAATTGAGGAAAACGTCCGTACTCCCGTTGAGTTAGTAACTCTGAATTTGACAGAGCATTATGAAACATTTAAAATGAAGTATTTTATATTGAACGAGAATGATTCAGATGTTAAAAGATTTTTTGTTATTGACCCGAGAAATGGGACATTGTACTTAGTAAGAAGTCCAGATAGAGAAGTGAGAGACACATATGAAGTAGTAATAAGAGCAGAGAGGCAGAAGATAAGTAGAGAATTACCGCACATGATCTATCCAGTTGCTGATGATGTGCTAGAAGGCCTAACAAAGTACGATGTAAAAGTAATTGTTAGAATAAAAGATGTCAACGATAATGCTCCTAAATTCGTTAACGGTGGACGCCCTTTAGTAACTGCAATACCTACTACTGCTCCATTTGGATATCAAGTTATACAGCTACAGGTGAAAAACTTTATACAGCTAGTAACTTGACAAAAAATTAAATATTTTAATATTTCTTCGACGATTGTATATATCATTGCAATTTCTCTTACAGGCTACAGATGCAGACATAGGCAACAACGCTGATATTCGTTACCAGATCATAAATGAACAAGCTCCTCGTTTCGCTATCGATCCAGTGTCGGGTCGGGTCCGTGTCGTGTCAGCACTTACCAGAGACTCGGGACGAGTATTCGGGTTTGATGTCAAGGCAACTGATAAAAAGGGAGCTGATGATGGAAAATCGGCCATAGCTAACGTTTTTGTAAGTTGTTGCGCAATAATTAAAAAAAAAACAAACTTATGGAATTAATAAACAGCAAATTCCAATCTGAGTTAAAGCTACAAATATGTTTTTAACACTCCTCAGGTGTACGTTTTGGATGAAAACAAACAACTGGTGCTTGTTGTCAGCGCAAAGCCGATGGAGGTGGAAAAACAGATAGAGAACATCACCAGGTCACTGACAACAATGACAGGATACGATATCAGAGTAAGAAGGCTGGAGGCTAACGCGAAGGCTTCTATGGACGGATATGCGTAAGTTCTTATCCCTATCCCTGACCTCAATAAATATTAAATTATTCCTAATATTTTATTCTGGATAACAGTCATATATTTATTTTTTTTATTCCAGGACGGATATGTACATTTACGCAGTAGATCCATTGTCAAATGCAATAATCGATATGGAAGTATTGCAAAAGTAAGTAAAAAAACTGATAATAATTATCCAAACACTCATTTCAATTTGAAATCAATGCAGACAGGCAAATAGCACAGTAATAATAAAAAAAACAAAATTATATTTTTTCTGATTCAACAGGTCTCTAATGAAACGCGAAACAGACCTTCGCCACGACCTAGCTGGATTTAAGGTATTAGAAGTTGGAGACAATGCAATGGTGCAAGCCAGAAGTGGTCGTCTACTGAGCACCATGGAGATCAGTGTGGTCGCACTAGGATGTATCGTATTCGTGGGGGCTTGCACGACTGCTGTGTGCATACTCTGCGTTCGAAGAAGCAGAAGGTATGTTAGACAGAAATCTCTTTATGGTACCTTGTAATGCCATATTTAAACACAGGTAAGTTTTCAGAAAATCACCAAGTCCATAGGAACTACACTTAATAGGCAGCACTGAATAATCAGCATAGCAGAGCTTGGGAACAGTGTAACTCCTCCTTGACAGTAGTTATTGATCTTCAGGTATAAAATGCTACGTTAGAAGAAAAAACATAAAATGAACCACATTATCCATGTATTGACCCTTATGTAGCCAAAAATTAGAGATTCTTTTCACTTGTCAATTTCAGAAACCAACATCGCCGTAGACGGAAGCGTGTGACGCACTACTTTGTATAAACTTGCCTTTCTGCTTACGATTTGTAGTTATAGTTGTATTGTTGTTTAGTCTACGTACCTATTTATTTTAGCGTTATTATACAATAAAACTTGTCAGTAACTTATTGTAGACTTTATTACCTGGCACTTTGAACTTACTTTGTTTCTTTGTATAAATCTAAATAAACCTAATTTCTTGCGCCGCTGCTGTCCTTGGTATTGACTGATACTCGTATCAGAATAGTTTTCAGTTAAAATGATTAGGTATGATATGCATATCATAAACCGTTGACAATGTTCTTAATGTAGTTCGCAATTTATCCTTTTATTTAGGTAGGTGTATTTTAAAATTAATTGAACACAAAAAAAAATATGACAAAGCTATGCAATTAGTATTAACATTTACGAGTATATTGGTCACCAAAGCCAGCAGCATCACAAACTTCGAACTTCTCCGCAACTGACTGTCCATCTTTTGCCTTAACAGAAAACAACATAAACCATATTCCCATCAACATCTTAACGCTTTCTCCACCGAGCACTTAACTAAATTCGGAGGACTCTTTCCCTCGGGAGGAAACCAGTGCCAGGAGCTGAACCAATCATACAGCGAGGCGGACTCGTACATAGACGTCATAAACCACAACGTGAAGAAGATGTGTCCTCATGGAAACACGGTGGAGGAGTTCGGGAAAGCGCACCAGAAGTGTGTGAAGGGCCAGTTCGCAGATGATGTCTTAAATCAGAAGCATGAGAGGATGTGCATTAAGTTCAATCAGCGGCCGTTGCAGAAGAGGTAAGACATTTCGAATGAATAACCAGTATTCGGATTGAGCTGAGGATTTCCTAGATTTGAAGTGTTGGGTTTTGTCTTCATGTTGAGAATATGCATTAGCTATCTTATCACTATTCACTTTACTCTGAAATCATTTATAATCAAGACACGTATAAGGACGCAATACATAAAACCCTGGCAATTTTTATGTATGTAAGGTGAATCCGTTTTGCATGGAGGGCTTCACTGTTAATGTACGTGATACTTACGCAATTATTGTATGTCATTAAAATGGATTCAGACCAAGAGATAGCTAAAGATACAATAAGCTAGGACAAGTCTTTGCCCGATATAATTAGATGATTCATATGTGTTTGCTTACCTTTGCTAGATCATCTCCATTTTCTGCAGTAGTTAGAAGTTTGTTTCAATATTGTGTTTTGCTCACTTGGTTCGCTCTTAAATTAAAAATATCCAAAATGTTTGTATATAAAAACAAAATGCTAATAATTTAACATGGAGTAAGCTTCACGCATCGCCACACTCGCCTCCTAATAGATAATGTAAATACACGTTGATTAAATGCCACCCTTTAAAATAACGCCCGCGTTACAAATACTAAGATTTCATAGAAGTTATTTCATTATCATTATAGTTACTCGTGTAGACAATTTGATTGGTACTAAGTACACTTCACTTATTAAAACATGTACGTCAAGTGCGAGAACAACTGGTGCTAAGTTATTATAACGGAATGCAAAGCAAATACGCCAGAAAATTCGGGTGGCAATATCAGAAATCTCAATTTCCTGTTCATCTCAAAGCCCATATTATTGTCTTACAATTTATAGTACAACTGTATTGCCGCCGCATTTTTACCCGACTGCGCTCTAGAGACCAAACGCGTGGGCCGATTCTGAGGATTCTTACGTAAATCGATTCGTCTTAATCTTGAGAGTGTCTCTAAAGACGCGATTGTAATCAAAGTTCAATTTTGGCGACAGCCAGACGCCATATTGTAAAAAAAAAAACAAAAATAAAAGTCGACGTACAATGTTTAGGTTTCTCTTATATTGTTTTCATTTGGAATGACTATTTAGGGTCTATTACGATTTAACTTGGTTAGCAACCATTCTGACTTAAATTTTCGATATTAATAATAAACCTGTGATAATGCTCTTATATAATTACATAATAGGTCTTATTAATGTGAAAAATAATAACAAAATAGTGTAAAAAAAAAGAATATTAAAAAAAGAACAACAACCCGACTGCGTAAAAAGTGAACTTTACATAAAACATTGAAAGAACAAAACAAGTCCAGTAATCAGTATTTTAACGGTCGAGACCCATTAAAAATGTAAATCAGCCCGAATTTTCCCAAAAATGGGTTCCCAAAATTTTATTTATATTTAATTTAAGAATCTCATCATTATCATGACACTAATCATACTATTGCCCCGAGGAAGCATTTTGCCACAAATACATTGTATATTTAAAACACATAAAACATATAGGAAGGGGCAGGACACATCGATAACGTCAGTCAATTCCAGCGGGCAAGACTCCGGGATCGCCGAGGTGCGCTGCCCCTGCGGACAGTCCAGCCTTCACACCTCGGAGGAGAGCAGCGGGTGGGTGTCACTTGCATTTAGATACCTATTAAATGAAGTCCTATACTATAAATTAATAATTAAAGGATATTAGCCATAGGACCTATAAAAGTTTCCAAAATAATTATAACAATCCACTGCTGCATAAAAATATCTTGTAAAGCCTGATATTGTATTCATCATCTTTTTTATATTTAACAAGCACATATTCATATTTGTATCAGTAATACTATCAGAGCGTTAGGTCTGCAGCAACAGTTTTAGTATGTAAAAATCTCAATAGTGACAATTACGTTGCCATTGCCGTTCATTTATGAGTCAATTGTAGTAGCAAAACGGTGGCTCTGATAACATTACTTATGGTCATTTCGACATCATTCATTAGTTTTATATATTACTTTCCATTATCCAACTTTCTCTTGTGCCTTATTCAAAATTAATCCAAACAGTCTCAATCTAAATATCATTTTGTCAGATGCAGTTATGAAGATTCCCTTAAATCAACACACAATCAAGACGTCCGGAGCAAAGCTTACCGTCATGACGACCACCGCTTCGCCAGGCGCGCATCCTTCGGCCATCAGCCTTTGGACTCACAGCAGCTCAATTACAGACGTCAGTCCTTCTCAGAAAATATTCAGAGGCACTTCCCGCCCTTCGAGAGGATCGGATCTGGTGCGAAAATAACCAGACAAATTTCTACACCAAATGTATCGAATCTAACGCAATCATACTTCTTAAACAATAAGAAAAGACAGGAGGTTCGCAGAAAAGATGTCCTAAACGAGCCTGTAGTAGACTATGACCATAGTGAAGGAGAAGATGTGTTTGATACATCTCACCGGATGGAGAGGAGATCGAGTGCAAAGAACCATAAGCGAGGGAAGTTTATGGAGCTCGGCGGTCAGGCGACCGTGTTCGTGGCGACGCCAGCGGCGGCCGAGATCATGAGGAGACAGGGAAGCGAAAGGTTAATGTTTGCTAGACCGTTATAGTAGGAAATTGTAAAAGTCTATGCACGAATAAACAAAGAACTATAACATTATCTTAACAAGGACAATGAATATATAACGAAATTAGAACTGTCTCTAAAATTCAGTGTTGTTTTTGTACAGGAGGAACATACTCATTTTTTTGTAGGTGCAATATTTACAATAAGAGTACAAGACAAGATAATATATTGATATTTCCCATCACATTATTAATTGGTAAATGTGTTTTAAGCTTTACTACATTATGCTAGTATCTAAATGCTGAGATGCTCAAGAAAAATGTCTTATCAATTAATAATATCGATAATACTCATTTACAGTTAAAACCTGAGATTATTTCCCAAGAATATTTAACTTCTTTTTTCCAGTGAATGTAAATATCTTACTCTGGCTATTTAAAGAGAAAGTAGACACCTCAACAATCTCTACGTACGTATAAGTGTTTATCTAGATATGGAATTGATTTATCTACTATTGTTAACTTATAAATTTGTGCAATTTTGTATTTACCTATAGTAAGTTAGAAGTGTATATTTTATATTTGTAAATATAGAGATGAAGAGTGGATATGATTTGACATTCTCTCATAAACATAATCTCTATCCCTTATTCTATTGCCTTCACCAGCTTTACAATTTGGTTATGTCCAAAGAAATATATTGATTTTAAGTGCCATTTGGATAATGTCTCTATTTTAGAGACTCTACCAATGTAGAGTTTTATTACTGTTTGTTATTTCTAAATGTAACCACCTAAATTAGTAATGTTTTTAATGAATGTGACATAATTTGTATTTTTGTAAATACCGTTTAGTTTATAAGAAATAAATTAGTAAAAAATAAACTTTTTTTGTAATTATTTATCTTTCTATATCACTTAACTGCAACGCCTAAAGCAAATCTAACAGGCTATTTCTTCAAACGTATACGAAGCGAAATAATGTTTAATAATCTTTACATTTAAATATTAAACTCTACCCACTGAAAATACCTATAACTGTTCCTGCCATCAAATCATAGCAGCCATAAAATGGCCGTTAACCTAAGAGACCTTAATGCTTGTTTCGAAAATAAAGTATTTCTAGGCAATGTGTCACTAGAAATAATAAAACTCTCGGGAGAGTTGGTAAATGGATGTCTTTTGATGCCTTGTCCGGAATATGTGTTAACATATATAAAATATTGACAACTCGACACAAAAATAGGAGACATATTGCAAGTGTTGTTGCCGACAAAGTACCTACTTAGCGATTGTGTGGTGACCACACATTTCCGAGTAAGATGTACCAAATCAATATTATGGAGTATAACAAAGAGATTGCAAAATATTTTAAGGAATATCGTTATATATACCATTTTTTTTAAATAGTACAACGTTCTAGATCCAGAGTTTTATGTTATTTTTTCAGTGTCATTATTGATAGCCATAATACGATACTCTTCAGCTTGTTAAGCATAGTCGTTATAATTTGATTATACTGTTGATATAAATAATGGCTATAAGGTACATAGTAACAATGTCATAAGTTATTAATTAGTATTTATTTTAATATCAACAATAACTAATTGACAACTTATGATTCCAATAAAAAAAGTATAAATAATTACTTAGATAACCTTAAGTGATTATCAAAATCTCAAAAAAGAACAAAATTATTCTGTGATGTATACTTAAATCTGCACTTCAGTAGGTAAACGTACTCAGCTATAACACCAGACAACACGCAACATGACCTCTAACTGAACACAACCTCGTATCCATCAAAAGCTTAGACTTCAAAATAGATGACATACAGGCAAATTAATCTCCATCTGAAGTTGATCCGGAGTCCCGGGATGTCCCTGCCATGTGGTCCCTCCGCTATTCAAGCTGGCCGTTGTGGCTAGAGGTTATTGAACTTACGTTATGATTTTTGTCTGAAGTTGCTATACTTCAGGCTTACAAGCTTTTTGGCGTTTTGTGAGCTGCGACTATTTTTAGACTAGGTAAAAAAAGTTACCTAACTAATTTGTCATAGTCCTTCAAGTATATTTTTAAAGTGAATTCAATGTATGAATTGGTATAAAGACGACGAATTTGATTCCTTTTAAGCATAGAACTGATAAATATATATAATTATGCAAATAATCTAGTTCTAATACAAAGCACTTACCGAAGGCAGCACCGCAAACTTAGCGTCGATATTCAATACACTGATACAATAAGAACTAGTGTTAATATTTATGGATTATGAACAACATATAAGTTCGTCACTCTGTTAAAATAAATTATCCTCCCAAACTTCATCATAAGGTCATTGCACTTTCCAGAAACAGACTTCACATTCAGCGAGTGCAAACAGCCGGCGACAGATATTCAATATCCGGCTAAATGCTACTGTTTGACTCGCTTGTCCCAACTTTTTTCAGAATGTAAACCGATATATTAAAGTTGCACACGTTTTGTTTACATTTGTGATATATTATTGTAATATTTTCGGGGCTTATTCGTTCAATGTACTCTTTAGATTCACAAAGATTTTATTCGCAAACGTAAGTCTAAGTGTGAACTTAAAAACACATCGAACTTTTTGTTCTTTCCGTTGAACAATTCACTCTATAAAACAGCCGAATTGAGAACCTCCTCCGTTTTGAAGTCGATTAATAAGATATATCGAAAGCCCTTTCATTAAAAAGGCAGACTGTTTGCCAAGATAAGTCCAGATTATCCAAATAAATAGGATGATGTTAACCAGGGGCTTAAGATGACGGATTGCTCACAATCCAATTACAGTATCTAGGTCTTCTAGGACCTCAAAACCCAAAGTCATCGGCCTAAAGCAAACAAAGACCGTAAGTTTTCGGGTTTTTAAATTAGGCCGACCTTTTGCTCGGCGGTGGGGAAAATCTGCTCGTTAGATTGTCTAACATCTGAATTCAGTGGACCAGATAAGATTTATATAATTTTAACGTTTGAGGTGAAAATGGAGAGCACGTATTAAACGGGTTTAATGAAGAAAAAAATTAAAAAGAAGCGATTTTGACAATTTGCATACCTAGAAAAGATCTTAAATAGGAGCTGAGTACTAGACTATTATTTTTATACCTACTTATTACAAGTTTTATAACTCCAAAACTACTAGTTAAGGTCAATATTTGACGTCTTCAAGCCGCAGATAATAGAATTCCAAAAACATTCCGGTATAAAGATTCAAGACAAAGAGTATACGAATAGTACCCCACAAGAAACGATGTGTGATTCTTTCAGTTCATCCAAATATAGAATCTTAAAAATAAACACGCAAACATTTCTGAATCGGATTATAAGCACATCTCGCGATAACGCCCTTCATGACGCCGCAGCCAAAAAAAACTCAAATCATACTCAACTTTAACAATAGGGCGTGCCTAAAAGAGGGCAACTCCATTTAAGATAGCAAATGACCCACTTTGTTATCAAGCCACCAAGTTTCACGGCCAAAAATAAGAACTGCAATTAAATTTAAAAAAATGTGGCCCTGGTTTGTCAGTTCGTAATTAAATCCCCAGACACCCTGAAATCCTCATTTTGAACAGTTGACATTTTATACCGCGAGTTGTTCTTGGTGCGGTATCATTTGTTTTTGATATAAGATATAAGAAAGTTAGAAATCAAGGGGATCAAGGCAGTACTTGCAACAATGAAAGCTACACATTTAAGTACTGTTAATAATATTCTATAACAGGCAACCACATATATACAGGTTGAATTTATCAAGTGTGCGTGGATAGCTAATTCTGACACTATAGGGACTATTGAAAACTGCTTAAAGGACTCCCGAGATGAGATTTTGATGAGAACAAAAACTGCATCACTAGATTTTTTAAAAGATAATTTCCCTGGCCAGGGATTGAACCTGTTGATTTGAAAAAACACAACATGCTGTATCACACAATCTGATAGTGCAATAACCATCAGATAGTGTCGCTAATAAGGATCAAGTTCTAAAAAGTAATGACAGGATATTTATATACAGATAAAATATATCCTAGACAACCTCATATACAGGGTGTAACATTGAGGTGGGTCAGCGTCAGTCAGTGTCAGTGTAGAACTCCGAATCTATAAGAGATTCTCAAAAATTGATGATCAATCAGAAATCGAACCCGGCCATAACTAGCAACTACATACCTAGACAAATCAACAAACTATGTTTCACTATTATCTTTTAAAACTCCCCACAAACCATTCGTTCGTGTGAACCCTCCGAAATAAGCGTGGATTTAGACGAGCTATCTCAATCCAGCCACTCGTTCAAAATATCCCAGTCAGTATTTTTCCAACAACCAGACGTTTGTCTTTATTTTAAAACTTCACTAGACAGCTAGTTTTGGCAGATGGTCCTTAAACTGCAGGTAAATATCAATGAAAAGGAAATAGCCCTTTGATAAGGTACGAGTATCAAATTTAGGTAATAACAAATGTATTTGTTCGTTCAAACAAAATTCTAATTTTATTAGGTAGCCTTACTCACAGTACGCAATATGCACTCGGCTTGGTGGTATGAGCAATACAGACATGGCCGAAGGTCAAGTTCTAAGAATTACTGCACTATTGCCTCATTCTTAAGGTTCTATATCACTCGTTTCGAGTACCTAAAAAAAGAGCACACATCACATGACATGAAACTAATTTGTTACATCTTATTTTGCGGTGGTATTTAACACGCCCACAATTCCACCACTTGTCACGCTGCTCACCAACTTGCGCCTCACCCGCAAACTCGCTTTAAAATAATAATAAAATTACCAGGATTTTTTGAGGCCAACAGAGACTATTGTCTTAAGGGCATGTGTAGGACTTCGGATACATAAACTTTACTTACAAATTACACACAATAAAAGTAATAAAATAATGATGACATTTTATATAATATTTTCCCAAAACTTTAGTCTAAATTACACGGTACAAAAATAACAACTACATCTAAACTAAATTCTACATAAAAAATTAAATCAAACATTAGGAATAAAACGTAATCTAAATCAACATAATGAAGTACAAAAACCTAATAACTTGTTCAGATGCGGCGTTTCACGCGCGTCTCGAGTTGTGCGCTTATCTGATACATGCCATACATACTTACATGCGCAGGTGTACAGCGTACAGTGGCTCATGCAAATCATTTTTACGTAGCATTGCATCAACTTAAGCGTGTTCCGTTCTCTTCACACCGCATATTTTATAAATAAAAATTATAATAGCAGCATGCTTTCTTGATACCGATTACTCGGCACACAGTACACCAGACTCTCGACTCATGCCTAAGTCGCAGGTAAAGGCAATGATAAAAATATATTGCGTGAGGTAAACATCCGCGAGTCAATTCGAGCATAAAACAACTTATCTGAACCAGCTCTTACATGTGTATATAAACATTTATACGTATAACAAGTAAATGCAATGAGTATGTGTACCCAAGTCCCAAAGTAATCATTTTGCGGAAACTTTTTGCGGTGGTTTTTTTTTAGTTGACGCCGATCTACCCTGCATCGACAAAGACATGTCCAACAAATCGTCAATCTCTACCAACTCCTTACAATTTTCGGGAAAACAATTACCTTCAATGATAACATTAATAAGTCCCCTGGGTTTCCTAGACATAATTTTCTGATACATTAATATTTGAAGTAATTTCTTTAGAAATAAATAGCTTAAGTTATTATATGCAAAATTTAAATAGCACAAAGTATTGTTACCATAACAGTGTACGACATCATGTACTACGAAAGTATTGGTACTACTAAAGGGCTCTTTGCACTCTCCCATTATAGTTTGAGCTAACAATTCTGCCTTTTCGTAAAGTATATAATCCATATTGAATAAGCTCAACCCACCATCAGGTAAAGTGCCATCAGCTTCCATCGCCTTGGAGCTTACGGTTGATTTCTTTAGACCATTTAGAGGTAGTTTTGTCATCTTTTTTTTGGATCCTTTCTTCTCTAGTTCAGCAGTTTTCAAGTCTTTAATAATCTTCTCGATCAATGCTTTTTTATATGATAAATAGTCCATACGTCTTGACCTAGTGTCCAGTAGCTCTTCGGGCGTGAGAGTAAATTCTTTTATAGTATCAAATATATTTGCAGCGCCGTCATCTGTTATCATATTACCTGCTAAATTTAAGTAGATTAGCTGTCTATTCGAGCGTAATGCATTCGCTAGATATTTGGCACCTATATCAGTTATTCTATTTGTAGATAGATTTAATACGCATAGTGTTTTTGAAGCTGGCGCGGGGTAAGTCAGCTGTATAGCCATTTCTTTAATTCCAATATCCTCTAGTTCACATCGCACCAGCGACAAATGCTTTAAACTGTTCGGTGTCTCTAGCAAAATATGGTAGTTAGCCTCACGCAGATAAGTGTCATCGAGGTATAAATCTGTGATATGGGACATTGGCAACATCTTGTGTAACTCATGCATTATGTACTTATCTAAGCCTTTGTTGATTACCAAGGATGTCAAATGCATCTGAAATTGTATTATCAAACCAAATACTTTCATCATAATTGTGGGTATTGTTGTATTCTTCTCGAACTGGATTTGTACCAGGCGGTCGAACTTATCATACACTGCATTCAATTTCAAGACTCTATCGGGCTTACTCACAGCCATAGTTTGAAAAGATCCACTTTTGTCTTCTATATCTGGTTCAAGTCCTGCTTGCGATGCCGTAGCTTTGATCTTTCCTTTGCTTTTCGATTTCGAACGGTCACTGATTGAAACGCTCACGTATTCCTCTAAAAATAAACTATTAATTAAACTACTTTGATCATTATAGCACTGTCAATTGCAATTTATTGTACGGATCCGCCCTATGTTAATTGATATAAGTACGCTCTAGTGCAAATGTAGGTACTTATATGAAATGAAAGAAATAATGTCCCACTTTTTCTACTATCCTGAAAATGCAAATAAATTGATCTCTACGGGGTAGTCAAATTAAAAAAAGACCTTAAATATATTTGTATATACATATAACTACTACTTACTATATAATAGCTAATGCTCAGTAAAACCTTACGTTGGTAAACCTTGGTGATTAGTAATGCTGTTTCAATCTGTAGTTGGTGGCATGCCCATGGCATATAAGCTTCGAAGTCGTTGGGCTTTGGCTTGTTGTTATTACACTCTTCATCATCACTTGAAGACATTGTTTTTATTTAATTAAGTAATGTATTATAGTTAACGAAACGTTTGTGTAAAAAAGGAGTAAAATAAATGTTTGGAGTGTATATTGCAAGAATTATATGTATGAAATTATGCCAACGTCAAAAATGATAGGTTTTTTTACACTTAACTTATTCTTTTCTTTCTATAGAGTTTGGTACCAAAAAGATTCGAATGCCTTGGTTCAGCCGAAGCATAAAAAATACGAGTTCTTCGTTGTATGTAAACCATGATAATATCACACGCATTTATTGCAGAAAACTGTAAAATAATAGTTTGGTTGTTAGTAGATTTCTTACCAACAGCCACATCCTTCATGATCGAATAGGAAAAAAAGAATTAAACACCATATTTCAAAAGGTATGACTAATGAAGTAAGTAAGTGGTGGAACAGAATTACTACTTACAGGATTCAGATCGTCACTGAACGAAAACAAATATTCCGTATCAGAGGTCTATTGGCATAATATATCTATTGTCGCGAACGAGATGATATTTTATGAAGATTATGAAACGCGAGGTTTGGCTGGTTACGTAGAGTAGAGAATTCAGCTGACAAAGTGCGCCTTTTCATTGTTTGACTCTATTGTAAGAATTTTTATGCAATATAGGTAACGAAATCTTTGATTTTATAAGAACAAGTTAACTATTTTCCCAAAAATAAGTGCACCATAGTTATATTTGTCTTTCGTGACCAGCCCGTAATCCTAAGCTCCGAGGAGCTATCTTTTGGGAGAGGCACGGGATGACCTGACAGAATTTTGATCACGGCGGCCAAACTCAACGGAGACTAGGCTAACTACGCAGGAGATAACATTATAGTGCAGGAGGATGCGCAATCAAAGGTTCACTCTTTCTTCCCTCACTCCCATATTCCAATGGGATGGCAATACAACTCGACTGGAGCTCGAGATAAGGCACAGAGATGAAGACTTTATAAATGTTCTCTTCGATACCCGAACAAGGTGATATTTAAGGTTGAAAATGAGATTCGCACATGAGACCCAAAAATCCCAGCGGTGTAA
The DNA here is from genome assembly GCA_905404115.1 of Pheosia gnoma. NCBI lineage: Eukaryota > Metazoa > Arthropoda > Insecta > Lepidoptera > Notodontidae > Pheosia > Pheosia gnoma. Next base: position 9,781,592 of record FR989904.1, on the reverse strand, counting down.
GTCGGTTGTCAGTTAGAACCTGCGACTCTCTTTTCCACGGTGAACGTTATACCAACATGGCTACCAAGGCTTAAAGAAAAAATATTATACTTAGTTTATTGTTCCGTTATAGCTAACGTCACAATCTTCCTACATACCTATATACTATGTTTTACGATTATGGCCCTTTTCGACGATAAAACACGTTCGTAAGTATGATTTTATGATTATAGTATTACAATTAAATACATACAATTTTTTGCAGTAGTTGTACTACAAAGGTCTTTTACACTTCCTTATCTCAAAATAAAAACTCTTATAAGATCAAGTGACTCATCAAGTCGTATGTTTGTTTGGCGCAGCCATTTATCTCAAGAACTGTCTTAGAAACCGGAATTATAGCACCATGTTTGATCTATGTGACGCGCATATTCTGGACATGCTGGTATTCTAAATTGAGTATCAGTGACATATTGCATAACATTTAGGAATATCGATTCCACCAGCATAAGAACCTTTCAAATGCCAAAGTGACCCATCGCAACTATTTCTTTTCAATTTTAAATTTACCACTTAAAATCAGATTGTCTGAAGTGGCCGCGACGTAGGTACTAGAAAATTTGAATCTATCACCACCAGTCCCTTATTGAGTTGCAACAAATAATTTCTAACAGCACTTTTGGCCACTAGAAAAGTTAGCAAGTTGTAGTACAAGGAAGGTATTTTATGAGGAGTTGCTTTTTTAGTAGATATCCACAGGAATTTTGTAAGAGGATTTATGGTTAAGTTTTATGAGTCTAAGAATCGTGAATAATTTAAACTATAAAAGGGTAAGTTATACCTTTTTAGGGATAACTATGGTTAAAAAGTCGCCTAACGCTTCAGTACCTCCATTATAATAGGTTAAGCATACCGCTCTACATGACGAAACGGTAAAATAACAAATCAACGCGATAATATCAGTTTTGTAATAACTATTTGTACAAACATATAGAAAGAAATGTTTAAAAATGTAATTTCAAGGTCATAGCAGAGATTTCTATCAAAGGTCGCGGATGTTTCCAGCAGATTGTTGACCTTTGCCATTTGACTGCCTCAAAATTTCATATAAGAAATTCTCTTTTGTACAAAATCCTTTAAATATGTTCCCAAAAGTGTCGGAGGTGAATCAATATTTGATAATAAATATAATGACAAGCTTACTATGTTTCTAATCTGTATATCTATAAAAGATTAAAGATGATTATCTTGTTTCGGTCGTTGTCATAATTAGGGTAGTCATTGACCGACTATCTTCAGTACATGTGATTAAGTTAGGGAGAGCGAGTTAAATTAGGTGTTATGTTTATTTCTTTTTTATAATTTATCGTTTTACGAAGTGTTACCACAAAGTAAGTGATATAACAGCATGAGTTCAGCTAGGCACACTGCTGCCATTTTAATGATATCCGTTTAAAACAAAGCTATACTCCAAAAAACATTAGACATATTTCAAATGCGCTACAACTATACTTAACCAAGATTAACTAAAAAGCTGAATTTTTATTATGAAAAAACGAAAATGAAAAAATATCGATATACTAATAAATTGGTATTGACTGTTTACAAAAAAGGCAAGGTATAAAAGAAAGAAAATGATTTCGTAGATCTTTAATCCACGAGTATATTTTAACTTACCTAGTACCTATTATTGACAAATGCCGAAAGGAATGAACTAATATTTGCTAGGGATTACCAAAAAATATATTTTCAATTCTTCGACAAGGGTGCATCCGAACAACCACTTGTTCGTTTCATTCAGGGGCGATGACCGTCAGATCCAAGCGTAATTATTGAAATAGCTACACACAAAGTACGTTGTTCTTAGTACTCCCATAAGGTATTTAAGGTGATGTTCATAGTTATTTATAAAAACCCTCGCTTCAGGTTTACAGTAAATTATAATGTCGTAATCTCTAGTCAATAAAATAAAATGTATAATTTTAAGGATTATTTTTATTTTGACAATCTTCTTTCGTGTTTAAAACGGCTATTCCGCCAAGATATCGTGATCGTTCATGATCTAGTCCTTTAAGAGAATATCCAACCCACCTAGCAGACAAGTCAATTTTTTTTGGTATAAATGACAGTTACGATGATGATCCATCATCACGCTTGTGCTACACAAAGGGGTAAGCGAACTCTTAAAAACTTGTCCCCTTTTCTACTATATTTCATAATTGTAAATATAATAATAAACTGAATCATTGTATGTACCTAAAGTATATTTATGAATTCCGTTTAAAATAAAACAGACTTCCATGAATTATTTCTACCAGGTATTCCTTGCTTTCACAATATTCCAGCGATTTTATCAATGAACTCACAATTCCTATATCAATTTCAATAGACGTTTCTTAAAATTGTCTGCACATCAAAGACCCGTCGCGCTCACGCACAGTGTAACGCGAGCCTAACGAGGTGTGTTCAAAAGTCGAACTTGGCGACATGGCTATGCATATCAATACAAGATTATTATCACAAGGGCATCAGCCTTCGGGACAGGAATACGAAGATTTGTTTTCGTTTATATTATTGAGGTGGTCGCGTCTGTTACATCGCCGTCCAAAGTTTGGTAATAAAACCTATAAGTAAGTTTACGCTTCGTAAAAATAATTTCGCAAAACTTGAATTAAGGCGTAACAATAATAGTGTAAAATATTTTCACAGGGCCAATAGTAGGTTATAAAGATATAATTCGCAAAGTAATAAAACAAACTTTTAGACATTTAAAAAAATACACAGTACTGACCGCATAGCAAAACGCTACTGTACACAAACGCTATAATACCAATATGAGTTAGTCGATTTCACTAATAAAACATCAACGACAATTAAACGTACTATACCTATTTACTTACGCTATATTCTTAACACTTCACAAAAGGCTAGTAAAGCATTATCTACAGAAGTTCCATCGTTTTGCCATACGAACAGCTACGAACAGCGATGAGCTCAGTAATTAGCGGGAGTGATTCTCACAAAGGCGGCGCGTCAACACCGCCCCCTGTTTAATCTTGCACAAAAGGATAAAGACTCTATTGAGTTTATTAAAATCGCCAATGGTGTCGACAGGGGCGGACTCGGGAAGATAAAATTGCTATATAATATTTTGTTGGCCTAGTATTAGCACAGTGCGACGGCCGATCATGAGTGTTATTTTTTTATAAGTGCAGATTTATCGCTAACAAATGACTCCACTTTGAGATTTTTCTATTATTTGCGCATGATAATATTAATCGCAATTCATTGCTTACGCGTCATGACTAAGAACAGTCACGTTACTATATTAGCGGGAACAAGCAATGCACATGTAGGTACTCTTTGTATCAAAATTCAAGCGTAAACATCCCCTATGGGGCATATATTCAAACAATATAACCTACGCACTCGTAGCTGTACAATGCCATGACACGCAATGGTTAGTATTCTATGGTTTGTTTGCCTAATATGCATATGTGAATAAGACATCCGCCTATCATATTATGATAGATATTATATCCATCTAAATTTGATACAAAGCGAAGCTGCATAGCCTCTCTGTGTCGCGCAATAGGAGTGCCCGTAATTGTCGTGATTCGTTTTATATAAGACTCCTTAGTTCGGCCCTGGCTGTCATCTAATTCGCGGATATCCCGCAAGGGGTGTTCAACCCAGCGACTTTTCGCTCCAAAAAGCTATGATGGATTGCTTAGGACCATTCCAGCGCGAATGTGAATACAATCGGAAACAGATGAACTCTGTATAAATTACGTGTCCAATCGTCAGAAAATAAAATGTTATTCACATCATAAGTAACCTTTATCTTCATAATCATACCGAGGTAAACTTAATATGTTTATAATAACACTGGAACCTGATCGCGTCGCGTTTTTTTTTTAATAAAAATAGTCGTATGGTACTGCTGCACTCAAATATGAAATATATGGCCCTGATATATAAGGTGTAACAAAAATAGTGTAAAATGTTTTAAACGATTAACACGGTAGGTCATAACGATCACGTTTATGTATAAAATACATACGAAATATATTGTTTGATTTTTCTGTGTAGCCAAAGGCTACTGGTACGCCTTGGTTCACCTTGTTTAAAAAAAAACAAACATATATACACCTTATATATCAGGGCCCAATATTTCATATTTGAGTGCGGTTCTTGCTACCAGGGTTTCAATGCAGGTAGATGTCCGCAAATTATAAAGTCTCTAGTTAGAATTTTCTCTAATGTCAGATGTCAGAAGCCTGACAAAATTGTTCCACTTCAACTATCATGTAGTGTCACTATAGTTGGTTCTCGATGGGTAGACTTATTAAAGCCATAAAATGAAGCCATAAACTTTAGAATGTTAACAATGCAATGAAAACAGGTTATTACCAACCTATTAAATTAAGCCTGGGGCCTCTAGCTTGCAATAAGCCGAGTGTTCAATGATAATTTTGATGAATTTTATTTCCGTATAATGAGGGTTGTATGCACAGATTCTTTAATATATTTATATAAAACAAAGTCGTGATAGTTACAATATTTATAAATCAAGACCGGGTGGGCCGATTTTTATGATATTTGTCTTTTGATTTGAGAACCACTATTGAAGCACGGGAAAAATTGTCAAAAAAAAAACAATAAAGTAAATTAATGACCTCATACATTTAATTCTGATGCGGTCCGAAGTTTGCCGAGACAGCTATATATAATGTAAACTAGTCGGTTTAAAAAGAGGAAATGAACTTTTATTAGAACTACTTGTAGTTGAACCCTGTAACGTACCAAATGGGTACTATACGAAGCTCAACTTTATATTGGTCAAATATTTTATTGGGTTGAAAATAATGTAATTTATCGCTTTTATAATCATAAACATGTTTGTAGAATATTAATCGACCCAACCGCGAGAAGCAGATGGAAACAAATAATAAAAAAATGTCGTGATGACGATCGTTGGCAACCGGATAAAAAATCTGTTGTTTGCTTGAGCAAACAGCGCTGGGTAAAATTGATAGTTGGCAACGAACAAAAAATATTCCATTTCACATACAACGTTGTGTCGTCGTTTTTTATTACCTTTATTTTTACTGGTGGTAGGCTTCGGCCGTGGCTAGTCACCACCCACTGAACAAAGCCATGTCGCCAAGCGGCCTAGCCGTGTTCCGGCATGATGTTCGGTGCTGCCATTCATGGATGGCGGGTCAGATCAGCTGCGCTGCATGTGCCTAGTGAATGTAGCGTCTCTATCTACTGCCGCCTTCTTACCTAGGCAAGTATGCTCCATCGTGGATCTCATCGTCACTTACCATCGGGTGAGATCGAGATCAAATACTTGCCTATAATGTAATAAAAAAAAAAAACCTTACATAGACCATCACGCATGTAACCCCGTAGGTGTTTAGAGGCGCACTGCAGTGTACTGCAAATTCGCCGATGGTTTTTGGTTCTACGAGTATTGTAACAGGGGCGCAGCAAGCCTGTTGCCATTACACCGGGCACGCATGAAGGAAAATAGATGATCGAACGCAAAAGCAAACGCAATAGAACTCCAGTAAGTAGTTCAAGAATAATAAATCACCGTTCCAGCTAACACGTGAGCCCGCGTTGTAAGCGTGTCTTGTTGGACATTATAAATATGTATCACTACAATAATCAGTCGAATTTTGTGAATACTCAGTAACTGGTGTGATACACCAGAACGCTGCGCCCAAACGTGCCATAAAGTAAATTAAGAAATAAAATAATAGCTTTATAAAAAATATCGCGCGTCATATTTACTCATTGTTTTCGTATTATATCTATAAAATCTAAATTCATCATGGATAAATGTGAATATAAAGAGATCGAGAATAACAATTGTGAAATTAAAACATGTAAGAACACAGCATGGAAGCCATTTTTAAAACAGGTAAGCACGGGCCATTCGATAAGTCCAATTTACCTATCTTTACCCATAACAATGTACTGCTCAAAAATGTAAGGGATATATTTTAAAAAGAGCAACCAGGGAGTTTCTTGTCCGTTCTTCTCCATAGGAACGGCATTCCGAACGGGTGGTAAAGTTGTAGCTTAGGATTTTGTAACTATTTTGACGATTCATAAGTACTGTACTTAATGGTTTACATGAATAAAATATTCTGATTCTTATTCTTAACACTTATATTTTACATATACACAAAATATAGCGTAGTAAAAGTGTTTAAGTACATCCTTAGTTTACCTATTGCACGTCGGTGGTTCGAATCAACGAACCACGGTGTTTCGCGCCATGGTCCGAATCGCCGAAGTATAAAAAAACTTTGGCCGATTCGTACCATGGTTCTAGAGAGCCCATTGAAATAAATCCCTTAGGTGTTTTTAGCCCTCTGGTCTGAGCCGATTGTGGTGCGCAACGTTGAGATACCCAAAATGATTAAGACGTTCGGACAGACGGACATTGTGAAACTATAAGAATTCCTAGTTTAACTACGGAACCCTAAAAAGAAAGTAGTAAAATTATTATACTACAAAGGAGTACATAATAATAAAAATATAGCTGAGTTGGGAGTATCAACTTTCAAGTTCCTTGTGGTCTAGCTGTAGTTTTTAATGTCTGGTGTCGTATTGAAAGATGCTATTACTTATCAATAAAATTAAATATGAGGTATACCTATTTATTTGACTATGTTTAACCTGCGGCTTTTCCACGGGCATTAAAAAAGTTCTAAATAAATAACTATTAGTGCCTTCTTAAGTAATTATTATATCATTTTAGATAGTAAGTTGATTTAATAAGTTGCAATAATTATTTTCAGTTGTTTATCTGTAGTGGAGTATGGACTTCAGTGTTCCTGTATGGGCTGGCAGTGGGTGCCCCCACAGTGTTCATTCCCCAGATCAGAAGAGAGGCTAACTCCACTGAAGTCATCACAGATGATATGGCATCATGGCTAAGTAAGTAAAAAGACCGAAAAATGTATCACTTTATACTATAGGTATTTGTCGCAGGGAAATTGTATGATCAGAGATTTTGTGAAAACCTTAAGCCGCTTCAGTGAAATTACAAAACTCAAGAGTATTATAAAACTAGGGATTATTCTTCAACACATATATAAAAATCAGCACCTAGACATTAAGTAAAGTGACCAATGTTTTACGTACCTTTAGCACCGGGTGTCAGTAAACTCGCGACTAGTCCAAACTAGCAGGTATGCATACTTTTACAGTACACACTACTCCGACTCAGACAATAAGAAACGTCTAGGGCTCTGGGATCTGGGACTATATAGGAGATATATGAGATTTACATAATATTCATAATAAAATGACTCTTTCAGCCTCCATCTACAGCTTCAGTGGGTTCCCGTTTGTGATCATGCTGTCGATAATCACCAGATTCGTTGGAAGAAGGATTCCGTTCATTATCGCCTGTCTAGACATATTGGGCGCCTTCATTCTGCTTTACCGCAGCACAAGCCTCACTCACATAATCATAAGTGAGGTAATGCAGGGCCTATACAGTGCTTCTCAAATTGTGGTGGCAGTCGTCATTATGACAGAGTACACATCTCCCAAGTACAGAGGGATATTCCTGACGATAAAGTCGGCGACATTGTATTGGGGAATATGGGCGGCGAACGCGATCGGCACTTTCCTCCATTGGAAGATGATTGCATTGTTCGGTATTGTGTGCGCGTCGTACTCGCTGTTGACAGTGTTCATATGGCCCGAATCCCCTCACTGGCTGGCCAGTCGAGGAAGATTTGAAGAATGTGCAGCTTCTCATAGATGGTTAAAGGGTTGCGACGAAGAATCGGAAAAGGAACTGGTAGCACTTATAAATTCACAAAAAGAATACATTGCCAGCATTGATAATAGTTTATCGAGAAAGCAGCGAATAGTTGAATCATTGGTAACTGTTAAGAAAGTAGAATTTTATAAGCCAATACTGTTATCGTTATTGACTGGGACTTTGGGTGTTTGCTCAGGAAAATTAATATGTGCTCTTTACGCAATAGATATAATAAAGAAAATAACATCAAGTGAATCTACAGCGTACATGGGAATGTTAATTTTAGATGGGGTAACAGTATTGAGTATGTACGGGGGATGCATTTTGTCCAAATATATTCGGAGACGCGTCCTTTTATTAATATCGTCTTCAATAGGTGTTATACTCATGTTCACAGTATCTTTGTATTTATATTTGATCAGTTTAAATGTGATAGCTGAGAACAAATATGTATCAATTTTGTTACTGAGTGCTTTCTCGATAGCCGTCAGTTGTGGTCCTTTACTAATGACGGGGTCAGTTTATAGTGAATTGATACCGATTAGATCGCGAAACTTTGCAGTATGTATAATAGCACTCACTGGGAAAATCACGATTGCCACGTGTTTGAAGGTAGCTCCATATGTTTTCAAAACTTTTGGGTTGCACGGAGCATTCCTTTGCTTCGGGGTTTCGTCGACAATGTGCATAATACTTTTGTATATATATTTACCTGAAACGAAAGATAAGACGTTGCAAGAAATAGCTGATACTATAGCCGGCGTGAAACCCAAACAGAACGGTGAAACGGCGAAACTAATGTAAATAATAAATCAACAAGCATAGCAAAACAAACGTTTAGATGTGATTTAAGACTTTTGATAGACAACATTCAATAATAGAATAAGTATTATGTTTGTAAAAAAATATTATGAATGGAGCTAGAAGGATGAATGGAGATTCATTTGATGAATTAATTTGTCTCTTATCTTCTGATACCTGGGATGAAATCTTCATAAAACAATTGCTTTAAAAGTATCATACCGAAAGTCTTAAAAGCGTACTCAATCAATATAATAATATTAATCTGGCAAGGATTAATTAATACACAGACCATACTAATTATAAATAAACAGGTTTCTAGGAAATCTGAGAACCAATGTTATTTCTTATTTAATTTATATTCTATTATATTAACATGAATTATGTATGTACACAAATTAATGTTTTGTATCCAAACTCCGAAAATAAATAAGTAATTGTGATTTTATCATTTTAAAAAGTCTGTTATAAAACCACATTGAATTAACATGGGGTCCCGAATGTTTGTATAAGATGTTCGCTACTACTTGCCTGCTCTTAAAATATTAGTGGTAACAGTGACATTGTGTTTTCTTGACTCCGGGTGGTTTCTCATATAAACGCTACCTGCTCTTCCAATTAGTCGAGATGGCAAAATTCAAAAAATATTATTTTTCTTTCGTCGTCTCACCCAACTAGATGATATGACGTAAATAAGCGACTTGCAACTTGTTTAATAACTTTATTCAGGACTAGCTGTTGCCCGCGACTTCGTCCGCGTGGTATTTAACAAAGACAACCGTTGACAACAGCCTGCCCGCCCATTCTGAGCCCGCGGGACGCATTGCAGGTTGTTACTATCAAACAACCAGGCGCTGCGCTGCAACATTGGTTTTTTTTTTCGTGAGATCCTTTTTTTTTTTCTAAAATAAAAGTAGCCTAAGTTACTCCTTGTTACATCAGCTATCTGCCAGTGAAAGTCCCGTCAAAATCGGTCCAGCCATTTCAGAGATTAGCCGGAACAAACAGACAGACAGACAGACAGACAGACAGACAGACAGACAGACAGACGGACAGACAGACAGACAGACAGACAGACAAAAATTGTAAAAAATGTTGTTTCGGTATAGGTAACGTGTATACATCCAAATGCACTTAGTAAAAAGCGGTTATTTTAATATTACAAACAGACACTCCAATTTTATTTATATGTATAGATATGTTCAACACAGATGACAAAATATTAAACTATTATTTAAAATGAATAAACTACAATAATAGCTTCTTAATTATTTCAATGAACCATAATATTATCATTCATATTATTTTTTAATAATATTTACCTGAAATTGAATAAGCCGCTTTAGAATATTGTTGATAGAATACTAGGCATGAAGCCTATACAAACCAATCCGTCGTAAGTGTAAAATTTCTATGGCTCAACCAAATCAGGTCATGTGTGTATCCAGGTATATGTTCTGCCGAGCTCCGAAAGGAAATAGCTCGGCGATAGCAATGGAGTGCGAGGGGCGCAATATGCCGACAGGAAGTGCAGCCATCACGGCGTGAAGTGAACGAGGCTGTTTGTCAAAATGTCTAATACAGGTACCTAGGTAAACGTCCCTTTAAAAATATTATGGAGTGTTAGGTTCATGGAGATGTGTGATATTGTCTCCAGACAAAATATACCCTCAAATTTATCGAAAGTTGTAATAGATTATAAAGCTTATATAACGCATTTTTTTCTCTGAAAAGTTCTTTATAATGTCATTATAACTTTCAATAAATTTGGGAGTTAGTCTTTAGTCTGAAATAATTTAAAAGTATTATACCAACTGTTTATTAGTATTTTATATATATAAGGTGTAACAAAAATACCGTAAACTATTTTAAGAGATTAACAAGTAGTTGAAAACGATCATGTTTATATATAAAATATATATTATGTGTATACAGTGTTTGATTTTTCTGTGAGAAAGCGAGATAGTACCGGGTCATCACGGACTTAGTATATTATTATTTTAAAAATTTGATATGGTTCGATATACTTTTTCAGAAATATGACCTTTATAGCCTACAGATGGACTCCTTAAAACATTTGACACTATTATTGTGACCTTTTATATAGTTACAATTAATACATAATATTAATACTAGCCCCTTTTTTATGTACACTGTGGGGCACGGACTTCCCTCAATGCGAGGGGGATGAGAACTTATAGTCCGACACTGATTATTCGCAGGAAAAAAAATAGAAAAAGATATGGTACAGTGTTGTTGCACTCTGACAAAAGACGTAAGAACCTAAATCTTAAAATGCAATTACAAAACTCTTAACTGGCTCAAATAAAATATCGTGTCGCACCAATCTCAACTTGTAAAAACTGAAACAAACCGTTAATTTATCTACAAAAATCGCTTTAAAGTTATAAGTAAAAAAAATCAATTTGCCGAGATAGGTAACTAGATAATAATAAATGGTGCACACGTCTATTGAAAAACTTCTAAGATATTTATCTCATTTACGACGGCTTTGAGTCGGCTTTGAGTGATATACGAGAGGTTTTTTAAAATTGGAACAACTAAAATATAAACGAAATTATCGAAATCGGTTTACAAATGATGACCTGATTAGCGCAGTTGGTAGTGTCCCCGCATTTTGTGCCGATGGTTCGAATCCTGGTACGAACAATCTTGGTGTGATGTAAACGAATGTTTGTACCCGAGTCATGGATATTTAATATGGGCTATTGGAAAGGGTTCGGACACCGGTCCTAATCAGTATAGACCAACTATTTTCGACAGGTGGCGACTCGCTTCTCACTGGGTGGGCTTCTTAAATTGAATGTTATTATTATAAACTTATACGGTAAAGTACAGAAAAATAATCATACGCGTCAAATATACCTATAACAACTTCCCTTTGAAGTTGACAAATTATCGTACTAAATCATAAACCTTTTAACAAAAAAACAACCAAACTCTGACGATGAGTTAATTAATAGATCGTCACTCATGTCGACCTTCCAAGTTCCCAAGTTATGGATAAATACAAGTTTTTTGTAATGTATATAATGTTATGGAAACTGTGATGATTTAATACTTTGTGTCAGTGTGTCAAGGTTGCAAAGTTTCAGTCTAGTGACAAATATCAATTGTTATTAGAACTACCATGAGTTATTGAAAAGAGTTAATATCCAACGAGTTTCTTGTTACCCGGCTGCGGAGGGTAATCCCACTAATACAGAAAGTTTGGATGGATGGATGTTTGTTACTCAATCACGCCAGAACGGCTGAACGGATCTGGATGAAATTTGGCACAGATATACATTATAGTCTGCAATAGCACATAGGCTATTTTATCCCGGTAAGATGTATGGTTCCCGTGGGATAAATTTATTTAAATTTTTCATACTTTTTAATCGCGGGTAACACCACGGGGCGCAGCTAGTTGCATATAATCTCGAGATGAAAATCCGCTAGTGAGATGGTTTACAATTCCAAAAGTACAAAGGTACAGTTCTGTGTACTACACGGAACTGTACCGAGTAAGTCTTAATTAATGAGGCGAGATATAATTATGGACTTTATCCTATCCGGAATTTTAAAATTTTCCGGATTACTTTTTCATTTTTTTTCCACCAATAAAACCTTATTTGGACTATTCCGAACATTAAAATACCCAAATGGGTCCAGTCGTTCTTAAGTGATGCGATCACCAACGAACAGCGTTTAATTTTTATTTAAGTATATAGATTGTGTACTATATTATCTATGTAATATAACCAATTATTATGATAAATAAAACAATGTTGATGATATAATATCCCACCTCACACAAGTTCGTCGAACCGAAAACTTTTCTTACGAACTTTACAAGTAAATTCGTATTAAATTACATTAGAAAAGTAATTCAAGTTTGTAAGTTTAAGGGGTGTGGGGATGAACTACGTATATTATCTTGTTAACGAGCCCAATTAGTGAGGAAGGAGAGAACCCTTAGCTTAACGTGCCTTACTTGAAGATGACGGTCGTGTCAAAACCTGGAAACAAATTGTGGTCATCTCTTAGTAAACCGGTTTCAGCGGAAAAGGGAAGATCTTCCAGCCAGGCGGATGGTATGCCGGGCGGGGCGGCCGCTATGCCGACGGTTATTGTCGGGATCTTGTATATATGTTACGTGCTCCGAAGACTCTGATAGCGCGCTTCAGGATCGTATGGAGAATTGTCAATTGTTCTGAATGCGTCTAAAGCGCCATCTGTGTAGCTTGTGGCGAGGTTGAAGAGGTCGCTGTAATACACTGTAATAAAGAAAAAGTCAAAAGTAATCCCACCAATATTATAAATGTGAAAGTTTAAATGGATGGATGTTTGTTACTCAATCACGCCAGAACGGCTGAACGGATCTGGATGAAATTTGGCACATAGATAGATTATAGTCTGGAATAGCACATAGGCTACTTTTTATCCCGGTAAAATGTATGGTTCCCGTGCGGGTAGCACCGCGGGGCGCAGCTAGTATGATTAATATAAATAGGCATTTAAGTATTTATTAGTGCTGAAAACAATATAATTATGTATAACATTGTAGTGTCGTAGCAGAATCGATATCGAAAAAGGATGAACCGATACTACTATCGGTATTTTTTTTCGCGCGGCCATGAGAAGTCCACCGAAGTTATATATCATGCCGACCCTAGGTATTCCTCTGTGACCTGATTACCTAGATCGAACGCTGCGCCCTCGGGCGTCCGAGCTAATTGTTAACGTTCCGTTTCTGCGGTCAAATGCATTTCTGTTATCGGAATTATATTATCTGCTGCGTTTAACACCTACCTATCAAACTTGTCTGTACCTATATAATTTGATTTAATTGTATTTTCTACTGGATAATGTTCAATATTTTTAATAATCAACTGTGGATAAGTACAATCCTAGTAACAAGCAACTATGTTTTACAAGCTTTACAATCTGATAGAAACAATACCTAGGAAAATCATGCAGAAAACCAAAAGGGAAGATTCAACTCTGTATCGTAAATATGTCTTTCGACGTAAATTATTTTTATAATTTCATTACAGGCAAGTAAAAATCAAATCATTTATTTCGTAACGTTCTGCGTGGGCACTTACAAATTATCATTTACATTTTTTTTACTACAACCGGATCGGAACGCGACCTCAACTGAGAAGATCCGGCGAAAAATTCAGCGGGCTTGTCTTTTAAAAAAAAATTTGTAACTCTCTTTTTTTTCTAACAACCATGTTGATTAACCTTCAGCCACAGTTTTAGTTACTCTGTCCCTTACATCCTGAACATAACGAACACAACGGGGTTACAATCTTTTTATTCGTAAAGATTACAAATAATTTGCATGATGACATTACGAACGGCCGCAGGAAAAAGCCTGGCATTTTGCGACCGCCTCGTGCCGGCTGGCTATTTTAATAAGAAACACTCTGCGAGTAATGCGAGGTTAAAAACACGTCGCAAGTCATGAGACGAGCGAGTGATATAAAAATATAAATTACTTTTAGTACAAAAACATGAAGCACCCATATGATGATGAAACCTGGAAGTTTACTTTGACTGGAGAATAGGGTAAGCAGGGAATCTTAATGTAATCGTAACGTCATCGAAACAGCATGCTGTTACTGTCACACTTGTTTATAAAATCAATGTTGCAAACGGGACAGAAGAGAGGTTACCGTTATGCTACGTAAAAAGATTGTCGATGAGCCACTGATCGATTAAGCGTTCCTGAATGATTTGATAATAGTGCTGTAGATCACACAACACATCTATGAAAATGTTCACCACTGGACATAAACCTCCCCAATATACATAATAGAAGTTTATAATAAAGTCTTTAACTTGTACCACACCATAAAATATCGATGCAAGCCGATAGCCGCATCCCGCCTCAATTACAGTTTGATTTTCAGCCAATTTGTCGGTTAAAAAGAAAGCAAACATATAGCAAAATAAACGAAGCGACACTTCTCGAAAGTATGGAAGGAATAAAATTAAATACCTGTTTATTTGATAGCTTATAAATTAATCAGTGATTTATTATGGAATAGTATTCATATTAATTAAATGGTTTAAAACCATAAATTGTTACTTCTAAATTATGCAAGACCTAAGCTAGTGTAAATTAAATAACATAATCGATAAACATACCTAGCTGCTAGATCAATAAAGTTACATAAACTTGACGATACATTAAAAAAAGGAACTCACATTTGGTTGAACATAGTCAAAAATTAGGAACAATGATGTCTATGTATGGTCAAATTTCGTATGTGATTGTGATTTCCGTATATGACGTCATTTATTATAGCACCGTATGATTATCCGATTGATAGATATAGATTTATATCTATCAATCGTTTTAGTTACACTATTTAAAACTCAAGAACGGGTGGGCCGATTTTTTATGATCTTTGTGTTTTTGAATTTGTTTCCACGCCGACTAGCAGAATAACTAACAAAAATGAGAAAAACATAAGATTTTCTCATACATCTGAGGCACTTCGCAGTTCGCTGGGATAGCTAGTATGTGAATAAAAGCGTAAACACAAATAATTTTGACTTGGGGACTGAAGTTTAAAGTACGATGAAAATTAAATCAAATAAATTTTAAATTCATGTAGGCCAAAACAGCGCTTGGAATAGACAAAACTTACCGCCATAAACCGGTATTTTTTTTTTAATATTCTGGTGACATCTATATGGGATCCAAATAAATTTACATTTTACAGTCACAATGAAACATAAAGTAATTAATAACTAAATCGTCTCACTACTAAAAATGTCTTCAAAATGCTGAAGCGCATTTTCACTTAAGACCAAATAGGTAGCCAAAAGGAACCCAAAAGACCAAATAGATAGCACGCAACCTTCCCAGCTGCATATACACAAACAAACAGATGCTCTGCCCATCCCCGCCCGCCCTAGTTTCAGTCCGGGCCAAACACAGTTCAAGGACGATGCACGTTGCGCCCATTGCGCCGTGTTGACACTTGCAATCGATAACTGGGAATTTAACGCTCCAATCCACACACGAGCCTTGAACCTAGTAGTTAAATAGGGCATTATATTATACGCTTTCCATAACCCATGCTGGGCTATTTACCAAAAATAAATCATGAAAGGCTCGCCGAAACTTTCTTCAAATTGACAGGATACAAATAACTACTGGGCACGGGCCTCCCCTCAATGCGAGAGAGATTTAGGCCATAGTCCGCCACGCTAGCCCAGTGCGCGTTAGTGGACTTCACAAGTCTTTCGGGAGTTCATTCAGATACGCAGATTTCTTCAATGTTTTCGTCACAATTTAGTATGTGATGATCTTGGAAGAAAACGAGATTAGAAAATGAAATTTAGAAATTCCAGAGGAGCGAGCCCGGTGTTGAACCTTTGTTTCCAAGGCGAGTTTTCTATCAACATGGCTATCGCTGTGTAAATTCTTGCTAAATAGGAAATCCACACAATACTGTAGATCGCTGATAGTATAGCTGTTATAGTATTATATTGAATGTGAGAAAAAGATAAAGAAGAAAACAATAAAGTTGAGGAATATTTTAAGGCTACGAGATTTTATCGGTAGACGTATTGTCAGACACAAATGATACGGAATTTACAGCTCTGTTACCACGCGTTTCGCAGTCGCTTCGTATTTACGAGATGCTGATCTCGCAAATCATAAATTACGTTATATATTGGAATTTCCTTTGCTATCGCGATACGGCTTCCTCCAATCTCGCTTGTATTATGCGAAGTTTTGGTTGGGATTAAGCCTAGAATCTGTGGATATTTTGATATTTCAACAACCCAAATGATTTGGTGCAGGTAGGCAATATGCTTGTTAACACTTATAATGAATTACTATTATAACAAAGAAGATCATATCATTAAATATTTGCGATAAAAGAATGTAGTTTTAATGTCGTTCGAAATACAAGTTGACGAAACCCAAAGGTCAAATGACATAATATCTGATGTCTAATACCAAACTGCAATGTTGAACACACACGACTTACAAACCAAATAAAACTTTCCACATGAAGTTTCGTAAAAGTTGTTACTAAACTTGATACAGCATTATAAATACTCTCAAAATTTTCAGTCAGTTCTCTTAACTTTATTTATAAAGATTTTAGTTATCATTGCATACTTTTCTATTTTCCATAACATTAAAACTAAATCAAGCTTAAGAAACAATTTGATCATCTAATTACGGAATAAGAAAACATCGGTAGGAAAAACTTCTTACTGAACATTCAAAATAACAAAGCAATCATCACTAGAAAAACATGGTGGTATTTATTCACTTGGATTTAAGAGGCGGCTTAATACAATCTGGCAACAACCAAAGGACTGTTATGGTATTGGCGCAAACGAAAGGAGCTTGATATCAACGTCACACGGTGCCTGAACATAAGATGTATGATAGTGAAAAATAATAAATAAACCATAATAATATAGTAGTTAAAGGGATATGAGTACCGAAATGAGGCTGCTAGGACTAAACATAGAGACTAATAGAGCAGATAGACAAATTGTGCCATTGTGGTAGGCGTTCACATGCTGATAATATTATTTTCAGTTAGTAATATCTGCTATTAAGGTGGTGCATATAGAGTCGGTTCGGGCCGCGGCCTTGGCTCTACTGACCTAAAACCGCCAGTTCAAGGTTGCCGCCGCCCAGATGCACGCTCCCTGTTGCATTCCCGCTCCGCCTGCGCTAAATTGTTGTGATATTCTATTTGATGAGGGAAATTCAAGGGGAGACAGATTTAATCTTAAGTGCTCTTCTGACAAAATCGAAAAATTACTTGACTGTAACCAAAAAAATAAACACGGCATAACAAATTAGTATCTTTATTTCAAAGGATTAAGATTTATATTGTTTAACAAATAAACTAATATAATAATAACACTTTTATTGACCCAGCGTTGGGCACGGGCCTCCCAACAATGCTAGCAGGGATTAGGCCATAGTCCACTTCGCTTATAGTTCACAATAAATAGCTAATGATTGAGTCCATTCGTGAGCAGACTGCCTGTCACCACTAGGCACCCCATAATTTTATTGGCTCCTACCTAAAATAGATTCAAAATAATTGCAGCTAAGCGTGGCGCTTATCTAAATTATTCAGACAGTAGGTTATCCTCGAGAAAGAAAACTATGTGGCTGGCGCTTATACTCGTAGCGCCGGTGCACCAGCCTTGCGCCACTGACCCAAAAACTGAGTTCATGATCGACTTCGGAAGCGCGCACCACATTTGGGTAGTATGTTTTTTATTTAGGATGCAACAATTTGTAGTGAGTACATAATAATGCTTAGACAAGGTGACTAACAGCAATGTTACAAGGAAAGGCTGTGATTAGACTCTACAACAGAACTCTTACATAAATGTGACATAAAACTTTTATTTTTTATGCTTTGCAGATTTGGCATAGCCACTTGTTACCAGCTTATGATTTTATAGGAGAATAACATATTTATGTGATAAGTTATGATTTCCCTGTATGAGATGATAAGCCTCCGTTTTTGAGCGTCACAACCCCCAATATACTTACACCTACATGCGTTGCAAAAGTATGTTATTTTCTTTCGTTGAAGTGATAAGAATTATGTTTCGTACCAATATTTATCACTTTTACGTGTGTTTTAGTACCTGTCTCCTCTTTATTTGCTTTATATACAAGCTAGTTTTATACGCGTTTTCTGCAGTTATTTAAATACTCACCGTGTCCGCGACTCGGAAAGCATGGCCTATAATTTTATAAACGACTTATGTGATGGGAACCCAAACAATGTTTTTAGATATCTTTTTATTTACACTGAACCCAGTATCACAACACACAATTAATTAGCAAATGGAAAAAAAACATAAACATAAACAAAACTATATATTGATTATTTATTTCAAGCTTGATAATATATATAATAACTCCTTTTCGTCCATTTAAAAGATATTCAATGCCTTTCACCTCATAGCATGGATACTACACACACAGAGGATACTTCACAGAGCTACTCTTATCTACTTTGTACTTATATAAAAATAGATCGGCCTATGAATAATTCACGTTTCCTGATCTCAGAATAAATATTAACTTCGTCGAACAAGTGGGTAGTGCGATGTCTCATCTATCCTCCTTTTCGCATTAGCCATAATGTTTACGTATATTTTATTCATCAACTATTTCACATTATATATCGTGAATCGTAGTATATATCGTAAATGTCATTGAACTACCAAAAAATGTAAAAAAAGGGTACCTATGGGACAGTCGATCAGGCTCGGCGTCAATCACGACGATTGAGGTGATTCCGTTTCAAACAGCTGCTCGTATTGTGCTCGGGGCGTTGCTTTCAAGCCCCGGTACGATTAACTTATCGACTTTTCATGAGGCGGGAACTCTGTACCTAGGGTTTAGGTACCAAATTTTATAGTATCGTAGTTATAAAAAATAAAAGGGATTATGATTTATTTTGTATGTGTCTACGACGCACTTACAAATTGTAAGTTGATAATCCTGATCTCTAATCTAACAACCGGATCGGAACGCGACCTTACCTAAGAAGATCGGCAAGCTACTCAGAAGACTCGTATTTATTTTATGTATGTAGGTACTTACAATAAGTTTTTTAAGCCCCAGTGCCATTCGAATCGCACACACTAATACTTTGACATTGATTGACGCTGGAAATATGTGAGTGTGTGTTCAGTCCCAAGCTGCTTTTTCCATCAGTCATCCAACGCAGCTCCTTATAGAATTACATAATAATTTTTATGAATCGCGATTGCTATTGATGTTATAAAGGCGCTTTCGTGCGTTGCTATGTCAATGATTCCGTACGTTTACTAAGATTATTGTTAAACAACATATTTCTGATTAAATACAATTATTCACTGGAGCTAAAAGAAATAGGAGAATGTTTTGCCGTTTTGAAAATGCTGGATGAGCGATTTATTTACGCCTACATTTCGCGTTAGGTACTTACGCCTTTTTTTTACGTGGGGAAATCCTCATGGATACCACACCGCCACGGGGGTGACGGTGTGGTTATGCCGGACTCCTACCGGCTAAAACCCCACGGTCCGCCTTCACCGCCTTTGAGTGGGGTGCCACAGGATCGCACACGGCATACTACTCGTACTTTGGCGCAAGGTACTTACGCCTAACAATAAGCTGGTAGCAAGAATCTGTATAGTTGCTGTATTGTTAATAACAACCATTAATATCTTCTGGGATAATATGTGTGGGATTTATACCCATCATATGGGATACTGGTGGGGGGAGAGGGGGGAGGGGGGGGAGGGGGAGGGGGGAGCAAATGACCGCCTTCCCTGACTGACGACTGAAGTATATTATTTCAATTATATCTTTCTGATAGATAGGTAAAATCACACAAAATCCCCCTCCCTCCTCCAACAGAGTTTTCCCCCAAACATAATTGCCCATCTCCCCGACCCTCCCTTAACGAAGTCCGCCCCTGCAATATCTCGGATACACGTGTAGGTAGAGTCCCTTGTGTTGGTAATTTCCATGTAATAATGTCTGCAGAATCTATTCTTGATCGGTTATCACAGGCCTGGTTGCTGGTTGTCACGGCGCGGCAGAAAACTGCATGTTTTTTTCTTTTTCAGTATTCGGTACCCAATTACGTTTTTAAATTTGAAAATAGAACATGGTCTATAAACATGTAGGTACACAGTGGCCGCTAAATATAACTGTCCATTAAGTTAGCCGCACATAGAAATTCAGCGCTGTGGGTACCCACACTCTCAAAATACACTACCTACATCCTTTAAAATAGAATGTTCTAATAAATACCTACATATATTTAGGTAGGTAAGTACCCACGAATCACCTACGACTATATGAGGTAGGTATCTAATAATGTTTTGTAATCCACCCTACTTAATCAAGGGGGTGCGATAAATTTTTTTCACTTCTTCTAAGTATGCGAGGAACCATGAAATAATTTTACTTTCAATATTTTATTTTATAGCCATTATTGTTGCGGTACTACCAATCCACATATGTGACAAATTTCAGCCTTCTAGACCTTTGACTCAGACGTTGGACAGACAGACAGACATGGTAACTTTTGAGTGCAGAACCCAAAAACATATGTAGTGTAATAAAAGCATAAAATGATTTTTAATTTTATTTTATTTACTTTACATACAATAGTATTTTCACAGTAAGGCTAATATCATGTAGGTAGGTATTTATCTAAGCTGTAGCGGCAATGACAACTATATAACCCCAACACGTCTAAAATATAGGTACCTTGTTTAATAAATAATCATTTTACAGAAAAAAAATCAACATTTACAGTGCATGAAAATAATTAAATTCTTAAAATAATTCGAACTTATTTTAAAATTAATATCAATAAATGAACCTATGTCACACTCCAATATTAAGTACTTACTAGGTACTATTTGTAAACGGTATTCTTGATTTAAAAAATAAATTCGGTACCTTGAAGTACCTATTACCTAGTGTATGGTTCTCCATTATTTTTTATGTTGGCAATCGGTTACAAAATAGTCACTATTATGCCAGTGTCACTTAAAATGTATCTTCGTTATTTTAAATCTAAGTACCCCTGATGATAATAATGACGATAATGAAATGAATACCCCCCCTATCAACCCCTACCCCTATTAGTAAAGCTGTGGATACTTTACTGAAAATTTACCAGACATCTTGCGAGAACTCGAAAAGTCAAGCTCTATATATATACATACAATGGGTTATATCCCACTAAAATTACACAATATATATCCAAGAAACGATTATTTTTGAAAAAAAAAACAAAATCGACAACTTCGCTGTACAACTTCCCGCAAAATAGTTTCGAGTGTGGAGTTAATATACATTACCTACATTCATTGTGTTTTGTATTATTTTCGTAACAATTATTATTATTTAATAAAAGCTAGGATAATTTACACGAAGTAATGCAGTAATAGGTGCCGTGGCAACCTGGAGATTTTTTTCTTACGCATAGATTCTATAATTTTGTTTTTCGTATTATCTTCTTATTATCTTTCGAAGGTGTTATTCGCTTTTAGTTAATAACTCTCTTTCAATGTCTGAACAAAATACAGATACCTACTTTAATTTATTCAATATTTGTTACTTAGGATATATTTTTTTTAAATAATTCGATATTCAACCTTACAGAAAACAGAAATTTAATTTAATCGAAGTAGGTGAGTAAACATGATTTTTTAAAATCATTACTCACCATAATTATTAGTTACTAATAATTACAGTTTTGTGCCAACAGCCATACAAAAATTTAATAAATTCTCTAATTTTTTAAGTTAATTTTACTACGTTTTATCAAAAATAATTTATAACAAACTGAAACGTACCTACGGTAGCTAATTCGAGTGTAACATTTCAAATTAAGGATAGTTTACTATGACACTTATTTTTTCAAAAATTAAATAAGTAGGTATTTGACCTTACAATTTTTTTCTACAACAAAATTAAAAAAAATACATTAAATAGGTAGTTCTAAATAATGTTAATTTAATAAATACCAGTAAAGTATCTATATAAAACGTAATGATTTCAATGCTTTAATTTTTCTTGTAGTCATGCTATAGTAAATTTATAATATTTTTTTTACCAACTAGGTAAATCTTATTGGGCCAATTTATTATACCGCATTTACCGAGTAATGAGTCAACTACCTAGGTTTTGTGTTACTTAAATATAATACTAAGTGATGCGGTGACACAGGTTTTGAAATTAATTCGTTCTCGCTAAAGCTGTTACATGAACCTACTGAACTAAGAGCAAGTGAGTGCAAATTACCTATTTATTTGAAATTCCTTTAAACTAGCTTCATAAAATACTCAGCTAGAAAATGAATTGGAATTAATCAAAGCTTAGTAACGAACGATGGATTTTGACAATTACTTATATTAAAATAAACTCTAGAGAGAGTTTATGATGTATAGAGATAAAAGATATTTTAAACCGAATTCAAAAAGGATGAGGCTATAAATTCGACAGTTTTATTTTATTATAAAATGTTGAATTTGTAATTTTACTTCATAAAAACACGTACATACCGATAGACGGCTATTAATAGGCTGATCGCGTGAGTGTTTTCATAAAAAAATGCCATAAAAATTTCAAACCATCTTCGAATCCGGGAGTTCATATTGATATGTTGGTAATTATTGTACGGAGTAGAATTGTATGTTTATTCTCATAATATGTGTTTAATTGCTTTTGTTCATGATATTTAATGTATAGGAAACTTGTGTTCAATTGAATATTATATCACTAATTCGACCGTGAGATGTAGATTGAGCGTGCTTTGTCAATAATCTCAAAGTCAAATTAGCTGCATTAGATTTTATCTAAAAAAGCTTGTTAATTCCCTAAAACTCTCCTAACATTGCTTGTAACATCAAAGTAGGTACTATTTATACAGAATTGTACAATACATTTTACAAATTCTACTAAACGACTATTCTACTACACTAGGTATAATATCATTAAACTAGGTAAGTACTTACATCGTTTTAACCATTTTGAAACCTTAGTGGTTTCGTAACATCAAACTAGTTGATTACAAGATTCATTATTATATAATTATATATTATAATGGTTTATATGAAAATTGTTTATAATTAATATCTAAATCAGGTCTCACATTATTATTATACACATAATAATTTATTAGACACTATTCTATTATCTAACACCAAACACAGCAAATAAATAACAGCGATATAGTACAGAAATGCTAGTATATAAAAAAATAAAATTATTGTAAAACGGTTAATATCTACACAAAATGCTTCGTTACTTACAATTTATTTACAAATTTGAATTTATTACACATAATTGTTATTTTTTTGCCAAAATAACAGTTCTAATAAGTACCTACACATTATTCGTTATTAGTATAACATTTAGTTCTAGGGGTAAGATAATATTGGCTTTTGTACCTTATTACAAGAGGCTTACAAAGTCCAATTAGTTTTAATGTACGATGTAGGTAGTCTATGTAGGTAGTCTATGTAGGTAGTCTATGTAGGTGGGGTGCTATGTCAGACAACCTCCTCGTGTGCTCATCCCATTGTCAGTCCCGAGGATACGTCCAGAGGAACGGCAATGGGAGGGGCCGGTGCACCCTGGGCATCGTCGATAATTTTCCAGGTTTTCCTGGGTTATTGTCGGCGATGGCTAATAGTCTGGCGTGGGGACATATGGGGAGGGGGGCCGCGACCGGGCCTCGGCCTGGACGCGGCGGACCCACCTCGTGGAGGGGAGGGAGGCTGCGTGTGTAGCGGCGGGCCCACCCCTCGGAGGACGCCCGGGAGGAGGGGGGCCGTTGTTCTGGGTTTCGTGCTCGGACGCGGCGGACCCACCACTCGGGCAGCCCCGCAAGGGGTAGAGGGAGGGAGGGGGGCCGCGACCGGGCCTAGTGCTTGGACGCGGCGGACCCACCCTACTGGGGACGGATGGGGAGGGGGGCCGCGACCGGGCCTCGGCCTGGACG
The DNA here is from genome assembly GCA_905404115.1 of Pheosia gnoma. NCBI lineage: Eukaryota > Metazoa > Arthropoda > Insecta > Lepidoptera > Notodontidae > Pheosia > Pheosia gnoma. The sequence goes on along the minus strand of FR989904.1, from coordinate 9,757,475 downwards.
CGGCGGACCCACCTCGTGGAGGGGAGGGAGGCTGCGTGAGGTAGCGGCGGGCCCACCCCTCGGCCCCGCAAGGGGCGTGAGGAAAGGGAGGGGGGCCCGCGATCGGGCCTTGTGCTTGGACGCGGCGGACCCACCCTCCACCCTTTCGGGTGAAGAGGCCGACCGGGGGGCAGCACGCTGTCACCCGGGAGGACTTGCTGGCCGCCAGCTGGTGTGGCAGGCGGTCGGCGCTGAGCCCCGGGCGGCGGACTCGGGGGAGTTCGCCGTTCCACTCCGGGCTCGAGAGGATCGGCGCTGTGTCTGGTGGTCCGACACAGCGCCTGGCCGCAAAGCCTGGAGGAGGCCGAAAGGCCGCAGTCGCGTCGGGGTTCGCGGAAGTATGCGCAAGCGTTCCCGTGTCCCCGACACAAGCGACCGTGAGGATTCACCATGTGGTTTTAGTGGGTATACCGGCCGCCGCCGGGGAGTCCCACATACCCCTCTCGTCCCCCCCGGGGCGTGAGGGACGATGCGTAATTGCATTTCCACATGTAAAAAAAAAAAAAAAAAAAAAAAGGTAGTCTATGTAGGTAGTACGATGTAGGTAGTCACAATCTGCTTTGTGTGGCTGTTTTTAAGTTCTTTTATCCAATTGCCAATACTAATGGATGTCAAAGGGTTTATGGATTTCAATACAAGTAGCTTACACCAGGGTTTGTAAAAAAACAACAAGTAACATTTAGATATTTTCTTTGGTTGATCTTAAATTTTAAGACTTGAGTTGATATTAAAATGTACCTAAAACGAATAAATGTATGTTTGCCATAACATGAAAATAATATTAATAAAAATACTGTTTATGTAAAGCCTCAAGTATTTAGGTAATTATAATAAATTGCATTCAAACACAATATGGTGAAATATTTCTGTGTAAAGTACACCCCTGAATTCATCAGAATTTTGGGTATTACTTTAAAATTGTTTTTATTATTGAAATAAAACTATTTTTAAGGATTTTATCGCGTTTATTTTTCGTTTTCACGTTCCCGACGTTTCGGCTGCTTTACAGCAACCATGGTCACGGGAGGACTGAGGTGGTGGACGTCCTGGTGTCATAGTTAGAAACGTCGGGAACGTAAAAACGAAAAATAAACGCGATAAAATCCTTAAAAATAGTTTTATTTCAATGTGTAGTATTCGCGTAAATATAAGAAATCAATATTGTTTTTATTAATTTAAACTATAACCATTTTTTATTTTGCATTGCTTTTATATTGCATTTGGTCCCGGTTGAAATAGTACCGGAAATTTGTTTATCAGCTGCTCCATTTCTATGTAAATAATTAACTTACTTATTAAGTGGGCTGTCTGCCTTCTCATTAATAAAATATGGCATGCTTAGCATCAATAATAATATTGTTGTGTGCAAATCATTTCCTTTGCCATAAATAATATTGAGGATCTAAATTGGGAAGAATATAAATAATCTATGCGAGATTTAATGCCATCTGCAAGTAAGTTTTTTTTCTATAATTTTATAGGAAACATTAAAAATAAAATATTTTTCTGGAACATACCAAAAAGATCATAAAAGCTAGATTTAGGCTTAAAATTACAAAAATAGTCGAATTCAAAATCCTTTGTCTTTTTTATTATTATCACACGAATTTTCCTTTTGAAGGAGTTCCACGCAATTTAGGTATATCAGTCTTGCAAGCTTCGACTTTGTCTTTGATATTCTAAATAAATAAAACTTAATATATAATCTATACAATTAAAAAAAACAAAAAATATTTCTCAAAAGTAAATAATTATCAAGCCGCAGAGAAAAAAATAATAATAAGAAATTTTATCATTCTATTTTCAAAAGTTAGCAGTAGAAAAATATTTTCATAGAACCATTTTTTATTAAACTAGGTAGGTTAATTAGTAGATTAATTACATATTATGATACAGAGTTTAGGGTTTTTATTAAAATGTGCAATTTCTGTGCACATCCAATATAACACATATTATATTTATTTTGCTATCTTAATTAGGTTCTATAAATGCCGAGTGAGAAATAAGACGAATCTATCAAAGGTTGATTTTTTTTACAAATCCAGAAATAGTAACAACACATGGTATATTGGGTAAACAAGCTAATAAATTTTATTTTATTTCAAAATGTGGTTATTCATATGTCTTAAAAATTATGTTCTTATTTCTTACTTATCAGTAAACACTGGTCTTATAAAATTTATTTCTTACTCTTTTGTGCATTTAAGCGGCTATCGCCTGTGCTTATCGCGGGCGAATAATAATTATTTATAATAATCATTAAAAATTTATACTTAAAATTAGTGACTGAGTTACATTACAAATGATTTTTTTGATGTAGGATGTAACCTATCTTAATGTCAAATTACTTATTATAAGGAGATAATTTTTAAATGAACTAAATTTTGGAAAAAAAATATAGGTATATTTTGTATCTATGTTTGAAATTTAATCGTGCTATTGTTATAATATTTCTATAAATATGTAATACAAGTCAGAGGTATGCTGTACATCTCTTTTATTTGCTATTTGTTTTGTTAAACCTATGATGGCGCTGACCTATTGCTATGAGTACTCGTTTTTAAATGATATAATCATAATAAATAATTAGAAAACATTGTATGGGACAATTTTAAATATTATTCGGAAATTGAGTGTTTGAATGAATAGTGTTTATTAAAAAAAAACATTCGAGTCTGATTGATAACCTCCACTTTTGTTGAATTTGGTTAACTACAATATTATATATACAAACGTTCTAGGTTACACTTTTTTGTGTTATCTTTGTAATAGGTAATGAAAATGTTATATGAAATTTGAATTTCACAAAATGCATTCGGCGCCTATTACTGTAACATGACACTTGTTAAACTTAATTAATTTATTATAAAATATTTATAACATTATTATTTATTTTATGATATTCTATAAATGCTGAGTAAATAAGAACTGGAAATTCAAACACTCAATCACGTCTTATTAAGCTATAAATGCATTAAAATGCAGTTATTAGATGATTGTTGGATTTTTTTTAATCATTGACAAAACTATTTTCCTCTTTTTAGATACCTATTGAACCATGCATGAATGTCTTGAGAGCTTAGTTAAACTATATAAATCATGTTTTTTTCTATGAAATTCTATTTATTTCATTAATTATAAAAGCGGGTAGTTTTGGTACAGCTATAATTTTCAATTATTACCTATAATATTTTTTTTACTAAAGTTATTTATAAAACATCGATCCTTTTTTAAATCGTATGACGTCATCATATTATAAATCTATTGTTTCAATTAAACATTATTTTAAAATAGTCATTATCATTAATTTATATAATGTTATAACAGACACGATTGTGTTTTTTTAAACAGATTTGGATTAAAAATGTCGATTTTTAAAACACTTACACATTTTGTACAAAAAGAATCATATCATATTTTTTTACAAAATCTTTGTGCTCAGTGTGCGTTCAGCCAGTATCCCCCTAATTATTACGATCAGTGTAAAAATAAAATCTCCTTAAAGCATTTTTAACCGACTTACGTATAAAAGTTACACGTTATTACTACAAATATGTACTTATATTACAAAACACTGATTATGTTCACTTGAAGGGCGTACAACTTGGTTCTCGCGCAAGACAACATCTAAACTGTAGAAATAAAAAAAATACAATAGAAAATGTCGTATTTTGTCGATATGCTAAGACGCGTCGCGAGTCGCCTGCGCGGGCGCAGGCCGAGTGCTCGACGCAGCCGATAACGGCTCACAGTGGAATCCAATACTGATCACCATATTACTTACACCCCGGTATGGTTGAAAATGAACGACACGGCGTTCTTGTCCACGGGTGGGGATCGTCGAGTGATTGAAGGATGATTATTGTTATTGTAATGCCATGACTTCCTGGTGGATGTGCTCGAAGACTGCAGAGCAATGGTCTCGTAGTAACGTAGTCTCCCGCAACACTTTCTGCTCTTGATGATGGCCACAAAACCCTTCCTGTACTTCTTGTTGAAGAACGCATACAGAATCGGGTTGATGCAAGAATTGGAGGCTCCTAGCCATTGAGCTAGTGGTGTCACGACCGGGAACATCTCCTCCTCCCATTTCTGGATGGGTCCTCCGAGTTTTATCCTCGCAAAAATGAGGTATAACGGGAACCATGAGAGGACGAAAAGTATGATAACTGCTACAAGCATCTTGACGACTTTGACTTTGGATTTTTGTTGCATTCTTTCCATCTGGGCGTCTTGTGTGTCAGTTGGGATGGATCGTCTCCAGACTTTGATCCAGATGAGGATGTAGCACATCGTGATAAGGACCATGGGGAGTATGTAACAAAAGATGAGGTTTCCGATGACGAAATACAAGATCTCGCTCAAGGGGTTCGGCCAGACGTCGAGGCAGAGTGTGACGTGCGGGTTATCTTCGAAGACCACGACGAGATCGAAGAAAAAGACCCAGGGTGTCGTGACGACGATGGCGAAGATCCATATGAAGACTATCATCATCCGCGCACGGCGTTTGGTGATTTGACACTTCAATGGCCACCAGATGGCGAGAAATCTGAAACAAAGACAAATAAAGTTATATTACTTGAAATTGGTGCAAATTTTAAATTGTAGAATATTCATATTATGCTCGAAGTTTAATTGTTATAGATAAAATATTTAGCGTCACATAATTATAAAAAATATGGAAGATTGATTGTACAGGTACCTATATTTTTAACCGAGTTCAAAAAGGAGGAGGTTCTCAATTCGGTTGTATTTCTTTTATAGATAATTTCGTAATCAGCCTACCACCGAAGTTTTTATTACACTATGGGTGATATTAAATAGCTTTCCACGACACCATAAAACTATAAAAAAAATATTATCTGTGAAAACAGTAATGATTCAACGAAAAGGGCTACACTGGCCATTTTGGATATTTTTATGACTCCCATAAAGACTTAAGAGCATTTTACAGTTTTAACAGAAATTGTCGACAGCGGTATTACAGTAATGGTCGAACTATATTGTGCGGAAGATGTTAAACCAGCCAAGCGAGGAACAGTTAAACGTCTGATGGATTAATTGGTTGGTAGTACAACAATGTAGGAGGAACAAGAGGAAAATTAGTGCAAATTGGATCTTATTTTTAGCATGCTTAGAGCTATTTGTAGTAAATGTCCTAGTAATGTAATATTGTTATGGTTACTAATATGTCAAGGCTTACATCGAGATTGGCGCCTGACAGATACCACAAATAAGAATAACTGGTGAACTTTCTTACCTAGTTAGTTAGGTAGTTAGGACATTTACGTCTAATTAAACAAGAACATCTTACAAAAATGATTAACATGTGACGCCTGAAAGTACTCGTATATACAACCTTCATAGCCAAATAATGACCATATGAGTTGACCTTAAATCATCAAGATTAACAAGAACTTGGGCTGTCAAAGACATTCGAGGTGAGGTATCTGTCACTTGCTACCTGTTATCACCGATGTTAATGTTAGAACATAGTTGAGGCGTGCGTTTTACACATACATAATATGTCAGCACTTGGCAGCTCAATGTTGATCTTAAACTACTCAATTGCCTATTTCAAAGTTCCATGTTGCATCTCGAATATTGTAAAGTAGTAAAACTACATATTCCATGTGTTAAGTTTTAATATTTCACCGTTTTAGTGATGCGATTTAAATAATTCTAATTGTAAGAGCTAGCAATGGCCCCTTTCCATACGGTACCTACCTATAATACAAGCGCTGTTTAGTTTGGGACGGTACATTAGGTGTGTTTGTCGGGCGATATTTATTATTTAGGATAAAAGAAATCACGGCTATTTATCACACATATCAATCATTAGCATACTATTTGTTTTGCAGCGATCATTGCCACTTCCTACGAGAAATTTATATGACAAAATTATAGTGTAAAGCGAAACGCACACTGACATTACGAAACGCGGAATTTTAAACACGGGCGTGGGTAAACCAGTATGGTGTTTGGGCAAATTGCGTAGAAAACTTTAATCTTTTTAAACCCGAGCAGGTTTTCAGGAAGCCTGGGAGGTTTTACTTGATAGTGGTCGCAGGCAGCGTCGATCACACGTGCGTTATTTTGATATGCTCAGTTACCTCCTAAACCGTCGTCGTATCCTATCTGTCGGCTTTATAACTATCAGCTATCAACCTATTTATCAAGTACTCCTTAATACCATATGCGTCAAAGTATTGCCTTTGTAGCGACCTCACCAACCGCGCCACAAGCTACACAGATGGCGCTGCAGACGACAATCAGAATAATTTACAATTCTCCATACAATCCTACAATGCGCTATTAGAGTTTTCAGAGCACGAAACATATATATAAAACCCCCATAATAACCGTCGGGGCATAGCGGCGGCCCCGCCAGGCATACCACCCGCCTGGCTGGAAGATCTTCCCTTTTCCGCTAAACCTTTAACAATATTTATTTTACCAAAAATCAACGAGCGGTATTATCTAGATTCTGATTGCGTCTGAATGTGACAGTATCCGCCGTTCCTTCTCTCACTAAACTGCCCTGCATTCGACATGTGAAGGCCGGCGGCACAGCAGACCAACCGGTTTTTACGATTGAAGTTTTAGCAGCGTGTTACGTTGACAGTTCGGATAATGGCATTTAGTTACTATCATGTATAGATACATAAGTGAGCTACTGAGCTTCAAGTCTGATAGCCCCCCACTAGTAGTGGCATTAAGGATAATGGCACTGTAATTATTTCTTTCGACAGTTATTACTAAAACTGTCGAAGGTTACAAATAAGACAAAAAAAAACGGGTAAAAAATGCCCGCTGAGTTTCTCGCCGGATCTTCTCAGTTGAGGCGCGTTATGTTCCCGTTGTAGAGTTCAGAAAATAAATGTAAATGAAAATTTGTAAGTGCCCCCGAAGGCCTATACGGAATAAATTATTTGACTTAACAAGTGAACTAGAAATTATATGCTGAAACCAATTGTATAAAAGTTCCTTACTTTTCTATAAACTATAAAAAATTGTGCATTATTACCCGCACATAAAATGTCTTACTGGTATTCTTCTAAAGCATGTAATTTGATGAAAGATTATGAAATTTCGTTCATATATTATAATAACATTATACAAATTGTATTCTGCGAAAATATAATCTTACAAGACGATCTCGTTAAGGAAATAAGTATTACTTCAAGCTTATTTGAGGCAATGTCGGTTTATGAGGTTTTTTGTGTCATTGCTCAGAAATAAACAGGAAGATAAAAATAAACCTGTAATATATTCTTAAGTCAGGCCCCGAAGCAAATCCAGTCCAAACTAACAACATAGGTATGCTTGAACATGGAATAGTTATTTATATCGATTAACCATTCAAATTTAAAAAATCTGTAAAGACTCTCTTGTCTTCCCGTTGGCATCCCAGAGCGCTCTCAAAATTAGATTCCATACCTACTATATTTGTCATGAATAAAAAGTCTTGAACATCTTATGAAAAGAATTTCAAGTCTTATTAACAAAATAAGATCCTGAAATTGTCAGTGAAAAACAAGGATAATTCGGGCGTCCCGAGCTAGACAGTACATTAGGTTTTTTAAATTTAAATCAACATAAAACGCCTTTGTTTTGGTGATGCTTTTAAATTGAATTTGAGTTTAATTCACCACCAATTCATGACAAGAGCCAAAAACATTTAAGTTGAGTGAGGTAGTTGTCGTTGTTGTAGTCTTGAATAAATTTATATTATCTTTTGTTCTTTCTTTTTATATACAGTCCAATATATATAACTTCTTTATTATTGTGCAACAATATTTAAAAATCCATCCAGCGCACCTTAACCTTCATTTCCATAATTAACACTTTTAACTAAACCTTTTTGGCACTGCTAGACACCCTAGCTCATAACAAGGGCTCCCACTGAGAATGAGGACCACCGTTAACTTTCCTTTTGACCTTAACTTATGGTTAATCATAAATAACTGACGAGTGAAAAATGGAAAAAAAATCAACAGCCTGCAATTCGGGCTTAAAGTTTGAAGTGATATATGGCTCCCATTAAAGATACACCGCTTCAATTTACCGAATTTATTAACCCACAATAGGCAAATTTATACAATTATGCAAGCAAAAAATTCTGGTGTTCCTTTAACATACATCACGCGTCGATAATAATGAATATGTACCTCTCCTGCGCATTGTAATCCTCTCATTGACATTTGGCAGCCATAATTTAGGTTATTCTTCGGCGCATCGGCCTTTCCACGGAATATATGGGCGACATTTATAATTACACAATACAGAACCGAATATGATCAAGCGTGTTACATCTTCAACGCAATAATAAAACGCCGGTTGGGAGTGAGAGAGACGCAGTCACTTCTGGTTCCGTAACAAAAGATATTGACACTTCCCGGGACAATTTAACGCGTTACACTAAACATCTGCAATACGCTTTAGATTAAGATATAACCAAAGCTAGGTCATCTGTCATTCAAAATCGTTGTCCATTTTTCTACAATGCGTTTTTATTAATTAATTAAGCTCGTTATTATTACTATTAATTACTTCTCATTAGCAAAACTCCTACCGTTGGGTAGGTGAGACCATTTTAAGGGAAGAAAGACGACGTTCTGTCGTTTCTTTCTAAATAAAAAAATATATACCTACCACAGTTTTGTATAAATTTAAGTAGGTATCTTCATACCGCAGTGAGATACTAGTCTCTGCAGGCCTAGCATGGCCAGCTGTGACATGACAGAGTGGGATACACATTAATTTTGTCTCATTTACACTTGAACTTAATGCGACATACTCCGTGTCATAACTCTTGTCTTGCCCTGCATACTAGCCCTGCTAGTCGTCTTGATTCGCGAATCGGTTTTTTAAAAGTTTCTCGTTCAAGATGAAACTAAGTCGGTTTTGTTTTCCTTATTTCCCTACGGTACCTCGCAATTTCGCTCGTACCTTATTAATTCGTTTAATCGATTAATTACTCAAATTAGTAGGTGTGGTAAAAATCATTTGTAAATGAAGGTTATGCTTAATAAGGCAGGTACATGCAGGGGATTATATTAATCTTGTCTGTCAATGTGACAAGGCTAGTGATGTGACATGGAACAGGTTATGAGGGCGGCCAAGTCAATATCAAAGACACAATTATCTTAGATATTTACAAATCGTTTATGTACTTATTCTAGATGATTAGAATTTCAAACTTCAAAATGAAGCGAGTCGGCAGTTTGCGCGATTGCAGGAAGTTCAGTGACGGTTGCTTAAATAGTTCGTTTAGAGATTAACCGCGTTTAGTTACTACAATTTTAATTTGTTTGTGTGTGTGATGACATGGTCACACACACGACACACATATCTCTCCTCCCACACACACTCACCCACATAAAATTGTCGCACACAAATGTGTTCACCGGCAACACCTTTTTTTTTTTTTTTTGTTTCCGCTGGTAAATGCATTTACGCATACCGCCCAAGCCCGGGGGAGCAAGGACGGTTATGTGGGGCTCCTGAAGAAGTCCAGACTACCCACTAAAACCCAGCGCCGGCGCCGCCCTCTGTGCCTTTTGTGGGGCGCCACGGGATCGCTCTACGAGCACACTACCGTGACGCCCCGGCGGATACCTCGGGTTCGGGGGCCCCCCGGCCCCCTTCCGACTGCTTGAACCCTCTTATGGCGGGGGCAGGAGGCGAGCGTATCGCCCCCTTCTTCGACCCCGCCTCGCTCTGCGGATCGGGTCCGCCAGGGCATCCTCCTCCCTGACCCGTTCCGCGGCCTCCTTCTGCGACATGACTATTTCGCAGAAGGAGACCATCGCCTCCCAGGCCCCCCTGTCGCGGAGCATAGCCTCCACTATGCTCCGCAACGAGAGGTCTCCGACCACGCTTGTGAGGTCGTGCCTCTGCGACCCCCACACCACACACTCCCGGAGCGTGTGGCCTGCCGTGTCCACGGGTGCATCGCACTCGTGGCACTTGGGGGTCGCCTCCCGCCCAGCGATCTGGTGCAGATACTTACCAAAGCAGCCATGACACCGGCAACACCTGTATTAACCTAATATATAGTTTTTTTTTGTTGGTACAATTTGAATTTTAACCACTTCGTTTTGGAGATGAGCGCAAACAGCTGCAACACAGATTGAAAACGAACGCAGTTATTTGCTGAATAATTATTGTGTTTGGTTTCAACATAAATTACTTAATTCGGCATATTCATGATAGGTACCGAACGGGGTTGAGCCGATTAGAGATAGTAGAATCAAACATTAAATATTAAAGGGATGCGTGTGAATACGAAAACATCGATCTTTCTTTTTTCACACTCATCACATTTCATATGTTCAACAATTTGTAATGTAATTTGTATATTGATTAAAACCTCTATTTGTTTGTATTATGTTAATAATATTGATGCATAATGTAGGCATTTCTAGGGATAGTAAATACATAATTCATTAGACTGAACATCAACTTAAAAATTTCGCAATAACAATAAAAAAAAAAGTTTCTGGCAGCTAATTGTCATCAATAAATCAAACCCAGGCGCTAATTAGCGGCACACGAGTATGACGCGGGCTTGCCATTAATTACTTAATGTTCACGTGTTAATGGCCTTTTGATAACTGTTGCTTGATGAAGTAAACAGTGTTTATGGAAACAAATATTTCCATTTTTTTGATTGGGAAACTCTCCTACGCAAAAAATAAAAGATAAAATGCAACGCCTTAAGGTTTATTGAAAGGGCCTTCAGACACGACCAACTCGTAATACAGTAGCTAAAAGGAAAACTTAAGCTTAAATGCGTGACAGGTACTTAAGTGGTTCTTTGGCAATATGTTATTACCTATGTATTAATTATGTTAATATTGAAATATCATGCGATCGCTTATAAATCAATATAATTACGCGAAACCTGCTAATTTAACATCGGTCCTTATCTTATCGCTTTAAAACTGCATTTTTGGCGCGTTTATCTGTCAAAATTGGCGCCGGTTTGAGCAAAGTGTGTCATAATTGACATATTTTAAATTACATATTAATTTAAAATGCAGAGATCACAAACATATTAAACAGCGTCCAGTGCCTTGAATATTCCTCTTATCACAACGTAATCAAGTAGAATTTGCGAGCCTAAATTGGATAAATATGTCTCTATACCTAGCTCATTCTACACACATAGTTCTTCATAACCCATAAAAGTGTAATAATTCCAGCCCTTTTATTTAATGTCCCACTGCTGGGCACAGGCCTCCCCTCAATGCGAGGGGGGATTAGGCCATAGTCCACCACGCTGGCTCAGTGCGGATTGGCGGACTTCACATAAAAGTGTACTTCACAGAAAAGGCAATGATTCTTTTAAGAAGAGTTATCTAGGTACATACCATGGGTATGATGGATACCTATTTTTTTATAGTAATCAAATTCCTTTTTATTTAACCATCCCTCCTGCCGTTTTATTTTCACCCCGGCGTGTGGCGGACCTGCGGCCACCGCTTACAGATTTGTTTCAATTTTTCATAGCGCAAAGGATCGACATGATTTTTTTGGCGGGTAACACCGCAGGGCGCAGCTAGTATCGATATAAGTATTATATACTGTGTTCGCCCCCGGTCCATTGCACGGTACCCATAATACGCAGGTGGCTTAGTGTGGGACCGTATAGTTGGGGTGTTCGTCTGGCGATATTATTATTGTACCCTATCAACTGATGTGGTAGCGTGATGACAGACTTGAAATCTGTTAATCAATGACGTATAAACGTATAAATTTTAATTGCATCATAATATTAAATCTTAAAACTTTTAATCGCATCAGACAAGCGGGTGCCAAATTAATCATACAGCAATAACGTTCAGCGATCAATGGATGGTGATAGCAATGTGATTGCTCTTCTCGTACCAATCAAAACGAGCCTTATTCCCTGAACTATAAAAGTTATATGAATGGTTTTAGTGATTATGAATGCTATTAACTTTATATGGTATGAAGTGTACGCATAAATAATGATAAGTTTGATGCGTGGTAGGCAGATGAGTGATGCGTGATCGGCAGATGAAAGATCCCTGAAATAATGGCGTGGAATGCAAGTAATAAGTTTTAAAATCGACCCTTTAGTATATAATTTAAAAGTAACCAGATACTACAATATACCTGCTCAAGTATTTTTCAATTTCATTATTTCACCATAACATTTTACCACATAAACAAACAAATAAACAAAAAAGCATTCACCAACAACCCAATAATTTACACATTGTATTGTACCCATAAAACTGAAAGTTCACGTTCACAGAACCAATCATGAAACAAACAATGATTTATTTGAACACGAAAATATATTAAGTAAGCTTTGAATTAAGAAATGGTCCGATAATATCTTGATCGTAACTTAAACAACTTGTGTGGGCAAAGGAACTTGCCTTAATTAACTAACATGAATCTATCAATTTTCAACTCTTTTACTTGGCTTTCAAGTAGAATTCAGATTGGCAAAGTTTATACAAAAATATTTTTTTCGTTTCTGACCAAGACTTTTATTTTGTGTATATCCATGAAATGTTGACAAGACAAGTTATATTAGAAGTAGAGACAAAAGATAAAGCGAAATTATATAAAATAAAACATAATTGGATTTAAGTAACACTCAAGATAATTAAATCAAAGGATCCGTATTTTTTGTAGTATGGATTTATTTTGTTTAGGAGACAAATTCAGTGATTGTTATAGAATTCACAATGGCATTACAGAACATTCATACACAAGCTTACGGCAACAAATTAAACAATTTTCGACTATTGCTATCACAAAATAGCGGTCCATTCTTCATCCAACTGAGAACAAGTATATGATTCGAAAGCTTCTCAACATTCAACTGTGTAAGCCTTGAAATATTTGGAATACCCAAGAGAGTTACAAAAGCTATAGATCTTACGATCCTCTGTGGCATCTATCTCAAAAAATATTCGTTGATGTGGACATCTAAAAACGTAGGTATTTAAAATTGCAACAGTAATTAAGGTATTGTTTATATAAAAGACTTAACAATACGTTATCTTAATTTTCTATCAGTTTATGAATACCATCAAATGAGGTGAAGGCAGGTCACAATGGTGCAACAATTGCTTCCTTATATCTGAGCGGTAGAGTTGTCTTATCCATAGATACATCTGATTTAGCAAGCGATTACTGATTTGACGATATCAAAATGTTGTCAGATATGTCTCTCGCAGGGTGATTAGGGGTCGCAGCCGATGGTATCGACACATCATGGTTTTGATCGAGATTATCATGACACTACATTCTGACTTACGAAATTGCAGTGTTAATTGTATGACTATAAAGTCAAAATTTGTATGGAATAGAGAATTGTTAGGACGCATTGTTATTATTGTTTATACTTTGAAGCTATTACGACGGTATTTTAAGAAAACAACAATTTACTTTGGTTAAAATGTTATAGACATTTTTAATGAAAGATAACGAGGAGTAATACTCTAAAAACGTTAATATAATTCAATCTAGATATTATACAGCTTATGAGTATTTTTTTACACTTATGAATGACCAAGATAACAGTGTCCTAAGTAAGTTTACCTATGCTTTAAATGGATTTGGTTAAATCATTTCTTCCATAGATTGTGTCTCCCGTGTGATTAAGTAAGTACTTCATTTCAATTTGCTATCAAGCCTGAAAGTTTCTCACAACTCGGAGTTCATAAATAAATATCACTCAATATGAGCACATGATAATGATAAAATGTCCATCGCTAATGCTCCCGAGGGCTCGGCGGATACGTGATCTGACGAGGGTCAGATAATGGGTAGTGCCGACGTTAAAAGGATTGTTGCCATCTTATATAGTTACGTTATTATGAAGATGCAGATATGTACTTTATAAAATAGAGTCTATTGAATTTGCAAGAATTTCGCCATTTCATTTATATGAATAAATACTCACACATCTATATAATTTATCCAAGATACAGATTGTAAATCTGACATGGCAATTCCGTTGCTGTTTTTCTGTAATATTGTTTGATTAGCTTTGAAAAAGGGATTTTCATGATAGTATTTATCTAGTATTCACAAATACTTAGTTCGGATTGGTCTGGTTACGCATTACAAATACCCAAAACGAGTTACATTACATGAAGTTGTTGCAAATTAACAAAAGTGTAAACATCAACGAACCGCCATAGATACACATGTTATCGAAATCACAATCACGTTAATTAGTTTGCTAACCAGAACTGACACTAAGGACACAAACAGCGTGCCACACGTCATTCGCAGATAAATGTTGCAACGTCCGATTTTTTTCATCTCGAAATAAGTCCAAAAGTGAACCAAGTACGCGCTGTATAATTGTCGCAATCTGGTGCAATCAATAATTATTTTGAAGTCGAGTATAAAAAGCTTATGCTGGAGATACTACTCATCAGTTGGGAGTCAGACGCCGTGAAATTTACAATGCAAAATATTGTAAGTTGTTTTGATTGGGGAGAAAAAATCGGAACGGGGTGATAGTATTATAAATTACGATGACGTGTTAACACGAGGAGCAACCAGTGGGCGTATCAGAGGCTCGAATAAATTGTGTTCGCAAAATAATTGCATTTTGGAGCATAGGATCATTGTTGTGGCGAAATTTAAAATATAATTCTGGTTGAATATTAAGAATCTTGAAAACAAGTAGCACCTTTGCAAAATGACATTTTCAGTGAATAGCTATATATATATTAAACAAAGTTGTGTTAGTTTCACAATTTATAAATAAAAAATGGTGGAGCAATTTTTATGATCTTTGATTTTTTGAATTTGTCTCCGTGCCGAATAGCTGGATGACTATTAAAATGAGAAAAATCCTTAAAAAGATAATAAAGATAATGTCATTTCTCATACATTTGATTCTGAGACGGTACGAAGCTCGCCGGGACATCTAGTATTCTATATTTGTTTTATTTATTTTCAGCTAATCATCAGTGGCATCCTGGCTTGCGCCGCGGCGGCACCAGGCTACCTCCTCGCCGAGGAAACCCACGTGCTCCACACCGTACCTCTTACCAAATCTACCATCACCAAGAGCAGCCAAGTCGTCGACCATGGAAGCACCTTCGTTCACGCCCCAGTATACCCAGTTCTCCATGGATCAGCTAAAACTACTGTAACTAAAGCCAGCCAAGTCGTCAATCATGGTGGCGCTACTTTAGTCCATCCAGTACATGCTGTGGTCAATGTGATGCCTGTGCACGAAGTCTATCACGTACCTTCCAAGACCACGGTTACAAAAACCAACCATGTTGTCAGTCACGGAGGTACTACTCTTGTTCACAGCCCCGTGGTATCAGTAGTACATACTCCGGTAGTTTATCATTCTGCTCCCGTAGTTGCTCTGAAGTCTGGGTCCTCGGCGGTGTCTCATCACAGCTCTACGGTGCACGAGACCTTGCCGTATGTCAGCTCTTTGTTTGCTGTTCATCATTGATTAGATTTTGAATTGTTATTGTTGAATAAAATATTTAAATCATAATGTTGAGGTTTTCAATTCCTTTCCGTAATTTATAACTAGATTTTGATGGATTTGCTTTGTCGCTGGACTCTCAATGCTCTCATAAATATAGCCCACTCAGGGATAGTTGAGTGGGCTATATTTATGCCTACTACACTATCGTGTAGTTTTCTAATAATTAAAGAATTTTCAGAATCGGACCAATAGTTCCGGAGATTATCCCTATACACATACAAATCAATAATATTATAGCAATATTTTTTTTCTTAAAAAATTGTTTAATCACTTCGATGATCATAAGTGTATATGTCTCTAAGTTTGTATCAAAAATCTCTTTTTAGCATCATTTTGATTATATAAACGTTGGCTTTTATAAAGCTCCACACTTATCATTTACGAACAAGGTACCTACTTAAGTACACAAGCCTAAATGTTTTCGTCTAGTTGCCCGGTTCCCGAGATCTTAACAAGCAATATCTTCCCCATTCAAACGAAACACATATGTTTTTCTAATCACCTCGAGGGCAATGGCCGACAAATTAATTTACTCGCCTATCCACATTTATTTCTACTCATAAAGATATATTTAACTACAAGGGCTCAAACGGCGCTTTGAGATGTTCTCCGTCAATATGTGAGTTCTTATATGATGTGTTGTTTATACTTTTATTTGTGGTGGCACAATGTTATATTTCTAATGATGCCGCGATGCTTAGCCAAGGTTAGAGCTCGCATCTATAAAACGTTGTCTGAATCAGGATCCGTACTTAGCGCTTGGCTAACTTCAATATTAATTTATCTTGAAGTTTAAGTTTAAATTCTTCCACTCTTTTCGGCCGTTTATATGTAAATTTGTACTTACTAAAAAAATATTTAACAAAACAGTAGTCACACGAAAACCATATAAGTCCTATTTCGTTAAAGAAGATAGTTAAATTATTATGTACACAAACTATAACGCTATTAGTTTAGTCTATTTAACTTTTAGGTTCACGCAAATGTATCTTGTGTAGTTCAAATGAAAGTCGTACTGGAGTTATGTATCATGTAAAGTTTGTAGGACATTAAGATAACTTGAATGGCTAGTAGGTAATTGAACTCAGTGATATGAAAGGGAATATCCAAGCACTCACATTTTTTCACAAACCAGGGGGCGTATTACGAACTGTTTATTTCAATCAGTATATTAAATTACCTATAATATAATAATAATAAAACCAGCCCATTTTTTAATGTCCCACTGCTGGGCACGGGCCTCCCCTCATTTCGAGGGGGATAAATTACCTGGAAATTTCATATTGCAACTCAATAATACTTACATACTTATTCTTTTAAATAAACTATATCTTTTAATCGTTGTCGGTCAAAATGACAACACAGACTCATACAAAGTAGGTACTATCGAGCGGAAACATTGTCATACACATGACACAGACGACCACATTTTCAGGCCAGGGAGTGAATTGCCTAGAAATAAGAGTTCGTCATACGCCCCCAGACTTATCTCCTGAAATCTAATTGTAAGCTTACTTGCTTGGAATAGGAATTGGTAGATTAATAAAAAATGATGATAAGAAAATGTTTTAATTTTAATACTACAGTGGAATATTTTTTTTTTTTTTTTTTTTTTTAGTCCGGGCGCTATCTGGCCCGGCCCGCGAACACCTCTGACATGGGGGTCAGAGACTTTATTTAACTTAAAATTATTGACAGGAATTAAATGAGTGAACAAAAAAAAAAACAGCAATTATATGACTTCTTATTATAAAGTGTACACAAAAATATACAACTTTTAAAATTATTATTATACATTCTTTTACACTGTGCACAATAGTACACAGTGTAAGGCTGTTTCTTACTAACTATTGACTGCACACAACAGTGTACAGTCATACACAGAACACAGGATCAGAATTATTGTATAGGGTCCTATCACCCACTGCTCAGACTGGCCTGCTGGTGTGAATGGTTGCATGTGATATAAGATGCTAGCTGGGCTTATTACCATAATAAGTTGCTAGCAGTCTTCTTTGTTTTGCAATTTGTTCCTATTCACACCAGCCACCTTCTCCGTACACTGGTGCGGTAGGACCCTATACTCTGTGCTTAAAAACCTGTACCACCATGACCATACTCCTTCTTCCACCTGGTCGTTGTTACGGTTCTTCCAACTCTCTGAGTGTACCATCTTGGTTTTTTCCTCGTATTTTTCCTTTGCTTGCGGTCGCCGCACGACGGCTCCCGCTCTTCGGGCTTTCGCTGCACATTTGACTCTGCGCTTCTCGATGTTGACGTCTCGCTTCATTTCCTCACGATCCTCAGACCACCACGGCATAGTGAGTTTGTGATTTAGCCTATTTTTATTTATTGTTTGGTTGCATGTTTCTAAGACTAATTGTGTAAAGGTTACATGTCTTTTTAATTTACTATTTACTTTAACTTCTGTTTTACTGATTTTATTTGCGAATTTTAACTGATCCAGTTTCTCATGAAACTGGATACAGTTAGCCTGTTTTGTATTTGAATGCATGATTTTACTGATTTTAACGCTGATTACTTTACACAATTGAATTTGGAATAATATGCCGTTGAGTTCTGAGCCCGCAGGGCTTTCAGCCACTCTCCAGTCTTTCACCAGCGCTAGTTGGTCATTTGTACAGGCTGCGACGTGGACGATGCATGTTGGTCGTCGTCCTCCCCTAACTGTGTCAATAGTGGGGTTGTCGCCGTCGTTCGTCGTCCGCAGGCTCATATCTGTTTGCGCACCCGGCGTATTTGCCATCCTGCTGAAGCTTGTGGTGCTGCCCCACCACAAGCTCTTGGCTTTTGCGTTGCCTCCTGCTGCTATCTTATAGCGGAGGTTCGCTTTAGCTGTCTTGTACGCCGGGGTGCGTGTACCGAGTGGGACCCTTGCGACCACCTTAGCAATAGGCTATGGCGGTTCTTGCTAAGGCGTCCCACTTCTTCCTCGTTGGGCATTCCAGGCCGAAGGCAGTATGGTTTGTGTCGGGGACCTTGGTGATTACGCAGTTCCGACACACTGGTGGTTCGCCTGACCCCCATTTTGGGCAGTCGGACTTCAGGTGCGGCCCACCGCAATGCGCGCAGAGGTCAGTCGGCTCCTTGCATGTCTTTCGGCCATGTCCGTATGCCAGACACCGCGTACATTGAATCAGCGGTGTCTGATCTTGCACCTGGACATACTGTATGTCACAGAAGATCTTATCGACCGACGTCAGCCGTTGCCACATCTTAGGGGGAACCTGCATAACCACATGGTTCTGTAGCGGGTTCCGCGCCCTTCTTCGGTACTTGACCGTGACGGCTGAGTCGTCGGCCGAGAGATCTCCCAGCAGCCGCATGTTTTGGGTCTTTAGTGCGGCCTTGATGTCCTCATCCGTAATATATTTCTGGACATCTCTAAGTATGACCAAGGGGTTCTTGTTTTTCGCCTCTTCGATCTTGAGCTTTTTGTCCTTTCTCAGCTGTGTCACGGTTTTCTCAATCTCCACCTTCGTGGCACAGCTGAGAACGACTTTCTGGTCCTTTATCTTTCGGACCCGCTCAATCTGTAGACCGCACTTCTTGGCATCCAGTGCCTGCCGAACTCGGTCCACTACGTCGGCGCCTGTGTCCATAATGTCATCGGAGGACACGATGATGGAGTGTTTGGGCCCCTCTACCAGAGTGGGCCTCGGTTTCGACAGCATCTCCGCATATGAAGGAGCATTCTCCTTCATCGCGGAGAGCTGTCCACTCATCTCTTCGGCTATGCGCCGCAGAGATAGGACCTCGGCCATGAGGTCCTCATGGTCCCGTCCTCCGGTGACAGCTGGCGCCGGTACAGCCTCAGCCATCTTTTTCTGATGGCTGTCAATCGCGGCTAGGAGAACCTGCATCTTATCGGTGTTTTCCCTCGATAGCCTCGAGTTCTCCTCTATCTTGCGGCTGAGTTCGGTAATTTGATCCGATCCTTGCGCGTCTTTTTCGGTCCCCTCTTCCCTTTCTGCGGGGTTCGCCTGTGTGGCCCCACCCTTGCCCTTGGCCATCTCCGACTCCTTAACGAGCTGGTAGAGCCGGTCGATGGCCGCCGTAACCTCCGTCTTAATCTCTGTCTTGATGTTACGAGACCTACCGAGGTGGAGCTTTGCCCTGTTTAAGTGCGCTCTTGCCTCGGCAACTCTAGACAGATGGACGGCCTGTTTGGGCGGACTGCTGACGGTGCCAGGTGGTGAGTGGGCAGTGGCCTGCCTGGCCTCTTGGGTGGAGGCCGCCTTGGGAGGTGGCTTGGTCACCGTCAGGTTTGGGTTAATTGTTTGGGGTGGGGTTGAGGGGTTTGGCTGCGGTTTGGGCTGTGAGGTCTCCCACTCCCCGATGCTCCGCCTTACACTAGGCAACCCTTCGGGTTGCTCGTGCTGGTTTCCGCTCGGGGAAGTGGGTCCTCTCTGCCTTTTCGCGGGGGTGCGGTGGGTCGCGTACATTTTAAAAAGGGTCGCGGGTTAGTCAATCCAAAAATTTGTAAAAGTTGTAAATTGGGATTGACTGTAAACTTAGAATCTAGTATAAAAAATTGTAATTGTAAAATAAGATGTCACAATTTAAAACAATAAAATATTTGTCCTGGCTAGCAGGTACAGGTCTGGATTTAAAATTAGATCAGTAGAGTAGAGAATAAATTCTCGTCAAATTTAAAAAAAAAAAAAAAAATTAAAAATCTCTTGGCAAAAAACCAAGAGACAGTCTTATTCTACTTAAAACTATTGTCGACGCTCGAAGACGGGCTCGACGGTCGTGCCAGGGGTGCGGTGCTCCGGAACGCAGCGAGGTTTAGGTACACACAAAAAGTTGTGGTACCTGCTGTCGGCTGGTGATTTTGGCGGGCTGCGGGGGGTGAGGACTCTGCTCGAGTGTGCCCCAAGAGCAGCAACAATAGTTGGCGCTTGGGGTGAGTGGTTGCGGTGTGAGCTCGCGGTTGTAAACACCGACGAGCTCTGTTCCACGATCACTTTTGGCCTCACTCACTGTGTCCCACTCTCTGCGGTGTAGGGGGATTTTTGGGGAAATTGGGTTTTTTTGGGATTTGGGACCTTTTGGGATTTGGGGTCACTATATTTTTTGGGGCAGATTTTTGGGGCCAAAAGTTGCGCCCAGATGTTGGCAACCTGCCAAGACCACTCTCGCTATTCCACTACCTGCGGCTCAAAATATATGAGCCGAGGGGAAATCCTAACGAGGGGGGTCGGGAGGAGGGGTCCAAAAACTAGTTTTTCGGAGAGGGGGTGAAGGAGGGGTGGGGGGGGAGCAATGGAAAAGGGGGGATAAAAGTTTTTGGGGGCAGATTATTGGGGCCCAAAGGAGCGCCCAGATGGTGGTAATCTGCCGCGACCTCTCCCGCTTCTCCACGACCTACGGCTCAAAAAATATGAGCCGAGGGGAAGTTCTAGCGAGGGGGGTCGGGGGGGGGGAACCAAAATCAAAATATTTTGAGAGGGGGTGAAGGAGGGGAAATTTTTCAGGGGAGGTAAAAGTGGATGGGGTAGGGTGCGGAGGGGATACCTACTTGAGAGAGCTCGCACTTCCCGCTACTACCGCCAAGTGGCGCTCGCACAATCTGGAGCTGTGATGGTGGGGCGTGCTGTCGTGGTCCCCCTCAGGATTCCTCGCAAAACCTTCGAGAAGGTTTGGAACAAGTTTGGAGTCCGACCAGTGATGTCGCATAAAACGAGATGTCACTCGGTGCTGGTCGGTTGATGTTCGGGAGGGCTCGGGTACCTATGACGTCACGATTGCGACGCTTGTTTACGCCGATTTGATCCGGGATCCGGACTCAAAATGGTCGGATCTCCGGATTTCCGGTGGCGGCTGGTAGGTCTGCGCCTGCGCTGTAATAGTGCGCTTGCCCTAGATCGGCGTGTTGCGTGCAGCAGTCACAATCGCGGTCTGAAATTCCGGATCGGTATCTCCGGAGCCACTTCACTCACAAACTTGCCTCCATGTATCCTGGCGAGTCAAGGGAGCACTATTCACTGGGCACAAAATTTTTAAGAAACCGACCGTTTAAATAATTATTGGAATATTTTCCGCGGAAGAGTTATAAAAACACGTCTGGTTCGCGCGGCTAGTCGGTTCTCCTTAGTGGAATATTATTATGAGCATATTAAAGAGTATTTATTCGTTAGCTAAAATGGTATTCTGTATACCCATCACTAGGCGTCTCCACAATGCGGGGAAGCTTATGCTGCACAATGAACGCAATTAATTCGCACACGAGATGAAACCATAAAGTTTTCGAGAAAGTAATAACTTCGAGTGATTAAACACATGCTTAATTAAGTTATCTATTAATAGAACGGAGGTTTATTGACCCTGTCATTAGTTTGATAGCTTTCAAAACACTTCAGCCTACGAGCTGTAAAAGTTGATGAGTTATTTGATGCAAGAAGTTTAAATGATGGGAGTTAACTTGGCAGTGAAATAAAAGAACATTTAATTAGTGTCTTAGTGTCTCAGAGTCCCCGACTGTGAAGAGTGTCAGGGAACTACCTAAATAAGTTCTGAGACTAAAAATTATTGGAAATAATATAATATTTCGTGATGTTAATCCCTATCCCTACCAATCACTTAGTTTTTACTCGTGATCGGAGTGAAATCTGGTAGATAAAAATACAGTTTATATGGATGATTAAATGCAATTAATGTTTTAACTCAGTATTATTTGTGTCAGTGCATAAGTGGCAGTATGTTGTTTTTATCCTTCCGATTATCACGGCGGACTATAGTGATTTCTTTAATTATTATAACCATCCTTAAACTTGTCTACACAGCGTGTAAGGGGCATGATCACGAAAACTTTGGGTAAAATTATGTAAATTATTTACGTTGAAAATTATGACTGACAAATGTTGTAATTTTTGAGCACGCAATGTATCGTAAGCAACGCGATCACAACACAACGCTCCGCTGAATATCCAACGCGTGTGAGTGACGAGCGCGTTCGAGCGAATCGAGTTTTAATTTACATTGCAGTTTTAGGTCAAAATGACCAATGAAGTTGTTTTTTTTATTTATATTGATGTTAAAATACACTTTTATTATGATTTCATGCTAAATCCAGTTTAAAAATAATTAGAAATATGCTTAAAATTAATGAAAGGATCGACGAAAAATTTCAACTCTATGAGGTTCAGAATCATGAGTTGAATCCATGGTATCAGTTTTCGTTACGAAGTAACTTACACCCTGTATAACAATAGGTCCAATAATGTATTGACACATAGATATCTAATCTAAACAATAAGTGGTTACAAAAACCCATTTACTCATACAGTCCTTGAACGAGCCTCCATACTGTGGCAACTAATTGTAATATTGCATGTTACAAAATTAGTACCAAATTATTGTTCGGCTATCTTAAGCAAGCGGATTGTGCAAAGCTGCAGGAAATTAACCGTCTAATATTATGTGATATGATCTGATGAAGATATAAACATTGATTAACAACTTGTTCTTAGTGCACTTAATTGAATGTTTCTCGCTAAGTGCGGGACAATTAAGTATTACTTTGATGTTTTTAAATCACTATAACTTTATCTCTATCAGATTTATCTGCTTTAAGAACATTGATTCAATTTACTACTGAAATCTGTGCTACGATTTTTTTAACTAAATTTATATACAGTCACATTATTTGCATATACAGCGTGATTCAGAAAGTGTATGCTAAGCCTGGAACCGAATTAGGCTTCTTTAGCGAATTCGTAAATAATATGTGATGTCCGAATTTCAATACTTCAATTTTTTTAAATATTTGTATCTCCCATCATAAAGATAGTTGTGATTTTTTGCCAGACTTTTTTTATATTACAATTCCGATTTCATATAATGGTTATAAATGCGCTACAGAAGCGCAGGTTCAAGGCTTAGTATACCCTTTCTGAGTCCACGGCTGATATTTTAAATATTGAATTATATATTAGTATATTTATCATTCGAGATTCATAAAGAAATCATAAATTTCAAGTCATCGAAACGCATCTATTATAAATTTTTAAAGCACAATATCTCATAGTGAACTTGACATTCAGGGATTACGCAACTCTGCGCCGGCGCACCGTGTATAATCGTCGGCGCAACGAATAAATCACACGCTGATTAATTTACCGCGCTCAGATAGTTTTAAATGTGCCGGGCTGATTTACCGACACAAATTATTATGTTGCATCCTCGGATGCAGACTTATGGACATGGTGTGAAAAGTTATTTAATTTACTTGCTTACCTTTAAGGGAAATAAATATTTTCTGTGAGTTACTAACTGTCAGATCCGAGAATTCATTGTGATAACTCTACATACCGTGTTCATTCAAGCTAACAGTTTAGGCACCACGAAATTTCTAAGATTATTCACGAGTTCGACTGCTCACAGTAACATAAATTAAGCTATCCAAATTTCCATAAGTATTCAGGACTACATAATAATATTGATTACAAGAATAATAACTTTACTTACACATAGGTACAGACATGTTCAATGACATAAACGAATCCTTGAAATAAATAATCGAATGTTATAATTATGTACGTCCGTAAGTAGGTATGTCAATGAAAATAATGTAGTTATAGTTTTAATTTGACGTTAGATTAACCTTCACCCATCGAATCATACTTTTTACTAGACCACGGTGTAAATTAATATAGTAGTGCAACTTTGTCAACTTTTGAAACGATATTTTTTTTTTGAATTCGATGGTATGTGATGGCGGGACAAACAGTTGTCTTACTGTTTTTCTAGCAACTTCACACAAATATTATTTTACACCGCACTCCAAACGCATTCATATTTAATGTAAGCACCGGTTCACTTAAACAAATATATCTTGGCTATATTAAACTCGAAAGTGATACTACACGATAAATGATTCAGTCTCCGTCCTTGACTGACTGATCCACATTTCATTCTTGACAAATGATGTGACAGTTAAAGCCTTAATAGCAACCGGTGTAAATATTATTCTCTTTGACACTTCATTACGCTACCAAATTGATGTGGAATTCCAAATGATTGTATAACTGATTATATTTTAAATCGGACCGTATCTTGAAACAACATAATTAATTTTCTTTAAACATAAATATAATATCTGCTATGTAAAACGTGTTTGGAGACGCATTAAGGGTGTATACGTAGAATTGCTTTAAACCAATTTTAGTAGTTTATTTTATAAATCCCTTGAAAATACTAATGTTTAAATTCATATTTATTTAGGAACCGTACACTTTTATTGCATAGCTCGATGTCATATCTCAAGAATTTTCAAAATTTAAGGACTATAGGACGTTCAAACGGTTTCATTTTGTTCTCCAAAATAATATTCAGATAGGATTAATTAGCGCTGACAACTTTATATTTATTACATTAACACCCTCGGCTGATTTCTTTTTTACTCTGAAAAGTAGAGTTTTAACAGATATAGCTTCTTCGATTCTACATATCCAGCTCTATAACAGTTACATAAATACCTTATCAGTTTGTATAAAACGCTTCACATCTCTTCTGAAAGGTTATATTTTCATCCAATATGCAACACCCATACTGCAGCATTTTTCAATGTCCAAGTGGTTCAACTTGATAACTTAATAAACGCGAAGGTCATGGAATATTCACGATTAAGATTTTGAAACGTATATTTCAAGAAACCTTCTCGCAGGATCATCTCAATAAAGAATCTCATTCAAAATAACGACCCGAGAAAACTTTATTACGCGTTAAACACTTCAATAACAATAAATTCTGATTAAAATTATATATTTTTTTATCGCATTGCTGTTTCGCTGACTGCATACATCATGAAATTGCGATGGTCAATTTGGGTTTAGACTTGCCTTTAGTACGGGCACAGGTTCATTACAACTAAGTACTTAATTTTATTTATAATTGATGCAACGATTTTGAAATTAATAATCATGTAACCAAAGAGAGTCTTGATAGAACCTTTGTATTCGATAAAAGCATAAATAGGATTTGGAAAGAGATACTACTTTAGATAAGATAAAACTCATTATAAAAAGCGGTAGGTACCCGGTACCTTGTTTAACGTTGAACGTTGTTTATGTAATGGTTAAGTTACCGGATGAACTTGGCATCAACCTGAATACGTGCCAATGTTTATGTATGCATGCATTCATTAATCTCGACAACTTTGATCTGACCGCGCATATTAGAAACGAGTAAAAGTTGATGGATGTGGCATCTGATACTGAATTTCTTGTGCATATTTCTGAATGGCTAAACTGACAAACGTTTTCCTGTCCAAATTCTCATAAATAGCACTTTCAGGTATCCAATTTCCCGGACATCTTTTTATATTTTTCGTTCCCTTACAAAATAAAAAAAAAAACACAAATCGTTCCAGCTGTTCTCAAGTGATGCGCGTACCAAAGAACATTTTTTTTTATTTATATTAAAAAACTTTTTAACCAAAAAATACAATCTCCAAAAAACTAAAAAGCAAAAACTAATCTAATCTTGAAATCTACCTTGCCTAACTAAATCAAATATTTAATGAATGTGAAGTCGGTGCTAAAAATGTTCATATTCATATAAAAAAATCATTTTCCATATCGGTTCATAAATGACGGAGATCTGAGGTAACAAACAAAAATAAAATGCACTGAATTGAGAACCTCCTTCTTTTTGAAGTCGGTTAAAAATAGGTATACATATATTTTATTATGTCCTGTTTCTTGGTCCCTCTAAAATAATTCGTCTCATACGTCTCTGTGTACAATAATTGTTACCTTGCTCCTGGTAACCAAAGATGCCTCATCCACCAAAGCTCCTTCCAACCTCTCTGGCCGAATACAGCCGAATTCAAGTACAGATATTGCGGACACTCATTGTCGATATTCGGCAGCGCAGTATATAAGCCGCCGAGCACCGCCGAATAGTTAGATAACTCGACACCACAGTCACTATCACTACTACCATGAAGACCATAGTAAGTTCGTTTGATATGGACAAAAAACCTCATAGTTTTTCTTTTCAACTATCGATAGCGGTCATGATATTTTCATGGAATAGACAATTTGTGATATTTTGGTATAGTCTTCCATAACAATTGAATATATCTGAAAGTTAAGAAAATTATTATAATCAACAATAATCAAAGCAATTCAAAGAATAATGAAACATGAGTTATATCTATTATCCACGTTGAGTAACGTTCTTATACAGCCTTTAGAAACTTTAACAACCGCAGCAATCAAATACTCTCATAATTATTTGCGATATTTGATTTCATAGTGTAGGTATATTTGTTTTTGTTTAGATATTATATTTCTCCCACAGGTTGCTTTCGCCGCCCTCCTGGCCTGCGCCGCCGCCGCTCCCGGCCTACTCCTCGCCCACGAGACTCCCGTGGTCGCCGCCGTCCACGCTATCCCGGTCGTGGCTTCCAAGACCACCATCACGAAGAGCAGCCAGGTCGTCAACCATGGCACCCCTGAAGTCCACGCCGTACACGCCATCGCGCCCGTAGTCGTCAAGACTGCTCCTATTGTCCACGCTCCAGTGCTCCACACCGCTGTCGTCCACGCTGCCCCAGTTGTCCACGCTGCCCCAGTTGTCCACGCTGTCCCCGTTGTCCATGCTGCCCCCGTTGTCCACGCTGCCCCTATTGTGATCAAAACTGCGCCCTCCGCGATCACTCACAGCAGCTCCGTCGTTCACCACACTCCCATCGTTAAAACCCTTCCCTTGATCGCCGTCCATCATTGATGTTTATATTTAAAATAAAATAAGTACAAAAAGATTCAATTGTTTTAATGCTGATAACTGTGTATCCTTCTTTTACAATGGGTTTTGATTATTATATAGGATTGTTTGAATTTCTTTAAACAAATCTTCATCAGATTTTTTTCAAAGAATTTCTATCAATATCCAGCTTTTTCATAATATAAGTGAAATTACCTTAATCTTTAGACCATAATTACCTTATTAGAACTATCATGTCCTAGCGATAACAATATATGCCAACAAGTCCTGAGAAAAAGTTACCCGTTAAGGCTAAAAAAAACAAGGTCCACTAATACCATACAATTAATAGTAGTTAAGTGATAAACTCCAATCATTCTTGCAAGTGTTGTGCAATAATTAGCGAAATAACTCGAGGCAGTTTAAACATTTTATAAAACCGGGCGGATTGCGATCACCTTGTTTGAAACGGTCATGGGCTGCACATCAGTTGTAGGACGCATACTTTTTACCTACTCACGCATGTCTGAGGTTCTTATAAGGTACGCACAAGAACTTCTATTAGGTTCATGATCATTAGGATGTTACGAAGGCTACACAATAAAAAAATCGAGACATGTATTTAACGTTAAGTATTCATTTATAAGGCGTAACATTATTAGTGTAAAATATTTTAACAGGGCCAACGGTAGGTTATAAAGACAACATTGTTAAATAAATTAATCCAATTATTAGAAAGAAATAGACACTCCGTACCGAGTGCACGGCACAACCCCTGTAAGTGCCCCCGTAGGCCTATACGAAATAAATTATTTCACTTTGACTTTGACAACACTACAAGACCGCCTTGTTTAAAAAAAACATCATTTAGACAATTATTTAAAACATCAACGTGATCCATATAACAAACCGATTTCTCAGTTAAAATATTTTACACTAGATTCACTCGCAACATCAGAAAACTCCATAGTGACAATATAATATTTTTAGGCTGTAGAATATTATGGCCGCGTATTTTTTTTATAATTATATCGGCTGCTCTGTCTTACCAGACGAATAGATTTTCACACTGGATTTTTCGCTGATAATATTTTGATGTGTCGCACCCTTCTTGAATAGCGCTCATTAAAACTGAAACGTCGCTTTTACTATGAAGCGGCAAACTTCATTAATCTAGCTAACTCAGGTTCAACGTCTCTATTAAAGGCTGTTTATGTATTGTGCTCCTGTGTAATTGTCAATTTTCATTATCTATGCGAGTTCATAAATAAATTGACGAGGTCGCGCTTGCTACGAAGACAAGTATCTGATCTCATGCTCTTAAGGTTTTCCTAGATCCCTTTCACTACTAACGGAAGTATATACCTATATACTGTTTATTGGCCTAGAATATCCTTTAGTATAATTCAATACCTAACAGTGGCGACGATGGATATTCACACAAGGAAAGCAAAAAAAAACATTATCTGGAAATTTACAAAAAAAAACATAGCTGATGAACCTTAACTAAACACTACAGTTGAGAGGTATTTTACCATTTCAAAAGGCAAGAAACTACGCAGCCAAATATCAATTTGGAAAGGGACGCCGACAGGAATCGTGTTATATGAAATTTCGCCACTGATACAAAGTTTATCTTTAATCAGTGCTTGATTAAGTAACAAATTTCACATGTTAAATTATTATGAGGTGAGTGGTACGTTCTGACTTGCACATACTTCACACATGTAATGGCCACAAAAACCAAGTGTGAAAAAATATTAATTTAAATTGGCTTTTTTAATTCCTTAATTTTATTATATTATGTTTTTTAAGGCTATATAAGTAAAGTAGGTACCATAATGTATGTTATACAGGGTGTATGGGGCTTGGTAACGACATATTTGGGTAAAGATTACGATTAATGCCTATAATAACATTATCGAAATGTTTTTGTCGAAAGTCATGGTTTACAAATGTTGTAATTTTTCAGCGCGCAATGTAACGTAAACAACGCGATCACAGCACAACGCTCCGCGTGATACCTGGCGCGTGCGGGTGACAAGCGCGCTCGAGCGTATTGAGTTTTAATTTACATTGCAGTTTTAGGCCTAAATTAGTCATTATGTTCGTTTTTATTTAAAATTACGTTGTGATAAACTTCTATTATGATTTGAATCTAAAATTACCTTAAAAATACTGAAAAAATGCGTAAATTAAATAATCAATGGAAAATTCCAACTCTGGGGGTCAGAATCACAATTTGAATGCATGGTATCAGTTTTCGTTACGAATCAAACTACATCCTGTATATGTTAAAAAAGTTACAATCTTATAATAAAATGCTATGTAATAATATAATGATAACAATCTTCGCCAGATTTGTAATATTATTATACGCAATACGCATATTAATTACTTATATTTGCTCTTATAACTGTGTTACTTATGTCCATATAAATAATAATTTAACCTCAAAGACCTTGACTTTGAACCAAGGCAGACTGCTTGAACCAACGCGACATATAACCAACTAACTGTGAGTGGACATATCATATGACACCCACCTACGTAAAAACTTTAATCACGATCAAATACTAGGGTATATGTGCATACAGAAGTGATACCTATATTATATTATTTTATACAATAATTGTAAATTTTATAATTGTAAATATAGATTATATTAATAGTCATTTTATGCATTAGTTTTCACCGAGCGGATATCTTGCTTACTTTTCGTGCGTTCAGTACAATTTTCAATATACCATCGGCTAAAGGCCAATAAGGACTATTTTTCTAAATTCAATTACACACAATAGCTCATAGTCTCCAAACTATAATTATAGGCGATCTCAACATGCGTCCTTTCATTAGGGACTATCTCATCATTCTTATCATTAAAAAAAATATTATTTGCCTTGTGTTTACAAGAAACGAAGCGGTAAAAATGTTTTAAGTTATTTTTAACTAACAGCTAACCACTCTATTATGATCATTCGTAAAAAAACATAAACATGTATAACTAAACATTTGAATAAATCTGAGTTTGAAACGCAGAGTAACAACACAATTTATTTTAATGTATCTGACATAATTCTATTTTAAACGTACTTATTGCTATAAATACGTTACAGAACTCTCGATAAGTATTATCTCATTAGGTAAATTTTATTATGTGGTCTCCTTTTTTATATGCTTCAGATAGAAATTATTAAAAATAAGTGTAAGGCGGTTTTTATAGCGAGACACAATATCCAATAAAATAATTTACAATGAATGGATTGAAATTGAATTGCAATTATGTTTTAAAAAATCTAATTTGTTTTCTAGACTGGATGTCTACTAGAACAAAATGGTAAGTTAATATATGTTTCACCAGCCATGGCAAGACCCACAAGATTTGTCCTAAGCCATTTGCAGTCGACTGTACATCTATTTCCAAGTGTTAAGTAAATCGATCGTGACCGCATTGCGATTGCAACCTCATTAGCTTGACATTGACTTTATCAAATAGGGCGCGCCATGAGGGAGGATTACGGCCGATACATACGAGCCACCAGATACAGCCGGGCGACTAAAAAGTTGCGCTTTATCGTACGCTCTAACATTTTTTTTTAATACAAGATTGTTTTTGTCGCTTTGTCGTCAGTCTCAAGAACACGACCACATAAATTGCATATGGCAGTATGTTTGAAAGTAGCTCATCTATTCGGAGCATAAGCTATTTCTGTTGGAAGTGACCTTGTTTGGGAAAAGCTTATGTTAAAATATCGCTATGCTGTTTTTTTTTTGACAAAGATTTAATAAGATTAGATTGTTTGCTTAACTCCAACGCATATTATTTGGATATAAGAGATATATAATTTGTAAGAAATCTTGTTTTAAATATATTAACAGGGCCAACAGTAGGTTATAAAGATAATATTCAAAAAGAATGAAATCAAATTATTAGACATTTAAAAACTAACAGCCCGTACTGTGTGGACGGCTTGTTGAAAAAAATAAGTACAATAATGTAGTGTTCCTATTTACCAATGAACTGTAACGCGATAAAATAACTATTTCCGGTATAACTCATTACTTCGCACGTTTCTCAATACAAGGAAACAGAAATCACAAATACTCTGAATCTAAGTAAGAGCATTAATTGTTGAAATATCTTATCTATTGTCTGTACAAGGAATGTTTTTATATAACTCTTAAGTGAATGTGAAATTATTCAGTGATTCTTTAACAATAAAGATGAACGGATATCTGATTGGGGTGAGTTATTTTTAATTTTAAATAGTTTGTTCTGTGTTCGATGTAAATTTGTTAACATTCTAATAATCATGATGGACTCAATACAAAATTTAAAATGAATCATTAATATAACCGTCTGCCCTTCAAAAGACACGTGTGACTTTATAATAAATATATTAAAAGTACTTTAATCGTAAATTATTGTACAGTCTGCCACTAATATC
Organism: Pheosia gnoma; assembly: GCA_905404115.1. Lineage (NCBI taxonomy): Eukaryota > Metazoa > Arthropoda > Insecta > Lepidoptera > Notodontidae > Pheosia > Pheosia gnoma. The sequence continues at coordinate 9,725,732 of FR989904.1, read as the reverse complement.
AGCCCACGATCTAGCTGAAGCTCGAGAATGTATACTCCTAACTAATGTGGAGCCTGCACGATTTGACGAGACGCTGTCATACGCACAGCGCGGCTATTTATTTTATTTACAGTGGATGACCGAGAAATAACTTAAAAGGCTCAGTGACATTAAGTCTTAGTATTTATCTTAGTCTGATAAATAAATAGTGTTTTATATATTTATTCATTTAATGGAAGAAAATGTATATATGTTTGATTAAGAAGCGTCATAAGATTGTTAGTTTTAAACCTCGATTCAATTGTAATATTTTTTATAACATTGTTTTGATATTTTAATTAGGCAACAACAGTGAGGTCTATTATTATTTAAATTATACAAAATCTTAAAATTAAAATTCTTATAAGATTTCTGCTACTGAATGTCCTTTGAAACTTCTATCTGATGAAAATGATACTTGAAATGACTTTTTTCCATTACAAGTATCATCAATAAAAATAGTATTTTAAGTATGTATAGATCTGTCAGAGTACGTCAGCCCCGACGTGATGGACTGGGCTCTGCGGGGGCAGACTGGGGCAGACGGTCAATAAGGCCGGAATACACTGAAACTTTTGAAATACCAATGCGTGAAGGCTTTATATCGAAAATGTTTTGAGTGAAGTCCACGAATAGAATACTAATTCAGAGAGTCAGTTACCGTTTTGGCTTTGTTGTTTAATTATAATTTGATTTAAACTAAACGGTAAAATAAACGCAACCAGCGTGATATACATTTTGCCAAATAACGAACTAATGACTAGCATGACTATATTCTACGTAAGGGTAGGCAGAGGAACACTGTTACTGTATTCTCTGTACAGTGGTATAAACTCATATAAAGCCAATGTCATCACACCCTCTCCGTTAATACTCGAACTCAAGTTATATATAAGAAATGTTTTACTTAACTCACTATAAATAAACAGTACATCAAACAGGACTTAAATACTTATGTTCTATTTGATTATTCAGTCAACTTATAATATAAATAACATTTCACACGACCCAAATCCAAATTCCACATTTATAAATAACTTCTGAATGAGTAATCCATTTTCACTTTGCCTTCTAGATTGTAACCGCATTGGCTGTTACCACGGCGTCTCCATTATACACCATGGATTACGACGCCACTTACAATGGCGGGTCGTACCAGCAGTTACATGGCGTACACTCCCCGGTACTGTCCGGGGGACACGTCCCGTTCCTCGGAACGGTACACGAATCATACCATTTGCCGATGGGACACGCAATGCAACCGATAGTGTATAACCAGCCGATCGTGGATTACAAATTGAACTCGCATTATTATCCGTACGAATAAATGTTGTGTGTTTTGTTAATGTCATTTTTATTGATTATATACATGGTTCCGCAGATTAAATTTTGTTCGAAATTATATCAATTGTATTTATTAATATCGATATATCGAAATTCTGAGTTTACATGGTGTTTACGAATGCGCTATTGAAGCCCGTTCAACGCTTATATACCTATTCTGAATGTTCCTGTTTAAGCATAGTTACAAAAAAACAACAAAAATGGCGTAAAAACATCTATCTTATATTTTATATAAAACAAAGTCGCTTAGTTATAGCATTTATATCTCAAGAACGGGTGGGCCGATTTTAATGACCTTTGATTTTTGAATTTGTCTCCACTCTAAAAGATCTTTTAAAAAAAAGAGCACCATGGTTTCTTGCCCGTTTTTCTCCATAGGAACGGCATTCCGAACGGGTGGTAAAGTTGTAGCATAGTATTGAGTAACTTTTGACGATTCATAAGTACTGTACTTAATGGTCGAACTGAATAAAAAATATTCTGATTCTGATTCTGCTCCGAATAGCAGAATAAAATAACTATTAAAACATGGGAAAAATCACAAAGGAGAATAATAATAAAGATAATTCATTTTCTCATACATTTGATTATGAGGCGGTACGAAGTTCGGTGATACAGCTAGAATTGGTTCCAAAACTGCGTTGCGTTTTTGATAAGAAAACTACTACATACATATAATCAATATGCAAGTACTGAACTGTATTTTTCAAAACTAAACCATGCCATAACCTAGCTTTTTTTATTCGCATAAAATATATGCGAATCTGGGTAACAAAATCAACGGTCGGCATAATAGTAACTGTAAGCAACATAATAGTGGATGTAGGGCTACCATTATTTAGTTTTTTGATACAGAGCTAGGTAGAGATACATTTTGTTTTTAATTTTTTACTCTATATTATCATTTACTTGTCTATGATAAGATATTGGTTAAGAAGTCCTCAAAAAGCTAGAAATGGTTCAGGTGTTTTTATTTTGATGACATCTTCTTATACAGTACGGCACATTCAGGTAATTTCTAATCTTCAAACACTATAGTCATTCGAATATGTTCTAAGATCAAGCAGTAATGGATATCAACGCAACTACACAGAAAACTACATAAAACTGTGCTTGAAGCACAATTCCAGCGTTTCATTTACAGAGTGCTATTGCAAAAAATATTGGTTTGAATGTCAATGACAGGTATAATATAAAATAATTTTAAGAGTTTAAAAACCCCAAAAATATACTATACACTAAACACAAATTTTAAAATGTATTAATCTTGAAAACTTCACGGAAAACACAAACAAAAAATACCTGTACACACAATCGAGTTGGCAACCCTGAACGTATTTCGCCCCACATTTGGTATCGTCGCGGATGATTGATCTGGCACCCGCGTTACATCTGCCCCTATTCTATTAGGTATATTTTGCCCCTATTTTCACACTGAATCGGGGCACGCATATCCTATGAATAAGGCCCCGAGAAACCCCGTCAATGAAAACATTTGGGCTACAACATACCTAGACAGTAATGAATAAATATAATATGAAGAGAAGCAAAAACATATTTTATATTATTTAGTTTGCCTGTGGAGGCGTTAATTAATTTTCAAAGGCACAGATATTTTTTTACCTGTGATACAGGCTATAAGAGAAATAGTAACGAAAACTTTTGGTAAAGGTTACACTTAATGCCTGTAATAATATTATAAAAAAATCATTTCTGTCGAAAGCCATTGGTTACAAATGTTCTTTCTATATTTTTGAGTTACCATACGAATATGCACTATTAAAATGTGTGTCCTCTGAAACTTTTAGAAAGAGGAACATATTTTTTTTTAGCACACCATGTCCACATCGGAAGATACCCATATATACTTAATAGCTTATAGACAAAAGCACATCTTCACAGTTTTAAGCTCATTTGCACAGCACTAAAGGAAAACATCAATTTTCTTAGACAACTTTGCATCAATTTGCAAACTAATCGAGAATAGTCATTCTTAGTTAATCCTAAGTGATATTTAAAAGTGTTCTACACTCGACGGTTCGTTCGCCCGAATTCTTAGACAGTTAGAGATAATGGCCTCCCAGGAGGACGATTTAATTACCGGCAAGATGACGCACTTCTGATAAAATGACGCTTCAAATACAAGAAGAATATGAGTGATACGAGTATAGCAGACGATAAAGGGTGTTGGAATGATTAATTACAATTATTGTTAATGACGTTTCTCATTATTATGAACGTTTTTTGAGATAATTCTGGGATAATTGTTTTCAATTTAATATTATTTTATTTGAACTTAGCATCAGGATTTTCTTGGTATATATATTTTGTTGTCAGAGCCTCATTTATTTATGTACTTTCAAAGTAACCACCTTGTTATATATGTATGATATTTTTTGTATGCTTTCCCAAACTTTTAATACCAGAACTGATACGCAAAAGAAAATAAAATATTTTAGGTATAAAAATGTCATAAAGTATAACTGAATCCTTATTTTTGTCTTTTGCCATACAAAAGTACGAGCATATTTTTTTCGTATATACTTTAGTAAAATGTGTGGTGATATTGTTGTTCACAATGGCCTCAATAGATTGTATTCGCAATGACAGACCATATATTGAACTTTACCATATTCGAAATCTTAATAAAATTGCTACACTATACAGAATTGAGGTTTCAAATCAGCCACGGCTAAGTTAAAGTAATAGATAGATTGACAGTTTTTTTAAACATACAATGTGCGCTGACATAAATATATTTGTATAAGTATTATATACTGCGTTAGCCCCCAGTCAATTGTAAGGTACCCATAATACAAGTTCTGCTTTGTGTGGGACCGTGTAGTTGGTGTGTTCGTCAGTCGATATTATTAATATTAAACACACTAGTAAACCACCAAAACAGTGACCTTTAGTACAAATGATACCAGTGTTTATGTGCTATGTGCATCTATGTTTAATTAACAGGGTATAGAGTATATACATTTATTCTGAGATCGCATCCTACGGACTGCAACATACAACAGTTGCATGTATAGTGGTCATGGCTAGTGTTGGTGAAAATCATGAATTATAGCAATAAATTTATTTCGAGTTTTTAATTTAATAAATTAGACTTTATCAAAACTATTGATCGTTTATCATGTTGAATGGACAATCTAATCGTATATTTGAGTACAACGTAAAGCTTATTACTAGACCACCTTAAAACCTCGGAGTTATTTACCACAAAATGTTAATTGAAGAAATAATTAGATCCAAAAAACTATAACTTAAAGCGTCCGTGACAACGGTTTATTACTTCATTTAAATAAGGCCTCTCGGCTCAATGTGCCGACGTTTAGCTAGCAATTTGACTAATTACCGAAAATGTAGCCTACAGATCCTATTAAGGCCACTTCGTTCTGGATAAAAAAAATACCTACATTTCATCCGACGTCTGCTTTTCGTTACCCCGGAATGACGCTTTATGTCTCCGGGATAAATTTATTATCTGATTTGGGTTTGGGATCCTTTTTTGAATAATAACTTTGCACTAAATAGTCGTTAGATTGTGGCTTATAGTTGAACTGTAGGGGCACTAACCGCTTGATGAGCGTGCGCAAATGGATGGGTAAACATTATACAGTTGAATTGTTTATTTGTGGCTGTTCTGGACATTGGCTTATATGCTTAGTGCTAATTATTTTTGGCATACCGGCTTTTAAAAAGTTTCAGTAGTAAAAAACATCTCAGTTCATAAATGTTTCTATTTTTTATAAGAGCGTTTCTATGAATTTGAAAACTTAATATACCACATTTGTATTTTTAAATTACCACTAAGATTTGCTTATTCTTAATTTAGTACACGTGGAGCGAAAGTGGGAATATTACCTACGAATTAACTATGATCACTTCATTAGGTAGAAGTGAGTGTTAGCAAGCCTATTAAAATTTGTCGTATCAATATCATCATGCCATTTTAATTCGACCTTACTGTGCCGCAATACTGCACTCAAGTTGCTTGTTGTCACAGCCAAGATTTATTGCAGTAGATGCATAGTATAAAGAGGTCCTTGCCTAGACTATAGGCTTAGGACTATAAAAGGGCTAGGCATAAGCAATCTAGGTACAGTATCAGTATCACCGTTAATACACCAACAACAAAACAAAACTTTGCAAGATGTTCAAGCTGGTAAGAGTTCTATTTAAAAGTTTTAAAAATTTTGCTAAAAGAGCTTACGATTGTATGAAAACATTAGTTTAATATTAAAAATAGGCAATCGACTCTACATGGTTTTATGTCTCTATAAATGCATTGATTGAAACTGGCACAGTCAAAACACAATTATATTATTTTGTACAGGCTTACGGGGACACAAATAAATTGTCTTAAATGTGTATTTTCTTAACTCTACAATTTATAATGTATGTGTTACAGACAGTTTTTTTAGCTGCTATTAATTGAGACCTTTCAAAGCGATTTTTAATTAATCTTATTAAATTCGGTAACGTGTAACATAAATTTATTCAAACTCTACAGTATTGGCGTCTCGTGTTTGAATTGATTTGAAGATCTAATAAATTATGACTCCTTACGGAGTCTCAATTTTGTGTGAAAAATTAACCGGAATTAGTTTTTAACGTGCTACTGTTTTTACACTTACATCTTTGGGGAATTTGTATTGCCAAAATAACTTAGTTTTCATGTTATTAGCGTTAGTGGTTTTGCCTGCGTTTATTATTTAACACTGAGTAAGGTCCCACCCATACTTTTTACATTATAAATGTCTAACTTTTCAAAGTATCAGAACAATCAACTTTTGGTCGACAAGCTAAAAAGTTTTGTGGTTTGAGCATTAAAACTAAAATTCATCGTAAATCTGAGATATTTTTAAATTTAGTTTCAATTTTCCTCTAAGAACTCTTCAGCAAAAACTTAGTCATTCATTTTGGGCTTAGAGTTAGAAATGGGGATTGAACTTTCATAGTTTTTATTCAAGTTATAACAAGCTAATGATATTGCTAATGCTTTAATGCTATTAATAAAAGTGTCCGCGACAAAATAATATCAGAAAGTTGCTATCGTGATCAGGTTTAGATATCTATTTCCTATATAATTGTAGTTTTCTATCTACCATATTTTCAGTAGAGATTACAAAAGATCTTCCAGCAATCAATAAAACTCGAACACACTGCAAGGAAATTTTCAAGCTTCAAAAACTATTAAAGAAGATAAAATAAAGTGTCTCATCTGTAAGCACGGTGATGGCATCGAATCGAGACAAATACTGTTTATACGATTTTGAATTCTATCATGTTTTTTATTTGATCTTTTTTCCCGCAGACTATCTTCCTGGCCATCATTGCCGTCGCCTACGGTGGCGTTATCGCCCCTCTGATAGCCCACCCAGTGGTAGCTCACCCAGTGGTTGCCCACCCCGTAGCCGTGGCCCCGGTAGCTGTCTCCCACAGTGCACTCCTGCACCCCGTGCCGGTAGTGCATCATGCCCCACTCGTGCCGGTGGTCAGACATGCACCCATCATTGCTGTTCATCATTAAGTATCAGGAAAAGATAGTTTAAGTTGTTGTGCATTTCTTGTAAAAATAAATTCAGATTATTGATGTACTTGTTTACTTTTAACGCCGTTAAGGATGTTGCTGATCGATGACACGATTAGTCTTAAAGCAATATTGAACAAACTTTACGCTTACTATTTTTTTTGATCCTACTAAGTTTAAATGCGAATGACTCGCGCCCATGAGATATATGTAGTAAAGGCTCGCTAGTATCATAATATATCAAATATATATATATATATCACCAGACGAACACAGCAACTATACGGTCCCACACTAAGCAACTGTTGTATTATGGGTACCGTACAATGGACTGGGGGCGAACCCATTATATTACATATATAGATATTAAGTATCCATGACTTGGGTACAAAAATTTGTGGTCATCTCACAAATTTGTCCCTACCAGGGTTCGAACCCGGGACCCTCGGCACAGAAAGCAGGGTCACTACCATCTGCGCTAATCAGGCCGCCAAATTGACGTATTATTGACGTCATCATTGCAATATCGATTATACATGGAAGAGGTAGCTAAAATTATATGTAATCTTATTGAAAATCAACACAGTTAGAGAGCTTCTATATGTATGATAACAGACTGGTGATACTAGTATCTTGTCGCGTGTCACTAACTAACATTCAAATCTTAATTTCCTTCCAAAATCATCAACTCGAGTCCCAAGGGTACAATGCAATTCTAAGCGGGAAGCTGCGCGGCATTCGTCTACGACATTAACCTTGACATGAATTAAACCTATGAGTTTACAGCCTGACTTTTCAATTTTCATCACAATTTAAGTACCTACACACTGAAATTAAACTATATTTATAACTAACTAACTATATTAAACTATATTTACGGATTTTATGTTTAACGTTCCCGACTTTCAGCTGCTATACAGCAGCCAGGGTCACGGGAGAATTCAATAAGAAATAAATATTAAGTACCTACACTTCATAAATATCAAAATCATGAACATTTCAATCTACGAATAAGTATTTTTACACGTTCCCTGCGGCTGCGCTAGATTAAGACTTGCCTCCAGTGCTGTACAAGTCACATATTTCCCGCATCAAGAATGCCTGATATGCGTTACGACGTCTATTTTCCCGTACGTAGTCCTAACTTCAAACCTCCACAGAGACATGGAAAGTCCACAGCTGATTTTTTTTCTTGTACTAATCAATAGGTTATATCCTTGTGTATACACAGCTGCAGTCGCACGAGGTTCTAAGTAATATCTTAAAAGTAACAGGTATTTTTGGAAATGGTTTATTTTACGGGAAAATACTTGTCGTGGCGCATACAACAGTCATATTGCTAGGGATGGGGTGTAATAAGTAAAATATTTTTCTGTTTCAGATTTATTATTGTTTATTCAGGTCGTACACAATCAACGGAAACTATTTTAAAACAAAAGTAATAATTAACTATGTTAACAAAAACAGTAACTTCTTATTTTATATTATTATTTATTTTACTTATGGTCGTACACAATCAGCGAAAACTACTTTTAACAAAAATAAATAGTAATTTACTATGTTAATGTTAACTTTTTAACAAAAACAGTAAATTCTTATGTTGTATTATTATTTATTTTAGGTACTTATAAAAGCTAAATTACAAAAAAAAATCCGTCATCATCAGATTCTATGTCAGATACAATAAAATTTGAAAGTTTTACCTGCTTGGTAGCTCCTGGCGAGGATTCACTAGCATGGTCTGAGTTTTCTTCTTCATAACCACCAATTCGAACAGCCTTACGTTTTGAAGTAGGCGTTTGGAAAATGTTAATATTTCCATCGGTATTTCTAGATGTAGAACACGTTGGTGTATTAAACTGTGAAAACTCATTACTTGAAAACTTACTTCGGGGTGTTGACAACAGTTCAGACACCATTTCAGAATTCAGTGATGTTTCGGGCGCTGGTACTAGATTACTCACAGAAATGTTGTCCAGGGATAATGAATCAGGATCAGTCTTTTTATTTTTATTAATTATAACTTCTTCTAATATACTAAATTCCCTTCCTGTCGATGGACTTAAGAAAATTGAACTAGGTTTTTTTGTACTAGATGGTTTGGGATTCGAGAAACTGGAACCACTACTCTGCACAATAATGTTTCTAGCCTCTTCACCTTCTGTCTTTACACTTTTTCCCATAATAAGTTTTTTACGTGAACGTTTCATTGTTTATGTACAATTTACCTACTTACGCGTGACGAATAAAATATCGCGTTCTGTATAAACGTATTACCTGGGTACAGCACTACGGCTATCTGAAGCTCCGCGCGCGCGCACGTTCAGTGCGGTACGGGGTTTAGGATACGGCCAAATAGTTCCCGTATCGCACTATTGTAAAATAATTACCTTTCTGTGCGTTACGATAAAATAATTCCCGTACATTTTTATTCGTAAATTTCAATACACTTCAAGCAAGGACACCGGCAATATAGGTGTCTCTTTTTTACTTGTACGAATACTTGAAAAAATCACCTCCGCACGGAGTGCAAAACAAGGACAACTAGCTGCCGCACAGAGCAAAATTCAATTACAACCAAATACTTCCCGTAACGCAGTGAATGTGTTAACCTGAGAACATTTATGTTCCAGACCGTAACTCGGTCCTTTTTTCAAAAGGTATAATGCAAAAGATTTACAACCTATATTTCACTCCTATTTTATTTCAACCCTTGATACGACCGCGTGAGGTGTAAACAAACGTCGGTCACACCGAGTCGCGTACAAGAGTCGTCGGAATGTGCCTATTTATCATAAACACATTTGTCAAATGATTTACGTTAATATTTTATTTCAAAAATGACATTCAGGTGTCGTAAATTTATTTTAAAACGACCTTTCAGCACCAGCTGGTTGATAAATTATTGTTGGAACTCACAATTGTCTAAAAGAAAAGTCTTGCGATAACCCTGGCATATAAGTACAAGACTTGATGACTTGCCATCTATTTTATATCCCGCGCGATCCCATAACACTATCACATACCCGGTTCGCACACATTAAATGACTATAATGTTCGTACTATATAACAAACATATCCCAATAGAACATAACAAAAACCTCTTCGAGTTGTCCGGAATCATCTCCGAGCGATGACAAATGGTGTCAATGAAATCCTTGTTTTTTATTGCCCAGAGATATCTACTACCCAAACGCAATCTTCGGAACCTTGGAATGAGATGCATTGTACCACCCTCGGGAGCCCCGACTCCGCTATGAAGTGTATCTTCAAGGTTAATTGGTTGGGGTTCGACGTTGGCTCCGACAAGGGGGTGTATTGGCATTAATCCTCTTACGATGGTGTTCGGTCCGTATTCTCCCAAGTCGGTAATGAGTTCTTCAGAATTACAAAAGAAGTTTTTAAATTGATTTTTATTGTTTACTGACCACACAGACTGAGGTCACTTTTATATAAGAAAAAAATCTGTAAATTCAACTCATAAATTTCAAGCAACATTATTGTGTATTGTTTTACTTGCCTACTTGTGAGCAATTACATGTATTCAATGCAACATCACCCGTAAATTTTCATAAGTTATTAGTTAGAGTCTATGTTGCCACTACGCAATTACTATGTTTCCTATCGGTTATATCTAGTTCAGCTTACACGCACTTGCCCTTCTACAAGGAAAACGCCCACTCCAGGACTATTTAACAAGCCCTTGGCTTGAGTGGACCCCTAAGGCCATAGATTACGCGCATCCATGGGTGACGCAATGATATTGGAAGTAATGGGTTCCGGGTATTAAGTAGCTGGGTTACGATCGAGCACGGGGAAGATTACTGTGGTTGCCTAGGGCAAGGTGACTATTAGGGGCATTTAGAGAGATAAGGGTTTGTTTAACCTATATTTTGAGATCAGAGTTGATTAACTGGTACTTTTGTTATAAGAATTTAACTAAGTACATAATGCTTTATTTAGAAGTTTTACCGTTCATTTGGATCTGCAATGGATCAGGCAATTCTCAAATTGTAAGTAGGTACACTTACAATTTGATTGATGTTGTACATTTTGTAATATTTACGCGTGCTTATAAATGGTTAAAAATATAATATTTTCGTTCGGCTAAAGGCTACTAAGTATAGTAGTAGTGGATCTGTGTATTGTCCATAAATTTTGCCAAGCGCCAAAATAAACAAGCGCAAACATTTATCAATGGGAGCAAAACCCCTAAAATCTTAATAAATAGCCATAATATTAACTTAAACAAAGCAGTCACGGCTGGCCGAGCAAATCGAAGGCCGAAAGATCAGCAATAAGTCTTTTCAACCAAGGTTCTGAGGTCCAAGGACAGCCGACCTCGAAGAAATGGCTGACGGTGACCCGAGTTTCCTTCTGTTTCGAATGACTGCCATTTTAATGGCGATAATCTGCAAAGCTTTGGCAATTAATTTGCTCGGAATACCCTTTTACACAAAGGGGAAATTGAAGGCAAGAATAACTTTACAAGATTAACTGCAATACCTACCTTGTATCGAGGTTTTTGTGGGCATTCATATTAGCAGCTACTCTTAGCATATTGGGAGATCATTCTATTCTTACATGTCTTTAGAAGTAAAAAAATATTTGTGTACACATTTATTTACCATCGATAAATTACTTAAGTAAATTTATTCTTAGGCATTTACTTACTTAAGTATTCTCATTCCTAAAAGAAGCTAAGATCATCACAAATATTAGGTGCAAAAGAGTATTGACTATGCACCACACTATAAAGGAAGGGAAACGTACAAGGAACATGTGTCTGGCTCCAAGGATAACTTTCAATCCTCTGAAGGCCGATACTATCGTGCATATTCTTGGGTCCATCAGCTGATTATCTCTGAGATATACTGTACGGTATGGTATTAGCAGGATTTTGTTTTGTTAGGTACTCAAGGACTCCGGATGTTTTTACCCATCCACATTATTTTTGGCACACCATATAGGAGGGTTAAAGTGACCTTGTAGATAGAAATGAAATAAATTATATAGATGGGAGTATATGTTATAAAAAGCTGACCGGACCGACGAAGTCCTTCAGAGGTCGTCAAAATTCCCATAGATTTTTATTTTCCTAAAAATCTGATTCCGACTATAACGGCCATAAAAAAATAAAAGCCGTTCTCAAGTGATGCGCTCACTAACCATTATTTGATAACAAAAAGGTTGAAATGGGTAACATAATAAGGTTCAAATAGCCAAACTTTTCTTTTTTATATCTTCCTACAGCTCAGTTACAAGTTGAAAATAGTTAAGATAGCTTACTGACAACATCACCTTAACAAAATGCAAGTACATTATTGACAATGATAAAAGTTAACCCAATGAAACACTCCATAGGCTCTCCATAATAATTATTCAATTGTCCCGAACACAAAAGGACAGTTAATTAGTTTAACAGACGAAATAAATTCAAATTGACGACTTGATCGTACAGTTCTCATCGTTACAATGATCGTACAAAGACCTCAGGACTGTAAAATTGTTGCCGTTAGTTTTAAATTGATACTATCTAATTATAACTATATAGTTGGAATTTGTTTTTGTGTGGGATTGTTAAACATTTGTTCAAAGTTATTTATTTAATATATGTAAAGCCAAAATTGTAGAGTTCCTTTAAAATTATTTTCTAGAAAAAAGATGCTTGGATATTCTATTACTGGCGTGCCCACAGAGTGCTTGTGGTACTGCCGAAACTAAATAATATTATCTTTTCTGTATTATAATCTAGAGGGCGCTGAACTCTATATTTTCAGCTCTAAAACATTGTACTCGTGTCTTGTTACATTACACTTTACAAAAGCCTGTCATTTAACAACAACGTTAGTTATAACAAGCTGCTCGAGATATTGTTTCAAAGGTGATAAGTTTATTTTTAAAGTGCTTAACCTACCTAGCTGACGTCAGTGAGTTCTATTTTTAAATTATCTAGCTGATGATCATGAGCTCGGGTTCTAGAGTTAGAGTATCAGAGATTGAGATTGATTGAGATGTCTCCTAGATTAATTTTATTATTATTGTGACTCTTTACTAATGAAATTAAAAACAACGCTTGTTATACGTACCGCGAAATCCCAACAAATAAAATCTACGATTTCGATTTCCAAACATCCATCTCATCTATACACAACATTTTAATCCGAATATTTGAATAAAACAACATTTAAAATCCCATTTATCATTTAATTTGTAAAATATTTGTTTAGTCTCCAAACGAATTCTGAATACTATTTGGTTAGCCAATCAATATAGATTATAGAACCTTTTAAGCTTTTATGATAGTTTAGTTTATCATGTTTGATATATTCCCGTTATAATAAAATTGCTCCTAACTGTCAATCAGATCGCTTTCTATAATTAATAGTATGTTTAACTCATACTATGTACGAAACAATGGCTACCAACAAAAAATTAGGGACATTCCAAATTGAATGCGATTCCAAAAAAAGCTATAGGAATGTTCCAAAATAAAATAGAACCAACAGGTGACCCAAAAATACCTGACCTGGAGCCTTGACCCGGTAGTGGCATTATTATAACGGTCCTATTATACGATTGGACCTCAAAAATACCGATTGAAGGTCCCGAGCTCCAAAAATTTGTCAAATGTACCCTTGGCTTGAAAAAAATCGCAAGGAATTTTTATTTATTGGACGGTGTAACGGAGGAAAGGGGCAACTGTAAGCACGTTTTACTTTGCCGTAGTTTCTTCAACAATATGACATAAGAAGCAGTGAATTTTAGACTTTAAATTAAATAACCTAATGCTTATTAGGCTGTTACCTTAAATATTAATTAATACATATATAGATTTTAGCTAAAAACAATTTTAGACCATTGGCATAACTATACCAATTGTTGTTTCAATCTCAAAGAACACCACACACTCCGCCATGATGACCTATGTGTGTGGACTCAATATTGTCACACGATAGATGGTGCAATAGAACTTCTGAATAATCTTTCTAGTTATGATTTTTTTTATATTACTAATGCAGTCATGTCAAAATTATTTCCCCATATTTTAACATTGTTAAGGTATCGTTCTAAAACAATTTCACTGAACCCCATTCAATTTGTACCTTCAAAGGGAGATTTGAATAGAAGCTTAATTTTAAGATCAGAGAGTATTGGAAGGTTTCCACCAAAGAATTTGTAATAAAAACGAAAAATATTCCATTTTCTTTTTGGTTGAAATTACATAAGTAAATATTGCGATGTTATTTCAGGGACAATGTTGGTATACTTTTATGTAATCATCTATTTATATAAAAAAAAGTCGGGTTAGTTACATCATTTATAACTCAAGAACGTTTGGGCGATATTTGAGATCTTTAATTTTTTGCATTTGTGTTCGCCCCGAATAGCAGAATAGCTATTAAAACATGGGAAATATATCTAATCTGAGGCGGTACGAAGTTCGCCGGGACAGCTAGTGTTCTATATAAGAATAAAGTTATAATACAGGTGGAGAAACGGATAACGATAGGTACATAGAGGGAAAGTACTACGCACCCTTAAAGAGTACAGGATTTTTAGGATTTGGTATTTGACAGATAAAGCTGAATCCCAAACCTATTCCCAGTATACAATATTAAATATGACTATGTTGTATTGAACTAGTTTACTTTATATAACATGGTTTATGTATTACTCTGCCCAACTTCGAGCTGACAAGGTTCAACTAACTCATAAGATACATCTTTAGGCAAATTTCAATGTAACTTTTTCCAATTTAACGACAGAGAAACTAGATTGAAGTAGTATTACAATTTATTTATTTATGCCTGGCTGTGCTCGCATGTGTCTTTCAAGCTCAGTTTTTATAAACACGATGGTAGTATTTTTTTTTAAGTTAATTGTATTGAAATAAGGCACTCACCTGTCTAGTGACACCGCGACAAGGCTGTATACGGACGCTGCGACTGACAGCCCCTGCACGTACGGAACCGTCTTGCACATCAACCAGCCCAGCACCCATGCTGCAATGAAAACAATTTCACTATAAAACAAGAAAAACAAATATTTCGAAATTAGGCAGCATTGTCTCTAGAACTCTCTTGTGAAACCTTCAACAGATATAATAAAGCTCGTGTACTAGGACAGCTATTATTATATTCCAGCTAACAAAAAATATTTTGTTTTTTTTTCTGTATGTTACACGTATACCTAAGACAAACATCAAAGTAGGAAGGAAAAGAAAATAAGTAATAAGGCTCCCCTTTCATCATATATGAAAGCAAGGGGTTGTTTACCTGATCAGTACAAAACCTCAAAACAAATAACGGATACATAAAAATATTATGCTCCCTTTATCCGAACACTGATCGCGTCAGCTAAAGGCATATAAAACGAGATTACAGATTTGTCCACCAGTTTATGTGTACGAAATGAACTTAATCAATTGTTAGAGCTTTAATGACTCGATTCAAATGATTTAAAGGCGATTAAATTGAATTGAAACACACTCCGAACGATTGAAATGAATGTTCGTACACATAAACTCGTGGACATTAATAAAATCAATGTTTTAAACGCACTTTAAATCTATAACAATTGACACTCATAAAATGTAAAACAACCAAGAATAATCAAAAGTGACGTTCCAGGCGGTAGTCTTACTCCCAAATTTATAAAGTTTTCGACAAATTTACTATGAAATGTCAAAGCATATATCGGAGGAAAAGTGTTGTTTAATACTATTGTAAGGCAACGAGAACATTTAATAAATATAAATATGGGGCTGGTGCTTTATTTCTGACGTCATCATTAAAACTGTGTCTTAAAACATTAAGGGGTTCTGGAATTAGCTTGAGAAGATGTTTTCTGTAATCTGCCTAACTGAAATGAACGTGTACTCTGCCTAACTGAAATGAATGAACAAGGTAAATGCTACCAAACTTACGTTAAAATAGGGTCGATAAACAGGTTTCTACATTCTAGTCTAGATACCTTAATTAATATCCCAAATTGTTAGATTGTCCAATCGAAGACTAATTGAATTTAGAATAATCTTAGCCATCCTTTATAGAGTAAGCTTACGCAAGGAAATTAATAATGAATTTCAGATGGATAAGGATTTAAGATTAAGGCTATCACAATCTGGCTTGTTACAGATGGCTGCAAACACTTTCTGATTCGTAAGTACCTATCTAAAGAGTCAACTTAGGAATACCTGGCTGAAAGAAATGTATTATAGAAGTTCATAATCAAGCTCGAAAAATGTCCTGCAGTCAAACCAGTTGTTACTGGCCAGAGCCAAATAAAACACCCAGTACAGGACGAAGATCAATAATAATGAAAGTATAGTGTACAATATAAAAACCGAAAACACGATACCTAGTTCAAAAACATGCCAGCGACATCTATCGCTGACTTACAAACTAAACATAAATAATCATTTTGACGTCTTAACAATTAACATCCATAATACAAACTCCAAAACCTGGAATCGTCTCGGAACATGAAGCAACAAGTGGAAAAAGGTCACTAAATCAATATTTACACGGCACCCTGCAGCCGAATGTAGGTCAGGTCACTGTACTACCTGCGACCCTTTAGCCTTGCATTCTTCTCCATCCCTCCCACTCGCACTTGGGCGTTTATCTATACAGCTATCCTTTTCTCCCCTGGCCTTGTCCCAGCGCATTACAATACATATAAAAGTCGGAAATGACTTGAAGCTTTTCAATTAAATTTGAATCGTGAAATCAATGCGATAAGTCACAATTTCTTAAGGAATTTTATAGAAGTTGCAGCTGTAGGAAATCGATTTTTGTAACAACTGATTTGAAATTAATGATGCTTTTAGTTTTTCTTAACCTATTTTATACTGACCTTGGCCTGTGAAATAAATTACAATAGTTTGGACCTTTTCGAAATGATGTTCGTAGGGAATAATAAATCACGTAGAAATTGTATGAGCTTTTAGCGAAATATACAAATGACTTATTCAAATGAATGTAAAATAAAAACCAAGTTAGAGGGATTCTAATAAAAAAAAACGTGAAAAAGAAGACCATATCGGAATAGAATGTATATTATAAAATCAAGGTGCAAGGTGCTTCAAAACACTGTGAGGACTATTTGCGTAGATCGGACCGCAAGCAACAACTAAATATGAGTGTACCCCAGTTCAAACTATAACACTAGAACGTCAAACACCTCAGTCCTCCCGTGATCATGGTTGCTATAAAACAGCCTAAATGTCGGGAATGTAAAAAAACATATAATAAACGCGATAAAATCCGTAAAATTAGTTGTAGTTATTTCTTAATAATTATTAAATAAAGTTAAGACTATCAAGATCGTGACACTCGTTGGCGACTAGGCATCCGCATGAGGTCGGCCTAGACAGCTAACCTTATAGCCTTATAGGGCACTGAACGCATAGTCTTTATTAGCTTCTGGATATAAAGTGCTAGGTGGACATATACATACGTACGTAAAAAATGTATAAACAAGAAATCACCAATTAATTTCTGATTAGCTCTTAGATTAGAATTGACGCCCTGATTAGCTCAGTGGGTAGTGGCCCTGCTTTCTGTGCTGCGCGTCCCGGGTTCGAATCCCGGTAGGGACAAACTTTGTGAGATTAGCATGAATGCTTCTACCCGAGTCATGGATGTTTATTATCTAAATAACTATTATATACTGAGTTCGCCCTCAGTCCATTGTACGCGACCCATAATACAAGCGTTGCTTAGTGTGGGACTGTATAGTTGGTGTGTTCGTCTGGCGATATTTATTTATTTAATTATTTTGCGTAAAGGTAATCCATTGATAGTCCTTAGTATAATGAAGATGTAAAGCTATGTTCATACATTTCATTTATACTGTTCCTTCACGTAAGGTTTATTATCGCGCAGTGTGTCTAACCTTACCTAACGCAGTCTTTGTGATTCTTATTTATGAAATATTTTGTATAAACGGGACAAACAAAGCTACATAAAAAGATAATCTCACTTACTATTAGCATTTCCCTTATCGGCAGTAAATAGTAACTCGTTACAAAAATAGGTGACACATTTTTGCTCACCACCATGATCTTAACACTGTCAATGCGTCCATATGCGTACCGATGCGAATAAACATACAGCACCCTTAAATTATGTAATTGGGACACAGCGGCCGCCGCCGGGTTCACGATTTTATGATGCATCGGAGTTTTTTGTCGGCAGCCCTTGCTGAGGAAAGGTAAGTTTCCTGGACGATAAAGATCTTTCTGCTGTAGGTAATAACATTTACCAAACTTCACACTACATCATTACGGCACAATGTAAATGAGTGGCTAATTTATTTATATTAAAAAATCTAAATAGGAGTGGAAAATGTACCGACTACAAAAAAAGGCGTTTAAGACAATTTGCTAGAAGTTCTTGTGGAGCTTAGAATAGGGGCGAGTACCCAGTGTCCAGACGACAAAGACACTTGGGATCTAAATACGCCTGATGTAAATCTTACGCACGATTTACAAAACATTGAAACTTCATTGCTATTGCCAGGTAGCTGGCGGGGACAGTACCATTTTATAAGTGTGCGATCAATACATTCCTTAGTAACTTGTAATAATTACTTTATACCGAGGAACGATAATATCTACAACTGTATAGCTGAAGACTTCTCACAAATAAAAAATCATTATAATGTAATAAATACCAATCAAATGAATACTGATAGCAGTAGATATACATGCCGAAAGCCAGTTAGGAGTTACGGGGATCGTCAGCGGAGTCCATCTGTGGCTGGTGAAATAGGTACATATGTAGATAATAAAACATATTGTTCGCGTGGACTGGTCGTGTGACAGTAATATAATGGGCGTATTAAATGCTCCCATTACCCGGTCTACAACTTGTCATCTGGTTCCCACTAGTTAGCAATTACATCGCCTCAGTTTGTAATTATTTGTCAACAATTGGAAATACAAAAGTTTTTTTTTGTTGATAATCATGTATTATAGAGATGAAATATAAAATTGCCAGGTAGTCCAGTATCGTGCCTGGAATAACAATACATCATATGCCCCCTGCACCTATTTATAACGATGCTATACAGTTTGTACGTTTTTCTTATTTTCGTAGGCGTAACTGTAAACCCCGGCTCAAGTGTAGGCTAGGCATTTTCCACGGCGCCGGTCGTTGACTTATTTTATTACACACTAAAAAAAAATAGCGCCAACCTCTCGTCTAATAAAACCAATGAAGTGTGCGCACTTGTAGCGCAGAGATCTAAGGATTTAGGAAAGAAGGGCTTCCTTGCAGAAAATTAAGAGCATGCCTAATCATATTTTCAATACCTTTCAGATGCTTTTAAACCCGGAGGTGTTAAGGGCTCGGAGGGTGAGTTAATGACTCATGTGATAAGTATACTTATACCTAGTAGATGAATGCTAATATAAAATGATAGAATATTTATGAATAGTGGCTACCGTACTTAGGGCGAACCCAGTATATAATACTTATATACATATTATACATCCATGACTCGGGTACAATCATTCGTGCTCATCACACAAAGTTTTATAACTATTTTTTTAAAATACATCTCCATACTACTTTAACTTCCTTAACTATAATGATATACACTAAAGTGCTAATGTTATAAGCCTTAGACAACCTTGCCTAAAAGAGGCATTCCTTGAAATGTTAGCAACCCGTAAAATGGCTTATCATGCGATTAATTTACTGAAGCCTATGACTGGGCTAAAGGGGGCAATGTAGCGCCAATATTTCAGGAGCACGCTCAATTTGCTGGGCCACAGCGCTTTGCTAAGCGACCGTGTAACTTCATGATGTGAGTACATAAGTAAGTTTATTTTTATTTATACTTAGCTGCCTAGCTTCGCTTCCTTGGTCAGAATAAATCTTAAAATATAGTGTTAATTTTACTGAAACTTGGTACGGCGAATAGTTTACAAGAAGTCAACAACATCGATAAAAAATATCACAATAAAAAGGAAAGGTTCCCAAAAGGCCAAATACTCAGTGAAAAAGGCGAAATACTAAGTGATAAAGGCTAAATACTAAATGAAAAACACTATGTCGCGGGCAGAGCTAAGATAAATGTTATTGCCTTCGATTGTATTCGGAGGTCTGTACAGTGAGTTTAGACATAAATATAGAATTATCAACATAATTTGGTTAACTGCAGTTTCGTACTTACTTGCAATGTTAAATAAGCCATCCAGTTATCAGTTTTAATAATTACTTATTAAACTTCATAACTTCATAGTTTATGAGCTTTGCGGTTTTGGAAAATGTAGGCTGAACTTGTTAGTTACGTCATTTATAGTAACTAGTATTAAAATGAAACGGTTTTTAAACACTCCATATTCTAAATCTTTTTTTATGTTATAAATCTTAATTTGAAAAGTGGCTTATTAGACTAAAAATACTGTTCTCATGGTCATTAAATTGTATAAAAAGATGTCGGGGTAAATTTTAGAACAATATATTAAAAAAATCCTTGGCCTTTAAAAAATTGAAAAATTGATGGGGTCGAGTCACCTTCGTCCGTAGGAGAATTAAGTACCCTCGAAATACCCTACACGTGACCCTGGGTGGTGCCAACCAGGTGACAACTCTACTGGTGGTAGGCTTCGGCCGTGGCTAGTCACCACCCACTGAACAAAGCCATGTTGCCAAGCGGCCTAGCCGTGTTCCGGCATGATGTTCGGTGTTGCCATTCATGGATGGCGGGTCAGATCAGTTGCGCTGCATGTGCCTAGTGAATGTAGCGTCTCGATCTACTGCCGCCTTCCTACCTAGGCAAGTATGCTCCATCGTAGAACTCATCGTCACTTACCATCAGGTGAGTTCGAGATCAAATACTTGCCTATAATGTAATAAAAAAAAAAAAAATTAAGGCCGCCATTTTGCATCCATACAATTGAGACAGGTACTGAATATTGGAATGATCATCAGATATAGTGGTCAGCTCGAAATATATTGAAAATGAGCCCCCACCCAAGCAAACGCTGAGCTAGCAGTATTTAGTATTAATCTTGGTGAGACACGGACCTATAAAAAGCTATGAAAAACGTATGAAGATTCTGTGTCATGGAGATTAATAAAACCGGTTGTAAATAAGTTGATTTCGATACTGAGCTACAGCCATATCAGCACTGGCAGAAGTACAGGTGAGTAACAATAAGAAGAAAGCAGTGGGAAAACACTGCACTGCTCTCCTATAAATGTAGCTGAAAGCATCTTCAGCTGCACCGACAAAGATAATACGTTTAAGTTGGAAGAAAAACATACAATCCAAGCATTCTGTACAATCTCATCTCCCATAAAACATCAAAACAACTTTCACCTCTCATCAAGAATCCCCTCACTTCAACGGAAACTCGAAAAATAATCCCCATACTTATCTACTTAATAAGGGACTCCTTGTAATCCTGCGACGCACCTGGCTTGCAACGAGTCCCGTGGCCCGGCGGCCTAGATCATCGGCCTGACCTACTTGTGGTACACCCCCGCGCACCCCGCTCACCCCCGCCCCAGTAACCCGCCGGCGACCAGTGTCGGTAGGCCCCGGTCCTGAAGATGTTCGTGAATATCTTGTAAAATTTTATTTGCATTGCAATATTTTTGTGGGTACCTTATGTAAAGTTGGAATGTTACTGTATATAAAATATGCGTAGGTCTTATGGCAAAACAAAGAGGTACGTATTTTAATTATAATGCATCTCCTTCACACTTACCGAGTATCGTAAAAGGGGAGTAAGGCTCAACTCATATCATCTAGTCATATATGAAGAAAAGAAAAACTACGTATATGTTCGGCGTATGTTTAGTACCTAACTTGTGAAGTTTGCTGGACAAAAATAGCGGCATAGGTCCTGGGCAACCCGCATTCCCTGAAAGTCGTCCCAGACGATACAGCCATCGCATGGTTACGATGGTACATGTAAGAATAATTTTCCTTAAATGGTACAGGCCAAAGGGATGGGCGATAGTTCAGTTATAGTTTTCATGATGGAAAAAATCAACAGAATATCTGGCCAAATTACCAGAGCCATAGCAACAAATATAGATATTAGAGTTCGACGGAATTAACAAAAAAAAAATATAACACTTTATCTTAACACTAGAGAGTCACAAACTTCAGTTTGTGTCACCTACATCATAGTAGTAGCTTGTGAGCAGCCTTTAAAGCTTGCGGAAAATCGAAAGCATTGTCGGCTTTTTCCGTAAGTCTCAAGCGCGTAAAACCCGTATACAAGAGATACTATAGAAGGATTCTAATCCAGTAGCAGACAATAAAATTCCGCCCCGGCAAGGCCGCGACGCCACGGCTCCGTTCCCACTGGCCGCGGCCGTCTTGCATTATACACGCGATCGCGGCCCGGCCACTTTCTGATATTTAGTAACAAGCGTTGCCAATTGGGTTTTAGATTTTTTTCATCAAAACTTGAAAAATGTATGATTTATACAAAATATTTATTTTATGTTACTACGTTCCCGACGTTTCGGCTGCTTTACAGCAACCATGGTCACGGGAGGACTGAGGTGTTTGACGTCCTAGTGTCATAGTTTGAACTGGGGTACCCTCATATTTAGTTGTTGCACAGCACGACGAACGCCGGGAACGTAAAAACATAAAATAAGCGGTATAAAATCCAAAAAAATATTTTTATTTAAATGTGTAATATACGCGTAAATATAAGAAATCAATATTGCTTTATTTTTAATATCTGAGCGATTATAAAATAGAATATTATGTCTAATTGAAAAGTTAACAAAAGGTTGTAAATACTAACCTTTGTGACGTCACAAAGTGCTCATAACTACTACAACTGACTTCAAGCTGGGTGTTTTCAAGTCGAGAGTGAACAGGTACCTTCTAGGCAAGTATGCTACATCGTAGATCTCATCGTCACTTACCTTCAGGTGAGATCGAGATCAAATACTTGTCTGTAATGTAATAAAAAAAGAAATAAATACATACAAATGACGCGTTTAACTAGCACGCAACTTTAACTAGTTTATCATAATATTTTTTATAACAATAAAATTGGTTTTAATGTTGAAGAACGATATTATTTATGTTATCCTATTGATGTTGAAATACTCGTAAAGTTTATAAAACTATAAACAATGTATTGTTCAAACTACAATTCTTTGAAATAAACTCCAAAGGTTATTTTACGTAACAAGAAAAACATTACAATGGCATCAGTAGTCAATTGTATTAACAAACTTCGAAGCTGTATTAAGTCTTCTTAGCGGTATTCCGACTACATTATTACCATCGAAGTAAACAGTTGTGGGATTTCAGGACTGAAGTTACCATAGATAAAAAAAAGACATGCCCGCTGAGTTTCTCGCCGGAACTTCTCAGTTTAGGTCGCGTTTCGATCCGATTTTAGAGTTAAGAAAAAAAATGTAATGGCAATTTGGAAGTGCCCCCGTAGACCTATACGAAATAAACGATTTGACTTTGACTTTGATTCCCAAGTTCCTATGACAAGAGTTAGTAGAGCTCCTCAAAAGCCTTGTAATGTATTTTACACTTATAATCTACATACAATAGCAGCGACATTATTTTTATAAATTCTATTTCAATTCTAAACAACTTATAACATCGGAATCGTACATTACAGATACCTACAATTAGAAATAACCTAAATTGCTTACATTAAAGAAAAATACCGAACATTTTTATTATTCAACATTTGAACATATAATTATTTTTCCAACTACTTGCTCTACTTACCTATATATAAAATAAATTTACTAAGCTATTTCTTAGAAATATGAAATGAAAAAACGAATAATATAACTTATAAAACATGAGGGTCTTGTTTATTGCAAAGCAAAGTAACATTTCAAAAGGCACCCAATAAAAATATCATAAAACGAAATAGGCATAGCCCGATCCGATGTTATAGTATAAAAATAAACTTGAAACAACGTATGTGTGTACAAAATTGATACATGCCTGTCTATTTTTTTTATTTATGTCATTTTTTTCGTTTCATAATAATAAAAGCTTTTTAACAAAAAATACCGTCTTCAAAAAATTATCTAATCTTGAAATCTACCTCGTCTAACTAAATCAAATATTTTCGAATGTGAAGTTGGTGCCAAAATACAATTTTCCAAATCGATTCATAAGTGGCGGAGATCTAAGGTTACAAACATAAAAAAACATCTGAATTGAGAACCTCCTCCTTTTTGAAGTCGGTTAAAACTGGCTCATGGCTCGTTTGTAAATAGTATTTTCCAACGATCATGATGATAGAGCCGTCCAATAATTTATAACAATCAATTAGCACTAGCTAACCCACTTGTATTACCAGCATTTATACAAGCATATAATATAAGGAACGTATCTGTCATTTAATCTATTGACAAAACTAATAAAATTAATGTTTCCTCTCTTTACTAAAGAATGAACATTTTAGGCCAAACATTTCACAGATATTTTGTTAAAAATATTTTTAATATATTCATAAGGAAATCTCCCTAATACTCCCCAGAGACACTGGCAGTGATCAACCTTGGATGCAAAGATCACGTTGGCATGTCACAAAGCTCGCATTCACGAGATAAAGGTCAATTAGATGATAATACGCAGATCGCGACCTTGGACCAGGGATATGTTACATGGGGAACGACCGAAAATTCTAATATGTACTTGGTGTTAATCTAAGGGGGTGGCCCAAGCTGTGAGCAGAGCGAGAACGACTAGGGCGAAGTTCACAATACATATTTAATAAACAGATAGGTTACGCGTTGACTTGTCATCGTTTATCGAACTATACTGATATACAGATATAGGCAATGCAATAATAATAGTCTTTATAAGTTACTACTCATGAGTACAATTATAATATAATGTTTTATTAATGATAAACTAAATAATTCAATGAGCTTTTAGTTTTAGTATTATACCTAACTTATTGATTGTTATTATTGGTGTTCCATTCTTATTTATAGTCAATATTTATTGTTTATCTCACAATATTCATGTTTAATGTATTCTGTACCGCATTTGTACGCTTACGACAAAACAATGTGCACTTTTTGTAAACATGCTCACGCTACATTACCTATAACCTATGTGATTTTATCTGGGATAGCGCGTCATACCAATACCTTGCCTTTATGCCTAGAGTAGGGCAAATCACCAAAAAAAAAATATCCTCAAAGCAAGTTTTGTCGCTAGATTCACGAGATTCACTTTTAATACCTCCTTTCAAATTCGAAGCACAAATTCCGCCCCGCTCTCCGTTTCTTACCGAAACCGCTTTATGTAGGAATAATGCAACCTTCATGTCTATCAAATCGGCGCTGCACAAGATTAATACTGTGTTAGGCCTTGGGAGTCCAATATTGGTTCCGTGGGAGAGGGTCCTCAAGAGACAGTACCCTCAAGGGTGAATTGGGAATGTGGGACGGTATTTTAAACAGGGTGTTAGATTTATTGAATCGAGAAATAAGTAGTACCTCCTTCACTTTGATGGGTATTATAGGACCGAGAAATCTTTTAGTGAATAGGTTCCGAGATCTCAAGGTTCTTTCAGAGCATTGAGCAGCCTTTTGTAACTAATAGTGTCTTTAGAGTTGATTTCTAGAGTAATTAACGAAAATTACAATATGGGTTATATTGTGGACACAAAGAGGGAGGAGGAAATTATATTTCTATTTATTATCAATCCAAATGATATAACTTGCTGTATACTGCAACTATAGTCAAATATGTCAAGTTAGGACGCCTCAAACACCTCAAACCGTTAAGTAGGCTTAACGGTTTGAGGCGTCGTTTTCTTACTATTTTTGTATGAAACTTCAAAAAAAGTAGCTTCAAATTTGAGATGCGGTTACCTGCTTAACTGATGATAAGTTGAAATTGCCATAGCCGTACTACCGTTACAGAACAACTCAGCCACGGATTCGCCAAATGTAGTGATCCTGATCTTATCTTATCTGAGAACAAACGCGTCTAAGATCTATCTAACACCAATTTCATACAAAACCCCACGTCCGCATTCAACGGCCATAATCCACCTTCGCAAGATTACATGCGAAAATCTTAATGTAATCGAAAACCCATGATGAATGATACACTTTCTACAATAAAAGGATGTAGGCCAACATGACTCAGCTGCGCTGGTAATAGTTCATTATGCTGATGTGCGCATCATTTATGTAATATCCCGTCTCGGTATGTTGAGTTTGGGTGGGGAATGTTGGATGATTAAATGTATGAGCTGACACATTGAAACTGCGCCAAAAAGCCTAATCGCAGTAAGTTTGTAGACGTAGAGGTTTGTTTCGCATTTAGAGTATCATCAATTTAAATGGCACTTGTTGGTGTCAATTATTCCCCCTGATCTTACTTTATGGGATAAACACTTTCAGTATGGTTTCGTTTCGTGGAAACACAAACTATTAACTTCTGTAGGTACTTATTAAAAAAAACAGTTTTGCTGCAGGATATCGATAATGTCCACAATCCTTATTTTTTTTCTGAGACTAATTTAAGTTTCAGATAATTTAATTTTTACTCTCATGTTTCTTAAATATATACTTAACAATGCACAAATATGTTTCATTCATAAAAATCTATTTTGGTTCTGGTCTTATATTATCTGCCCACAGCTTGCACATAAGAGATATTATTTATAGAACTTATATTTCAGTGCCCACGCGAAAGTTGAAGTATAAATTAAAAGTTTATATTGAACTTGTTTTGATAAATAATTTGTAGCTAGGTACTGTGTAGAATAAAATTAATATTATATCTACACTAAAAGACTTTGGCTCACTGGTGTATGTTTATACACCATCGCGCCTGTAATCTCCGAGAGATAAGTAGCGGTGCACTCCAGTTCACCCACATTTTGTCAATGTTATACCGTCCTAACTTCCACTAGCATCTTATTATAACTCAGTTATCTGGCATTATCATACCATTACCAGTCCTCTATTGAAGCATACAACATAGAAGCCAACGTATCAATTTAGTTCGTATCACGTTCATATATGGTATCGAGTAAAACGTATCAAGTTCGAAGTTTAACTTGTGATCCACTTCCGTTTCCGTTTTGTAATCATGTCAAGGGCACTTCATAAAGGTTTACGTGATACACGAATGTACCCAGAAGGGCTCGGAGCCGCACCGGGTCTGTGTGCATATTAAACAACATACAGAAGCTCCCGAGATATGTCCTTGATATATAAATAATTATTATCTTGAGTTTAAGATAGGTACATGTTTTATAGGTGCTCTTACTCTTAATGCGTAGGTACTGAATTATTAGAGACACAGAGAAACAATGTATAGACAGGAAAACTACTATTTTGTTGTAAATTCATGCAATGCTTTCGGTACGTCGTTGCTAAGTCAAACTATGGCAATATTTGAATAACAAAGCTGAAACTCAGATCACAACACGTTGCATCTTTTATTTTGAATTTTATTTGTCTGCAAAAGGCTCTCTACATTAAAAAATATATAAAATTAAGTTCGTTTTATTTCCTTTGATAGTTGTATCCATCTTTGCTACATTTATATATTCCTGTCATATTTATCAGACCCCTTTTGTCAACTAACACATATATAATAAATATAAGTAAGTAAGCACATGTTATAGTGACCCCTTAAAAGTACATTTAAATACGAGGTTAATAATCTTTCAGTGAACTGATCCGACCGAGCTAAGAATCAAAATAAACCTATCTCCATAACAGATATTTTAAATTGAAAACCGTATTTTAATAATATTGACTCGAATAACTTCAGAAGGTATGGTTTCATGACTGGGATTAATAATACTGCGTTTGATTTAAAGATCTCATCGGCTCATATCATATTAGAAAGAGGTTTTTAATGTTGGTTATCAAATGTCATCTTCATAGCAAGCCCGTCTCACTAATTATATATTTAAAATTAACCTAATAACAGCGATATATTTTATTGAACTAACCTTTTCATTGCCGTGCATGTTACGATAGGTACTTATGTTAATAAATATTTAATGAAGTAGTTTGATAACATAATGTTATTGCCTTGAATTCTATATTCAAACTCAAAAAAACACTTAATTAAAAATATTGCTATCAAATATTTGCTCAGTCTTATAAGAAATGGTTCGATTAAATTATTAAAGAAATATTAAATTATCTAAAGTCGTTATCACGAATTATTGTTACAAAATATTTTATTTGAATTTCGCTTGCTTTTGTATGCATTGGCTCTATAATAGAGATTTTTATATAAGTTATGAAAGTCTATAAAAGACATTATCTTTGGCTGAAGATGAGAACGCGTCTAGTTTCAACATTCCACGGCGATGATAAGTTCAGATCGGTTCTTCTTACATAGTTCTAAATTTGATTCAAGAGATTGCTTCTAATCAGAAGGCTGAGAATTTTGCAATCAGCGAAAAAGTTCTAGTTCATTTCTAAGCTTGAAAATAGAATTTGCAATATGTTATTTTACAAACCTTTTGAATCTCCTGCTCGCAAAGTTATAGTTACAGCTTAAATATCCTGAGTTTGGCATCTCGATCTACAAATAATTATTAATAAGATAAAATAATCCTTAATCTATATTGTAAATTCAAATTACACCCTTAAATACGACATCTAAATAACTCACCCCCACTGGGGCTACAAAAACATGCAACCTTGGACCGGAATGCATTCCTTTATAATAAAAATGGGTTCATATATTTTCATCTGAAGGGCCCATCGAACAACTATTTATCTTGTACCCTTTTGGGCCCGACCTCAAGAGGCTGCGTCCAAGGCTGCTTCTAAAGCATGCGGATGTTTGAATATAAACTTGTGAAGTTCAAGACAAGGAATAGTTAACATTCTTCGCGAGCAAGGTTTGATCATAATATGAAATTTGCGAGAGATTATCCGTATCCTTGAGAGTATTTTAGAGTCTCATTATTATTACTTTACAAACAACTATTATGGTATGGTCCCAAACTAAGCAATGCGTTCATTATGGGTACCGTACAACGGACATGGGGCAAATCCAGACTAGGGTATATTACATTTTTATGATATATTTCTGAGAAGTTAAGAATTTGGAGCTCCCTGATTATGTTTTCAGAAATCGGTGAATATTTTTGGATCCCAGCAAGTCTATGTCAATTATTTTTAGTAAGTTCGATGCCGGTACCTTAGTGAAAGCTTTTTTAATTGATAACATAAATTCTCGGATTTTAGGGCGCAAAACTAATTTAATATTGTCTGTGTGCTGACAAGGAGTCTTGGCAGAGCTGAGGCGGCCTCTACTCACTTAGTGTGTGCGGTGCTCACCCGAGGTAAATACTT
Source organism: Pheosia gnoma (assembly GCA_905404115.1). Classification (NCBI taxonomy): domain Eukaryota; kingdom Metazoa; phylum Arthropoda; class Insecta; order Lepidoptera; family Notodontidae; genus Pheosia; species Pheosia gnoma. The sequence goes on along the minus strand of FR989904.1, from coordinate 9,696,500 downwards.
GCGCTGCCTCGCCCGAGCGCTGTCATCTGTCATTCACTTTAACCCGAATACATACAGGGTGTGATCGTCAAGGTAGAAAAACGGCAAAAGAGATGTCGTACTAATTAATAATAAAACATATTATTTTATTTATTAGGGCACCTCTTTGTAAAGTCATCAAAACTGACAAAAAAGTCGCCTAAGTCACATTAACGATATATTGCATTATTAAATTCACGTTCACTGAATGCTCGGATACGCGGTACATAAAGCAATTTTGTGAATTCAAGCACAATTTTTTTTTTTTATACAACCTGCATTCTCATAATTCAGTCTAGGTACTCTAAAACGGCACTCAGGGACCTACCACTTTATTAAATCTTCACAAATTGGTTTAAAGTTCTAGGGACTCGTGAAATATCTTTAGTAACGTCTGGGTCGTGAGTAACGATTGGACCACGGGGATGGGGCGACTATTATCAAGAGACCTGACAAAGATATGGTAGGGTGTCAGTTGAAATTGCGCAACTGATAGATCCGTCTCTAGAGCCTAACATTTAGTACCGGATTAAATTTCATGCTGATATTGTTTCGCCACGAGGTATGGTTACAAACTACGAACCTTGAGTTTAATTTGTCGTTTAATATCGTTTCACTAATTAGCTCATATATAAGTAAGTAATATAAAGATTTCTTTAAGCTCAATAATAGAATGAAAGTAGTAATTATACCCAAACAAATAAAGACGACGGCATACTTCTCGAGTCAAAAGATTTTGTTACATACTTTGAAGGTTTTTTCCTAACAGATTCTATACGGCCTTTACGCAGTCACTGAGTGTTCATATAAAAGGCTGAGGTTAAGACCCTTTGCGAGGTTCATCCCTCCCGATTTACGGATCGCCTTATACATTCTATACTTTAAGCTACTATTTACTAGGTATATGGCTGTTTTTTTTTATTTTTTGGTTTTGCAGGCTATTTTGATGTACGGTGGGAGTAGATTTATATTTCTTTGGCGTTTTATTAAAAATATATACAGATCTGGCGTCTGTCGAATTTTTTTTAAATTTAAGGTAGACCAATTTAATTTGACTACTATTTAAAAGAATGTAAATCTCGGTAGCTCTGCTAGAATTATAATCAGCAAATTAAAAGTGTTCTGCGACGATTCTTTGATAGTCCACAAATCTCAAATTTCCAAATCGGTTGAACCGTTTCAACGTTATCGCGTACAATAAACTTTTATTCATTACCAATATTGTAAGATGTAATAACTTATTTCATTTCACATTAGTATATCATAAACTGAAACATTTATCTTATGAAACTGATATAAATAACAAAATAATTCACAGTAACGGACAGATACTTTTGTCTAAAAAATAATTGAAGTTCTCGCCACTGACTTCTGACCTCAGAAGATTGAGTTCAAGTTGCCAAATCACCAGCAATTTTTAGAGCTACTTGACTTTTTATTGTAGGCATAGACATAATTATTAGTATAAAATGTTCGAAATAAATGCTTCTATTTTTCGGCTTTGACTAAGCCAACGCCTACTCATTTAAGACATGGAAGTTTTATTTAATTCGAAAATAAATAATGAGGCAGGCATTAAAAAATATTTTTCATAAAATATAAAAAAGAATATTTGGAATATAGACGTCTCATCACATGGAATAATACGTACATAATATTATGTCTGTCTACAAAAATAAATGCGTTATGGTAACGCATTTATTTTTGTAAATAAAAAGTAAGCAAAACTAATTACACTTTCTTGCACAAACTCGGCCCGCATTGACAAATCCGAGCAATAATTAGGTCATTTCGATTGGCACTACTGATACACGTAATTGCCAGATGGGACCGCTACACTCAAGGACCTAACAAGATTAAGGCCAGATCCTCATTGAATTGCGGCCGTGACTTTTGCAAGAAACTCCACGACATTATACAGGGTGGGGGTCTAACATTTGCTAACTTTTTTTACATTTCATTTGTTTTTGAGAACACACTCTATCATGGCAGTTATTTTACTTTTCGTTAACGTAGCACGTAAATATATTTACTTGGCACACTGATACCCTACTAAGACATACAGTCTAAACATCTGGGACAACGGGACCAGGTTTCTGAAACGTACGTCAAATACAAATGGTCATACAAATGGTCTGTGGGCTGGGCTGTTAAATTCACAGGAATGTCAAATGAGGGTTGGTTAAGTTTGACAGATAGCTTGTTAATACTTAAGTTTCACAACCCGGGTATTAGTATCGCAAGAAAACCAAAAAATACTAATCCTATACGAATTTTGGAATATTGGTGAGATGCTATATAAGAATATTTTTTCAAAAGTCAACCAAATTGAGGATATATTTTCGCGCATGGGGACAGAACTTTCATAAGATTGTTTATTCAACATTTGTATATGATTTATATACCCACCTATACTAGTTGTAACAATAACAGTGTAAAATATTTTAACTGGGCTAACAGTTATGAGGGTAACATTCCCATAGAAATAAATCCCATAATTTGACATTCAATAAACCACATCCGTTCGGAGCGCACGGCCAAACGCAACTGGTACGCATTGTTTAAACCAAACATAATTTACACAATTAATTTAAACATCATCGTGATCCCTATAACTTAACGATTAATCTATTAAAATATTTCTAATTATTATTGTGTCACCTTATATAGTATATAGATGGGTATGTTGTATAAAATATAAAACACAGAGTTCCGTCAATCTATAAGTCGTTTCCAAGCTTAGGTAATTTCAAAACGGAGCCATCCTTGAGTATACAACAAGTATATGATTCAAAACACGCTGTGTAAGTAGGTCTTTGTCACGGCGGCGCTTAGGCGTACATATGGGTTAGCGGGATGAAGGATTTCTTGCTTCACGCTGCTTGGGTCACGTTCCGAGTTATACGACGCTGTTTGTCGTTGATTAACTTACATATCGCAGTCTTTAAGAGGTCCCAAATAATGAAAAGACATTATTAAAGTACTTGTTCCAACTTAGAAGACATTTATAAACTTATATTAAATTAAACATCAATATCTGTGAGCGTTAGGGTTAAAACAGTAGTTTATTTTATAAGAGAGTAACATACTCCTGTGATCAAAAGTGGGTTTGTAATTACATAATTAAGGCATAGTTATTCGTTCAATAATAGGGCTTAAAAGATATTATAAAAGCTTTACCTACCCACGTTAATCTAGGTATATGCATATATATGCCAGTTTACTAATGTGACTTATTTTAATGACGACAATTTTCATGAAAGGACATGTTACAATCCATAAACTTTATCTTATCAAAGATGTCAAAGATGGCCTTCATTGCGTTTTACTATACGGCGCAGGCGCAATATAAACCAAGTGGTCTTATCTCGATGAATCAAATGAGCCCGTACACGCGAAGACGTGCTGTGTAAATCCATCCAGATTTTACGACAATACGAAGAAACAATTCTTGGTAAACAATTTGTGTGATTCATTTGAGGTAGAAGAGTAATAAAGATGTATAAATGAATTTACCAACAGATTGGTTGAAATCAGTATTTGGGTTGTAGATAGAAGGGTTCCTTAGGGGATTTCGGAACCCTAATGGAACCTACATAACTTTATCCAGAACGATCCATCGTTCTTAGGGCCAACATGTCCCTCGCGCTTATTTCCTTATTACATAAATCGAACAATACAATAATCATAACCGTCCCCTGCCCCACATCTCAAATCGGATGTTGCCCCAAAATCCGGAGCCCTGGTCGTATTAACTGAATCTGCAGCACGTGACTTGGGCACAGGGTGGATGCTCCAATTGCGCGAACTAGTTGCGAAGTTTCCTTCCATTGTTCAATGTAGTAAGATTTTTTTGAGGCACTAAATATGAGAAAATCTGCCCCTATTTTTGATGTCTATGGTCAGTTATAAATATGATCGGAAATAATTATAACTATGATTTAATACAAAATTGTATGTATGTATGTAATTGTTTTTACGTTTTAGCATCTACATTACTGTATAGGAAAGTCGAAATCAGACTGAACAAAGAAAAACGCCTATGTTATATCATTGTAAATGGATGAAAACTTTCTATAAATTTGGGGATATGTGCTCATAGTCTTGGTCATACGAAAATAAGACATTAGCCAACCCTATTTTAATACGTTAGTACTTAGTCCAATTTCAAAAATTACACATTACTACAATGAATTTAAAAACTCTTTTGTTATTTGGGCAACCTCATTCGAAGGGACAAACCTCATTTGAGGGAAGAGGCAATAGGGAAGACTTTGTTTACACAGACTAGCTGGAATTTAGAGCGTAGATTTATTGCCGTATAGTTGACGGAACAAGGGCACTAATACTCTACCACTAAATAGTGGTCTGTCTAACGCGACCTTAAATCAATCTCAGTTTTAGGCCAACTCGCATCCAGGACTTAAGCCACCCGAACTAGGAAATTACACGTAATATTTTATGAGGAAAAGCCCTGTGACGCGCACCGTGACGAACTGTAGGCCTGATTCAACATGATTTTGGAGAATTTTAAACATCACCCTATAAAATTAAAATTTATATAGTAAGTAACATGAATAAATACATGCTTTTAAAACAACTACAAAATAAAATCTCTTTCCCTGCTCTGTAAAGATACAGATGAAAATGACCAAATGGCCGTTGTGATATTATAGTATTGTTGGGATGGTCGTAACCTAGTTATTAAAAATACCAAATATATAGGCGCGTGATTCAGTGAGACCACAGATGGGTGACCGAAATATAACACCTGACCTGCTCCGTGTTTTGGCGTGCGTTAAACCTTTGACATTCGTTACGGACAGACAGAAGCCTGAAAATTTCTAATATATTTATTACATTTTTTCGACTATTGACTGAAAGTTTTTTTTGGTTATTAAAATGGTGTAGCATGCAATTTGTACTTCAAAAGACAAAGTTATTTACCACATCGATTTAAAATTCGAATTTGACTTCAAAGAAAAAAAAATAGAAGCATAACACATTTTACAAATACAAAAAAAAAACATCAAAATACCAATTATTCATCCATAAAACAGACAGTTGTAATCTTGCGATAACTCTATTAAATCCCTTAGATTAAAATAGCGTATATGTTTGGTAGAATTAATTAGTTTGTATCACATAAATCCAAGCACTAAGCCCTCATCAGACGCAGTTAATTTAGGACACAATCAAACGTGTTCTCTGATAAGGCGTCTGTTACGACTTTATACTTGGATGTGATGTAGTAATACATTTTTTAAACTGGAATTTATTGTTAGCTACAGTGGCAGCGGCTTCGGCAGCGTAGCCCTTAGTTTTTTTAGGGCTTTCCAAAGGGAATCTTTCTATTTTCCTGGGACAATAATGATCTTGATATCAGCTATCACCATGTCAACTTCACTATAGTGGACTATGTGACTATGCCCAGTGGATTTAAGAGTTTTTAGCTTTCCGCGGATACCTATCCATTTCCCGGGATAAAAAGTGTCATATGTTGATCCGGGCTATAAGCAATCACCAAGGCAAGTTTCGCTAAAGTCCTTTTGGCAGTCTCTCCATGATGCGCTTACAGGCCGGCAGACATAAATTCAAAACATGGCGGATTCCACCTGTTGCCAGTACCTATTATTATAAAATATGCCATCATCCCCTATTTAAAAAACTTAACCGTCGGTAATTATTGCGCCATCAATAATAATACAAATCGAATAATGTACTCCTAAGCCGTTGGACGCAGTTACGTAACTCAATACCAGACTGCTAAGTGGCGAGGGACTTTTTATTTATTATTATATACTTAATAGAATAATTAAGTTTAAATATAAAATTATGAGTTAGTTACTCATTATATTTGAAGTAGTCGCTACAGCTAAACATTATAGCTGTTCTATCCTCTAACTAAACTAGATACAATTGATAGAACTAGGCGATACTTGGCGGAAATCCATTGTTAAACAAATGGGGGAAGAGGAGCCCCACCACTGACTCTCAGCTTGTCATCTTTTCCAATCATAAACCAAACAAGTTGATCGATAATTAAAGAAGACATCAACATCGACATCCAAGAGCAAGTAGTCGCTACATATTCAAGATTCGACTGACAATAATGCATTAATAGGTATATAGACACGTTTTTCTACAAGTAGTTGTATATAGATGGCTCATCCACATGTTCAGATTTAAGTATACAACTTTATCATTGTGAAGCTGTCCACTTTTTCTAAGTTGGTGCAAATATTTGCGAGCGAGTGGGAGTCGGTGAGAATGCTTTATGGTATTTATTTTGCCGGCAAATCTGTTTGTCGGCAGATAATGATACTTTGCTTTTTTTTAGATAAGCTGCCAACGGAATAAGAATGATGCGAATATAGTTTTGTTGACTTGAAGTTAAGGTTACAATCTTCGTTTAATCTCGATGGTACTAAATAGGTACTCGGTAAAACAATCGATTGTATCTGGCATCGGGCTACCGATGCCTCAAAGTCAAGAAAATAAAAAAGTTGGTGCTCCAAGTATCTAAAGTACCCTTTTCTTGATTCGATTCGGCGGGTCCGACTTCAGAAGCCGAAGTTATACGGGCTAGTCGCTACGTCATCTTTATAATCATACATTTGTTGTGTGATTGACATGACCTTCTCAATATGATGTTAAGTAGAAGCTGCACTCAGACGGCGTCTTAATAGGAGATCTTCTGATACAACACCTAGTGGATAGGAGCTATTGAAAAAAAATCTGATGTGCTATGAATACATAGTTGGTCTTGGTTCCTATAGATCTCAAAACTTTTTAATACTATGTCATTCTAAGACTGAGCCATTTTTAACAAAAATTTGTGGTAGTCACCACCCACTGAACAAAGCCATGTCGCCAAGCGGCCTAGCCGTGTTCCGGCATGATGTTCGGTGTTGCCATTCATGGATGGCGGGTCAGATCAGTTGCGCTGCATGTGCCTCTATCTACTGCCGCCTTCCTACCTAGGCAAGTATGCTCCATCGTAGATCTCATCGTCACTTACCATCAGGTGAGATCGAGATCAAATACTTGCCTATAATGTAATAAAAAAAAAAAAAAAAAAAAAAATCTCGAAGTCTTCTCAAATTTAAGTTATTTACCATTTGAGTAATAGGTACTTCAGGTCTGAACTTAGCTCTGAAAATACTCAATATGTTTCTTCCTCCAATTGTTATTTATTTTAAAGTATGTAACAGGCTGATAAACTAAGACGTCCCCACGAGACGAAACCATTAAGTTAAATTATGTGAATTATTAAAGTGATATTGAAAATTCTTATCTAATGGTAACTACATTTAAATGGAGCAATGAAAATAGAAAAGGTTTTCGAAAGGGCGCAGTGAATATCTAAATTCGAGTGTATTTTTTTTTTGTAATTATATATTCTTCAATACTGTATGACGATTAGAAATTAAAATATCTGGATTTACCATTCAAGACGGGATCATTTAAACAATTAAACATTATAATATGCTCAGCTTTACCATTCATTTAAACAGTCCTTAAGTTTCTTGACGACAATAAATAAATTAACTCTGTCCATTAGCTGTCAAGCTTAAAAAAATGCAGAAGGTAAAATCCTAAAGTCGCCACCAGGGTTGTATATCACGCAATGACAGCATCTAAGATAGCCCGCCCACTGTCTGTCAACCCTGTCGCAGAGACGAAAGTTGTTTATTTTTTTATCATATCGAAGGATATTTTTTTGATACAATTATTTTTAAGGCACAAAATGTCTGCGCAACACTATGTCGCGCATTTAGTTGTAAAGTGCGAATCAAAAATGTTGCGACTGTGAAGAGAATAATTATAAAACACAAGCAAAATTGACCTTTATCAAACGGGGCCCGCTACTCCACAATTCCAACCCCTGAAACTAGGTTACAAAATAAAAAGTTACTAGAAATACATCGGATAGTCAGTTGGGTGTGAATAATTTAAGAGTTGGACGAGCCCTTATTAGCTTTGTACGAGTTTTCAAGCCGCCATGTCGCCATCAGATTAATATGTCACTGGTGGTAGGCTTCGGCCGTGGCTAGTCACCACCCACTGAACAAAGCCATGTCGCCAAGCGGCCTAGCCGTGTTCCGGCATGATGTTCGGTGTTGCCATTCATGGATGGCGGGTCAGATCAGTTGCGCTGCATGTGCCTCTATCTACTGCCGCCTTCCTACCTAGGCAAGTATGCTCCATCGTAGATCTCATCGTCACTTACCATCAGGTGAGATCGAGATCAAATACTTGCCTATAATGTAATAAAAAAAAAAAAAAAAAAAAAATGTTACTATTGTATAGTCTAATTATCTATGCACGTGATAGCGAAAATATTACTTTTACTTAATTAGAGTTCCTACTGTGTTCACAGGTTCCTTAAAGATACGATTCCCATTTTACAAATAGAAGCTATTATTATTATATAAGTAACTTCCGAATGGTAGATTTACATCTGTTATCAATTCCCGAATAATGATATGTGTGCTTAGATTTTGGTTTGTTTAGTCAATTTTAGTTAGTAAAAATAAATAAGGCTTATTGGAAACTGGTTAACAATGTCATAAGGCACTGGCATCACCGGGGATTGACACTGCCAGGTGAGTGACGAGACGAGAAAAAATACATATTGGAACTCAAGGCGCGAGAGAAGGAACAAGGGAATAATACGGAGAATTTGAATAACGACCAGCTATTTGTATCTTTATCATAGTTTGTCACATTATCAGTCTTTCTTTCACATCCGATATCTACGCAATATGATAATAACACTGTAAAATTACAATTACCACCATAATTGACAACTGATAAATAAAACTTCCTGAGTTTCTTACTACCACTTATATATACACCTAATATGTGAAAGTGTGTTTATTTGTAACAAGACGAGATCGCATACACAGCTGAACACATTTCAATGATATATGATATTTAGGCAGGTTATAAACTAGAATAACACATAGGCTAGTTTGTAAAGTCGACGCGGACAGAACCACGAGTTAATATAGTGTATAATAAAAGCCACACGGCAATAACTATTCGTGTTGATATTACACGCCTCACTAATAAATGAATAAAAACAAAAACATAACCTTTTAAACCTTCAAAAGTAAACTTGACCGGAGCGGAATATATTACAATTTAACAAACATGTTCCCGGGCTAATAATAACAATACGAGAGTGGCCTACATTCCTAATGAGGGCGGTGTTCAAATATCTCAAGGTCCTGTACCAGCCCTTTGCCGCGGGCGTGCCTGAACGCAAACATGCTCCTAACTACAGTGGCGGTATGTGTTTTCCTAGTATTTACACTCTTTTTTATACCTACGTTACATAAATAATCTCCTAACTATTATGAATTGGTAGGTAGGTACCCTGTTCCTCTTTTTTTTAGGTGGCCAATCGGTTACAAAATAGTGCCATTTTATGCCAGTGTTGAGTATTTCTTGATAATTGTTATGGAATTATAAGTACCCCTGATGATAATGGTGAAAAATGAATCCTCTACCCCTATCAGTAAAGCTATCGATACTTTACTGAAAATGTTTAGGTACATCTTGGGAGAATTTGGAAAGTCAAGTTATACTATTTTATTTCAATTTCGCCTTCACTCGAGCACGTTTATGAACACACAATGGTTAATATTTCACTAATATTACGCATTATTTATCAAAGTAACAACTTTTTGGAAAATAAAACAATATGGACAACTTCACGGTTCAACTTGCCGCCATAAAAAGGTACCCAGTTTATCAAGCAATTTCAAATAAGAGTCATAGATTTCAGCCTGACACTGAAACAAATTTAAAAAATAAACCGATTTGCTATTCATTGTTGTTGATGATGAATATCAATTTCAATAAAAACGTTGTTCAGGAAACACCGTGCCAATGTTATTATAAAAAAACTATAAAAGCTATAAAATTCGTTGATATATTTGCAGCGGGTTGCACGATAGCGTTAGCGGCACACCATTCAACCGAAACTGGATCTTATTAACATAGCAACAACATACGCCAGCTCATAGCAACTGCTCAGTGATCTAAGGGTTGATCTCCTGGAGCACTTGACACGGTGACCGGGCCAGCCCGGAGTGCCATCGATCGTCTTCACATCTGGGTTATTAGATGCTATGTAATTTCATATAGGGTCTTAAAATGATCACTTAACTTTTTTTTTCATTTTTCTGTTGTAAATATTTAGTGAGATTATATAATAAAGAATGAAATGTATAAAACTTAACTAGGTATTGAAATAAAACTAATTTTAAGGATTTTATGGCGTTTATTTTTTTTTTACGTTCCCGACGTTTCGGCTGCTTTACAGCAACCATGGTCACGGGAGGACTGAGTTGGTTGACGTCCTGGTGTCATAGTTTGAAACGGGGTACCCTCATATTCAATTGTTGCTTGTGGTCCAATCTACGCAGAAAGTGCTCACAGTATCTTGAGGTCTTGCAATGGTACACATAATACAAGGAATATACAGAAAATCATTAAGTAAATATGTAACGTACTGTGTAAAAGTTATGTCCGACCCCTCTAGGTTCCTAATAAACTAGTTCCCGCGTTGGCCCTTTGTTAGATAATATCACTCCAATAATTTCCTCCCCCTCCCTCATCTTACTTTTTGATCACAATCTTCACAAACACCACTGAGTGTCTTTAATTGTCAATTCGTGTCGGAACTCCGAAGTGCCATAATAATTTCACCGCCAATAACAAATGTAGAGGCAAATATCTCGGGTCATCATCGGAAACTGCCTACCAGTACTAAAACAGGGCACTTGTGGCCGAAATTAGGTCACAGACATGAAGGAGGGTAGTTCGAGAAAAATGGCCTGGTGTTTGCTGAACACGCAGTTTGGCGGGTAGGAATTATTTAGCTGTAATCCAGCTTAGGGAAAATAGATTTTTCTGGGTAAGTCTCGAGGATGATAAATATATACAAAGTGTGTTATTGGAGGATTATCTAATTTCGTTCTTATATTAATAAAAATAAAAACGATATTGTCTTTGCTGTTTTAAAAAGGGTACTCAGAAGGGTGCTATGGTAGACCCACATCCCAATAATACACCTCTAAACTGTATACGTAGATACATTATACATTGCCGTGTCACAAGTGTGATGGAATAAATTGTGTAATATGGTTCTCGCTTGCGTCCAATCTAATTCAAGAGATCTCACTATACTATTACCGCACTTACTACGAGAAGCAGCGTTACCAGGAATCGCATGAAAAGTATCGATCGAGCAAATGCAAGCGCGGATCGACCGAGGGGATCTGGGTCAGTTGGTCGTTCACCGGCGGCGGAGAACCGCGCTTGTAATGCAAACTTGGCCATGTTGGTCGTGGCCGATGTTGGTGTTACGGTTGATAGGTTCGGAGATCTGACTACATACATGTTACTTCAAATTTGCCAGGAATGCATTCTTATTTTTGATCACAATTCAATTTGAAAAGAAAACTAGCGAGAAGGATTGTAATCGTCAATGCAACTGCATTTCAAGATAATCTAAATGCTTACCTCTAGTAAACATTTTACAATTTGAATTTAGCTATAAAAACGCATCTATTGAGAGATTCAGTTGAAAAATCGTTGTATACTGTAAGTCTGACGTCACAGTCACCGAAATTCTCAATAGCGCTAAGATCGAGACACCAAACTCTTGACAAGCCTCGTATCGATTCAATTTGTCTAAACTCCCGCTACCATCCTAAAATGTTTCCACGATGCCTAGGCATAGATGAATTGTGCTTTCGACTCTGAACAATGGAATTGTGTCAGTTAGTCGGAAACCCTCTTGTTTATGATGTTATTGATTTTGGTGTTGATATTTGGAGCACTGTTTTAAGAAATCACTTGACTATTTTTTATAAAGTTTAAACACATGATTAATGAAATAGTATTGTAATATGAGGCAGTAGCTTAGCTCTCTTGATACGTTGACTGAAGTGTCGGGCAGATAAAAATATTTCATTTAGTCAGCCGCCTTTGTAAACAATGTCAAGTTTAATAAAAAGTGTTCTTAAAGCTGCCAAGAAACCACAAAATACAATAAATCTTAAACCATTCAAGCAATTGGCGTTGAATTCAAAATGAGACCTTAATCCCTTTGAAGTAATTTCAACCATAAATCAGTACTGACATAATCTGATACAGCGATTTCAAAAAAAATACTTGGGTATAATAGTATTTTTACAAATTGAAAAGTACATTCTTTGCTAAAAAAAGAGAATGCCATACATCACTCAGCTGATTGAAAGTGCCTACTGAATATTCTGTACGTGTGACTATTACAAATTATAGCTTACAAAATATAATCTTGATAAGTGGAACGCAGATTTTTAGTTGGACCTATTAAAACAAATCCAATGATAAGGCCTTTAACGTCCCACTTCTGGATATGTGACTCCAGTCATAGCGAGAAGAATTTAGGCTATAGTCCACCATGCTGACTAAACACGGTTTTTGAAATCTTTGAAAGTTTGGTTCTCTTAGATATGCGGATTTTCTAGCGATGGTGTTTTAGTTCACCGTCCAGAAAGTGATAATCATGAAATCTAGAAATGCCAGAGGTGCGCGTCTGGGTTTTAAAAAGCGATCCGTGATTTCATCAACCTACCAACAAACTAGTTCTAGCAACTTTCTATGCTGCCTGCTTCATAATTCTATGTCCTAAAAATTATTACAGATATACCAGTAAACACAACAGCATTTAAACTTATGCTTTACTAAGCTCATATCACAATACGTAATTACAACCTGCCAGGCACACAAAGGGCCTGCGGAAAAGCTTGATTGTGAGGATAATGTTAACTTGATATTCAAAATAGGTATTTAAATTAAAGACAAGTTAGAGTACTTTTAGGTTATAGGAGTAAGAAAAGGGATAGTATATCATTTTGATATTTTATACAAAGAAAGATAACATTTAGTATGTTTTGAAGAAAAAATACAACCGTGGAAAATCTCAAGCTGATAATTAGCTGACTATAGTCCCTGCTCCCTTCTTCGTCAAAAGGAAATATTGTATTGAAATAATATCTACAGATGCTCGCCCCTTATAGGCGACATACCTAACTATAGCTTCGTCAGATTTATTTTCAAAATTATAAAAAATAACTACGTTTACAGCGGTATTACAAAGTACTTTTCTTTTGAAAAGTGGTTATCATTGCCATTGCTTTTTTATATTCTTGGTCATAGAGTGTTAAGAAGACAAATGTTTTTTTAAAGCCAACATATCTTTCCACTGAATATTTGCGCATATTTTGCCATCCAAGGGCTGAGTTATAAGGTCACTAAGTAAAAGTAGTCGGTAAAAAAATACTAACAGCAAAATATGAAGCACAAAAAAGTCACGCATATAAAACTATAGGATAAACACGAATCTCTTAAAATATAAAAGGTCCCAATTTGGTTTAATTACAAACATTAAGTGTCATAATGTCTGCAATAATCAAATAACAGTCCTCTGAGGTCCAAATGAGGTTCGTTTTGTTTAAATTAATAGATAAAATGGGTAAGATGGACAAAGGTCTATATTTACTGATGAGGCCCACATTTGAAACAAGGGTTTTATTTTTCAGACGTTATTGAGATAGGTCAAGTTTAATACGTACTTTTACTTTTTGGGTCTCTCATCTTGTGAGTTTTCCTTTGAGCTTGTTCAGGCTTAAGAGGATATGGAGTATAAACGACATGATGTATGTAGGTGGTACCAGTTTATATTTATATTATATGACACTTTATTTAAGTTGTGCCATCGGATTTTGTTTTGTTTTTATTTTTATGGTAACTTGAATACTTATTTTTACTATATTTTTTTATAAACGACCTACAATTGATTTCTATAATGTCTGTTGAGCAGATTATGCTTTTTGTTGTCTGGCTGAACTTTAAATATATATTTAACTTTGATTCCTACTTTACACATTTTATTAAAGCAAAATATATATTAAAATCTAATCGTATTTTTTAAAATCATTACTTGCGTAGAAATTATCTTTCAAAATTATTATAAATACCGAAAGAAAACACAAAGCTCCAATCCTAATAACTAACAGCCCACTCAATGCTTACGTCAAATCGCTTCAGACAAGTCCAGCTACCAGAGGTTCTCCAATCTTCCATAACAGACGCTAATCTCAGTCTTATACTGTTTGCCCGAGGGCTGAAATTTAATATTACACCCACGACAGCTTGTTATGCAAAATATTAATATCTTATATATTAATTTTACTTAAAACGCTTTTACAATGATTATGTTTGGTTGGAGGAATAATAATATTATGGAAATCTCTTTTATTGAAGGCTTCTAAGAGCTGGTTACAGAACAACATCATAAATAGAAAACTTTTAACAAAGTCTCATGAAAAGTCGCGAAAAAAATCGCTAACTTAACTCTTATGTGATAAGATTATCTTTTGGTGAATTTGACAAAACAGGATTCAAAATTGCAAATGAACCATATAAGTAAGTATATACCATGGAAAAATTATAACACAAACTTTCAAGTAGAGGGTCTAATTGCGTTCTCTGAAGGTATCGGGCGGGTCTTTGCTAAGTAGAGCAATGTTGTTCAGCACAATGGACCTCTAATTATTTTTTCGTATATCGCGGGATTTCTTTGTGTTTGAAGATAGATAGGCAAGCAAAATAATAAAGGCTATAATTTGTAGATTTTTATTTGGACTAGTAATTACCGTATTCAGTTCGTTATAGCGTTTGTCGAGTATACCACCGAAAATTTGAAAGGATGCTCACGTAACTATGTAGCTTTATTTGGCTACCGGTCGCTGAGCCAAGGGTGTTAATGTTTCTAATTATTTGTTGAATTTGGACTGACTAGGTGATTTTTTGTTGCTTTTTTGCGCATAGATAATCATAGTCCGTAGTTATATTACTCTCTTTTTATAAGGGGCTCTTTAAATGTCGCGCAATACCTACGCTCAATAGTAGAATCAGAATCTGAATATTTTTTATTCATGTAAACCATTAAGTACAGTACTTATGAATCTTCAAAATAGTTACAAAATGCTAAGCTCGACTTTACCACCCGTTCGGTATACCGTTCTTATGAAGAAGAACGGGCCAGAAACTCCATGGTTGCTCTTTTAAAAAGATCTTTTACATTTTTGAGCAGTACATTGTTACCGGTATGTGAGAATGGCTAGGTAGGCTTGAGTAGCTAGTCAGAAAAGTACTTACACTAAGTATATGATAAAATTATTTCAGAGAGTTAAATGTTTTTCTCGTCTTTCCTGAAATTACGGAATGACCTTAAACTTGCGACCCCATTCGTTGGTGCGCAGCTGAAAGCGCTCGTCGAGTCAAAGGCCTGGCTTTCAGGTGAAAAAACCTTGGATATGCCAAGAAACACTAGCGCTGCGCCCGTGTAGACTGTAGTACCGGATAGACACGGATAGTTGATAAAAACAGAGTGATTTTTCAGTGGTTGTAGTAGACGTGGTTGATATAAGTATGTAACTCTTGTGTATAATTTAAATTATAGTGTAATATTTCAGTTGTGTTTATATTTTAAAACATCAATACCTATTATAAGTAAGACAAAGCTATTTTAAGCATAATATAAAACTATTTTGGTCATATCAGCTATCAAAGCGCATTGAATGCGCACGGAATTACACGAGTTAATTCCCCCATCTCCATTCTATCATCGGTCGACAAGACGCACGGACAAGTGTCATCCGTACACTGTGGACATTCGTTCGGTACGTACTAAGCGGTTTGCTTCTACGTTCATCGTGCGAACTGCCAAGGAATGGAACACGCTACCGGCGTCTTTGTTCCCCGTCGACTATAATCTGGGTGTTTTCAAGTCGAGAGTGAACAGGTACCTTCTAGGCAAGTATGCTACATCGTAGATCTCATCGTCACTTACCATCAGGTGAGATCGAGACCAAATACTTGCGTATATCGTAATAAAATAAAAAAATAAAAATAATTTGGTTGATCTGTTTAGGAGTTACGATTCTACAGACGAAAATGTCAAACTAATAACCTTCTTTTATTTTTCATATTGCGTCGTGGGTTGAAAACAGTGTAATCGTGCTGCCCTTCACAACCCACATCACCTGTTCTAATACAGACCGACTGAATGTTCTCATCCCCTTTACCCTTTTATTTCATTAGCCCGTCTACGAGAAGCATCAGCTTTGAAAGTAGTCTGCTACGCGCGTCGCACTCTTCAACAAAGTGGTGTTTGCATATTTACGCGATCATTCGCCACGTAATTTAAGTTTCGTGACTAAAATAAACAGAGATAATTAATTAAATGTTGTACTTTTTTTTCTCCTACTCATCTTTGTGAAATAAAATAAAAAGTAAACATGTACCTTTCATGATACTTACTTAGGTGTTCGATATATACTCTTTGGAGTCGATATCGGTTTCCCAGGGGTCGACATAAACAAAAACAGATTTTGGGGATCGACGACGATTAAAATCGACCCCTATTAATCAACACAGGTTCTTATTTGAATCTAATTTGAATTGAAGGTCTGAGGTATCAGTTCATTTTGGAAAAGGGGTATCTTGCCCAGAATCCCTGATGTAGATTATAATAACTTGTATCAACTGAAAAACCATCATGATGAAATTATCTAAGAACACTACCCAACATTGAATTCAAAATAAGACGTGAATCCAATTTTGAGTAATAACAGCTATCAATACGTAAGGTAGACCCGGGTCGCACGCTTAGTAAATTCAATGTAAGTGATTATTGGGGGATTATGTAAGTGTTACTGTCCCCAATTCTTGTGTTTTTACTATTCGGTCTCCCAGACCGGGAGCGTAGGACGCTCCAATAAATCAGCTTCGGTCTGTTAAACTCTTTGTACGTAGTATACTTCTGTCACAGAGAAATATGGCTCTTATTTAGACTGGTCTTAATTCATCTTGTTTCAAAGAGTGTTGTCCGAAAGCTTATATTCTTTAGGCTGCTATATATAATAATCGTATATCTTAATATCGCCAGACAAACACACCAACTGTGCCGTCCCAAACTAAGTAACACTTGTATTTTAGTTACCGTATAACAGACTAGGGGCGGTCTCCAGTAAGGAACGAACATTCGTGCTCGTCACACAAAGTTTGCGCCTACCAGGATTCGAACCCGGGACCCTCGTTACAGAAATCGGAGTCACTACCAACGAAGCTAATCAGGTCGTCATTATATTATAAAAGTATCAGTGGATATTGGCAGAAGGTTAATTGCGATGTAAGAACACACATATGGTTCCCTTAGGTTAGGCTTAGGTTCACTTAATTATATGTAAAATGTTTACTACCACTTGCTGGGCACTTCAGAGCACTGGGCTCATAGTCAGCATTTCCTTGCTGTATATACCTACCTACATAAGCTGTCTTAGATTTCGAGTCCCCATGGTCGGTGAATGATTTTGCTAACATTATAATAAAAAAGCAAATACCTAGATAATATAGTTATTTAACAAAAAAAAACAATTTTCTTTTCTCGATCACAATGTTATTAATTTATTCATTTATTATTCCAGCGTCTTAAGTTGACCTTCCTCTCTACAAAACAATTTAAACAATGAAACAAAACAAAGAGTCATTATTTAGCTTAGAATTTGTACCCTATTGTGTTGGTTCGCGATGTTTACCCGTACAATTAAGTTATAACCAAAGGTAACTTGATTCTTATTAGAGGAGACGTGGGATTACTAAGTGTTTCATGCAACAATAGACTTATCACAAACATGATACTTACATTATAATGGACATAGAGGTAATGGACAATACGTCTGAATACAAAGAGCCGTTGAGTGCAGTATCCTAGGTACGAAAAGGTACGGATTTATATACAAAACCTATACGAGTAATTACTAAGAATATCAGTGATAGCCAAGTTGGTAGAACGCTTGCCTCGGTAACGAGGATCGCAGGCTCAATCCGGCTCACACCTCTGGGATTTCTGGATTTCATGTGCGAATTTCATTTTCAACCACGATTACCACTTGCTAAACAGTGAAGGAAAACATCGTGAGGAATCCTGCATGTCTGAGAGAACCCCTCGAATGATGTGTGAAGTCCGCCAACCCGCACTGGGCCAGCGTGGAGGACTATGGCTTAATCCCCTCGTATTGAGAGGAGACCCATGCCCTACAGTGGGACATTATAAAGAGCTGGTTTTATTCTTTATTATATATACTAAGATTACTGACGTGGGGGAAAGTTCCATATTTACACCAAAGCCCCAAAACGTGGTATACGATATATTTGTCTATCCATATTATGTGGAATATTGAGGACTCTTGTGGGGACATTCGTAGCGCGGTTCTTCATTTTCCGCTATTGAACGTGGGTTGAATGCCGCGGAAGTCTGAACGGATCTATCTCTAGTATCATACAGAATAGGTGATAAAACAAAGCACAGTCTGAAGAGAAAGTTACCTCATATCGTAAAAAACTTGCCAGTCAAATGAACGCTATATACCAAACTTTATCTATATAAGTTACTACGTAACAACTAGCCGCGGAATTAAACTCATCCCCCAAATTTATAGAAGTTTTCGTCCGCTTACAATACCAGTGCAAATAGCTTCTCTTCCGAAAAATGCTTTATGATTTCGTCGTAAACTGTAAGTTTGGGGGAAACTATACACGATGTGATGTAATCCTTTTATTGCTATATCTGTGGTTGGGTTGTTTGCCACTGTCGCCCTACTGCTCTGAATGTTGGTGTACCTAAAAAGTTATTTTACTTTGAGTTGTAGTAGAGCTTACTTTTGGAAGATAATATAATAGATTAAAACCACAGTATGAGTTTATATATATAAACTATTATATGACATATACATTTATGATACATTTTTTTTTATTTATTTATTTAAATTACAAAGAATGTATACATAACAATTTTGTTAAAGTGGTGCAACATAAACTCCAGTGAATTTTTCTGTACACCACTGAGACATCTCCATGACATGCGGATATACCTCCATTATCCCACACAAAACAATAACAAGACACACTATTTCTGAGTCACCACAACAAAAAGCTTATGACATGAGTGCCACATAGCCATTTATAAGAGGAGAAAAAGCGAGTGGGTATATGCTTGTTGAATTACATTTCCACCAATTCCCCATTCATTACCATAGAATAGTTCCATCACCTAGTAGGCATAATATGCGATGGCATGGCCAAATAATGATAAGTGTGTTGCGGGAAAATTCCCTAATATCTAAGGATAGTAACCTCGTTCAAAAATCTTTAAAATTACTAAAATTGTGCGTATTAATTTTTTTTTTCTTATCGAATTAACATTTGATTGCTTTGTAACGTAATATAGGAGGCTTTTCAAGCTGCTGAACAAAGAAGAGGTAGCAAAGCCGTTATGCGCCAACAACCCAACAAACCCTTAGTTTTTTTAAATAAGAACAACTTCGGACTATTGTATCTGGATTCTGGATATTGATGAAGATCATCAATTATAACTGGTTCTGTTGGAATGATAATAAATATGTATTAGCTAATATCAACTGTCTATATTATCGCCACTATCTCTCAAGATATTCACTTTTTGTAAGTGAAAACATTTTCAATTGGCCCGAACAATGTACTGACATCTACACTATTCTTTTCATTCCTTCAGACTGCAGTCTCAGTTTCAGATTTATATCTGTCGACAAAAAGCACTCTCAACAAAATAATAAACGCAAAAAAATAGTCGTTTAACCCTTCAAAAATCCCGGTTTCGAAAAACCATCCTTACCTACACCGAATAAGATTCAAATTGAATTGCACAACCACATATTCCCCCTTTTCATGTTTCACACCCCCACCCTTTCAATTAATGCGCTAACTGCCCAACTTAACTAAGCGGAACTGGAGTTAGTACCGTCACGAAAAAAGTCAGACAGGAAAAGTTTGAAGGGAACTCAAGCTTAAACTGACGATGTCTCAAACTGAGGTCACTGAACAGAACATTTTGAGATATCTACTAAAAAGCAAAATAAGATGTTTATACAAAAAAAAAAGCTGTTTATCACAGATTCATCTAAACTCATAAGAAGAGATTTTGCATTTAACTATTATAATTTGTATTACCTACTTCCGTTAGCATATTATTGTCTACCACCAACTCTACCATTAACACATTCTACAAATCATATATTTAAATGCATTAAATCCAAATAATAAACGCATTTATTTGCTACGTAGTATATTTTAAAATTAATATTTAGTGTATTTTTCCTAACTAATCATATTAATAAAGAACAACAGATTTTGCAAGCTTAGCCACTTTTGTAGTTTTCACGCCATTTTTTTTTCACACCATAAATTCA
The DNA here is from genome assembly GCA_905404115.1 of Pheosia gnoma. Classification (NCBI taxonomy): domain Eukaryota; kingdom Metazoa; phylum Arthropoda; class Insecta; order Lepidoptera; family Notodontidae; genus Pheosia; species Pheosia gnoma. The sequence goes on along the minus strand of FR989904.1, from coordinate 9,676,128 downwards.
GATATTCGTAGTCAGCATAAATTAGTGCCGGTTCTCGCCAAGCATCAAATGCAGTGAGGTCATTGGCTTCGGTCGCTCGATACCCGACGCATTTGTAGTGTTGCGTTCGGATGCAGGCACACATGCAAGCGTTTTACGGTGTGTATGTGCACACATAGGTGCGCGTAACCCTTCCCCAGCCACAGTGATTGATTGAGTAGCTAAACTTAATATACACTTAATTTATATAATTATAATGTTCACGTCATGCTGATACTGCTATTGGTCACTGATATACAGCTTAAATTTACCCAAGATTATCTTCTTCTTAAAATGTTTTAACTAATTAGAAAAACGATTGTATAAATTAATAATATTTCTTACTTTTCTATTCCATTTATGCAGTAATTTTATACATTGTTGATCAAGATTAAATTAACTTTTTTGCAATTACTTACTAAAATTTAAAATTCTACTACTACTTACTAAAATTTATCGCGTTTATTTTACGTTTTTACGTTCCCGACATTTCACAGACGTTCACGAAGACCTCAGTCCTCCCGTGACCATAGTGTCTTAAAGCATAGTTTTTTTAAGTAGCACCGACTAGAAAGGACTGCATACAACAATGCGTACGGTAGTCAGTAATAGACTAGTTTCCTATTGCACTATGATGGGTCTACCACATATTGAAAACTCGGACTCGGAACTCAGTCCTTCGGAGAATGCAGCCGTGATGTTTTGTTACTTGCATACCGAGAATAAGAATAGCGTATTAAATGCGTACACTTTTTATAAAAACTCCAAATACTTAGCTTTTTTTCTTCTGTTAAAGTCTACATACACAATAGATAGTAGCTAGAGTGTAGCCTTTCCTAAAGTATCCAGACTAACTAATACCTAAGCATAGCGATCGAGTGAGATATGGCTCTCTGTGATTAGTTTAAATAAACTTTGGTGTAGCGCTTCTAAACATTCAATTTGAGTTAAATGGTTGTTTGAACGAAGCTTTTTGTCTTTGTTTCAACGTGTACTTATTATGATATATTACAATTATCTCAGGCATTTGAAAACCTTTCTCAAAGTTATTGCTTAGCATTCTTGACAAAGTGTAGAGGACTGCCGTGTCGCGCACAGCTGCTCTATCATGAAAACAGCTTTTTGAGTAAATCGTCTTGAAAACTATTTTTGTTGAAAATTTATAGATTATTTTACGTTGAATAAGTTTTTAAAAGAGGTAAAGGATAAAGGGTCTGTATTATTTTATGTACTATTTTAATATTCAAAGTTTTATTCGAATCTGAAGGAACATTTGGAAACTGAACAACTTGCACTAATAGGATATTTTGTTTTTATGCAGTACTTATATGGATAAGGAAATCTTATATATATAAAACAAAGTCATGTTAATTCTACAATTTATATTGAGCATGAACTGGTGGGCCTTTTAATGATCTTTGATTTTTTTGAATTTATCTCCACCCCGCATAGCAGAATAACTATTAAATCATGAAAAAAAAACGCTAAAAAGTTATAATAAAGATAATTCATTTTCTCAAACATTCGATTCTGCTGAGGCGGTACGAAAGTCGATGGGACAGCTAGTGTTGAAATATAATCAAATATTTGACATTATGAACCGATTTCATGCTTTGCGGCCCACAAAAGAGCACCCAGGTTTCATAAGCTCTCTGTATATAGTACAAAACATTTGCTACAGCTTTCCATTACATAAGCCAACACTATCCGTTTTATTTGGCTTCACATTCAATTTACAGCGCCTACAAGCGCCCACTTTGGCTATCAGGTTCGGGTGGTTCGCCAAAAGAACTGTTCGTCCTGAATCCATTATAAATTCAATAAAAGGCCTGATACCTAGTAACCGGGTGACCGGGAAACCTAAAAGATACCGCACTGAATAAAAACCGCGGATCACCGCCCATTAGAATCGATCTACTTTTTTTTCTTGCAACACCTTGAGTATGTATGGTATAATACCATTAACTAATAGCGAAAAAAGAATTATCTGATTAATTTAAATTTCGAATACACAATATTAATAGTGTACGTAACTAACTTTTTTAAACCGTTACTTGCGAGAAGGGACCGTTTATTGAACCCAGGCCTATGTAGCTCCTAAAAGCTAAGAAGACCCTTTTAATGTATACCGCGTTTTACGAGGTTTTATAATAAAAATAATAATATTTGTGCTGGCGCCACTTTGTAGAAACTAGTTAAAGTAATAGGTACCTAAACCATACCACTCGTAAATATAACATTACGACGCAACAACGACTATGTTCAAACTATCGTGGTTTTTTTTAAATTTTGGTGTAAAATTAAACTTTGAGATACTATCTCTTTTACGCCCTTGTGAAAATACTAGGGCTTGTCTAACAATAATACTTTTAAGGCGCTGAGTGTTTTTATAGCCTAGTTAATAACTCTGATATTGTGCAAACTAATAACTTAAGATATTCCACTACTTGGGGTAGTTGAATTATGACACAACTGATTTAGACATTCATTTTCATTACTACACACTCATAAATAATTGTCATCTTCATGCTTATTGAACGTAGTGAATACATTTGCAGTTTACTATATAGGATCTAACAAAACTAGATGATAGGTATATTTCCTTTTAGTGTAGATGATAAACCACATCAAAAAGCGCACTAAATCAATTGTAAAACTTCACCAACTCACCCGGGGAGATTGCGACATTGAACCTTTCAACTGAAACTTATACGCACGGTATTGGCTTCGTCAGGCCAATAAAAGTCTCCGTTCCGGAGCAACGATGGATAGAATGCAATCGCTGTGATATTGTCTTGAATGGGACAAGAAAAGTAGTCTATTTTGTAGCCAGCAGTTAAAATATGTAGCCACGTATGTGAACTTAAAGACAAGTTTACATTTTTCTAAAAGCCTTGCTGAGATTTTTGACTCATTTGTGGTAATGTTCGTTGTATTGTAGTGAATTTTAGTCCATTTTGTAGATAAAACATAAGGCGTTCAAGTGTTTAATGGCCAAATAACTAAAATTAAGTACCACCGGTAGACACGAGTCTCTTCTATCTACATGGCAGACATTATAAATCTTTGTCATTGCGACCACAACAGTAAGCTTGGGATTCAAACTAATCTCTAATCACCTTTTTACCGAAAATTTATAGAACGTTTGAATTAAACTCCAACTGCATAAAAAATCACTTTAAAAAAATATATATTTACATGTAGCTAAACAGACTAAATAATTTAAATAAAACTAATTTTACGGATTCTATCGCGTTTATTTTTGGGTTTTTACGTTCCCGTAAATGTGTAGTATTCGCGTAAATATAAGAAATCAATAGACTAAATAATGATAAAAAAAAATGCGAACTCGTTTCCAAATAGATTCGATACCGAGTTAAACTCTACCATATCAAAGATCAATGACACAATATAAGGTTTAACAATAATTGTGTAAAATATTTTAAGGCATCCATCGGTACGCTTTAAAGGTCATATCCCCGAAAAAATATTAAAATTATTTAAAGTTTTAATAATAATTCTACATACTAAGTCCATGATGAAACGGTACTGTCTCGCTTTGTCATTGACAAATTTAACACTGTTTACACAGATACTTTATACATAAGCGTGATCCATATAACTTACTGATTCATACTTATATGGATTTATACTTATATGGATTTATACTTATATGGATTTATACTTATATGGATTTATACTTATATGGATCACGTTGATGTATAAAATAATTGTGTAAATGATGTTTGATTTTTTTATCAGGTGAACCAGCGGCGTTTGGCCATTGGCTAAGTACAGGATTTCATTTTTAAATGTCTAATAATTTGATTTATTTCTTTGGGAATGTTATCTTTATAACCTATTGTTGGCTCTGTTCAAATATTTTACACTATTATTTGATACACCTTATATAATGACGCTTAGGTAAAAGTTAACTTGTAGCGTTATCTCGGAGTTGCCTTAATGAAGTATTGATTCACGTCTTCTGATATTAAAACACGCGTGAGTGAGTGTGCATAATGAAGGTGTCTCCACGCGTACGCAAAGCCTAGACTTGACTTAAGGGACTTGTATTTTAATTACTATTTTATTCTCAGCATGTACTTAAGTAAATAATAATAATATCACCAGACGCTTGTATTATGGATAGAGTACAATGGACTGAGGGCGAACTTAGTACCTATATAATACTTGTATAGATATTGAATAACCAAGACTTGGGTACAAACATTTGTGCTCATCACACGAAGATTGCACCCACCAGGATTGGAACCCGGCACCTGCGGCACAGACAGCAGAGTCACTACCAACTGCGCTGATCAGGTCGTCAATTGATGCAGTTGTTCCACCGCTCGCTTTGAAAACAAACCCCGGCTGGGATGTTCCGATTTAGTACGTTGTTTTGCTAGCCCTTTTAAAAGAACACAGCTCCAATAAACTTTTGCTTCATCTTGTATTATACAGGCTGATTCCGAATGGATATAGTAACCTTAGAACCTGCGCTTCATAAGCACATTTGTAATCATTATGTAAAATTTAGATAATTCTATTTAAAGAAATAATCTTTGCTTCTCAACAGAATTATAACTGAGATTTTATGTGACCATTTTTATTTGATTGACATTTTATCGAAATTCCGAAATCACACAATTATAATAAATGCGCTAACAAGCGCAGGTTCAAAGCTTAATATACCCTTTGTGAATCAGCCTGTATATGTTACCACATAAAGTCAAATAGGGAGGGGGGGGGGGGGGGGGCAAGTTATTTCTATGCTCAATTAGATTCCATCAAATCATAAAAATACAAATACCTAATTAAAAGATTGATATTTAGTCATTTGAAAGCTTTACAAGTCCTTTCCACTGTTATATTAAAGGCCTACTTCAATAGAAACATAACAATTAAACACGCATCACTAGGTTTCATGTGAAAAAATGTATCGAAAATTAATGAGCCGTTACAGTTATAGCTCTTGCTGTGATCTAGTTTTTGTTTTGAAGATTAAACTTTTTGTTGAATTCATTTAAAAATGTATTTTTTCTGAGATCTTAATAGCTCTGTTACTTTAAGCAATCCAATTTGTACATTCAAACAGATGGTTTTTTTTTAAGTAAAAATATCCAATATTGGAAATAGTCTCCTTGAAAACCATTTGGATATTTATCCCCTATCTAATAAATACTTAAAAATATCTTGCTATTACTTATTTTTTGTATTTTTCTATACCTGTATAAAAATACAAATAATAAGAAGAGTTGATGTTATTACAGAGAGAGCGAAGAGATTATGTTGAAATTAGGTATTTTACCAGATTTTTTTTATCTTTTTCGGGGAATGATATGATTCCCTGAAGTAATGCAGGTAAGAGAGAGAGCCTAAAAAGCCTCACTCATCAGAATGCAGCAGTGAAAGCAAAATAGCAGAGCAACATGCGATCGCGATGCGCCGGAGGAAAGGCAAATGTGGCGCGGCGGGGCAGGTGGCCGGTAACCGGGTCGCTCACCCTACGGTAACTGGGTCATGGGGCGAGTTGTGTAACCGTGTGCCTGGCTACAATTGATTCGTTTTGTTTGTTAAAAGGCGGTAATAAAGTCTGATTAAAATAATACGAAGTCATTTCAGGCAGTTCTAATATTCTCTAGCCACTAAAAATGCTCCAAATTTTAAGTCATTAATTTAACATATTTTTTTTTTAAATATTCAAATCCCCTAAAGCTTCCTATTTAAATATTTCCACAGTGCCTTTATACAAAAATAGTCCTTAACACTAGTGTTCTCTGGAGTTATTTTGTAGGTCTAGTTTACCGCAGGAAACTGTGCCAACAGATCAATCAAGCCGCCATCATCGGTACCAATCCCGGGCTGTTAATTGGACATTTGTTAGTTTTAGTGAACATTTTTCAGGCTATGAGCAAATTTACCGAAAGCAAATGCTGGATCAAAGGTTCCTAACAGGTTTTAAAGAAATTAAGTAGTTTTAGGAATGTCCGTACAAAATTGTGTAAGGGAATGTACAGTTAATATTGTTCATTAAAATATCGACAATGTTTGTAGATAGTCGTAAATCAACATTTACATTGTAGCGATCTCTTCAACCGCGCCACAAGCTACACAGTCAGAACAATTGACAATTCTCCATACAATGCTGAAACGCGTTATAAGAGTTTTCGGAGCACGAAACATATATACAAGTTCCCAACACCGGCCGCCCCACCAGGCATACCACTCGCAGGGTGGAAGATCTTCCCTTTTCCGCTAAAATATAATTGTACATTAAACCACATTACTTGATGTATCCCTAAAACACCACTACCACAATACGAAGTCCTTTAATAAGCCGCTATTTTTAGTAAATATGAAATACCTACTACATAGAACTATGAATCCCGCCTTACGTGTTGAATACATAATTACTACCAAAAAAATGATTCTCGTTTATTTTAAAGGTAAACGTTTAAATTTAAACACTAGCATTGTTTTATTCTTATCTTTTCACTTTAAATACAATAGTATTCACTTTTAAATAAATGGGTCTCCTAATCCTTTTGTAATTATCAAAATGATGATGAAACTACATCCACCATTTATACAGTTAGATGTTTATTAATGATCTGTCTGTTAAATAATGTCACCGAAAGAATTAAAACAATAGCAATGTTAATTTTCGTTGCATTTTTCCGTTGAATTAAACTGTCACCAGAGTATAATAAATATTTTTTTTAATTAAAAATGTATCTTAATTGCATAAAAAATGTATTAAAGAGGACTCGCTATTCCCAAGGGGAGAGAAAAGGGAGTCATTTCACTTTTGAGACGGACATAAATCAATTATACATCAACTCAATATGACAAGTTTCAATAAATACGAACATAAACCATTTTCTTACAATAATTTACAGATTTAAATGTCCCGTTGTTCATTACGTTGATGTAGTGTGGTTGAACTTTCGGAAATTAGTTATTTTTAGTATAGTACAAGATTAAATCTTGCAGTAACTTATTCTGATCCCATAGGATTAAAATAAATCACTATCAATTCCACTTAACTTTTTTTAGTCGCGACTACTCTGAGATATTGATACGTCTGAGTCTTTGTTCCTAGCTCCAGACATTTCAATTCCTGCCAGTTGAATTGTATGTATAAATCCTATGAGCTGTGCTCTTTGTAAGCTAACAAGCTTAACGTCGCTACCGAGAGTAATGGCTTTAGAAATCATTGAAAATGTCCACCTTTCATACACCAAATTGTTCCAAGCAAACACAAGATCAAAACCCTGAAACCGTTGAACTAAAATTATAAGCGAATAGACAGACAGAGGTTGTAGTACTAGAATATTATACGCAACCCGCACAAAAACTATAAGATAGCAGCCACTGATTTTGTATTTGTAATAAAGCTTGGTTTGTGAAATTTTTACTAGAAACCATTTCTATAGAGTTTCTTTTCTACTAGTTATTACTTTTGGGAATAGTATTTGGGTCTTTACTCTAAATCATTTTTAATAGTAAACCATGTGCAATAGCTATTTGCTTTCAATTTATATCCCTGTGTGTAAATAGCCGTATCCAGAACGACAGCGCAGCTATGCGAACCTATCTTGGGCAGGGGCTGCGCGCGCATGGACTAAGAGAGGACTAAGGACTAAGTAAATACCTATGACAGCGCGAGGCAGACGCTCGTCTCGCGTCACTCCAGCACAGCCATCCATCATTTCCATTCAAAGCTTACCATTACAATTCATCAAAAATAAGTTTTCTAACAGCCGGTTACTCAAATGCTACTCGAGGGTTAGAGTTGTGTCGTTATCATTTAGTTTTTGTACGATGCGATTCAACTTAATGGTTAGAGGTCGTATTTTTTTCTTGTTATTTTTTAAAAAGGTGTTAAATTATAAGCACCACTCAAATTAAAAAAAAATGGGGACAGGTCCCCAACCATTGACCCTCTCAATCATTGCCTAGTTGTGACAATATCTCAAATGTGAGTCGTGTGCGCATATTCAACAGTACATAGTAATAAGTGACAATTGAGTATCTTGAATGGCAATAGATAACTATATAGATGTTACATAAAGCTTATCTTCACTCCTACCCGTTACACATTATGTACAACTTTATCTTATCGTCCGGGCACGATGCTATCAGCATCCTGTGTTTATTCAGCTTAATGTAAAAAAAGACTTGGCTAGCCATTTTCAATGGCACTATTGCTTTTTCAATGCTTAATGCTTTATTAAACGGTCGCGGCATATTATGATTTATCAAAATCTGTCCAGCAGTTTGCAAGTGATGCGCGAACACACATATAGGCAAATATTACTAGTATCGAATATAATTTCCCTACGATTATTCTTGCCCAAGCATTGAAAATGTAGAGGCGTACGACCAATTTCTAATCTTAATATTGTGTATAGATATAAAATATTACAGAGCTCATATTATTTAACCGTATATACTTTTACTGCTCAAACTGGGTCCACTAGATCTAGCATATGTCATATTTAAACAAGGGCATTAGAACAAAAAAAATGGTAAACAAGCTGTTTACACACTTCAAGCAACTTCACAAAAACAACCCTTAATTTAAATATTGTTATCAAAATCGTGACAAATGTCTACTATTATTTAAAGGATGTGTTGATTTGTGCCTGAGATTACTTGTTTAGATTTTTTTCATAGCTTTTTGCCCATAGATCCTTTATATGTTTTTCATAGATAGTCTGAAAACGTCCTATATTAAAATGGAGGACGTCAACCACCTCAGTTCTCCCGTAACCATGGTTGCTATTTGAAATGGTTTACGATAATTCATGAAACCTTTATAAGAATAGCCCAATCAGCACAGATTAAAATACGGTCTTACACATTACCGCATTAATTATTATTAGCAGAATGTATAAGGCATCGTATACTGACTTATAAAGAAACACAAAGTAAGTGTTTTGTCATGTCCACGCTTCCAGGCTGCCTAAAATGCGTATCAAGGAATTTAGGTCGTCAGTAATTTTGTCTATACGGTCCGGTGTCCGGCGTCTGGGGTGAAAATAAATTAAGCTTACATATTATAACTATATGCTTACATATCAGATGTTAGGTAGGCTTTCCTTAATAAGCTCTGATAATAATTAATTAATTATTATTGCCTCGTTATTCTGCGCAGCCATGCGCTACTTGCTATCGACGATGATGTGAGGATAATTGTTATGTATTTTTTGCTCGTTTAGTATACTTATGTTATTATACCTTATTACTACGACATACGAAAAGAACGTACGAATAGGCTTAATATGCTCATACCCTTCTTTTTCTTGGTCAACTTTCATAGTTCATCTTATACCTATCAAACAGTTTTGTTAGTCTCTGAGACAAAACACATTATAACTTCAGATCAAATCTCATTAGTACGTACCTACTATTTTAAGACAAAACCTGCAACTTTATGATTATGCTGTAGCGACATCTTCAACCTCGCTACTAGAACCATAGATGGCGCTGACCATTTTCCATACATTTCTGAAATGCGCACGGAGAGTTTTCGGAGAATGTAACTTATATACAAGACCCTTATAATAACCGTTGGGTCATAGCGTCCAGCCCCGTCAGGCACACCACCTGCCTGGATGAAATTCTTCCATTTCCGCTTAAATGCAAATAGTTTATTTTATTCTATTTGCCGGCGAATGTTCCTAAAACGTTCCCATCAAAGTTCTGTCCGGGTAAGTCGGAGAACTGAAAAGGGGGGATCCGGGAAACTGAATAATAACCGAGGCTCCAGCTTATTGAGTTTCATTTCAATTCCTCGCGGATCTGACGAAGTCTATAAAATCACACTAAGTGTAAAGCAAAGTAAAAGCTTTAAGTAAAATAATTTGTATTTTTATTTTCTGTGACATCACGTCAAACTTCATGGAATAGTCCAAAATATCTTGGTGGTAAGCTCACAGCAATATTTAAGACTAGCTGCGCCCCACGGTGTTACTCGCGATTAAAAAGTATGTCCTTTTTACCGGCATGAAAAGTAGCCTATGTACTATTCCCGACTATAATCTATCTCTGTGCCAAATTTCATCCAGATCCGTTCAGCCGTTCTGGTGTGATTGAGTAACAAACATCCATCCATCCAAACTTTCACATTTATAATATTAGTGTGATTAGCTTAAATATATACCAATATAATGTTGTTCAATATTTTGTATGTAGGAACATTATCGCCGATATTAAGTGCTATGTGTGACCCATACCTAGATTATTAATGGTTCCCATATTAGTTGTGCTGACCCCATTTTGGTAAAAGCGCGACAATATTCCGCGCAATAAACCACTCAATCACGTGATGCACAAACTAGGTTCATGCCCACCTGTAACCCAAAAACTAACATCGTTAATACAAAAAGACATATCTATTCTATACATATAATAAAAATGTAACTGATCGCTGTTTGTACATGGAAGATGTATGAGAAAAACTATTATTGGGGGCATTTAACATCACAATTGAACCCAATACAATGATTGTTAGAATTTGTCCGTTTGATCTCAGAAAAGGCTCACCCGATTTGGGTGCGATTTTCACTAATATATTCTGGTAAGCATCACTTAAAATTGTTTGTTAGTTTTATTTAAATCAGTTCATATAAAAAATAGTTATATCAAGTTATAGACGCGGACAAAGTCGCGGGCAACAGCTAGTGTGTGATATAATTCAAGCTGTTATTGGAGCTACATTAACCGTTTATAGCTCGTAACCGAGCTGGTGCGTAAGTGGCTAGTCACACACGGCCAGTGAACGATGCCAGTTAAAGTGTTAGTGTGCTCGTTTTATTGGGACACTTAATTTTGAGTGGAGACCCAATTTTTAGATGCGCAGAATCCAGATTGAAAGAGCTTTGAAGCTTAAGATGGATAACATTTAATTCTCTGATTTTGACATCGAAGTTAAACTTTACTATCCAAGCTAAGCCATTTATGACACACTAGCAGTGCCCGGCTCAACTATCTCACTGAAACCCTGCCACCCCTGTGGATATAAACTATATATAAACTATCCCCATGCTAAGTTACATTATGCTTTGTGGATTTCAAGATACAGTTTATGGATACCCCACGGAATCCCATCCATTTCCTGGGATAAAAAACATCTAAGTCCACGACCTGAGTTATAAGCTTTTACGATGGTATGTTTAATCAATATTCGTCATTTAATTTTCCCGTGATGCTCGAACAGTCTGACAATATATTCGAATATGGCTGCTTTGTTTTAAAAATAATCTCGCCTTTAATTTGGGATCGGCCCGCCACACATTCCCTCCCCTGTTACTCCTGAAAACCAGGATCCATAGCCGGCTTCTTCCTTGGCGACCAAGGAAGAAGCCGAGGTATGACCCTAAGCGAGTCTCGAGTAAAAGCTAATCGTCTTCGAATCCGCAACGAAATAATCTTCCCTACGATATTTTTTTCCAAATAAATTCTATATACAGACACGACCAAACTGCAGTCTTATTATATATATCTTTAGATTGCCTAGCCGTTCCTACATTTTTTCTCAATTCAATTCAATTCAACTTTTAGAATAAATGGCTCCACCGATCTTCGTTGATTTTGCCAGTGTCAAAGTGAAAAAGGAAAAAAAAACATACATACCCATAACAATGTACTGCTCAAAATAATAACGGATCTTTTAAAGAAGAGCAACCATGGAGTTTCTTGCTCGTTCTTATCCATAGGAACGGCATTCTGAACCGGGGTAAAGTTGTAGCTTAGAATTTTGTTAATATTTTCACGATTAATAAGTACTGTGCTTAATGGTTTACATGAATAAAAATTATTCTGGTTCTGAATCTCTTCTTCTTTTTTGTTTACGAAATGAAATGCGATGAAATAAAATGGATATGAATATATAATTGATAGAACTAGGCGATACTTGGCGGAAATCCATTGTTAACCTATGGGGAAAGAGGACCCACCACTGACCCTCGGCTTGTCAACTTCTTCGATTATAAACCAAACAAGTTTGATCGATAATAAAAGAAGCCAACAACACCCGAACTCCTCTAAGATGTTAATCGAGAAACTATCTATCACGAGTGACGGGACCTCAAATAAAATGCAATTCTCCGCGACACTAAGCGAATCTATAAAAGTATTCGACACGTGTTTCGCCTCTAAACGAGGCATCCTCAGGACCGCTGGGCTACGAATGAGCGACGAAGCACCGCACGCGCGCCTTATATATGCAACCGACCGCCATCCCCACTACCCCCGCTACTCTCGCTACTGCGTGAATCAATTGAGCGACTAATTTGATGATGTGAAAATAAATTAAGCAAAGGGGAAGTGTCAAAACTAATCTGTTCGTTCAGCAACTCGTTCCTATTTCGTCTAACAATTTCTAATCGCTCCAAAACAGACAATCTAAGACCCTTGCCACATATGTGAACAACATTAAAAGTGTGACCATTATTCAAACTATGACCTGTATCTAACAAATGTTTAGCAAAATGAGACCTATCTAGGCGATTGTGTCTAAAATCGGCTATATGTTCCCTATATCTAATATCAAAATTGCGACCTGTCTGACCGATATAACCCACCCACATCACCCACATCTTAGCGGGTATTTTGCCAATGTCAAGTAATTAATAGCAATAAAACATTCAATAAATACACATTATAAATAAAATAATGGATGTGACATGATGATATGAGAATGTCTCGATATTATATCAGTCAATCAAAGTCATAAGTCAGTTACGTCACTTTGGCATCTTAAATTAAATTCTCTGTTACATTGCGAGCGAGTCATTATGCCACGGTTCGCGCATGCGACAGCTAATCGGCTATAAATCACAACGCGCGATAGAAAAATGCTTGTAAGTAATAAAATGCAGCCTCTGATATTCTGTTGCGACGCTCGGAGAATAGAGATCACATGGAACGTATGTATGGTTAGTAAATATAAAAACTTGAGAGGAGTCAAGGGACACCCGGATGGAACGAAGTTCCTTTCGATTAATTAGTGAAGGAATTGTAATAAAATTTTATGTTTTTTAAGTTATTTATTATGTACAAAAAACCTGTATACACTCAATAAAAATACACAATCGCGACTCCACACTGTTCAATGCGAAATAGAAAGACGAAACGAAAATATCTAGCTTGCTTTCTATAAGAGAGAGAGAGAGACAGACAGAGAAACATGCGCACGCCGCACGGCTTACAAAAAGTGTCGTTACAACTTTTCGTCTTAATTTTTTCCGTCTAGCCCCCTTTCGCAACGCGCGATAAGGAACTTTGTTCCAATAGTATGTAATAAAAAAAATACATAATGTGAAATTGTGTTAGAACATGAATTAAGAAGTTCGTCGTCTCCAATGGTCAGATTTCTGCCTCAGCGAGCGCTGCGATGTTGGAATGCCGCTCGCCGGCTGCGATCAATTTGGCTTATGCACTTTGCAAGAAGCACAAAGCTACGTACGCACTTGAGGTGTCTACAAATGTACCTATATGTCCGCTCACCGGTCAACGATCAACGTATAAACGCATGAACACAATATTGCTACGCGACTGAAATCTCTTTACAAAAGTTATAGTTAATTAATAAGCTTGAAAACCCGAAATAGGCCTATTTCGTTTAATATAACATTATGAAAACTGTACACAAATCGAAGTGAAAAATCATATACGTTGGTATGTAAGCAAATATCAAAAATAATAAATAACTATAATATTCTTTAATTCAGTAAAGATTATATTATAGTTCATTTTATCCCAAAATCCCAAGAGAGCTCTAAATCCGCTTTTGAAAAAAAAAAGACAATTTCATATTTTTTTGCAGCCAGTACGTGCGGTGCGTGCTGGTTATTATAAATTGTCCAATTATGCAATATTTCTATTTGTCCCTCATTGCAATACCTCGCACGCACTCAGTGTGACACCGACCTTACTTAATGATATAGGGTACACAACTACTTTATTATTAGCTGAAATATGTTTAATATACATTTTAGCATTATTATTAGCTCAATTTATAAAAGCTCCCCCTTGTGATATGATTAGTATGCTAAAGTGGTTTTAAGTCTAATGAGAAATGACATCAATTCAGTCGCAAAGTGGTCTGCGAAGTGATTTTTATTTCATCATATGACACATAGATGCGTTGGAATGTTTTTTGTTTTTAAGTATCTACCTACTTGGTAATTTATTTTTGAAATTGCTATGTCTCTCGTTGATTATACAACTTGAAATTGTATAGCAAGTCAGTTACAAGAAAAAATTACCATAATGATAGTTTCACAAAGTCATTTAACTTTCATAAAAAATATTAGGTCACTCAGATTGCTAGTCTCCTATCTTCTCAAACACAGAGCTGTTTATCACCTTATTACGTTTGTTGATGTCTAAATAGAAATATGTTCGTACATTTACAATAGAATTAAAAAACACTTTTCTTCCAAAAACTGATCTGTAATGCCATCGTTAATATATTAAAAAGACTATAAATTTGGGGGCTAAAGTTCATAAAAGTTATGCAAACAGCCCTCATCCGAGTTGAGTGTTGTGCTTAAGGGACATTTGTCTCGCCAAAACAAGGCTCTTGCATTTTTTGTAAGAAATATTAGAGGCATTAGTCGGGATTTCATTGCTAACGCTCTCAGATTGTAAAGCACTAGAGATTTATTGAATAATTTTATTGCGTGCTCGGGTTACAGAAGCTAATCGTATGAAGGCGTAATATTTTTATTTTTAACCACTGATCGAGCACAAATGGGCGGTTATAGGATTGAAGGCTTTATCTGAATCCATCTCTGACTGTGGGAGTGAAGCTCCGAAACTAAGGAACGGATTTTAAAGCAATATACCTACACTCTTTTTCAGACGTCACAGGCAGAAAGTAACCTAAAAAATGTTGGCGAGACCGAGTTTCCGAAGGCGGTAATCGCTTCATGAGATTATCGGTACTCACCTAAATCGGAGTAGACTAGATAAAAAAGGGGAATGTGAAAAGGCTAGGAAGAAGAAGGGTGCATAACAAAACATAACAATAAATAATATGTAGTGTGTGCCTGTGCGTGTGTGCTTATGCTACGACACACATACACATTTATCGCTAAAGTAAGTTATTATATCGTCGCGGGTTGGTCGCTCAACTTTACTCCTAATAACGATAAAGATTAAAGTAATCGCAGGAAACTCTGCAGTGAGACAGGGGAGGACTCGGGCGCTAAATATTTATACTCTGTAACTGTTCCCACCGTCTAGACTCGGAATCGGTTATTTACACAAGTTTAAATGAAACTTTATTTAGCTATTTCGTAAGGTCTATAATGGTTTACGCTCAGAATGTAAGTACGTTCCATTAGTGGAGTTTAATAGAAAAACCCTAATGATGTATGGTATTTTTATTTCCTATGTCTAGTGTTTGGCTTGATGTCTTAATATTCTTGTGTGTCATACATTCACGCGGTACATATATTCATGTACCACTAATCATCTATCTTATATTAAGTATATAAAACAAAGTCGTGTTAGTTACACCATTTGTAACTCAAAAACGGGTGCGCCGATTTTTGTCATCTTTGATTTTTTATGTGTCTCCGCCCCGATTATCAGAATAACTATTAAAAAACGGCATAAATCATTTTCTCATACATTTCGTTCTGAGGCAGTTCGAAGTTCGCCGCGAAATCATATGTCAATATCAAATCACTTATTTCGAATTTAGAATTACGAGGGCAATTGCAAATTACAGATAATACCTACTCGCAATATATTATTAACATCATTAAACTTATAATTTCAATAATTAAAACAAGACTGTATCTTCTATAAAGTTCTTGGCACCTCCACAATTGTTGTTGGCACCAAAGTTTGACATACTCTGGCGCCAACTGGCCAAGTTGGACAAATGAGATGCCGCATTGTGACCAGTTAGATTCCCGGTTAGGATTGGCCGTTTAAACTATTCACGAACCTTGACTATTACTTAACTATTCTGTGCTTGAGTATTGGCTTCGATTTGATTGTTATGGAGCGACTGATAAGGACCGCTTGTATTTAGTACAGGGATGACAATAACTAATGAAAATGTATATTATTATTTTATTACTCAAATCGTGCAATCAGAATCAGGAGATTTTATACATTTTAAAGCACTCCTTAACTAAGAAACTATTAAATTGATAATATTGTATTAAATAAACTCATAAGACAGATAACATTGATAGTCACATTGAAACAACCGCTGAAGCCAACAGTATTTTGTCGACAATCCCAACAAGTTTTACTAAATGATTTGAGTATATTATATGAAACACTAGGTGCGCCCGGCGGTGTTACCCGCGATGAAAAGTATGAAAAATTAAAACATCTATCCCACGGGAACCATACATTTTACCGGGATAAAAAGTAGCCTATGTGTTATTCCAGACTATAATCTATCTCTGTGCCAAATTTGATCCAGATCCGTTCAGCCGTTCGGGCGTGAAAGAGTAACAAACATCCATCCATCTATCCATCCATCCATCCATCCAAACTTTCACATTTATAATATTAGTATAGATGGAAAACATTTCAAGATTTTAAAACTCAAACCGATTCCAAACGTCTCGTGCGAAATCCTATTGTCTTCAACACTTATAGTTACTGAATGGAGATGTGAGACAAGTACGTTAAGATATACTTCAGACGTATTTGCGCAGCGGCAACACTATTCCTATTTTGTGTAAACAGAGGCAGACAGACCCGGTACCTATATATTAGTATCGCGTTTACAATTATCTGAACACGTAGTGCAACACATGGTGTGTGATTCCCGCACTGCTACAAATTATTGCGCGCACGCCTCGCGCGTAATCCTGCTCACCTGATTTGACAGATTTTTTTCTTCAACACCGCGGTTTACGCTCTCAGCGTATGAAGTCCTGTACCATGAGATTTATAAGCTAAAACGTCCGATGCTAACGTGAGATACATTAATATGTAGAATTTTTTTTGAAAGCGTATCCTGAAAATGGTCTAATATAAATTCCAGCCTATACCTGGATCAGATTTCCAGTCCATTATTATCAAGTATGCGGTGGAGTCGCTCAGATATCGGTGTCTGAGGATTAGTCCACGAGAAGGAATGTAGTCGAATAGAATTCGTTGTATAGATGTTATATAGCAATTTCAATAGAGCTATGTGTCGTATATTGCTTAGGTATAGAGGTATAAAAAGAAATTCAATCTATGTTAATAAGTTTTATTAAATACATCGTTATACACACTGAAATACATTTTGTGAAAGCAATGTGATTTTTTAATACCTTATATTTTTTTTAAACCTTCTTTCTATCTAATAGATTAATAAGACATGAGAATATTTTAAAGTGACAACAGATGTTTTGAGTCATGACGTTTTAGCAAAATAGAGATAGCGTAATCGTCGAGCATCTCGTCACTTCCATTCTACTGCAAATAAGGGTTGTGGCATGGAATATCATACAATGAATAAGGGTAGGCTTTAGAATGGGTAAACACATCATGCACTACTTAAGGTGCTTCGCGAATATGCCATGTTATACACATAATACTAAGACCAAGGATTCACGTTATTACACGACTAAAGTCCAAAACCTTCGCCCCTCGTTCTGACTTGTCTTAATTGTAGGAAGATCGTCTTAATGAAGCCCATTCCGAGAACAGGGGCTTTCGAACCGCGCCAAGGACACTTTAATGAGATTACCGAAAAAGGTAGAACTTATAATTATTATAACCGACAGAAGCAACGACATAATATAATTAAGAATAATTTTCAAATGATGAAGAATTATTGTTACGTTATAAAAATTATATTAATTTATAAATAAATAAGTTATAGTAATATAATATGTCTAAAAACACAAACTAACTAGTTACCTGTACTGATGCCAGGATACATTTTATTGTTGCAGCAATCTCTATGTATCGGCTCTCGATCTTTAATGTGAGCATAGATCTACGTGTCAGAGTATAGCACAGACAATTCCATGTCGAAGAGTGGCCTTCTAATATCAATTAAAGCCTTAAACAGAAGCTTCGAACAATAAGAAAACTATAAATCGGCAGGATAACAAATTCGTACAAGTTTCACACAACGCTGAGTTCAGACGAAATCTAATTAAAAATAATTAATAAAAGTGTCCGACCTCACGTTCCGAGAGACAATCCAAATTTGAAGCCCGCCCCACACCAGCAATATAATGAGCAGAAAGTGCACGGTTCACAAACTGGCATCGAAAATAAGTTTGTCAACGACCTGAGTTCGGTATGGATAAAGTTTACTGTGATACCTGACTGGAAATTATTTTTGGCAAGTTTGATTATTATTATATTCTGTAAATAGGTTTGTTTTTTCGACTGAACATAATTAACTCAGGTTATTTTAACAAACAATTGGTGCTTCAAGCTAAGACAAACTGTTTACAAATAAACATTTTCAAGATATATTCTATCTTACTAATATAATAAATGCGAAAACGTGTTAGTTTGTATGATTGACTGAGAATAACGCGAAAACGACTGTTCGATTAGTAATTAATTGTTGTACAGACATACTTCTTACTCTGGAATGATGTCAGCAAAGCCGCTGGTGAAGCTGGTACAATAATAAAACTAGAAATAGGTTTTTTATGAGACAACCAGACGGTAATTTTATTACCATGTAAATGTAAATTGAGCTAGTAAACCTCCATGTATTACAGCAATTCCATGCGTACATATATGAATATGAATGTTCTGAAAACAATGAACACGCGGCATAAGCCACTACAACAAGCAAGCAAGCAACCACTCAGGCGGTGATTACGAACCTCCAGGAAAGCATAATTAATTGTAGGGATATTTCATGAATGAGTTTAATCTCTATAATTTTACCGCTATAAAATTAGCAACTCAGTAATAAAATCTAATATCAAATTACGTCTCGGCCACAATCAAACGAAATATTATAAAAATAGTTTTTTTTTACAATTGCACACGGCGCGCCAACAACGTAAGCTAAATTAAACTTACAGTCCAAAGCATAAGTAACGGCCAGGGCAATATTAAACCCAGTCCGGTTTAATTTTACTGCTTAATCGACAACCTTTGATAATATGAGGCGGCCCCAATTTAAATGGAAATATAAAACGTTATCGCACATATACTATCTGGGAGGTAATTGAATTTGGTAATGCATTATTTTTTAATATACTATAACCATAAGTGATTATACTGAACACCAAAATATACCGAATATAACAATAACATATTATTGATTTCTTATAATTACGCGAATACTACACATTGAAATAAAACGATTTTTTCGAATTTTATTGCATACATATTACTTACAAACACTGACTGCTAAAACTGACAAATATTATAGTCTGATTTTCCTAATTACTTTGGCCGCTGTATTTGAAACCAAGCGCGAATATATTTAAAAATTGTTATAAAAATATTCCCAAATAAAATATTTATTTATTTCACGCTTCGATAACACTAAAATGCAATGACCAGGTGATCATAAAAATCCGTGTATTGTCTGTCGGTATAAAGTTTAGATTGTCTTAATGCGAGTCGAAGCAAACAACAAAAGTGCAGCGGACTGTACTGTCTCGCCGCGATGAGTTTCATTACAAAGGACCGAGTGAACGCAACGTTACATCTCGATGTTCAGCGAATGATTTTAAATAACAAGACTGCTGAAATAAATGAAAGGAAAATCAATAAGCCATGTTAAATGACAAGGATATAATGATGAAAGAACGAAGCTCACGTGACCATGAATGATGGCCAAAATAAACACAAGCCATCTTATCTCGTGAAGCTTTGTTGTTTTTGGAGCATTGCTTAATTGAAATGTCGGTATACTGGTATCAGTATGGTAAGCAGGAACTCCTAATGTAATCGGGACGTCATCAAAAAAGCATGCTGTCACTGTCATTCAATTTAAAAAAAACATTTAGTGTGAGCGAAACGAAAGAAGCTCACGCTACCGTAACACTATATAAAAAGTTCCTCTTTCAATGTGTCTTTATTATCGCGCTAGTTGTTTTAAAAGATATGCAAGGACGTTGCAAAACACTAGACTTGAAATCTCTTACATCTTAAATTCAATATCTCAAACTACAAAAGAATTTGTCAGTTCAATTTATATTTCCAGTGCCATTGAACTCTTCAATAAAATGCTTATATATTTCGAAACATGTTTTACAACCGAATAGCCAAACAGTTTCTGAATGGATGATTAGTGTTTCTAATAAGTCGTTCTTTAACAAAAAAGAAAACTATGATAGGAAAAAAGGTAAATGCATTTTAGTGGACACGAGTCATGTAAAGTTAGTTCTGTGTTGTTGGTATCTCTGAAAGTGTTGTAGGTTTGGGCATTTGAAAATATTTATTTATACTTCAAACAACAAAAAATATGTCCTGATAAGACTTTTGAACGTTATTTTTTCTTAGAACTATTTAACACAAGCACCTCGTAAAAATCTATAAAGGTTGAGCCACATTATAGCTAGGGTGGGGCATAACTAAATTACTCGGCCCTCTGAATAGCGATACGTACGGTGGCCCGCACCGCCCAGTTCGTACCTAACTATTTCACGGAATTTATCGCAACAATGTGTGCGGATTTTATCCAAGCGACTGCGAACCATCCCAAACAATAATATAAAAGGACCTCTAAATATATTCTGTGGTAGAATAAAGATGTTTATGGTTGTGTAAACTGCGAATATCTACACCAACCCACAGAGAGGGTAATGGCAGTACTTATCTACCCTACTTAAACAATATCTAACTAGAAGTAACTTGAACTATATCAATTTATATGATAAACATATCTGTTCGAATTTTAGTGAATTCAATAGTAGATGAATTAAATAAATCATAATTTTCAAATCTGATGGTAAGGTACAGTCTTCTCATAAAGTGTCTGACTGACTAGCAGCGCCTAATTGTAAATTGTATGTTTTAGAGACACATTATTATGATTTTGCTCACCCGCTATAATATCGTCCACACGACGTATCGGAATGGTCTCATTTTTACCACATTACCTTCCGACTCTTTACGATACGGTCATATCTTTATTACCAGTATTTAACGACACCCAAATGTTCAGCGGCACTTATTCTACTTTCAGTATAGACTGGTGTATTCAATGCTATACGGATGTTGTATAGACCTAAGTATCTACTTGGTGTTTTTGATGTTTCCATCTCTACCCCAGATCTCTAGGTTTAAAATGTATTCGATATTTATTTCAGCGCCATCTAGCGAACTCAATGGAACTATATGTTGTGCTTGTGAAAATACTGATAAAACTATTAGCAGTTTTTTCTTAGTTGAAGGAATAAAGTTAAAAATCTTTGTGCTTCTCATATTCATTCATTAACTTGGTAGATAGTCAATAAAATGTGTACAATACAAGGCCCACTATTGGGATCAAAATCCCAATAAGCACCACTTATCCCAGTTGGCTAGAATGTATTTAAACTCGACTGGAAGTAGGTAAATGCTCTGTAAACATTATTATGATGATTTCCTCGCCTGTGGCGAAACGAGTTTGTTTAGTAAATGGCAGAAATGTAGGACAAGATGCGTTGTTAGCGAGCGGAGTTGGGATTAAATAAGACCATTGAGAATAACGGCTTCTGTTTCTGTCAAACTCTAACTGCCCGAGGATCCCGAGCACGTAGACTATGATATGCATGATAGTTAAGTATGTTGCACGCTTTTCTTATGATGACTACTGACCTTTAACAATAGCCGTATCCAGACCGACTGTGCAGCCCTGCAAAGCTGGCTCTGACACATGCCGCGCGTAGGTTGGCAGCGAGGCATGCGAGATCACAACGAGTGCTCAAGTGAAAGACAGGGCGTTTGCTCTTGCTTGGGCTGTCATCAGTCATTTGCGGCGCTGTCGACTCGATCGCGGCATGTAATTCAACTAGCCTCCCGGGGCTGAACGCCGCTATTGCGACATTATAAAGTGCGTAGTCCACATTCAGAACGTGATAGGCAATATCAGCTCAGACTACTAATGCACACACGGAATCGTGCCCGAACTAACGTGTATATAGATACACAAATACGGGCGGTATTTGTGTGCCTTTCATCTTGCGCCAGCGTTATTTAGTTTACCGAAATAAACAGCATTTTTAAAAGCTGCCTACTCATGCGGCAGCTACATACAGCGAATAAGGCGCAACCTTACGGTTCTTTGAGTATTATTTTTGCATGAACTCAAAATTAAATTATTTAATTTGGACTTTTACGGGTAGTCGAAGAGAGAGGTTATGAATTTTGTTTTATTATGTAAAAAAATTGTGTCTTTTAAATATTATGTGTAATCTTGGTGGAATATTAACCAATATGTGTTCATAGACGCGCACGAGGGTAGGAAAATAAAACTAAATAGTAAAACATGACTTTTGCAGTTATCCCAATAATTCCGGTAATTTGTCAGTAAAGTATCCTCAGCTTTACTGATAGGGTCAGGGGGGTTTATTAGGTCTAGTCTACGGTTTAGGCCAGCATAAAATCTCCTATGTTTGATATTTAAAAAATACCATTCCACTTGACATTGGCGAAATACCTAACCAATATTCTAATAAAAAAAAACAATTATATTTTCATTAATTAAAATTATTGAACGAATTGCTTAAGAATAAAAATAAAAATACCTTATATCAATAGAACAGAAGTTTTTTTGTTATAATTTACAATTCTAGGTTCGTTTTACCGTTCTCGATCTAACATTATTTTCGTACATAAATTAAATCAAGTTAATTCCACTAGACGTATTGTAAAATTCTAAACTTAGTTCTGACAATTTTATACTCACCGTAATTACGGTCTAGCTAGACCCTACTCAGCAGATAGTACCTACGCCAATGATTTATACAAGTTAGCTCCGGGTAGTTAGGAAGCATTTCAATCCCTTTCTGATATATTAGTGGATCTGCGTAAGCCGTGGACCATAGCCCAAACTAAGTTGGAACTAATCCATTCAGTACATACCTAGAGCAGTGCTCTTTCTTTATCGCACACGGGCACACTTATAGCGGTGACGTGGCATTACATTGCAATGCAAGCTTTCGTTTTCTTGACCAAAACTTGTATTTGTAACCTGTATTTTTTGTCAAAAGTAACCAAAACAAATAAATTATAATGTAATCATTATAATTCATTTGTACCTATTTGTTTTAAGTATGACACTGGGTATAGGTTATCGCACTGAAAAACCGGACTGCCAAATTTGAGTGCCTGTCCATCATAATTCTGTCAAAATATATCCTTTTGGTGTATATTATATGCTTAAGTTTAAATTTAAAGTAACAACTTCAATATTCCAATGAAAGAACAAAATAATTAAAACACTATTATATAAAAGGCGAGAGTAATTTTATGGGGTTTAAATATATCTAAATTCTAGATCGGCATAAGTTAATCTACTAGGTACCAACATAAAATTATTATGACTTTATGACTAACTAAAATATTAAAATGAAGATAATCCATCTCGTATTATTATAATACATTCTAACGAACTAACCAGATGCTATTTTCGAAGTAAAGTTGCGCGAAATTGACAATTATAAATCCATCCATAACTCGAAGCTTCATTTGAATTTGCATACTTAATGCGATTAAAATTTATCACACGAACATTTTTATGAAAACTGCACAGTAAAAGTTATACTCAAATTAAATACTTACGAAATAACAATTAGGCGCTAATTTGTTTTTATGCAAAACCTGTATGTTAAACAAAAATTAAGTAAATACTAAAATATGATGAAATATGTTTTTATAAACTCCGACCTAAAATATACCTTGTTAAAGTGGCAAAATAGTTTAAATCCACGAAGCGTCACATTTATTATTTTCAATTTTCCAAATTGCACATAAACACTATAAGCATTTTAAAAAAAAACTTAATACTCTAAAAGTACCATGTGTAGCACGTTTTAAAACCATAGTATGAAGTATATAGCTCTTAAATTCGATAAAATCCAATTGAAACAGATAACAGTGTATGAACACTGCTAAGCATATGCTACTGATTAAGCAATTTTCAGCCCTAAAAGCCTGGCTGGCTATTTATAGCTGCGAAAGGCTAAAACAATAAACATGTAATTGGATTTATGCCCGAATTAAATACTTGTGAACATTTGTTCTTTGTTATAACTAGCCGATATTTAATTGTACCTAACACTTTCGAGTCATACTTAATGTATCTGGATAAACATATATTATTATTATTCAATCCTTACTTCGATGTCCTTTATAATTAAATATACCACAGGTACGCTAAAAATATTAACCATCATTTATTTACGTTTATTGACTAAAAATAATAATAGTTTAGACTAAAGTACTCACGGACAAATATGTTAGACATAAGCGTGGCGGGTAGACAGAACACGATCACCAAGATGTCAGCCAAGGCAAGGTTCACGATGAAGAAGTTGGTCACAGTTCTCATCCGCGGGGAGCGGTACACCACCGCGATCACAAAGCAGTTCCCCACCAGCCCCACGACGAACACCAGCAAGTACGCCGCACAGTACACCGCGGTCATCGCACCGCCGTGCCTGTACATAAACTCGTCCGAGATCACACCAAAGTCCGACCTATTCATAGTTATATTCATCCTCATCGGATGATTGCGCTCCGAGCCCTCCATATGAGCTGATAAAGGCTCTAGATCCGGTAACACACTGTTGTCTGGCACGAATTTACTGTTCATCGCTTCCATTATAGAGTTCGATAGTATGTCCACCACGGTATGCTTGTGCCCCTCTCTCATGTGAGAGTGGTTGTGATGCCGCCAGTGGTGGCGCGGCTCGTGGTGCGGAGATTGTGTTGACAAATTGTAGTTAGCATCTTCCGTGAAGTCACTCGGAATCCTTAAAGGAGCCATCGTTTAATATGACATTTTCACACTAAATTCTAGTACACATCACGAGGTTTTATGCACATCAAAAGTTAGCAAATTAATATTAATGTACACAGCACGTGAAAAAAAATCTAAAGGTCCATTTAGAAAAGTATGAAAAGTTCCGTAGGTTAGGCGCGGTGGCTCGTAGCGGGTACTACGCGTGTTGAGTGCGGCGATCGCGCGCCGTCTGCCCGTAGCCGCTCTACGGGCTACGGCGTAGGCCTGGCGGAGCGACGCGACGCATGTGCATTTTGGATAGGGTCACCAACCGTTGTTTTAAATATTCTCCTATGATTAGTGCTATGAGATGATTTTGGTTTTGATAATCGCATTAAAATATTTTTAAAACATAATGGTTTCTCCACAAATTACGAAAAGTCACTTTACATTTATTTTTGCTTGATTTTGTATTTGTCGGTAACTTTTTATTAATTTTGTCCGCAGTGGTATTTTGCTGCCACCTGTCCTGTTTTATAAAGCAATGAATATATCTACCCCAATTTTGGCATAACTTACCAACACATGACAAAATACATTTCATATGATCTCTATTTGCTTGGCAATAAAGCGTGAATTCCTTTGTGTTTTGGGTGAGTCAAAATATTATTTGGTAAATTGTACGGTCACGGAAAATGCATTGAAATAAAAGGGTTAGCATTTCAAGCATTTTAATCGTTGAAGATGAGCACCGATCAAAAATACTTATTGTTTAGTTTCTCGCCTGCACAATACAAGTTCATGGCCAACGCCACCAGCCAAACCAATCGCGCAGCCTCACGAGGCAGTGAGGCAAGTTACAGCTCTTGTCTGAGGCTACACGTTCGGTCCGGCAACGGCTATTCAAACACATTTCTAAAAATAATTCCTGCATTTAAATATTGAAAGCAATACAATAGCATGGAGTTATTATTTTCAAGTCTAATTATTTTTTTAAATATGGTTCACATTAAAAAAAGTATAAGAATGAAATAAAAACTCAGAGCAAAAACTAAGGATTCATTTGAATGATTTTTAGGTCACATTGTTATGCCCGTACTATTAATATTCGTGAACTTCGTTGATACCAAAACCCAAATAAAGTATTCACAGAATAAAAATATTCTGGGAAACCTTTTAAATTATTTAAAACTAGCTATTGCCGCGACTTTGCTTTAACATTATGTTTTATAATGCAGCGATCGGGTAACTATTTTATGCGCCTAGTGTCTGTGTAGCTTTTAAGGGCCGAAGCCCGTAATAGTTGACCTACTGATTGTAGTATAGTAAATTAATAAAACGTATGTCAATTAAGTTTACTTAAACTTTTGTTTGGCAATAATACGAGTTTGATCCCAATGTAACTAGAGCTTTTTATATCTTACGATACTGAGATTGAAATCAGATCTAAAATGGGATCTAGAATACAGCCCTTAAATAAATAATCATGAAGCTAATTAAGATCAAATCTTACTGAATTTGAAATCAATCAACTCATACGAGAACAACATAATTGTGAGAAGTCAAAGTCGAACAGACCAGCTATACACTAAGCAACGCTTGTATTTTAGGTACCGTACAATGGAATGGGGATGTCCCAGTAGGTTTATTATAATACTTATATAGATTTAAACATCCATGCCTCAGGCATAAACCTTCGTGCTCATCGCTTTCGAAGGATTTTATCGACAAGAGCCGTAGTACTGTTCTACCATACGTCTACTGAAAATAAAAATCATGCTTTTAAACTAAGTGAGACATTTATAAAGTTGAAAGCAACAGGGAGTTCGGCCGCGGATGCTTACGTCATCATTAAAATAACGCATCCATGCGTAACGTATCTGTGTGGTGCACATTGCTACAATTTGATACAATTTACATAGCTTCTCGGTGCGTGGCAATCGGACTTCAACCTTACCGCCCTTGCTTAGAGGCGTGGGCGTAGCGGTGGCGCGAGTCGACCATCAGTCAAAATTTATTAAAAAAAAAACCCTACTTCCGATCTGTTTTGTATGTCGCAACCTATTTGTAGTACGCCTCTCTTATATTCGAGGCATACAGGAACTCAAACTTATTTTTACTTAACTAAGCCAAAATTAAAAACAAAATTTTCCTCGTTCATTTATCCAATTCGCATCCTTTCGACTACTGTGCTAATGAATCTCTATACCATTGTAGCGGCTATGAAATTTTTGACTGAATGAATTTTGGATTGAACAATGAACATGCTAATAGCATCTTAAACGCTTTTTTGTCTATTTCACCCTTGTGGTTCTAGAATATCGTACACTACTGCAATATGGTGATTCACTTTTATAAAGTCCAAAGAAACTATGTCACGGTCTGCTAATATGCACTGGTTGAGCCTAAAGAGCGTACTTACTGTGGAATAATAAATGTGGAGATTGACGACTAAGTGGAATCCTACTTATAGCTGCCGTAAATCAATCGCTTTGTTTACAGCGAGAAATCTCACTAGTTCAGAAAGGGCTCTCTGTAAGAATAAGAACTCTCTGAAGGTATATCATCCGTACCAAATTAGTGCAGAGTATACCGAAAGGTTTCTGCCCAGATAAAGCAGAAATTGGATGTCGTTTCCGTACTGACAGGATCTTTGGTTCAATAATATGAGCCTGGGTAGAAGACCACACTGGGATTATCGATGTTATCATTTTCTTATTGATGATTAATCTGGCTGTATACAATATCACTACAGACACAAAATAAAGTAGACGCGGTAGTTGAAATCTTTAATAAATAACAATAATATTATCCGTTTATATCTAACGTCGACGAAATTTACTCAGTTTCTACTGCTCTACCTGATTTATAATTCCATACAAAATGCTCGTCGCCAGAACCGGTATATAAGCGCTAATATCAAAGATGAGATTCTTTATTGATGCGATGCCCCATAGCGCTCGTAAACTTTTACCATTCCTGTAATACTACATGTCTTTGAACACGAACCATCCTGGACGACATAGATGTACGCTTAAGGTGGAAGCGATCAGTCGCATTCCCATACATATTTCAACATGGTAATACTCGATACACATACAGTTTTTTAGTTGTACAAGCATTGTTATCAATTCTCTATAAATTAAAGAGCTCGCAGATGAAATATCAGGCAAAATCTTATAGTAATAACATCATAAAACGATATTAAATTTTAGGCTTGTGTGCGTGAATAAAAGCGCCTCTGTCCAAATTAACTCGTAACTAATAAAGCATCCGATTCTTTGTCCTTCAGTATTTACGGCGACAGATGGCAGCAGGAGTTTTTACTTATAATACATAAAGGCATAACATGACAATATATAGAGAAATATGGAAAATTTTCTATAAATAAGTATAAAAATTCATAATAAAAATTTAAAATTAAAAAATACATATAAATTTCGTTCGTCCATCGAACCTACGAACAATCGCATTTCACCGATAAAGTGATCATACAGCCACAGAATAAATGTGGCCCCTTCAGTGTTGCCAGATGTGATTTTCTATTTATACCCAAATTTGATATTATTTTTCTCCAAAATGATACAATTTGCTTGAGTTTTACCCAAAGGCAAAAAGTTAATAATATCGGCTTAGCTTTTTGCCTTTTTCTTATTTTTTCTTTGAAATACTGTTCTAATTTCCAAACTGAAGCAGTAGAATGACGTTTTTTTTTTATACGTTACGCATCCCCACTGCATGGGTATTTTTTTCTCCAAATTTTTATCTAAGAATTTCATTTCTCCAAAATTTCTCCAGAGCCAAAATTTTTACCCTTAATTGCGAAAAAAATACCCAATCTGGCAACACTGGCCCTTATACTATTATAGATGACAGTTCCTGTGGAAACTTGAACGAGCGTCTTTTTTAAATTCTGTATACATTATTTTAATAAAAATATGCCGCTTACGCACGTACAAGGTCATAGCAGAGTCGGAGAAACTGATAGGGATGGAGCTATAGATGAACGTAACACGATAACAGACACGATATTTTTTTACAAAGTGTAAGAAACTAAACTATTGCTGGATATTTTTGTACAAATTTATTAACTTATATTACATTTCATTTCAAGATGTAAGTATATTATGTTGATTCTTTATTTATTTATTATAATCGAAATCTGATGAATCATCACTGTCACTCATTGAGCTCTCCCCAACATTTATTATAAGTTCCTGTACTTCTATATTATTATGATTCTATTTTATGTTTATCATTTGAATGTTTTTGTTGTATTTGTCTTTGTTCAAAACATAATAAATATATGGGATCGATATCATTACTTATTTGGTCACAACACTACAACTCTATAGTTTTTTGTTCATCGTGACATTATTATTTCATCTAAGCGCTTAGGTAGGTACCTACACAACAAAATCGTTTATTTATTCATCTAGTAGGTACACTATCTATATTTTTAATTGTAAACTTGACAAATAAATAAATACGTAATTTTTGTTAGTCTATATATTTTAAAATTCTATATACTACAATTACTATCTAGGCATATCTATACCTATCTAGGTAGGAGACATCATTTTGTAATGTACCTACGTTTTTTTTAATCTTGAGCCACTTGGGGTGTGTTATTATCTGTGTGTGCAGATCGTCATGAATCCCTATTTCCTGTAATCCAAGTTTTTAGGATTTGTCTGCACCCAAAACATATTTTTTTCGGGTTATTATAATAAAACAACCTGAGTAAAAAAATAAATACATACCTACCTAAGGCATGTATTTATTTTTTAAAATAATCAATGAATGAATGAATATGTCGTCATTGTTTCAATTGGTTGTAAATATCATTGAAACCTATCGAAATATTCGTCTTCTTGACTAGTGGTCTACGTAGCCTATTGTTCTACACGGTTGATGCAAATGTGTACTATAGCAAGTTCGAATCTTGCCGGGGATCGTGTCATTTTGTATGATTGATTCTGAATATTAGATTTCCAAAACACACAGCTCGGCCGTGCTAACATGGTGGTAGTAATATAACGAAAATATTATTTCTGCAATAGTTTATATGATTGCGAACTCAAAACTGCGAATAACAGCCCTTAGGGACATTCATTGAATGAATGTCTGTGCGCACCTGCGCGCGGCTTTGTTCTCCTCGCCGCGCCCCGCGCCCCGCGTCCCGCGCTGCCGACGTCGCATCGGCGCCGGCGGCCGCGGCTCGCGGTGTGCGTAATAAATGGCAGCTCGGGATGGGTGTTCGGCTTTTTGTTTCTACATGTCGACTTTATTTGATTATTATTATATCTTTTATTTTATTTTGTGCACGTCAATTTTGTTTTTATTATGCTTTTATTTAATTCTCATTTCGCATTTGTTTTTTTTTTGTTACGATTTTTCATTACTCAACGTATTATATCATGTTGCGCGGCATCAATGCGTCATCAAGGCCTTGCTCTGAAAACCAGCGTTGAGGCATCCCTCGGATGCCCCAACTTAGTGCTGAGAGCAGACCTTGTTGGTTGCAGCTACGCACGGCGGGAAACTAACTAATATATATAACTAATATAAATAAGATCTATACAATAAACATTATATTTACGAACATGAAAGTATACATTTTTCTTTTCTATCTTTTATTTCTGAAACGAATATTGCAAAGTTCGCAAAAGTATTTCTATTATTTTACAACCGATAAATAAGTTTTTTTATGATCGCTCTATCTTGTGGCATAAAAAGACAACTTTTAGTATGCGAGACTTTTAACAAGTGCTGCGCTCTAGCGGCACAAAAAGACGTGTATTTGTCTATGTGTGAGTGCCTATTTATACAATGAATTTCTAAGCTATGGTTTCTCGTCCATTATAAATGATTTCTTTTAGATATATCAATGCAATGTCGTAGTAGTGCTCGAAATTTGCAACATCAAGTCTCATAGATGCTCGATGTTCGTGTAACTAGTTGCAGAAAAACAGGGCCATCTATCGAAAATGTGTGGCAACCGACCCTGAGCATTCACCTTAATTGACGTGACTGTTGAATAAATAAATAACGTGAGTCAAGGCAAACAGCAGCCGTATATGTACCTGCATAAGGTTTCTTTTATTATAATTAAAGAACTCAATAAGACAATTAGAATAGGCTATTACAATGGACTAAGACCGTATTCAGAAGTAGCAGTCAGTAGTCTTAGGTTCGGCTCAGTTGAGAAGTAAATACTGAACTACTTGCGACTAATATCTCTATGATTTATAGCAGATCGCTACAACCTTTTTCAACACCGAACAACTAAATTGTAGATCAATGATACACACAATATAAAAATGTGTTTTTGTATGAGCCCAGTTAGGCGTTATATCCGTGGTAGACCAATAAAACGTCCCTATAAATAGCAGCCACTAAAATCTTCGATGCACGGATAACAGTAAATGTAATATTGAGTTTTATATTAATTGTGTTGTAAAATATGGATGATCTTTCCAATACATTATTCAAATGGGAAACACACAGGTGTAAAACGATATTATTTTTTTCCTCGTGTATTATCCGTCTTATTTTAACTTTTATTGATTTAGGTGGTATGCACCTGTTTTTATCTCCTGTACATAGTACATTATATTGTTCCATTAAAAGGCTTAATTGAGCATCTTGTGTAAAGG
Source organism: Pheosia gnoma (assembly GCA_905404115.1). Classification (NCBI taxonomy): domain Eukaryota; kingdom Metazoa; phylum Arthropoda; class Insecta; order Lepidoptera; family Notodontidae; genus Pheosia; species Pheosia gnoma. Next base: position 9,644,559 of record FR989904.1, on the reverse strand, counting down.
CTTTATATACAAAAAAAAAGATTATAAAGCACGAGATATAAGATTAAGTTCCGCATTTAAGTGTATAAAAAATACCACCAAATTGAGAACCTCCTCCTATTTGAAGTCGGTTAAAAATATAATGACATTTACTTGTAAAAAAGCGGATGTTATATAAGACTTAATAATATTAGTGTAAATGTGGTAAGGGATATATTGGTAGGCTGTAAAATTAAAAAAAAAATAACACTACGTACTAAGTGCGCGGTAAAACTGTACTAGCTTGTTTTCTCACAGAAAAAATACACTGTATACACATATATTTTGTACATAACTGTGATCGTTTTCACCTACTCGTTAGCTCCTTGAAACATTTTACACAATTTTTATTAAACCTTATATATATAAGTAGTTAAGTCCTTTTTGAAAGGCGATGGGAATCCTATTACATGGGTGTTAATACCTGTTCGGGGATTATATGCATAATGGTACTTAGTTGTTGCATTGTGGGTGGTTTTATTGACCCTTGAGATGGGCTTTGATATTTAAACATTCGTTACGTGAATGCGAATCTAATAAGGGTACAGCTGGCCAGAAGCACAATGAAAAACTTGTGTGAGTATCCTCTTACGTAAGTTTTTATAGACGATGAAAAGTTCACAGTGATAATTATTAACTTTTACGCACACGAAGCGAGGGATTTTCATATACTTCAAGGTAGCTTTACTTTGATCCAGTCGCTGAGGATACTTTTCATTGCAACGAAAAATAGTGCGGTGCTCAGTACGTCAAGTGCGAGATTATTCGTAAGCTAACTGTATACTTTATAGTCCACCGTATTTAGGCATTTTGTATGGAGAATTGAATGTTTCAAATACCATCCGCTAGAGGCGCTTTTCAATTCTCCATACAAAATGTCTAAATACGGTAGACTATAAAGTATACAGTTTGCTCGCACTTGACGTGCTGTTCGATCTAGCGCTATCAGCAAGTGTTGGACTGGCACATAATAGTGATTACACGAGTCCGCTACGTGACAGTACTGGCTTGTCAGCAATACAGTCGCCAGTCACTAGTTCAATATAAATCTGCCTTTAGTGACAAACAGATTTTTTTTATTCGCGGAAGCCCTCGATATCATTTTTTAAATCATTGCGAATATTATATTTTTGTAATTCTGTCAAATACACTGGATTCTGACAAATGATATCAAAGTAATCAGATACATATCCAAGGTAAAATGGATTCTATTTGGGATTATTCTCGACTTGTATTAGCTCATTTGTCACGAGGCGTCAACGCTCCACAAAATATAATAAAATAGGATTATCCATTTCAGTAATAAAATTAAAAGCATATTTTTGTGTAACTTGTTTTTATGTAATTTGTAGATCGCATTCCTTAGCGTCCAATTATTTCATGTAAATTCTTAAATTCATGATTACTAAGGTAATACTACGTTGTCATATTACCGGTGGTCTTAATTCTTCAATAGTAATACCAGTTCAAAGCAGGCCGTAGGCATTGTTTAACCCCTCCTCCCCTGAGCCTCCCCTAAAATATCTTAAAGAACCCAACGTTTTATACGCAGGTACTCACTTATGTCTCTGGTCTAGAGCTCGACTGATGTGAACATGAAACCGCCCCCCCCCCCCCCCCCCCCCCCGAGTGAATTCTTCCTGGCTACGGCTTTGGTTCAAAGGGTTCCATGGATCAAAGTGTGTGTACTTGTATACTACTAGCGACATCTAGTTCACAATTTGCAAACGATGAAGATAGTTCTTGTTTATATTCGTGCATGGTTTTGGCATTCGTACATGCCAAAACGTGCATGTTGTATTAAATATGAGGAGAATTTCGGAGAAATTATAACAGCCAATATGAGGCGTACCGACGCCGTATCCCAATAATTCATTACATGTACTTTGGTAACCTTTCTAAGAAAAATCTAGAAAGAATTTGGTTGATTTATTGATATCTATGTGATATTATTAACATTTCTATGAGAACGTTCAAGAATAGAAAGTATTTATGCTTTTTCGTTGTTGAACATTTGACAGTGTTGTTATACGTATTTCATTTGTTTTATATGGAAAAAAGTTAGTACGTTATGATTACCTAAAAATGCATAAAGCTGTGGACTCGAGGGTTTACTCACTTACGGAACTCTATATTGGAAGTACCAAAACATCTGCTCGCAATACTAAAGTTAATTAACTTGCAACATGGATCGCCTCGTGAGGAATTTCTTGTCTAATTGATTCCTCTACGACCATGGCGAGTCTTTAGAGTATGCTGTGAAGCCATTTTTTCAATTTAATTTAATTTTCTAACAAGCAGAAATTAAGGCGTATTATTTCGTACTTTTTTGAGTTTTCTCCTAATTTTAAGTCTTTCTACTTAATGTGCAGAGGTAGTAGTTAGGTTCACATGCTTTCTCCCAAAATTATTTTTTTTCCAATAAAACGACAAGTTTTATGTGTATTTTTAAATAAGATTTCGAAATTCTAACTTCACACAATAATTACGAATACGCGAGACAAGAGCAGGTTCAAGGGCTAGTACCCTCTCTGAATCAGCCTATAGGGAGCTTGAAAATATCACTTATTATTTTTAGCGATAGTTGTCAGTCACGCTGCCCTGTGCGAAATCACGCGGTTCATCACGTTCCGTCGCGCGCTTATACAACTATACGCCTCACGCTATTCAATGTTTTTAATAAGATACAACGTGTAATCGAGATAATGCAATACCTGAAATTTTAAGTATAATGATACCATCACAATTTTTTAGAGCCCTAATTACTCGTATCCATTTGAACCTTTTCTGCAACAGCCCCGCCTAGGCCTTGATTTTAGAAAAATCTATTTTGTTGTTAAAAGCCGAAAGGCTTCATAGTTTTGGAGAATACGGTCCAGGAAAAGATTCCTACCGCATAATATCGCTGTCTCCAACCATGGCATAGAGTAGAAAGATATGTATTAATGCCGAATCAAATTCGACGAAAAAACTATAACGATCCAGATAATAACCATTTAAATTCTACTACTGCGGCTGCTACTACTTAATGACGATAAGTACACACCAAAACTACATTATTTATTCCCTAATGGATTTAATTCCGATTTGCAAAGCTCTTACTATAATGACTGATTATAGGAAAACGATCATAGTTAGGTACTTGTTTACTACTTCAGAAAATCAAAATAGATCTATTTTTTTTGCTTATAACTGCTTCCCCCTCATTTTCGGCCATCCAACATTTTTTTATTGACTTCCAATAATATTTACATAGATAATGGTTAGTAAATATTTAAATAAAGAAGCCATAAAATGTTAATCGAAAAAATACAATAAAACCAGACAATCGTTTTATTGCAAATTGGCACTAAAATAAAAGCCAATCAATGTTAACATAAATATTCAATTCGCTATGATAAGTAATTAGCGAAACGCCTTTGAGCCGAGGGGGCTAACAGTTGCTGGCGTAGATGTCACCTCAGAAGTCCACCAATTCGCCTCATAAACTAGCGGACTACATGTGACTTAGCAGAATCACCATTACCCTAATTCGTCCATATAATAGTCTTACTCCCCGAATTCATAGAATTATTAATCAAATAACAATGGCATTACAAAGTGTTTTCATCAGCAGTAAAGTGATGTCGAAGGCTATTGAAATGGATGAAAATTTCCGATAGTTTGGGGGTACATAATCAACTATTACGTCAAGCTTTACAAATAAAGATGTTTGCATCCAAACCATAAATGAATATTAAACCAAACACAATAATATCTCAGATAAGGTAAATATATCTTGCTAGGCTAAGAAGTTATATATATCGGCTACCTATATATAACCATACATTTTGGTTCATGCAACTACAGTTCAACTATTGGCATTATAAAAGCACAGTTATTCCAGTAGTTAACCAGTTAAAAGGATAGTTACGACAGTTATATATTTGTGATAGTCGGCCATCCATAAACGAACAAGCTTTTGTCATCTACAAAATTGACTATCATAGGTCACGTGTGGGCATAATTTTTGCCTCTTCTTTGATTATAAAAGCTTTTAAATAATACCTATGTATTTAAATTTAATAATACTCGTAGTATACATACATAGAACTCAACACCTGCCCCCGGATTCACAACCTTACGACAAGTATTGTATCGACTGATTCGGTTATTTATTGAATGTTGCATTATAAAATGTACTATGTAAACACGGCGAGTGGACGAATCGAACCATTCGGTTACGTAACCGTATCGAATCTTCGATTCGCTTATAAAAATGGCTCTGAAAGCTCGTCGTCGAAACGAGAAAATTTCTAATTGAATCGATTCTTATACTCGTCGAAAGGTTCTGAAACGTCCCGCTGGTCCGAAAATAACTTACATCAATTAAAACAATTTAGATAAACAATTAAGGTATTGTATTACTAAGTGCAAACACAATATAAAGAGGTAGACGAGAGACGTGTTAAGAGGAGCTAGTATGCCGCAACATATTAAATATCCTGCGTAGGGGTGGACGTCAGACATTAGTATTTACTCCGCCCTGGGTCACCTCTGGCACCTCTGTGCCCTGTGGCATTTAACTATTACGATAATATAAGGCGTCTATACCTTTAGTTAGTTAAGGACAATCTTACATCTACTCGTAAACAAATTATGCAAACTCCGCCTACAGACCGCTCTGCTCTAGCTTAGTTTTTGTAACGGCCATACTTGGGTACGGTTGCTTCTTATTCAGTTGGTTAGTAGATAATAGTTACTTCTCTTGTTAGTGAGGCGTTATAAAAAAACATACAAGTTTACACTAAAAGTCAGGCGTTATAAAAAATACACTAAATTACCGCTTAGCTATAAAAAGGCATAGTTTATCTGATTGTAATATAGTTGCAGCCATTAAAACTATAAAACACAATGGCAATGCTGCCAGCGTTTTGGGCACCCTCCCGGCCGACGGTGGTGGGGATTGGTTGAGTGCATTTTGAAATCAGCCTAATTTTAATTTTAATTAATAATTAATTACCCAATTTATTACATTTTCTACCATATAATAACTATGCGTTTGAACACGCATAGTTATTATATAGGTAGGTACATTAACTTCGTCCTATTTGTTCGGCAAAGGGACAAGCCAGTCCAGCGGTCTCTTAAATGCCAACCGCTCGCATCAAAGGGCTCACGTTATTATCGTTTCATTACGCCCGACACTGGAACAACATTTGTGCAAAATGTAATAAAAGCTCCACCGAGAATGGTCGGTTCATAGAAACATTGGAATTATTTAGATACTAGCTGCGCCCGGCGGTGCTACCCGCGATAAAAAGTAGGAAAAATTAAAACATCTATCCCACGGGAACCATTCATTTTACCGGGATAAAAAGTAGCCTATGTGCTATTCCAGACTATAATCTATCTCTGTGCCAAATTTCATCCAGATCCGTTCAGCCGTTCGGGCGTGAAAGAGTAACAAACATCCATCCATCTATCCATCCATCCATCCAAACTTTCACATTTATAATATTAGTATAGATTATTTTGTGAGTCTAGTCTAACACATATGACTCTCCAGTTTTCACAAATAAATCACGTTTTTTCACACCGTCCAAATGATAATCCCTGACACTACGAATCATATTGCAGCGAACCAATTTTGAGATAGACAAGTGTTATAGCAATGAGCACAGCAACCAAAATCACCTGTAGAGTCTAAGTTAAACCGTCAATAACCCGCGCAGTTAGAGGGGCTCGCCACGTAACGGACACGTTCCAGCTTTAATTCACACCCTGGCTTGCGTTTATAGAATAATGTTCTATAATCGCAAGCCAGGCCTAATGTGACTTTTAATAATTTGTTTATAGCACATATAATAATAATACCAGCCCTTTTTAATGTCCCACTGCTGGGCACGGGTCTCCCCTCAATGCGAGGGGGATTAGGCCATAGTCCACCACGCTGGCCCAGTGCGGGTTGGCGGACTTCACACATCTTTCGAGGGGTTCTTTCAGACCTGCAGGTTTCCTCACGATGTTTTCCTTCACCGTTTAGCAAGTGATAATCGTGGTTGAAAATGAGATTCGCATATGAAATCCAGAAATCCCAGAGGTGTGAGCCGGGGTTTGAACCTGCCATCCTCGTTACCGAGGCAAGCGTTCTACCAACTTGGCTATCACTGCTCTATTAGCACATAACAAGCAGGTAATCTTCAAAAAATAGTTGTGGGTTTAAGCATGTGTCCTAATACACACTTTTCCATCTATTTCCCTAAAACAAGTGGACTAAAGGTCAAGCTGCGTTTCCTGGTCGGTACGAACAAGCAGTTAGGCGCAGTAAAAGCTCACTGAATATTGGTTAGGATAAGATTCACGCCGGACATGTTAAGGCTCGCTGGACTTTATCAGTTAATTTGGGCTGGGGGTCATCGCACTGAGAGTCGCTTTTAAGTTCTTGCTTATGCACGCACAAAAGTTTGAACGTAGTAAAGATGATACTTTTGTATGCTGCTGATACCTACAGAAAATGCAAGTTGCAATGTGCAAGTAGGTAAATTATTTGACACTAAAGTTAATGTTGATTTAAGGGTACTTGGGATACATTTCAGAAAAAAATTCAGTCGGTTGTATGATTTAGTGAACAATGTGATGAGACTTCTCTGGTCCACACTTTATATTTTGTTTTTCCAATTGGCCCGCCACATCCTCCATCAATTATTACCGTCAGCTCAGATGACAAAGCTGATAATAGACTGGCGCTATCAGCTAATTGAAAATTCGAACTCCAAACAAGAAATTTAGCTTCGCAACGTCAATAAACTATAATTATAGCTTCACGCAGCAGTCTTTACTTGAAGGCTATAATAAATCTTATCGAAAATTCGGGCTCAATGATTTTAAATGAGAGATGTGGGTTGTTTTTTCTGTAAGTAATAAAACGTTGGGTCACTGTACGTCGCACAATAGGCCATTACAGGGTGTATTTCAAGTCACTTTTATTGCTACACCCTGAACGCGAGCATAGGCATAGCAATCTTATTTTAAAGGTTTCCCGCTGTCGCCTTTTTATTGGTAAGAGATTTTATGTGATAGATAAATATAATAGCAATAAATTGATATTTATGTTTGGCAGTACTCAGAAAAATATGGATGATGTGCTCTAAACCAAATACAGAAAATGATCATAATTAAATATTTAAATCGTGGTCGTTCTAAAAATGGAGGCACCAAACTTGTGCCAGCGTGCATTTATGAAGAAGACCATGAAACATTAAGAACACAAATATATTCACAGATGGACGTAGATACCCAAAGCATCATTGATCTTTACCCACTCGAAACAAAGTAATAAAAATATACTATATATTCTCATTAATTTAATTAAACAACGCCATGTCTCGGCGCTATAAAGCCATTAAGTGCAATGTCCCACACACAACTATAAACGTTTTGTTCGTTTTAATTTCCATCGCTGACAACCCCAAAATGGGTTAAAAAGTATTTCGTACTTTTACGATCGCGATGGAATGTAATTTTTTCATGGAAAACCACCCCCGGCGTACTTTTATGGGTGGCACAAAATGAACGGCTCGTAGGTATACACGGTGGGCGAACGATATTTTTATCAAATCAACATTGTAATATAACAGTTAATTGCCTGGTGAAATCTATTGTCTGAACTAAAATTATTTGAACAGGCGAATATAATTCATTTATATGGAGACAGTTTGGTTTGGAGTTTATTTTGCAATTTAGTTTCCGTTTTTTTTTTAAATAATCATTGCTGTAACCTTTCTCGAGAAGATCACCCACCCAGAATCCTGCTCTACTCAACGAAACTTATCTCAGATAGACGAATAATACACGCATAAATAATGCCCCGCTAACATCCAAATGCTAATTGATTCGACAAATATGTAGAGACAAACACGGGAGTCGTTCACCTCATCAGAAAGATTAAGACCAAGTTATGAACTTAATCTGCTTAATGGAAATTGTCAAATTAATTTCTGGGACAGTGTTAATCTAATGTATATTGTGATTAGTCGAATTAGTTTGAGTATAAGTGTAGCTTGACACAAATAAACTGGCATTTTGTTTGATGAAGGGAAACTATTAAAATATGACTAAAGTAAAAGTTGCCTACCAGTACAATTAAATTAGTAAAATGTTCTGCTATTCGCAGTACCGAGACGTTATCAGCTTGTGTTAAAATATTTTAGGATCACCTTACCATACCAATATCATCCATCATCCATTAATCAGTCGGAAGACGTCTACTGCTGGACATAGGCCTCCCCTAATGACTTCCACACATCCCGGTCCCCCACCAGTCGCATCCACTGGCTTCCTGCAACGCGCGTGATATCATCAATCCGCCTTGCAGGGGGCCAGCCTACACTACGACCTCCGGTTTGAAGTCGCCATTATAGAACCTTACTAATATAGAGAGAAAAAAATGTCAATGTTCAAAGTAATATTTGATTTACACCAAACATAATCGCTTTAGCGGTAAAGAAAAAATAATACACTCTTCAACATTCCGCAGCAAACTCTGCTGACTCAACGCAAGCATAGTAATCCAATTGAAATTTCTTTTGAAGCAAAACAACAGCTCTAAAGTTCTTTGACACGTTAATTTTATAACGCGAGACACTTGACTCGTCATCTCAAATCCCTTAAGCTAGGAATAACAATTCCAGTGGAGCTCAGTGTTTTCTGATGAATTAAACATTTTCTCAAGATAATTGTACGGTTAGTTTGACTTTTTTACAATTGTTTATTAAACTTGGCAAAAGATGATAATAAACTTTATCAATTACTTAGTTTAGATACTATACCCTTTGTAATACTGGGATAAGCAGTAGTGAAACTTTCGTGGGAAGTCCAGAATTCAAACATCAGAGGGGGGCAAGGCGGTCGGTTGGAAGTTTTCACCATCATACTTGTAAATGGCAACCACATTAGCTTGTTAAATTCACGGAACTTTGATCAGATATGACTTATTCTTAATCAATCACTTGAATGCTAACGCAGTTGAGTGAGTTTTCATTTGAGAGGCTTTTAGCTAAAAGCAGGATCTCTTGAAACTGCGAATGCTAAGCATGGACCTGTCTGTCCTTCTGAAGTTACCGAAGACCGCACACATATATTGAATATCTAGACACGACACCCGAACTCCATTACATTTCTAGTATCCTGTATATATTTTTTTTCTAATGACAAAGTACTGCACGTACTCAGGAGAAAAATATTAAGTACCGAAATTATACAATATCCTTTATAAATTATACTAACTAATATGTATTGAAACAACTTGCGAGACTTTTCCGTGTAAATGAGGAGTTAGTCAACAGTTTTATTGACACAAAAATAGAGTATCTGAAAATAAAAGCATCGATCAAACTTCATCATCTCGGCAGCTGTGCGTTCCCATCGGTTCACAAGCATGTTTCAGGACTGTAACGGCGGCGATGCCCACGGTGTCGGCTTACAGGCCGTCTATTGCAAACACTTGCTGGGGATTTCCGGTCATGCACCCTCCGACACTTAGTCTGTGAGTTTACGACTCAAATGATGAACTGGTGTTGAGTAAATAATGTTATTGGTTTGTGGCTTTTATATTTTAATAGAATATTGAGATGCATAAAACAAAAGCTGATCATTTTACTTGTTATAATATATCAGTATTCACTGTTAAGAATTTTACTTTGCTAGTGGACATTTACATCTACAAGATCGCTAAACTGTCAATTTGTAACAATATCGAACATGACTTGTAATAATCAGGATATATTTTTTAAGCCTGCTATTTCTAGGAAATAAATTAAGCCAGACAAACATATCCACAGTCCTTAACAACGCTTGCATAATGGATACTGGAGGCAACCCCATTGGACAATAACCTATGCAAAATGCTCTATACATAATGTTTTCAATGGTTCTCTCTCTTCTCTATGGGTTCTCCTCGACATCGTTTGCTTTTAAAAAGTGTTCAGAGTATTTAGTTAAATTATAATTATATAATCATGAAGTTTTTAATTTTCACCCCAGGGCCCTTGGTATATTTACCACCCATAACACCTAAATTAGGAAATGATCATTACCAACATTTGAGAAGTGAACCCGCTACCTGGTTCAATGCAGGACATTCAGATCAATTTACATGTAGTCCCACTAAAACACTCCGTGTTCATATTCAGACTTTACGCGGGACGATTCAGTGGGACAGGCTAAGCAAGACGGGAAGCCAACTCCAATACAAATTGAGGAAAAGCCAGTGAGAAGGAATACAACAGAAAACTTAATCATTTTAAATGGTCTCATCCATCCTCCATTCCGCGACAAGCTCCATTCACGTCACATTACGTTATAACGCCAATAAAACGTCAAATGGACCAATTAACTCAGCAATCAACAGTTGGAGGGGACATAGGTGTAGGGGCAGCGGGCGTCGCGAGTGCGGGGTCGACGCCCGCTGCGTGATTTATTGCCACTTCCGAGAGGAACACGGGAGATGGCACGGGAGGCTGGGAAATATAAGTACCGCGCATTATGCTACTGATCAACAGATTCGTCCTTAAATCAAGTGTTTTATGTTTTTTCATGCTTGTTCGTGTGCGATGCGATATTATATTCGAGACACAATGAAGCAATATCCATTGATTTCATAACATGGCGACCGAATCAGCTTATTGTATTAGTTTTAATGATTTATTGATTCACAACCTATTTTGTCTGTGTCCATTAGTAAGATATTATGCGATTGTAATCGTAGAATCTATTGTAAATTTGATTTGTAATACAATCAAAACCAATAAATATCATGTTCTCGTTTCGGTTTTATGCACTGACTAAACCAATGCTGGACAATTGTGGTTTAAGCACAAACTGTTTATATGGCGTAATATTAATTTAATCATAGTTGGTTTCGCTCTACGACTGTGATATGATTAAGTTCATAAACTAGCATTACGATGCAAGCTATTGTAAATAAAAAAAACAAGTTAAGTACTAGTTCTCAGTTTCTTGCCGGATCTTCTCAGTTGAGGTCGCGTTTCGATCCGGTTGTAGAGTTAAGAAAAAAATATAATTAACGATTTGTATGTGCCCCCGTAGGGCTACCTATACGAAATAAATTACTTGACTTTGACTTCTAATCATTGGTTACCTACTTATAAAATGTAGTTTTGTGTTTATATCGGTATTGTCTACATCACAAATTCATTCGGATTATTAAGTCTTCTTTGTGAGTTTAAAATAAAGAACGTTATTATTTTATACTGTTACTTTTTGAACTTCAAAATGTTTTAAAGAAACGAAAAAAAAACTGCATTGCATACGGACAAAAAATGGACAAAATACTTTCAAACATTCGCGTGCAAATCTGAAAATGTGCAGTCGTAATTGCATCCTATCTCGACTTCCAGAGAGTCCAGTTTATATTTAATTCACGATTTATTTATTCTGAAAGAAAAAAACATCCTCAACTCCCGATCTAGCGTCCGTTAAACACTTGTGCACAGATTTCCAACACCCCTGCCGACAGACTCCCTACTTCACGAGAACACTGTTTATCACTCTTTAAAACATTTATTTAACGTACCTACGTCGTTTTAATGTTGTAAATCAAACGTTTTCAAGATAACCTAGTAAGAACGTTAATTATTAAGTACCGTTCTTACAAGGTTTAATTATTATAGTTAGAGTTGATAAATGAATTCTGTTTTTTGTGAATTATGTGTCATGCCAAAAACATGAAAAAGGAATGTAAATATTTTCAGAAACACACCAATTGTATGGTCCCAAACTGAGCATGACCTGTATTATGGGTACCCTACAGTAGATTGGGGTGATCTGAGTAACACTGGATGAACGGCTCGTCGAATTTTCTTACTCTGAAGAAAATGAAGAAATCTACAAACTTACCAACACCATTATTTATAAATATTTTACCGAAAGTAATATTCGATTTAATTTAATTAAATTTTGCATAAGATATACATACATACAATATGTCATCACTGTAGAGTGATGACGTATGGTACTGAGACGTGGTTGCTTACTATGGGCCTCATAAGAAAGCTCAAGGTCACCCAACGCGCAATGGAGACAGTGTGTGAAAACCATCCCATTTAGGAAATATAGCCTAATGACAGTGGAGGAGGCAAGGTTTTTTTTTAATATTATTTTCTGCAAGCGATAACCTTGTTCGGATATCGCACTGTCAACTGAACGAACCTCGCCAGGAGGTTCAATATTTATAGACAGGGCTGTCGATGACATCTGAACAGAACGCGTATTAGATCAAGATCATTTCATATGAATTATATATTCGGGTGCAGATAGGGTGCAAAGTTCAATAGTTCGAACGGTCAGAGGCTGATGACTCCGAAGGTCCAGTGAATGAACGAAACTTTTAATATGTTGGCTGTAAATCATTCAAGATTTCAGTTCGACTTGTTCAAAAGTTAATCAAACTGGAATGAAGAATTATTTTAATAATTATAGACGTTTGCTTACCTATCTTTGACGCCATATCTTACTTTGACCAAGTCGTGACTGTAGAACTCAATAGAATCAAAAAATATTAATTCTAAAACGCGACTACACGACGCAAACCATGGACCAGCGTATCTTTCTACTCTATGCCTCTATCCAATAAGCCGTTTAAGACCTGCATAATGCTCCTTTTGTTGCCACATAACATTTGTTGCCACTATGTCCGTCCGTCCCGCAGTCACACGTGATTTTTTCGAATTAGCCTACAACCGGAATGTGTTTAGGTTAACTTATGTTTGCCCATATTTGTAGTGGATTGAATCCTAATCGGGACAGGTCGTAATGCCTAAGCTAAGGCGTGATAAAACTATTTAAGTGATTTATTATGTAACTGTGGAATGTTTAGGTAAATAGGTTTATGGCGAATATTCTAATATACTCGTAGTTCATAGTCAAAACGCATGTCAAAACAAATTCCCATACAAAAATTATCAGTTACATGTACAATGCCACTGCCACTAGACCGTCACTCAATTGTCATATTAGATTTGGCGCCATGAAATAATATCGCTATCCGAACACACTAACTATACGGTCTGTATGTCTCTACACGTGCACAGACTTTGAATCTTCTCGAAGGATGTTATTTAATCCTATTAACAACACAACAAATTTGCGTAGGTCGCGGTCACGCCAGCACAGGTCACAATGGCGTTGTACAAAAGATCTCATACCCACCTAAGTTTATCGCAATAATAGTTCGTAATAACGAACCTGCTTGTAAAGGGAAGATCTTCCAGCCAGGCGGGTGATATGAGTGGCGGGGCAGGCCGCTATGCCCCAACAATTAATGTCGGGGTCTTGTATATAATGACATGAGCTCCAAAAACTCTCATAGCGCGTTTCAAGATTGTATAGAAAATCGTCAGCGCCATCTGTGTATCTGGTAGCGAGGTTGATGAGGTCGCTATAATTTTATCAGAAAACCAGACAATATTTTAATTATTCGCACTACCTAATTACGTTAATAATTAAAAAAAAATCAACGACATTCTTGCTCCTTTGATAAATTAGACAAGTAGATAATCATACTATCATATATAGGATTCTTGAGGTGCATTTTTCTGAATTGATATCCAGCCAGTAACTCTATGAAAACAGACAGAAGTAATCAAAATCTACTTATACTACTTGTACACTCAAAGGCATCTAGCGTAATTATATCCGTACCAAGCTTCAAAGAAAACATCATTTGACTGGATAATTCTCCGTATTACACACACAACAAAAATAGACTTTTATTAATATCTACCCTAATTCAGTATATGTAAATGCATCAATTATTGCCGCATTTCTATGGCTCTATATCTCTCTGAGGGGCTGTTATAGGATGTTACGTCTATTTATAGACCAACCTACCCTTTGATTGGTTCTTTGAACTCGGCTGGGTTTTGAAACAAAGATCGTTTGTAAGATAACTATGCCTAGACTTCATTACATACAATTTTGCTCTTATCTATCGCAAAAAGTTTTTGATAATGGAAACAATTTAAATTTATATTTATCAAAATAATAATACCAGCCCTTTTTAATGTCTCACTATTGGGCACGTGTCCAATAGTGCCCCTCGTATTGATGGGAATCAATACGAGGGGCTCAGTCCACCACTGGCACAGTGTGAGTTGCCGGACTCCACGTCATTCGAGAAGTTCTCGCTGATATGCAGGTTTCCTCACGATGTTTTCCTTCACCATTAAGCAAGTGATAGTCATAGTTGAAAATGAGATTCAAATATGAAATCCAGAAATCCCAGAGCTGCGATCCGGGTTTGAACTTGCGATCCTCTTTGCAGAGGTAAGCGTTCTATCAACTATTTATTATTTTAAATATATATTTTTGTGAGAGCTAAATATCTTGATATATGGAACAAGTTGGGAGACCTTTTCAGTGGGACACAATAAGGTAGTAGGAAAAATATTATTTCAACCTGATATTAAATTTTTACCAAATGTTTTCCATCCCTTAGGTACTATACGGTAATTAGCCTTTGGGCTCATGCTTACGTTATCATAACACTACGTAAAAATATTGTGCTCGAGGCACCAAGATCTCTAGTAGGTACCCGCCATATTTGACTCAATTCCCTGACGGGAATGTGAAATATTTTATCAGAGGTAGGTACTTACAAATAAATCATACAGAAATATTCAAGATATACACAGCTTTTTGGTTATTTTACTTAGCCCCACGTGGGCTAAGCTAGTTTTAGGTCAAAAATCTTAGTGTAGAGCAAAGAGGATTTCTCCAGTCATTGTTTAATGAGATCCTTTCGGTAATTTCCGCTAGCACTGCTAGTTTTAACCTAACAAAATCCTTTAAATCACATTGGGGGAAGATCCGTGCCCAGCAGTGGTAATTATTATGTTTATAACTTATAGTACCTACTCCCGATTCATTATTTTCTCCATCAGCTATCTTCATCACTCTAGCCAACCTTATCAGTACGAATTTGCATTTAATTTACACAAGAATCTATGCCATGTAACGTTTCTCGATTTATTCGCAGCGAAATTCAGTATAAGGGTATTGTAGAGGCGGGTTTTTGGCTCATAAATCAGAAAGGGGTTTCACGCATGTTCCACACTTGTCAACTTATAGAAGTGGAACGCAGAATCTATTAACCTAAGCTTGGTGCGGGTCATTTGGATACAGGGATTAGGACAGATTTAGGAGATGGTACTTATTTAAAGAGTGCCACTGTTTGTTTTTACTAAAACTAGGTAGAAACTGAAACGAACTAGGTTGAACTAGAGACGAAATCCATTCAAATCCGTTCATCATTTATTGCGTGAGTCTCAGTGTAACTTACAACGCCGCATTCGCATGAATTATAATATTTTTTTTCTTCTTCTATTTTTAGGTTGGCAATCACCTACAAAATATTGCCATTTTTGCCAGTGTCGAGTAATTCTTGATAATTGTTATTGAATTATATGTACCCCTGATGATAATCATAATGTTGATAACGATGATGATGATGAAATGATTCCCTTACCCCTATCAGTAAAGCTGTGGATACTTTACTGAAAAATTACTGGTCATCTTGGGAGAACTTGAAAAGTCGAGTTATTCTATTTTATTTCAATTTACTTCACCCGTGCACGATTATCAACACACAATGGTTAATATACCACTAATATTAGACATTATCAAAGAAACACATTTTTTAGAAAATAAATTAAAATTTACAACTTCACAGTTCAACTTCGCGCCTAAAAGTCTATAGTAATTAATTTCAGTTATTAAATCCAACCTTACAATAGATAACCTCATTATATCCGCGGCACACGATTGAATAAGAATAAAATTATGAGGACAAACTTGTCAATATCAGAACTTTGAAACAAATAAGCCATAATAAGCCTTATAAAATTGGTTTCTGTTGCTTTAATACCACAGGCAGGTGAAATAGGTAGCTATTATTCGGTCGTATAACAGTAATGTAGGTAGTTGTTATAGGATCTTAATATTACTGACACGTGTTATATTTTTTATCAAACCTAAAAATAGGTCCCTGCTTACATTTCTACGTTTTTAAAGCCTATTCACATTTTTTTTTCAGAATTCTCTATAAACGATTCAAAGTTATTGAAAAAACGTTTTCAGATTTATACCGCAATTAGACGGCGTTAACTGTAGGCAGTATTTGTTGGGCTTTTGAAGTTACAAGGTTACTGCTGCTGACTGGATGAGGGATAGAGTAGTGTTTAATGACTTGAAGCACAGTTTGGGGTACTCCAGTAAGCATTTTTTTCTTAATTTAGGTGTGAAAGTGAATGTGTGTATTCTACCTAAATAAGAACAGAATAGCTATTTTGCGTTGAAATAATGTATGTAATTTGGTACTCGTACTAACGAAACAGATTGAAATAGATCTATGAGTAGGTATAGTGTAGGTACCTATACTCTTAGTAATATATCCCCAAATGTATAGACAGTTTAATGGATTATAATGGTATTATCAACGAACTTTCCAGAGGAAAAAGTGCGTTATATTAGCTTTATATTATAACGCACTTTCTATAAATTTGAGGGTATATCTTTATCTACTTTTTTCTTTACCTATTTTTTTTTCTTTTGACTGCTCATATTTATAATGTCGTTTACAATGAAATTACAAAATATATTTTTCAGAAGATAAGTGCTTAGTGTTGCCATTGTAAACAATCAATTTGTGGTTAATGTTTCCCCATAAAACGGAATGACAGGCTTCATAAGGTGTCCATTCGCGGCGCTCCGTGGCCATTCAAAATGGGAAACGCTGGTATTTTTACGAGGATTCCAAAAATGTTCGCATAAAACCGTCCGTGCCGTGTAAGATACGGTTTTCCGGTGAAGAGTTACCCGGTCGAGTGTAAGTGGGCCAAGGACGGCTTGCAACTGTAAAGATTTAATGGCGGACGGTTTTTGGGCGCATATTGGGAACAGTCCAACTGGCTGCGAGGAGCGAGAAGCATTTATTATTGAATTAGTTTAGTAAGTACTTTATTTATAAACCGGCTGTTGCCTCTTGCCTCCCCCCCATTTTCACACCCTCAGTCCTTTATTTCATTTATAGCATGTAGGTATCATCATACTGTAGAGCAACACCCCCCCCCCCCCCCCCCCCTCATTTTCATTTTCAAGGGGTGCTTTGCCGTGTTAAGGGTTATAGGGCTTTAGTTTTGTAAACATTCTTAGCGAGCACCTAGATACCGCCGATAGAAATATAAATGTGGCTACATATTCCTATGTAGCTTACGACATTGATAGTTTAAAAGCGCGCATCCTCGTAAGCATTCATCCATGGAGATAAAAAAGATCTTTCTTCACGGATCTATCGTTTATACCACTTACATTGTTCCTTCAGCTTTATTATGTCCTTTTCAGCGGTGCTTTCTCTACGCTCGGGTCGAGTTACGGATACGCTCTATTACTGCAGTAAATATCTTTTTACATTTTACTGATGCACCAATATGAGTTACTATGTGTACCCGGTCGGCGCAGTTAGGACTGACCCTTCTTTCTGTATTGAGGGTTCTGGGTTCGAATCCCGATAGGCAAACTTTGAGTAATATGCACGAATGCTTGTACCCGAGTCATGGATTTCGAATATCTATTTAAGAAGGTTTAAATTACCTATATTGTGATCTCCCCAATTACGGTACGCACGGTAATACCTACAAATAGTACAAGCGTTGCTTAGTTTTGAACTGGCGATATTATTATTAATAGATTACCCTCCACAACCAACATTCGAGCCCAACTCTTCGGTCCAACACCGCCCGAGGTCCAGTACGTCGGGGTTAGAACAGATGTTAAGTTTATTTACGAGAGCAGTGTTTTAGAATCCCGCGGGGATTATTAATGACGTGTGGATAAGGTAGGCCGGAGTCCGGAATTACAGCTGGGTAAAAGTTTCCACAGACCCCGGAACTCTGAGAAGTAAGTAATTAGTATTCTGTCTTTTGTAGCGGAAACAATGATGTTGAGCATAAGGGAGCAAGGTATAATCAGCTTATACATAAAGAAGAGGTAAGTACTTACCTACTGAAGTAGAATATTTCAATTGATAAGAGTTCTCGGAGCACGTAACATATATTCAAGACCCCGACTTCAACTTTTGGGGCATAGCGGCTAGCCCCGCTAGGCTTATCAACCGCCTGGCTAGAAGGTCTTTCCTTTTCCACTAAAAAGTTATCACAAACCCCTAAAATGGTCTTACACCTACTTATTTTAGTCAGAATCACGCAATCAGTGTCAGTATGCTTTTACATGAGTACTTCTCGGCCTTTTGCTGCACTAATGAAACGTGTTTATGTAATGCGCGTGGACTGCTCACAAAATAGTTATCATAAATTTAATAGGTAGTAATTGAATACCTTAGTCTGCAAAAAATATAAACTCAAACTAAAAATGATATGTTAGTAATAGGTACGGCAAAATTACCGTGAATACCATTAAAAGGAAAACATAAAACTATACATTAAAAAGTTATCATTAATCGAGTGTGAGGTTTAGTAAAACGAAATAAATAATTAGTTTATCTTTTCAACTCGATTATGTTTTAACTAGATCACAGTTTGAAACAATAGTTCACTAATGCAAGTTTCTTCCAAGTATTCTACAATAATTATTTTTATGATATTATAATTTCCTAGAATAATATAACATTTTTGCTTGAAACGGACCGTATTGTAATCTTGACATATGTTTGACACGTGCGATACGCACGAACTTCACCTTGACAAATTGCGACCTCCATTCATCCTTCGTCGAAACATATTTTAAAAGACGAAACAGAGCACCGATTTTAACACCATTTTCCACTAAAAACCTATAAGTTAAAGTTTAATGACATAAATAAGTGTTATTTATTTAGATTAGAAGTATATAAATATAGTTCCAAAGTGAAAATGGCGTTGAAATCGTCGCCGGTAATGTTCGGGCTGCTATCGCGGGTGTCTCGTCGTGAATTCTCAACATCTAGGGCTTTGGCCTCGAAGCCCGTGACTGTGCGAGATGCTTTGAACAAGGCTATTGACGAGGAGATGGAAAGGGACCAGAAGGTTTTCATCTTGGGCGAGGAAGTGGCCCAATATGATGGTGCTTACAAAGTCACAAGGTACTTTCATAAAATGGTCATTAAACTATTTGTGAACTACTTTTACGCAAATTCTATGATAAAAATGAAAAATTATGGACTTTATTCTGTTATTCTGTGATATTTTATTATGATAATGCCTGTTATTTCATGTTTCTTTGGTGTTACATGTGTAACAATGTTACATAACCAAGAAGATTCTTGATAGATCCTATGTTTCGTTAAAGTTCCGCGAAACACCGTGAACACAGAAATGTATAGCTTAAAAGGAGTTTGGGGGTTTGGATGCTAACAACCTGCTGTTTGTGCAAGCCCTACCCTTAAATTACAAATAATCCGGATCATGGAACACAGAACGGTGAATGTTTTCCTGCGTGTTAGGACTTCAGAATAATAAAATACAAATGTATGGTAGTTATTCTATAAATTAATTAAGGAATGTATAATTAAAGTTCTCTTAACAATTCTGTTGGAACTATATGGAGATAGTTTAAATTTAGATTTTAAAGTAGTATATTTATAATAATCAACTTTATTTTTGAGGAACTAAAGCTTATTATTGTATAGCTAATGTTCATTAGCATTCATCAACAAATTTATATAAACTCATTTTAATTTCTCTTTTGTCCCTACAACAATAAAGCTCATAGTATCTTATGATAAGTCTGATACTTTTAGGGGCCTGTGGAAGAAATATGGTGATAAAAGAGTGATTGACACTCCTATCACAGAGGCCGGCTTTGCTGGTATTGCTGTTGGAGCGGCCTTTGCTGGCCTTAAGCCCATCTGTGAGTTCATGACCTTCAACTTCTCCATGCAAGCTATAGACCATGTAAGTTGTAGTTGGTAACCAGCATTTAACACTATTAGGGTAATGAATAAGGTTGTGTTTAAAGTTATGGGATAGACCTGCCTACTCCATCAGGAAAACAGGTGTGATTATATCTTTATTTACATAAAAATAATTAATTTCTATTCACATAATCAGATTTTTTGTTAATGTTAAGTTTTCATTCATAAATGATTTTTGTCATATTACTCTAATGGTTTACACTATAAACTATTACAGTACTTTAGAATTCTTCATTAATGTTCAATATTTTAATGATATCAAGAACAAAAGAATATTTTAATTTAAGTTTAGTCTTGATTACTTTTTTCACAATCTGAGCTCCCCAGATTAAAGATCCTTCTGATATCATATCTGATAAACAATGTCAATTGAGCAGACTATTTATAAAGATGCCACAAAATCATCGAATGTAAATCTTACCTTAACTGTTTGAACACGGATTTTGGTTTTTCAAGAGCATTGTTTTAAAACTGAGAAACTACCTGAGATTGATATACATTTTAGAAATGTACTACCCCAATGGCGTACAAGCATTAGTGTATTTATGTAGTTTCTTAAAAATAACAATGATTTTTATTGGGTGTTTAAATTTAAGCATGCAAGGACTCATCATGCTGCTTACTACGGATGGAAACAATTAGCTATTTCTTCTTAATTAGTTCTCATTGCGATGCACAGATGGGATATTAAAGCAGTATTACTACAACGCAGGTAATAAACTCAGCGGCGAAAACGTTCTACATGTCAGCGGGCAATGTGCCGGTGCCGATCGTGTTCCGCGGGCCCAACGGCGCAGCGTCTGGCGTCGCGGCGCAACACTCGCAGTGCTTCGCCGCGTGGTACAGCCACTGCCCCGGCCTAAAAGTGCTGATGCCGTACTCCGCTGAGGATGCTAAAGGTACATATAATTACATTAAACATGTGGTTGCTTCATGCAGTAAACCTCTGCCTTCAGCGACTATAAGGATGATGGTGTTTTTAGGGTTCCCTAGTCACATTAGGAACCCTTATAGTTTGGCTATGTTTGTCTGTTTAGGTCACAGCCTTTCTATTCAGTGACTATTAGGATAGATAGGATTATAAGGCTGAAAATTTGTATACTCGTATTTATAAATATTTGTCATTGTTACGAAGATTTGATTTAAAATGTAATAAATAGTTTCATATTTTAGACAAACCTTTTTTCATAAATTATAACATATCATATAGATTCGTTTCCATTAAAATATAATGAAATAAAACAGCGCCATCTAGCGGAAGAAGAAAGAAAAACTTTTTAGTTACATACATTTTTGTCTCGTTTATCGCATGGTTACAAAGTAATTTGTGCGACAAATAAATATCAGCTTCCCAATTTTATAGAAAGTTCTGAAATGTCATCAATGACACCAAGCACTTCTATACTGAAACATGTTTATTGCAGCCATTGTTAATTGACTAATTCTTTTTTAAGTTTATGGGTAACTCATTATCTACAAAAACAAACATCTGGCACACCAACAAATAAATAATATCACTTTTTTTTACAGGTCTCTTAAAAGCGGCCATCAGGGACCCGGACCCGGTGGTGGTTCTGGAGAACGAGCTGCTCTACGGTGTGCCGTTCCCCATGACCGACGAGGCACTCGACCCCAACTATGTCATTCCTATTGGTGAGAGCTTTAGGGGGTATATTGTTCATATCACTAGAAATACTCTTGGCTGACTTACGCGACATACATTCATCTGGATGAGCCGATTTTATATGATATAGAACCTTATTGCATTACTAAAATTACCTACTTAAGACCCGGTTTCGACAAAAGCGGTGAGAAACGAAGATGTGCAGAATACACAATACAGAATACAATCAGATTGGTTAATAAACACTGCTTGGTACCTGACGGAGGATTTCAAACATTATGATTGGTCTATTCCGCTCCGTTACTCTTCGTTGTCATGGAAACCGGGCCTAAGAGTCAGCCGTACGTTTATCGATCAAGATCTCTGTATCAAGTTGAGCTAAGAACATCTACGTAAGATATTTGGATCCATAATATTAATAATCTTAAAACTGATAAATTGGAGAACACCTTGTTTCTCCCATGTTTTTGATCAGATCCTAAGATATTTTTAAGATTTTCGCTGCAATAAGTAGGTCAGATTATAAAGTTTTGTTATGAATTGCTTATGAAAGCTACTGAATAACACCAAATGAAAGTGTACAGTATCAATTATGTCATTAAATAGAGCATTTAAAGTTCAAAATGTATCAGAATACGGTTCTAATTTCAGGTAAAGCTAAAATCGAGCGCGTCGGCAAACACATCACAGTGGTGTGCGCTGGGATAGGCACAGAGCTTGCCCTGCAAGCAGCCAACGAGCTCGCAGGGAAAGGTAATATGGGGATATTATAAAATCCTAACATCCTAACTACTAATATATAATTATTTTCTTTGCTGGAATTAATTGAAAAAAAATTACTTGTTTTTGCGTTTATATCCCAAAAATGTGTCGGAAATTAAATAAATCATGATTTTTAACAACCCTGGTACAGACAACGAGTTACATTATTTAATATGTAAGAAGAAATTTAGGATCGATTTAGCTTCGACGATGGTATCATTATGTGGTTTATAATTCCAGGTATTGAGTGCGAAGTGATCAATCTACGCTCAATCAGGCCGCTGGACTTCAACACTATCGCTGAATCCGTCGCTAAGACGCATCACCTCATCACCGTCGAGCAAGGGTGGCCGCAGTCCGGTAACGTTTTTAAAATTTGAACTATTATTTAACGGTACATGGTGATTAAATAAACAAAGAAAAGTACAGTACGAATAAAATAACTTTGCCCCTCTGAAGTTGGTTCCAGACGCTGCGCAATAGATTTTTTAGTACAAAATATCTATTGCGACGCGTGTGAAACCAACTTCAGAGAGGCAAAGTTATTTTGTTCGTACTGTAGTGTACACGCACACTGTTTACCTGTCTCCAATTTGAATTTGCCGCGCCACGTCTCGGTTGGCAATGCTGCGACCGCGATTCGCCTTCGAGCGTGTGATTGGTGCCGCCATATTATTTGCTCTGCGCACGAGAGCCAATCACGGACCTTCCCTCGCTTTTTCGGTTCGGTCGGTGCACGTCACGTCAAGATTTCTTATTGGAATTGGTTTTAAATTATAATATGTATATTACACATATGTACATTGTTGATGGTGCCTAAACTTACGGTGGTGAACTTTTAATTGTCTGAGAACTTAGAAGAACTTGTGTTGTGATATTTTGGAATACCTAAAAACTCGTAGACGCTGTTTATGGAGCCCCCGCTACCCTTGACAAAGAGGTAAATTTGAATTGGTATCGGGTCGACAGTGTGTGCTTGCTATATGTTCAGCCTACTGGCCTTATGATAATTACAGTATACAAATGTATGTATGTATATTCCTTCGATAAATATCGAAGGAATATTTCGGAACAAGTAGCCTACGAGTATTCTGCTGTATCTTCTCAGTTGAGGTTAATTTAGATACTATTCGTTTTCAGCTATATAAGGTAAAAAATATTTTGACTTGGTCAACAGTAGGTTACAAAGATAATATTACTAAAGAAATAAATCAAATTATTAGACTTTTATCTTTTCAGTATTTAGCGAAACAAGGAGTAACTGAGGCTACTTTTATTTTAGAAAACCTTTTTTGTTACTTACCACGCGGACGAAGTCGCGGGTAACAGCTATTACTAATAAAGACCTAAAACTGCAATGTTAATAAGAACTTGATACGCTCGTCGTTCGCATGCGTCCTGTATCGCGTGATGCGTTGTGTTGTAATCGTGTGGTTTAAAATACCTTGCGCGCTCAAGAATTACAACATTTGTCACCCATGACTTACGATATGAATTGTTCTATAATTTTATTTTAGGCATTAAGTGTAACCTTTCCCCAAAGTTTTCGTTACCATGCCTTACAGCCTGTATAATTCATATAAAAAAAATGTGTTGTGTGTGCGGCAGGGGTGGGTTCGGAGATCTGCGCGCGCGTGATGGAGTCGTCGTCGTTCTTCGAGCTGGACGCGCCGGTGTGGCGCGTGGCGGGCGCCGACGTGCCCATGCCCTACGCGCGCTCGCTCGAGCAGCTCGCGCTGCCGCGGCCCGGCGACGTGGCCGCCGCCGTCAGCGCCGTGCTCGGCAACAAGTGAGTATACTGCTGCCATCTATAGCACCGGTGCGGCGCGTGGCGGGCGCCGGCGTCGTGCTCGCCGCCGTCGGCGCCGTGCTCGGCAACAAGTGAGTATACTGCTGCCATCTATAGCACCGGTGCGGCGCGTGGCGGGCGCCGGCGTCGTGCTCGCCGCCGTCGGCGCCGTGCTCGGCAACAAGTGAGTATACTGCTGCCATCTATAGCACCGGTGCGGCGCGTGGCGGGCGCCGGCGTCGTGCTCGCCGCCGTCGGCGCCGTGCTCGGCAACAAGTGAGTATACTGCTGCCATCTAGTCGCCATGACGCTAGTCTCGTTTTAGTTTTCAGTATTCTGCTTCGCTGCCTTGGAACACAAAATGCGCGACAAATATTTGGTGATATCAACCACTGATCAAATAATGGACGGTTTTCTTTCACTTATTCTGCCTACTCTTAAAAATGGTTTTTGTAAATCGTCGGCAGTTTTCTGAGTAATTGGTATTCCTTTTTACAAGTATTGCTGCGGAATAATAGCATTGCAGTATTTTTAATCACGCCACTGTAATGTAGTGGCACAAGGATGTTACGCGCCACACTCGCTAGATAGCGCTGGCCTCGTTTCAGCTCGCGGTATGGTTTCGCTATTTGAGGTCCTTAGAAAGAGGCAAATGTTTGGAACCTGTAACTACTGGACGGATGATGAATCCTATGTCTGTAATTATAATGTATTTTTTTAAAGAGCTCCACTTTTATTGGGTGTTGGGGCTCTTGGAAATCATGATGTTATGTGTATGGAAGATATGATTACTACTTGCTAACTTACATGATATAGATCGCGTGCACTCCAATCGCGCGCGTTTAGCTGAATTTTGCTTGCAAGACTAGTCACTACATGCAACTTATTCGTACGGGATTATCAGCATGGGCGGATCCAGGATTTCGCCCAAGGGATTTTGCGTTGTTTTACATATCTTTCAAAAAAAAATCAAATTGGTCTCAATAAAGTAGTTTAGTCGTGATTCAGTGTGGGAAAATTTCCCCACCTGTATTTACTGGTGAATGTTAGAGCTAAAGAATTAAGTAATTTATTCTGAAATCAAAAACAGTAATCATACAGCAACAGTGAGTACGTGAATTACTGTGTTGCCGCTGTTTTCGCCCATCTCCGAAATGAGGTTGTTCAAATTGCATTAACAAAATTAAAAAAAAAAACACTAAAAATAAAAAACCTAGTTTCTAGCCGTGAAGCCTAAGACCTATCCCATTAACCTGTTGTAGTAAATACATCACACCTTTGCGCGACTTACGAGATAGTATAATTAACCATGACGTAATTCTTTATTCTTAAACAAATACAAATAGGTCGTGGGGTATTTAGGAATTCGTCAGAACTAATATCCTACATTCTAGGTTATCGATTAGTCAATTCAATAAATAAACAATTTGTAGATATTTTGTTACTAATCCCTGTGTTGCAAGCCATACTATGGACACACTACCACATCTAACACGAGGGTTTTCAAAAATTTGTCCACTGCCTATTTATTTATCGTCGACCTGCAGTGTGATTTTGAAACCTCGGAAATCGGAATCGGATTCGGAACGGTAGTTTGCGTTTACGAAGTTATTTTAATAATGGTAGGAAATAGTAGAAAAAATATTGAACGCAAAATCTAAACTATTACAGTTTCTTGTGATAAAAAGCTTCATACTTATAACCACATAAATCAAACATTAAATTGAACACTTGTTATTTTTGATATTCACGTTTCTAAGCCTACGTGTTAGTTTATTAATTTTTGTACCGATCTTTGTAAACTGACAAATCCAATGAAAAAAAAGTTTGTTTTATCTATGTCTGAGGTTTGTTTATTGTTGTGATGAGAAAATGACAAAATAACTAAAATTAATGTTGATTACCTATATAATTTGTAACATCATGTCACATAGATGCTCCCTGTTCGTGTAAAAATAAAAAACTAGGTTGCAAGGATACAGCGCCATCTATTAAAAATGTTTGCAACCGAACCTGCGTATTCACCCCTGTCCGTCCCTATAAAGTTTGAATATGTGCTTTTGTCTTATTAATGATGCGAATGAAATAATTTTTAAATGTATAATGAACAAATTGTATTAAATTAAATAAATAAGTAGGTTGGTACCTAAATACATTTAGCTCCACTGGGATTGCTTTGTATTTATTGTTTCATCCAAAAATACGGCTTTAATTCTGCTATTAAAGCCAGTACAATATCCAATAATTCGTATAATATCAAATTGAGTAAAAAAAAAGACTAAATGCCATCGGAAAGACTTCCTACACATAAATCTCATCGGAAAGTTATCGTCGGATCGGAATGATTTTCCGTCGAGAAACGTCAACAATCTTCGAATTCGGAAATCAAAATAGCAGTATTTGTTTACAAAGTTCGGTACAGCAAAAATAATAATAAAAACATATAGGCCTAGAAACGTGAATATCAAAAATAACAAGTGTCTGACTTAATGTTTCATGTGTGTGGTAATAAGTTTGAAGCTTTTTATCATAAAAAGCCCGTATTAGTTAAAATTTCGCGATCAATATTTTTTCTACTATTTCCTACCATTATTAAAATAACTTCGTAAACGCAAACTACCGTTCCGAATCCGATTCCGAGTTCCGAGGTTTCAAAATCACACTGCTGATTAGCTCAGTAGGTAGGTAGGCCTTGCTTTCTCTGCTAAAGGTCCCGTTTTCGAATTCTGGTAGGGACAAACTTTGTGTGATGAGCACGAATGTTTGCACCCGAGTCATGGATGCTTACAAGCCTTGCTTAGTTTGGGACCGTATAGTTGATGGGTTCGTCTGGCGATATTATTATTATTATTTGAGCGTCTCACAAAACCCATTGATTCATTCTGGTGATGAGGTTTCAAGATTAAGGAAAATATAAATACCGAGTCGAAATAAAATGTTACTTATTTTGCTTCCTAGATGGCGCTGGAGTCATTTTAGCTCGCGGTATGGTTTCGTTACCTTGATATTCATATATAGGCAAATCTACCAAACTTTTTTTGAGGGTCCTAAATGGGTTGAATCCTATAATAAAATTATTTACTTTTTGAGTTGGATCCCCACTCTTTATGAGTGCAGGGATTCCTATAATACACTATAGTGAAGTACATTTAAAAAATGTAGAGCTCTTCTCTTAGCTTAGCTCTTAGAAGTCTTAGATCTTAGCGTTCAACATGAACTTTAAATAAAAATGAAAATATTACGCAGTGGGATTTTTTAGAATGAACCTTTTTTTTATTTTACTGTTTTGTTTTTATTTTTCACGTTAATTACCTATTATGCGATAATATAAGAAAATTATCACAGCTTTATTATAAGTATTGATTTTTTTTGTGACAGTAGTTGCGTAAAATAAAAATATGACAGGGCTTCTCTTTTCATGTTAGGATGATTTAAAAAAAACTATTCAATGATACTCCACTTAAAATTCGCGGACTTTTTGTCTTTCACAATATACCGTCTGGTATATTGTTTAAAATCAACTTTAGGCGCACTCGCAAAATTAAGAAAATAGATTGCCGAAGAATCGTCTAATTTGGAACAGGCATTTTATCTCTAGAGCGCCACAAAGGGACAAACATACACAGGCTGATAAACACATTACCCTCCGTTGTTTCGCGCAGTTGGGTAAAAATAATTATTTTTTATTTTATGGTGTTTCAAGATATAGCTAAAATTAAATTCCGGGCCGTAATCAAATGTTACTTATTACACTTCCTAGATGGCGCTGGCGTCATTTTAGCGCGCGGTATGGTTTCGTTGCTTGGAAATTCGTATACGGGCAAATCTATTATATTTAATATGAGGGTCCTAAATGGGTTGAATCCTATTCTAATATGAATTATTTTTGAGCGGGGTTCCCACTCTTTGTGAGTGTCGGGATGCCTGAAATTAATACTTTTCGGAGTATATACTAGAGAGAGAGGAGTTGGTAGTGGTACCGAATTCCCGATACATTTCAGTATTCGCTGATTGATATAAGTATATTACCAAACTACAAAGTGACATTATAATTCCTGAATCAATATGCGAATATTTGTGATATCAGCTAAAATACTTGATTGTTTAATATATTATGAGATTAGTATTACTGACTGTGACAATTGGGCATATTCTTTCGTAAAGCCTCCCGTCTCCGACATTCATTAGTACTTTCCACGCAACGCGATATCTGCCTTTGGTTAATTTGATACGAATTTTGCGATACGTACGATATTAACATCGATGTTTTGTAAAATCTAGATTCTCATAGGCGGCCGGACAATGTATGGTGAATATCGTGCAATTCCGAGCAGTCTGTCCACTGAGATGTACAATATACTAAAATATAATGTATAAAATATACGACCTAAATCAACTAGTCGGTGTGCAGATGAAGTGAATGTGAAATATTAGCATATCAGAGTTCATCGGATTACGAGTACATGAATACATTCAATATATCGGCTTAATTGATGGCAAAGTCATTTTGTTTCAAAGAAAATATGCTTGTCAGAATTTAGCTATATTTTCTCCTACTTTACAACACTTTAATAGCAATGTTTATTTTATAATCAATAATGTTATTTAATTTTGATTTGAAGGTAGGAAGTAAGGAACTAGGAACGTATTGTTCCTCTTTGCTAGTGAATAAAGTACCTTCTTGTAATCACGCTCCTGTTGGTGGACTAGCCACTGAATAGAATTATAATTGCACGGTCAGTGCCGCGGGAAAATACCCATTTATAATAACGGCAGACGAACATATGGGCTATATGGTCCCATACTAAGCAACTCTTGTTTTATGGTTACCGTACAATGGACTGACGGCGAACTCAGTATACAATACTTATATAGATACTAAACATCCACGACTCGGATACAAATATTCGTCCTCATCACATAAAGTTTGTCTCTACCAAGATTCGAACCCGGGACCCTCGGCGGAGGAAGCAGGGTTACTACCAACTAGCTAGCCAGCTAATTAGGTCGTCAATTTATACAGAATAATTCTAATAATCCCACAACAATTAAACCCAAGAGTCTCAGTTGCTGTACGCTGCCCTCCCTAGATGGTGCTAGCATAGCTATTCTGAAAAGGGTATATCAAGGCATGTGTTACGTCATCCTAACTTCTTAACGGTTGTCGATTACCTTGTGTTTTTTTAAATTGCGGCATACCTACTCTGTTATTGGGTACAGCTAATGTAGCAAATAGTATTTTTTTGTCTTTATATTTATTGATGCTCCTATGTAGTATTGAAGTGCTAATGTAACGAGTATATTAGAAATAAATTGTTTCGTTTTGCCTATGAATCAGGTACTCGTATTCGTTCACGCTACTATTGGTGGACAAACCAATTTAGAACAATCTCAAGATTCTGAGATGTTAAATGCCGCCGTCCCTAGATGGCGCTAGCCTCGTTTTTGCTCGCGATACGGTATCGCTATTCTGAAATGGGTCTGATGAGGCAAATGTATGATCAATCTAAACTAAACAGATTAGAGGAATCATGTTTATCGTGCCTGTACTGTATTTTAATGGTTTTTGAAGAATACTCCGAGTCGGTGTTACGACTTAAGTTTCAGCTGTTTAATACAACTCACATCAATGTCACGAGAGAATGATCTTGAGTTATGACTCATAAAATAACGATTTATTTAATAATTGTTTCAGAATAAGTAAGGCGAGGAGAAATTAGAATCGGGAATCTCTGGAGGAACGCTCAGGACGCTGCTCTCGGCTTCCACACAATGTAAATACCAGATAATATAACTTATTTCGCGTCACCGGCTCGCGAGCGGCGCTCGTAGCACATGTGATAAATATATACATTACAGTCGAGATTATACATATATCATATTTTATTTTAATACACTTTAATGATCCCCATAATGAGATACTGTAGGTATTTTACGCACAAATTGACGCAATTTTACTTTCATTTTTAAAGAAAAAATTCGATGCGTCATGCGCAATTGCGATTGAGTTTCTTTCGATGTGATTTTTCGCACAGGAAAAATGCAGTATATGTATTGTTAATTTGAAAGCAATTGAATAGTAACTAATATTATTTAATGTTAATGTTTTTGTAACTTGAAGTATTGTTTTATCTCTGCAAAATGTTATTTATTACTTATATTGTTATAAAGAAAGGGGAATAACGTCAATAAGTAATTGCCCCGATAATCTTATCAACCAGAATACCCAACAACTTTGCATTTACACCATGTTTCACTATACTTAACCCAGATTTGTGGTCCGAAAAGGTGCGTACGCTTACTAGATGGCGTTGTAGGAAGTGTACAGTGGAATAGGGTGTCGATAACGAAATAAAAATAGACAAATTAGAAAAATAAAAGCCTGTTAATAAATAATTTATATTTAACATTTTGTTTTATTTTAACTTCGCTTTAAGACTGTTGTAAGAATGATATCCTATTTCACAATGGAGCAAAATGTATCTAAAATGCATTTGCTAATATTGGATAAGTAATAAATTGTGGGATTTCAAAGTAGGTACTAAATACCAAATCATTTATTCAAATTAAGTAAACTGAAGTGATAGTATTTACGCGTGTGATATAATTTGTCCACCGTGTTGGTGGCCGCCCTACGCTACGCCTTTAGTTTCGTGGTCATTTTATTTTCTTTTGGTTTTGTATTGTGTGTTCGTCTACATATATTATTTTATGTCTCCAAACGTTCCACATACGAAGCTTGATAAAAGCTAGTACTTAAACAATTCTATTCATCGACATCCACAATACGTAACATCTGTATTAGAAAAGTCTAAAAACAAACAATAAATCCACTCACAATAGCGAATTCGGGAGGATTTCTAGCGAAATGTATTGTGCTGCGGGACGTCCGCGCCGGGGGACGGCCGCTGACAGAATGATGGATCGCGACACGCCGCCCGCCGACCGTGCCGAGGGTAGGTATAAAAGTACCTACTTGTATATACTCTTGGATTAATTATTATATACGTAATTCCAATACCATACTTGTAAAGCTTCTATGTGATTATTTCGACTGGTCTCGACCAACATTACCTACGTCTTCAATCCAGACAAAACCCTACTAAATTTCCATGTTATGAGCTTTGAATTGTATAATACTAGCCCTTTTAATGTCCACTGTATGTTGGTCACAGGCCTTCCATTACTGCGAGGAGTATAAGCCATACTTTACCATGCTGGCCCAGTGCGGGTTGGCGGACTTCACATGTCTTTCGAGGGGCTCTCGTAGACATTCAGGTTTCCTCCGGTGGTTTCGTTTGTGTTTTGCGATGCTATCGCAGATTGACTTAGGTAAATTTCCAAACGTAACACCAACCCCACCTGATATGACGAACATGACCACTCCACGAGAAGTGTGATGGCTGGAGCCTATTCCAATGTTCATCAATGGACGGGTGAAGGCGGTACAAAGCTTATGTATTTTCCATAAAATATATCTTAATTTTAAATCCACCAATGTTGAAATTCGTGGTAAAAAGCGTTGAGCGTAACGAACACGTCAATTTGACGGGATAAAGTATAATTTCTGCGATACAATGTGGGTAATTCGACGTTGAGTGATCCATCACCGCTTGAGGACGACGTTGGACAGATTTGTGTGGCACTGCCGACACAAAGAGGACCGACCAGTAGCACAGATGAGAGGTCCGTGATATTATAAAACTGTAGCTCAACCATGAGTTTTTATCACGTAAACTCACACGTTATATATTTGTATGACAAACTATGCACCGCCTGTAGCGGTTATGTAGGTAGGGTATGTATCGTTTTTCATACAAATATTTACGCGGTCGCTAGCGATTTTCAGTGAGAAAACTCATAGTTGAGCCACTGTGTGCAAAATGCAAAGACCATTTAGCAGAATAGGGAAGATCTAGCCAGGTGGCTGCAGCGCCATCTGTGTAGCTTGTGGCTGGGTTGAAGAGGTCGCTACAACCTTATATAGGTAAGTACATCTATCGCAAAATGGTTTGAAAATATACTATTAAGAATTATGGCACAATTTTTACTATGTACATACTATGTACTAACAAACATATCGGTTGAGCCAGATAGTAGGTACGTGCCTAGGTAGGGTTATAACTGTATGAATAAGCTCGTGTGTTAAAGCTTGGTACAGTAAGGCTTATAATAGTAGGTACCTACTTAATACCTATGCTTCTTGTTTGCCCTTATTTGTCATCTGCATAAAAATTCAGAAGCGCACAAAATTACAAACAGCGGCTATTTATAAAACGGAGTTGGTGGAGTGATCCATCAATAAGTTCGGAGCAAGTTGCACGCCGGCCGTGTTCTACTGACAACGAGCTTGTTCAACAGTTTAGCGTTAGGTACAGGGGGACGAAGGATGTCTGGATCCATGAATATAATGTATTTACCAATAGCTGAGAAATCATTCTGTGGTAGGTATTTAAACGAAAGAATTCACCATACCTACTAATACATATAAAGAAAATGACATAAGTAAGCTGTTTTCTTTTAAAAAAAGATTTTATCGCCATTGTTAATCGATGCATTCTCTACAAATTTGCGTCGCAATCTTGTTGCACGATTTCCTAAATGCACATATATGATCAGCCAGCGGTGATGATTATCACTTCTCGTTCGTCTGATTTTGGTGACAAGTGCGTTATCCAAATTTGTTTAATTTACCTTTTCTTCGACGATTTCGTCTCCTAAGTTTAAAAGTTTAAGTTTAATCTCGACTGACCCACCCCTATCAGTCCGCACCACTCTATTGAATTATCACCGCATCCCTTCAGCCTTTTACGGGGTAAAGACATTTTAAAGTGGAAGGTACACGCCCCTGACTTATTCAGCAGTGATTTATAAATAGGTAGGTACTTAAATAGGGATATGAATTGCGGCTCATAGAGGCCGTACCTTCAGCCAGGCAGGGGCGTATCCTCCGTGGTCTAGGGCGGCAGGCTTTAGCGTTGGTTGCCTTTCATACTCGTTGGTTATCTTTCGTTGATTTATGGGGTGACATACCTTATAGGCCATTGCTGCGCTGGCACCAGGATAGATTGTATGCTGATAGTATATAGAGTCGAGTATCGAGTCTGTGCTGTCAGTATACTACAGTATAGACTTGTCTGCTGACATTAAAGCCTCGTTGAACTTCAATTCATAATCCAAAATAATACTTCATCAGGGCAGGTTTGTATTGGAGAATTTAGTCTTTTTTTAGTTCGTAGTGCTACAAACTACACACAGTTCAATCTTTTACTATCTTTATCAACTATACAATTATTATTTTGGCATAGGCACTAGGCATACATGTGTGGAGTTATTTTTATTATAGGTAGGTAAGTATTTGTGCGTGTATGTGTGTCTGGCTAAGCCCAAGTCGGACCGAGATGTTTGCTGTTTACACATTATTTGTGAGAAATTCATACAAGTACGACGGGAAGAAAGTACCGACTCCTTTTGATAAAAATAGGTACTGTGTTTATTATTTTCTTACATATCATCCCTAACTAATGTAAAGTATGTAAGGAAATTAACTATTAGGTAGTATCAAACGATGGTCGAGTTTGTTCCAAAATGAAAAGGTATGGCTATCTA
Organism: Pheosia gnoma; assembly: GCA_905404115.1. NCBI lineage: Eukaryota > Metazoa > Arthropoda > Insecta > Lepidoptera > Notodontidae > Pheosia > Pheosia gnoma. The sequence goes on along the minus strand of FR989904.1, from coordinate 9,610,791 downwards.
AAGCTAATATCTAAACACATTGGTACGACAGTCAAATTTTTGCACCGATTCTCGTTTGTTGTGTAATTACAATGTCCGTTGTGTGATAGTAAGGAAAATGTACCAACACAAACATGCATATTTCAATCGATAAGACGTATAATTGCGACGCGTTGGCAAATAAACCTGTATCTAGTTACGCCATCAGCCAACGGGTAATTTGTAATAATTGCTGTTATTTTCGTTTGCCCGTGGAAAATAGTTGTAATGTAGAAATACTAGAATAAACACTATTACAGACAAGATATTTAAATAAAACAGCTATTACGGTGAATGTAATAAGTGATAAATGGGTGAAGGAAAACTTGATAAGAAAATCTGCATATCTGAGAAAAACTAGACGCTCCTCAAGAGACGTTTCACTAAGGTCGCTAATCTGTGTCATATCTAGTGAAGTGGAGCATAGCATCAATCCCAATTGTATTTAGGAAATACCTGTTCCTTCAACTGGAGGTACGGCAGCGTGCTCACCAAGTTATTTTTGGAACTTCATTTAGAAAAATGCTTGTCTACTGAACCAATGGGAACAGAGGACTTTAAGCTATGGTAGGTATAAGTATGACTCGTAACAATGTTTTCTTATTTTAATGCTTAATTCCACGTTTCCGTATTTTCTTCCCGCCCTGCCGGGTAGGCCTGGCTAATGGCATGTGACAGCGCTGGTGATGGATCGGACTCCATCCCCTCCCGGCCGCACACCCCCGCCCTCGAAGCCCTGCTGAAATTAGACGACTTTTTTCTCATAAATGAGACATTTTTGCACGAGATTCCCTATAACGCTTTCATTATATATGAAGTTAGACACAAAAAAAATAGGGACTTACCTACCTCATTTATTCAGCTAATGTTATAATTAATTTAGCAAGTTCATAAGATACCAATGGAGTTCCAGTTTTAGTGTATGATTCCAATGCTCATAGTTTGGATTCCCGTCAGTGCCCAAGATTTAACAGAGATTTGTCAGAGCGTCTCGTTCGCTAATTTCGTACTTACGAGTAATACGGGCAACTGGTACTGGCACAGAACACATACCTACTATACTATCATCATAATAGCTCCGGACGTGACACAATAAGCAAGAACAATAACAATCGGAAAGAGTCGAGAGTCGGTTTGAACATCCAACCCCCCCCCCCCCCCCCCCCCTGCCTACGGCCTTACCTACAGATAAATGCAGCAATTGATACGAGCAAGCGAAGCTGCAGACAAAATCATGCGTAGGTAACTAAAAAATGGGTTTTTCTTTCTAAGTACCTACTACCGGAAGCCAAACGAAGGTCGGATACTTGCGAAAACAATATCAGGCCGTAGACAACAGGAGATTTATGAGTTTCACCACCATTAAACTCAAATTAAAATATTTGATTTTAATTACCAAACTGCGGCCGTGGGTCGACGCCGCAAGGTCGCTCGTGACTCCGATCGACAGCTTTGTCTCAACGAATCGTGGCTCTTGGACATACCTATAAATGCGTATGTAATTTTATTATATTATAAGCCTGTAGCTAATTAAGTAGGTAATTATATCAATACTTTTCCATATTTGAGAGGCCTGCTACATATCTTACTCTCATTATTCTATGAATATGTTTCAATCCTTCTTGTAAAAATGAGGAAGTGTATTTTTTTTGTTTGGTACAAACGTAGGCTGTATAAGAATAACATAATTATAGGCCAGTTTGACCGGTCAGTCCACGCAGTTATCGCTATGGCTAAAATTAGTATGTACTTACAATAAATTATTACCTACAGGAGTGGGTAATCCTGGGTGGCTTGGAGTAGACATCCTACCTAAGTAAGTTTCACAAAGCTACCTGGCTGTAGAAACATATGCGATCTATTTACGCAGACTTCAGCTATAGAAAGGACCTCGTAACAGACTAAGCACACAATATAATGTTAAGTTCCTTCTGTTTGTTTTAAACGCGTTTAATATATAACTATAGTTTCATGCGTCCTCGATTGTCTAATCGATCATAATCGATACCTAATTACTGGTTACCGAATGATCGACAGTTCATTGTGTGGAAACAGGTGTAGATATTAACATTATTGATTCAAGTATGGTAGTGTATGTTTTAGATTATATTTTAGTCACGTAGACCACTTGCGATTTAGTTTCAGTATTTCCAAAGGTTTTGATTATGTATATTTAAAGATCAGGGCCCATTATACTACTTTTGACTTTATTCAAAGACCAATTGAGGAATTAAACAAAATTTTCTCAAGGAAACGCTGTAAAATTTATTCGATTATTCGAACGGCTTTCGATGATGCCAAAACTAGTTCTGTGCCCCCAGAATAAAAGTTCCACAAAAAGGAATGCCGAAACCAGGGATCGAACCAGGGACCTTTAGATCTTCAGTCTAACGCTCTCCCAACTGAGCTATTTCGGCGGTGAGAGCCGTATTGAAATTATCTTCGACATGCAATTGATTAACTCTTTTTGATAAAAGCATTGTTGTTGGTGTGTTCCTCTAGCGATATTATTATTGTAATACAAGTGTTGCTTAGTTTCAAACTATTAATTGTTGCGTTCGTCTGGTGATATTTATTAACTTTTCACAATATATCCTTAACATGACAATATAATCTAAGTTCCGTTTTTGTGTCCTGTTACAATAGATTTGTAGACATCCCTAGCGGACACAAAGTTCGGCTGCTGACGGATGTAGAAAATATCAATCAACTAATATTCGAAGGTTACGGTCATGTCTTGAACGTGTTCTAGTTACAATATTTTACACTTTATTCCTTTAAAATAGGGTCAGTATTGCTACAGCAGTGTTGTGAAGAATAGTTTTTTTTTAACGGATTTCCTAAGAATAAGTAATAGTTCTCCCACCTACACAAATAGTAGAGGTATGTGAAACTCATTAAGCTATTCATTGACGCAGTCCTGAAAAAAACAAATGAGAATTGTCTATGCTGACCAGAGTATTTAATCGAAATCCCCAAGGGAACTTAAAAACTAAAGCACTTATATGGAGGGGAGTTTTTTTCTACATTTAACGGAGATAGGAGAGTTATAAGAATAGACTAGGTCTGGTGAAATATATTAATCCATCGCTACATACTTGGACAATCATCTGTGCGAAATTCTCTATATATATAAGGTTCTCTGTGGTTTCTCTCTTCTTTACGGCGGCGTCTCCTCGACATCGTTCATTTTAAAAAAGTACTAAGTATTTTTATTAAATAGCAATTGTATTATTCAAATAAGTTTATAATTTTACCCCCAGGGCCCTTGGTATATTTACCAATGCCTACTTACTACGTTCATTCATCAACATTCACACGGTGTTTCAAGATAAGTCTGCATTCTATCAACAAGCATTACGTAACAAGAACATTTGAATAAATTATCATACTTAATACCGGTATCTACTAGGTATACGGAATACTGAATAGCTCAAAGAAAGTACATACTTGGATTAGTTTCAGACAAACGAAATAGAACTTTAATAGAAAAGAATGCTGTTAAAATTCCGTGCACTTCTGAAATCGATTTACGTATGTATGTAATCGATGCGGAAATTCGGGAAATTGTAATCGATTACGTGTGCGGTGTATAGACCAGTTATTTTTTAAATAGAAAATAAACCAGTTAGGCCGCCTTGTCCACCTAGTATTTTGGTTAATAATTTAAGTTATTACCAAAACAAGTATGACTAATATGAAATCATATTTGTCTTTTACTTAGAAACTGCATCGTAACAAGTATTTGTGCACCAGAGTGACTAAGATTTTATAATATAATAACATAATATTATAATAACAAAATTCTCTGTCTATAGAATCACCTCGGTAATGGCATTTTCACATGACATTATTCATGATAACATTAGAAGTGAACTCATAAAGATTTCATAATGAGTCAGCTATGTGTCAGGTATCACTAACTTTACCCTCCAAATTCAATACTTCCGGATTCTGATCTTGATTGATGATTAAAACATTAACCTATTAATGATGTCCAGCGGCGGACAAATAAATACTTAACATTGTTGCACGCATGCGTACTGTTGGCCGTCACTCGCCGACTTGCGCCGGCGCTCGCCACCCGTGCTTACATTTAAAATTCGAACGCGGATTTTTCGAATCGATATTTGAATCGTGGACATCTCTATTTTATTCGTGCTTGTGCGCTCTTAGTGTTTCTGCTTACTGTGGGAAACAACAAAACATGTATCGATTTGTGGTGAGATTGTTTTTCAATTATTTTTTTAATTACTTACAAAATCATATCAGTACGTATTGCGTTTTTTATGAAAACATTTCGACACAGATTTTTTTCAGTGTGGTCTACTGCCCTTATTCAAATTAATCTACCCACTAAATTAGTATCTAATAGCTTAACGTATGATATATCCGCTTCCGTAACTTATGTGCAACGAGCGCTGAAACTATGCGCTACAATGAGGTTTTTTTTAATAGTGTGAAAATATTTAAAAAAAACCAGAAAAGTGCATTTTAGAAATATAAAGTTCATACTTTACCGAGCTATCTACTAATATTACACAGCTTCTAGAGAACCGTAACCGTATATAATATTATTAGAAGCTCGTATTTATTAAATTGATCGAACGTCACTTCATAAGGTACCTATAATGTAATAGCCACGCTCCAATAATATTGGGGACTTAAAAACCGGTAACAAGAAAACGAAACCGCTTTCTCGCGCGACTCATCTTGCTAGGGATTTTCGTAATTTACTCTCGAATACGTAATCATGTGTAATGTATGTTCAGTATAATGTTACGAGTATATGGCCGAAAGTAAAGTTAAATAGTCTGCCAGTCTTGGCAGTGCGATCGAGAATCACTCGCATGCATGGTCGAGTTTATGAGTACATATACCTATTATTTGATTCTTATTCAGTGCCATCTCCTGTCAGAGTTTGGCCGTCATCATAGCTATCTTGGCCTTAGAGACAGCTGTTTTGGCTTGCCGCTCGAACCAGTTCAGGGCCCAGATATCCCCTACAATATCTGTCAAAAGTGACAGTTACTATACGGTTGCTGTTCGATTATGAATCGATTGTGTTAGCAGAATTGGGGCCCAGGGCATTTTCGAACTCAGGCTAAGCTCGCGTTATGCGCATCGCATATTCTTAGGATTGCTAGTTTGGGTTTTAGTCGGTAGGAGTCCGACATAACCCGCTTGCCTCCGTCGAACCTCCCTTCATTTCCCCACTATAAAAAAAAACAACGCCTGTAGAATTTAATATAGTTTCATATAGATACCTATGTGCTGTGCAGCAGTGATAGGCAAATTGGTAGAACGCTCGCCTTGGCAACGATCGCAGGTTCAAACCCCGGCTCGCACCTCTGGGATTTCTGGATTTCATGTGCCAATCTCATTTTTAACAATGATTATCACTTGCTAAACGGTGAAGGAAAACATCGAGAGGAAACCTGCATGTCGGAGAGAACCCCTCGAAAGACGTGTGAAGTCCGCCAAACCGCACTGGGCCAGCGTGGTGGACTATGGCCTAATCCCCCTCGCATTGAGGGGAGGACCGTGCCCAACAGTGGGACATTAAAAAGGCTGGTATTATTATGCCCATGTGCTTTGCAATAATAGGCATCTGAAATGTATCAACAAAACTGCTTGTGTCAAAACTAACCTACCGCGAACAGCAATTATTGAACGTCTTTAAAACACGGCTCAACATCAAAACTTTCAACTTCATATAACTACATTTTTAATTAACAATCGTCCTCACTCTGTTTCTTTAATTAATTGGCCGCGCGAAATATAACAGCTCGGCCATTCTTACACAACAATGCCGATTCAACTTTAAACAATGAAGCATTGAGACAGGATTTATGTAATAAGGACGGCCCTTTTACATTTTGGCACAAGGATATGAAAACTTTTTGGATAACACTAACAAAACGATAGGTTTAGTGATACTATATGATTTAATGACAAACATATCAAAATCCTAGGTTGAATTGGCTCAAAATAAAATAGCCTGGTGACAACTGCAGGGGGCTTTTACCTAAAAAAGGTTCCGAAATTTGTTTAATTCCAACAGTTAAATGTTTTTCTTGCGGATGACATATTTTTCAGAAATAAACAGTATGTGAACTGTAAAATAAAATTTAAATGCTATATATAAATAATGTAATAAATACAAGCATTTATTTTTATCTATTATATTTTTAACTTTAAGTATCTTAATTAGGTATTAATATTTTAGTCAATATAACTAGGCCTATATATATAGGCCCTAACACATAATAATTCTTAAAAAACGATATCCCAATTAATGAAGTCATCGGACTTAAGAGCCTAAAATGTTGTAATACTTATATCATGCATATGAGCTTATGTAATTAATCTTCAACGGTACTAGCTACACCCAAGTAATGTACAACAACGAAAACAAGTGAAAACACCTATTATCATAATCTTATTACCCAACCTAATGAGATCCAACGCAAACTGATCCATACTACGAAGGAGTTAGAGGTTGGTTTCGTAATCACAGTTCCGTCAATAAGCGGAAACATATTCGGTCAGCGTGTGACCATGTGGTGTTGGGCCATTGCGCATGTACTCTTCAGAGGATGATACAAAAATGATGCAATAGGCACATTGACCCAGATACTAAAATCCTTTGAATTCATGTTTCAATGCAAATAAATAAATCAATGGATAATCAAAAAGTTTATTTAAAGAAAACAAGGCCAGCATTATCATAAAAAATCTACAAATTACACATTATTTACACATATTTGAATTAATTTGCAGCTGGACACAAATTAATCACGTGATTAAATTATTTGGCTGACATTGCTAAAAAAGATAATGTTTGTTGTTCGCAGATACCCCTACTCCTCGCTGTCACAGCTGCAGCGCACTCAATAGACGAGCGAACATTTCACCCACCGCGACACCAGCTAGCTGCATCCGAGGCGCAAATAAGATTCGCCCTTGAAAACAAATACGACGACACTGGCCCGGGCGCTACACAACCTCAATATGCTTACAACACTTACAAAACTTTAGAAGAAGCGCTCGTCGCTTACCTCGACGACCCAGACACAAAACTGCCCGAATACGAGAGAACCAAAGCGATCCAGAGATTAGTTCAACCCACCACATCATACCCAACGCCATTACCGAGATACTTCCCAAAATCTGTCGAGGAATATACGGGATACAAGCCTCCAGCAGAACCCACGTCAATCCCTAAATATAGCTTTACAAACCATAAAGTTATCTACCCCGAGCCGAGCGTAGTCAACACTTTACACTTCAGAGAACCGGAGGGCAACTATATTTTAAATGGTTTACATAAGGAGAGCAAACTGGAACCATTCAAGTTGCAGAGGATCCAATCGGTGAGAGGCAGTCCTCTGAATCTGGCGCATTATTCGAGAGACCCCGACCTTAAGGCGGCGCACGACCACTTCGATCCGCATCCCAAATACACCTACACGTATGGAGTTCACGTAAGTGACGCTCATTTTATAAACTCGTAATCTAAATGATACTCTATTTTGATACCCTCACATCCTTATTTGGTTCAAATAGAGTATTATTATAGTGATTGCTTACATTGTCTTGATACCTATATTGGAATAAGAGAAGGAAGCTGCAAATACAGACAGATAAGACAGGTTTCGTTATAATTTAGTTGAATTAGACCTAAACGCTAAACTCTAACGCATTTCTTTTATAATCTTTAATCAGGCTGCTAATTATTAAATTACATGAGATAGTTTATAAGTCGATATAATTATACATCTATTCATTTCTATTTCAGTTTGTTATATTTTATGATAACTAGTCAACACAATACAATGTTCGCAGCTATTGTTTTATAAACTTTTACAGAGCGTACTACTGGCGTTGTGTTTTGATAACATCATTTGTTTAATATTCAAAAACATTGTGATCTATTGAGTACAAAGACATCCTTTATACTTATAAACAAGAATCTATAACTGTCAACGATCAATTAAAACAAATTCTATAGTATTTACATTATGCTTAGGATACTATTTTGTAAAAGTCAAGAATCAAACGATTACATTTTGACATAATAACTAAGATAAATTATAGCGATTTCATATTTAAGCAGGTACCTAGTTGTCTATTGGGATCAAGCTTTATATCTTAGTAAAGTTGATTATGTTAAGAACTTACAGTGTAAGTAGACGGTAGGTAACAACAATGCAAACATTTACTTTCGACTTTGACCTAAGCTTTCAGTCACGCGGTTCAGAAACCTAGACATTTAGATTAGACCTTTGGTATGACAATGTTGACCTATATCCAAACTCGTTCTAGACAGATCCAAAGAGCCATGTCTGCGTAAAAATGTTAAGTCCATATACTTAACGAGATAAATCTATCAAGATATTTTTATCACTGTAATAAATTATTTAAAGCACAGTATTGAAATGTCAAAGTTTATAACTACCTATTATTCCTTTATCAGACGTTTAACAATTTTGAGGCTTTATCTGTGCAGTCACGAATGGTTTGTTTGGAACGGGGAAACAAGGTCGGCTCGCGCAATGCGCAGGGGCACACGCGCGAAACCTGCTGTGTGCAACTTTCTTATTTTTTTAATGAAGACTTCTTGCATTATAACTTGTCATATTACCTAATAGTTATGACCTCAAGAAAAGTCGAGGATTATAGGACTGACATTCGACTAACATAGGAAGATACGTATCCTTATCGTTTTCATAATAATTATTTTAACCCTTTGGCCATCAGAACTTGTCCGAACAAAAGATTCTCTGATGCTTATTGCAGACTCAACTCAATTTAAAATTAAGTTATTTGGAATATAGCTCAAAAGAGCTATCAAGTAGCAGTATAGATAAAGAAGGAGCATAATACGTGGACATAACCATGCCACTACCCTTACTGCGTCACCATTCACAACTCACTAACCTTACCTCTCAATATTCTATGACGGCACACAAATACTAGACCATCCTGAATAGTAGGGACGCAATAACAATGCGCTTGCGCCGTGAAGATTGTAGAAGTCGGCGCGCCCCGGAGCCACTTTCCAAGCACACGGTCACTCCCGGGCCTTGCGGCGCGGGGTTGCAACACGCTTCCCGGATATATGCTACAATACTTCCACTTTTGATACTCGCTTTAGGTTAACGAGGTATTAAGTAACGATTTCCAGTGCTGAAGCAGGCTGCTGAACACACTCGCTTGTTGAGGGTACTGGTATAAATTCTGATTGACCCTTAAAAAAGTTATAAGTACGATTCCTAATTTAGATATGTAGGAATCTATAATTACTACTACGTCAAGCAAATAATTGTTTGATGTAGTAGAAGTATATAATTATGTTATTTATTTCGGTGATAAACTAACTATATCTAGTTGAGGTATAAAGTACAAATAAGTTGGTTTGTTTGTATGGTCAATATTATATACACGGAAGTTAGCAAAGTTGGTCCAAAACTGTAGTAAGCCTCATCTATACATATAAATAAAATTGGAGTGTCTGTTTGTAATATTAAAATAACCGCTTTTTACTAAGTGCATTTGGATGTATACACGTTACCTATACCGAAACAACATTTTTTACAATTTTTGTCTGTCTGTCCGTCTGTCTGTCTGTCTGTCTGTCTGTCTGTCTGTCTGTCTGTCTGTCTGTTTGTTCCGGCTAATCTCTGAAATGGCTGGACCGATTTTGACGGGACTTTCACTGGCAGATAGCTGATGTAACAAGGAGTAACTTAGGCTACTTTTATTTCACGAAAAAAAATTAAAACCAATGTTGCAGCGCAGCGCCTGATTAAGTTTGATAGCAACAACCTGCAATGCGTCCCGCGGGCTCAGAATGGGCGAGCAGGCTGTTGTCAACGGTTGTCTTAGTTAAATACCACGCGGACGAAGTCGCGGCCAACAGCTAGTTTTGTAAAAAATGTTGTTTCGGTATAGGTAACGTGTATACATCCAAATGCACTTAGTAAAAAGCGGTTATTTTAATATTACAAACAGACACTCCAATTTTATTTATATGTATAGACAATAGGTGTCCAGCCACCTCAGAAAATGTTTCCTATGTTTTAATAGTTATTCTTCTATTCGGGGCGGAGACAAATAAAAAAAAACAAATACCCCAATATAAACCCCCCCCCCCCCCCCCCCCCCCCTCCCTTCTTGAGTTTTAATGTTATAACTAACACGGTTTTGTTGGATATATATTGACAGTGCTCTAACGATGATGCACGTCCACCAAATCTAAATAAGAATCTACAAATACCATTACAATGTTTGAGTTATTTCGACAAGTAGGAATTTATTGCTTCGTGATCGAGTCGACCAACATCAGGTCGAGGTTGCCATGACAAAGTCAACACAGATTCTATTTCGCACAGTAAAAACAGTCAAGCGAAAGTCATTGAGAAAATAATAAAGTACCGCCAAGTTTTTTTTTTTTAACATGGCTGTTTGACGCGTCTTTGGTTCTACTGAGGATTTTTTGATTATTTGTATATTTCCTTGCATATTTTTTTATTTCTATCGTCTTCAAACGACTGTTTCGTCACCACCATATTATTATGTCCAAAACTATCAGAACACAGAAAGAAATTATACATTTACAAACACTCATTTAGTTAAAGCCACCCAGATGCTTGTCGATGGAACTATTCTTATATATAACAACATTTGCTTTTGCCTTTTTTAATGTCAACTTTTAGGTTTAATATTACATAAAATTATTTGTGCATACAATTCGAACCCATTCCAATAAGCAAATCATTTTATATGATTGACTGCAATTCAACAGAAACAGAATCGATACAGAACTTTGTCACTATTCACAGCGCGTGTCTTTGTCCATACCATACCATTGAGTAGACTTTCAAATAAATATTAATGTAGGAAATAATGATAAAATTATCAATTCGCTCGGCTATTTGACATGGCCATTTTTTATTAATATATTGAATAGACTGCCAAATAATATATTAATAAAAATACTTTGATGGAAATAGATTTAGTTTTATATATCTAGAGTAGAGTAGATAACTTTACAGACGCGTAGTGATAAAACAATACGTAATGGTTGTAGGTTAGTTTGCGGTCATTTTCAAATGGACACTGCGGTTACGATTGCGGCTATCAGCATTGCGCTAGTGAGCAGGTTCAACCGCGTGCTGCGGCCAGCAACCAATCTTGGTTAACCGCATAATACTTACTTAGGCTTAGTGTGCTAACGCTAAAGCCTTGTCACGTCATTCATCTTCATTTCCGTAAAAACAAAAAAAAAATGCTTAAACAACCTACTTACTGTTATTAAAATGCTAAATTTATCTGGCATGATTTTCATACAATTAAATATTTGCTGCAAATTATTTCATTACGATAATACAGCGAGGAAATGCAGCCAACATTCTTGCCACCATTCCACGCGGACAAGGTTTTTAATGATACATAGTTTGTTGTCATACTATTTTTAAGTTTTTTTATCTTCCTATTTAGTTTCACTGAAATTGTAAATTTTAATTCAATTTCATTACGATAATAATTATAATAGGATTCTATATTATTTCTTTCGGTAAATAAATTATAAAAAAAAAGAGGTGTCAAGGGACTGGAACGAAGTTCCTTTATTATTTTTTATTATTTATTATGTACAAAAAACCTGTATACACTCAACAATTAATTAGTGAAGGAATTGTAATATTTATTTTTTAATTAGACGCAGAAAATGTTGGGTCAAAAAATATTTATTGCTGAGCTGATATCTTTATTTTTATAATCCTTATGTTTTTTATCCCAAATAAATGGCATGTCTTTGTATAGTCGATGGTTGCGTCATTTTGATTTAAATCCAAAAATACGTCCTCTTGTTCGAACGCACGCCGACTGACTGACCGAGCCCAGCTAGCTACACTGTTCAATGCGAAATAGAAAGACGAAACGAAAATATCTGGCTTGCTTTCTATAAGAGAGAGAGAGACAGACAGAGAAACATGCGCACGCCGCACGGCTTACAAAAAGTGTCGTTACAATTTTTCGTGATAACTTTTTCCGTCTAGCCCCCTTTCGCAACGCGCGATAAGGAACTTCGTTCCAATTATTGATTCTTAAAAAAAACATAAATAATACGCGCCTAGTGAAGTGAGCTGCAGGTCCGAGCGCATTCTTTTTTTAAAAGCAAAGTAGGTAACCTATGTACGTACTTATTATCCGAATACAATACGGAACACAATTTGTTTTCGCATAATTACAACTTTCAATTGGCAGTTACTATCTATAGCTATATATTTCGCGGTATTTTCCGATTACTTGCTGTCCATTACAAGGAGCATAGTAGCCGTGACTACGTAATTTTCAGAGTACCGTAAGGTGAAACCCAAAAAAATGCCTCTTTATTAGTTACTTAATTTGCATACCGTGCCAAAAAACCAATGTCAAGTAAAGCCTAGTGCCTATGTTTGGAGTAATAATAAAAATTACCGGACCGAAAATGACTGAAAAATATTACTAACTATGCCATGCAGTTATAATGTTTTTAGGTTTTATTTTTCTTTTACCCGTGTACATGTAGTATTGGGCACTAGACCTCAAAATAAGGGTAATTCAGGCAATAGGGTAATTGGCAGCCGACCCTCTACTAAGATCACACGTTTTACCTCGATTAAGATATATATAGATCTAAGACACCTAATTCATACCACCACGCGACCACAGAATACGACACTGTACAAGCTCCACTCACACTTGCCCGTTTTTTGTCACATTCTGACATTGTACAAAAAGCCCACTTTCACGCGGGACCGCGGCGCGGCGCGGGCGCATTCAAAACGATACACTTGTAGCACTTTCTCCGTCACAGCTATGAATAGAGGTTGTAATGAGTTAATTACATGGGGCACACACATGGGGCTGTGTTGATAGCTATAAAAATAAAATGTGTGTTATGCCCTTCAATCACATGCCCGCAATAGCAAATATAAGGTTTAAGAAAAATAGTGTAGAATATTTTAAGGTGAATACGATCACGATTATGTAAAAAATATAAATGTGTGTACGGTGTTTGATTTTTCTGTGAGAAAGTGTGATAGTACTACGTAGAGGACTTAGTATGTGTTATCTTTAAAATGCAATATAATTTGATTATTTTTTCAGGAATGTGACCCTTATAGCCTACAGATGGACCCCTTAAAATATGTTACCCTATTATTGTTAAGCCTTGTATACAAGTGTAGGATATTTTCGGTTCGGTAAGGAAGTTCGGAATGTTAAGGAGTTCGGTGTTGCTGGCTTCTTTAATTATCGATCAACTCGTTTGGTTTATAATTGGAAAAGTTGATTAGCCGAGGGTCCATGGTGGGTTCCTCTTCCCCCATTTGTTTAACAATGGATTTCAGCCAAGTATCGCCTAGTTCTATCAATTACATGCTCATTACATCACAACCCTAAATTGATGTACTTTGGTAATGATTTATAGATAACAGGATTGGCATCAATAAGGAACTAATATTCCCGCAGCTGCTCTTGACCTTATCAGTCGAATGTATACCACATGCGTTTGCGCACGCAACTCTTAACGGCCTTGTACTGGTCCGTAACACCTCCACATCTAACATACAGAATTAAACCATAAGGTGAAATCATTTAGAGTTGATTTTTATGTAGTTTATGGTGTGTTAATTTAGCTTTGGATGAAATTTTTTGTAACCACGTTTTATATTTAGGACACACTCAATTAAAAGTTATATGTTAATCGGATATCAAATCTACGTACCTACTTTTGTCCCGAAAAAAAAATATGCGCGTCGATTTGATCACCACCTCCAATTTTTTTCGTCGGTTTAAATGGAAAATGAAAATTAGTCTATGAAATTAGCCGAAAGCTTTTTCAACTTCTGAAACAAAGTAGGTACATGGAGACACTGTCACTCGACACTACTGTCAACAACACGGTACACACTGAAGCACTTGCCAGCAGCCGGATAAACCACTGAGAGAAGAACCGCACTTGCTTTCAAGAAATCGACCTTGCGATCGTAATTTTATTTAGCAGGTAGTACCTTGTAACAAAAGTCTTAACATGTAGTTAATAAAGAATGTGAATCAAAACTCACCTCTGTTGGAACAGGAAGACATATATATATATACTGAATAATAAGACATAGAGTGACTGCAGTTACTTAACGTTTCATTTGGCTTTTAACCTGCAAAATGGTACATAATCGTAGGTATACATTATTTTAACAATTAGGTGTACTTTACCTTATTCTTGGACTTTAATATCGCACAAGTATAAAATTCAAGTGAACTCGTTTACTTAGCAATTCTTTTAGGCATGTTACGTATTATTATGACTCTTATAACTATAGTGATAGTGTTCAAGTATTTAATTTAGTGTTACAATAATACTTATTACTAGCGCAATTAAGACTTATATGTATTGATATTAACGATCCGATTATTGTGTTCGCCTGTCATAATTATTTATTTATATTAATAGGTGCTCAATATTCATGCCTGCTCTAATAGACGCTAAATTTTAGCACGATTATTGTATGAACATAACTATGGGGTATTAAGCCCGCAGCCTATCATTATAACTAAGAACAAAGAGTAAGGTTGTGCGAAACCATTAATTTTGCTAAAACAAATGTCAGATCTGCCCTTGTTACAGCGTGGGGATATTAGCGAATCTATACCGAGGTCAAATTCATATAGCGGCAAAACGATGGTGCACTTTCAAAAGCCTATAAAAGTGACTGGTTGACTTATTAACGTCTAACCTTCATTTTTAACGTGGGAAAATCCTCTTGTTGGATATCCGCCTGCTGGTGCTATAGGACTCCTTACGACCTACCAACTAGAACCCTATCGCGAGAATCCTTCGCATCAGTTATAACATTTAGCCTCCATATTGATTTCTTATATTTACGCGAATACTTATACAATAACATATTTCACAGATTTGATCGCGATTTTACCTATCTGACTGTCTTCCCGTGACCATGGTTGATGAAAAGCAGCCGAAACGTCGGGAACGTAAAATCATAAATGCAAGATAAAATCTGTAAAATAAGTTTTATTTCAATATTTAGCCTCCATTTTTTTGGATCCATAACTTAAGAGTAATATAGAAGACATTCCAATAAGATCCTCTATCGTTCCAGGATAAAGGCACGGGTGACTCCAAGACCGCCCACGAGAGCCGCGCGGGTGGCGCCGTGCATGGCTTCTACAGCTTCACGGACGCGGATGGCAAGCAGCGCACTGTGCAGTACACCGCCGATGATGAGCAGGGCTTCAGAGCGACTGTGAGGAGCACTCACGCGTAGGGGGGGGGGGTGGACTGCAATCAGATGTATTGATTATATGTCCAGTAGGTCGTTTTATGTCATCACTGTCGGCGAGTTTGCTCATAGAATTGACCTACTGTCATTGGCCTTCTGTTCATGTTGGATACCTATTATGGTGTATGCAAAAATGACAACATTACCTTTCCTCACAAATGGGACTCTACTTTGAAATTAATGGGTATTTGTGAATATACAGTGTACTTACCACTTGGATTCGTATCTATCGTAATTCCCGTTTTAGTGTTGGAATAGTGACAACTGGGATGCCATTGCCATGAAGTTATTAGTGAGTCTCAGAGCCTTGGTATATATTCTTAGTGGCAGTCATTGTTTTTGAATTATTTTCACGAAATGGTGTGTGTGCCATAACTTGCCAATACCATTGTTAGTCCTTGGTATTTCAAATTGAATCAAATGTTGCCGTGTTATGTTTACATTGTATCTGAAATAAGTTAGGTACCTACATATACTAGTACCTATTAATTTATGATTGCAGCCTGTTCTTGTTAGATTATATTGTCTGTAAATACATTTTTATACTAAGGGGCGTACCTCATGTTTTACCTAAATGTTTATATATTATAATTAAATGTAAATAAAATAAACCATTTTACCTTGTTTATTTTTCCCCAATTCGGCAAATGCACCTGTACTGCAATCCTTTCAAGATGACGGTGCAAGTATCGAGCATATTTGTTTTGGAAAACTGAAGCTTTCAAGTATATGTATTACCTAATCGGACAATGTGATTTGGTATTACTTAGCATCCAAGACACAGCGCCTGTGAAAAAAATCGTTGCATCTAAAATCGAATGTCGTCGTACGATTGTAAAATGTCATATTCGACGATCGTCTGGTAGTTTATAGAATCTGGAAGGCAAATAACCGACCCCGTCTAAATCTGTCCTAATTTGTGTATGGCACCCACCTGACACCAAAATGAAGTAACGCCTATGAAAATTATATAAGCAATACTCTATTATGTACGAGAGAACCTAAAACTGCGAGATAGAACTTTTTTTAAAGTCATCGAACGCATACCATGAATACTGCTGTTCTATACTCCAACACTACCTAACCTAGTTGACCCGCCACGAATGTAGGCAACGCCTTTAATAACTGAATAGCAATGCAAACCTTAACAATATTGTGACGACCAAGAAACCCTTTACTCCTCTTTAATAAGATTATCTAGTTCTCCACATTTCCCTTTCAAACATGACTAGATCGAGACATTTCTTTGTAATAATAAAAAAAAACATAGGCCCTATTTATAGGTCGATCTTAACCTAATACCAGATTTGAATCAATTTTCTTTTTATTCATGTAAACCAGTACATTACTAATGAATCGGACTTACTTATTTATTTATTAGGCAACCAAGTCTGAGATATCTCACTGCGTTTCGAGAGTCGGAAAATTACATGCGCAATCGTATGGATTCAGACGACTTCAATTTCGTACGAAAACCAATCCAAAGTGCGGTCGGCCATATTCTGAAAACAGACCACCTGTCACACAAGGTTGTCATCTTAAAAAATAAGTTAAAAGCACATAAACGCATTACGTTTGACGCGGCTACCGTCATTCCAAATCCGGCTTTTGTGGCAGCTACATTCAGCGATAATGCCATTGTTGCGGCTAATGTTGTTAGCTTACGGCCCGACCCGGATTATTTGCCATTGATACCCTTCTTACAGCCAGTGACATCGTCTGTCACTGATACACATCTAGTCGAGTGAGGTGCAGTGCATGAGGTTAAGGACCGTGCGTCGAGATTCGCATCCGAACTAAAATTATTGTAATTCTCAATTATTGTTAGAATAATGTTACATAGGAGTCGGTGGATGCGAGTTGCGGAGGACCGTGATGTGTGGAAGTCATTGGGGGAGGCCCATGTCCAGCGGTGGACGTCTATCGACTGACGGATGGATGGGATGGATGATGTTAGGTTTCTAAATTTTTCGAATTTCGAAATTGCACGGATGGGTTCAGTAACATTTTGGAAAATTATTCATATATTTTTAATATGTCTCTGTGGTATGGGCTATCTGCATTTGTTTTTTCTTGGTCTACGGATTGTTTTTTTGTCAAGCGAGGTATAGGTTCTATTTCATAGATCTACAGACATCGTTCATTAATTGATTATCAGAATTATTTAACCGCCTAATCCCTTTGACTGACTCACACTTATCTAGTGCATTTTGTGATAGATTTTAACCTAATCCAATTTCTCCCAAATTGTGTCTCCGTTTAAACATTTTTATAATGGCAACAAAACTAGTAGCAAGGTTCTTATCGTGTTCCAAAATAAAAAGAGGGCAACTAATGACAGGACCTTGCCACTCTTTGTCCCAAATAAGGGCCCTGATTGCGTTACGCGACACGATTAATCAGAAATCATTGCTGCGCTATCGGCGCGTATAGCTCGGGTCCTGTAATCCGCTTATCACGACTATCTCTGATACCAACTGCCATCGCTATCATTATTTATTAGCAATTAATCAATTTAAACGCGGGTTGTGGTTTAGGGATCGTTAAGGAATAAGAATACCTTAGTAGAGCCCGAGGATGATTTTAACAAAGCTCCACTGGATGAGTCCAGGTTTGTTAAATACAACATCTTATTCTCGTATACCGCATACAGACACGTGTAGCTAATTCTTCGTAGCCAATATGTAAGAACCATACCGATTGGTATCCAATGATATTAAGACATTTGTCATAAAACCTCCTTGTTTACACGAGGAAAGTGGCGCAAGTATAGTGGTCTTGATGGATGGAAATGCGGATCAGCTGCAGAACCCATCACGTCCAGTTCCTCTTGATCTAGATTCGGCGCTATGTTATCACCACTTCTGTGTATCGTGGTAGCATTGATGAAATATTTCCTTTGATTTGTACACACGATAATTGATATTTTTTAATAAAATAAAGATCGCCGCCTTGGCGCTGGCGTCAATGGTTAATACCTACAAGGCGGTGTTGCAACTTATTGTAAGGTATTTGTAAGTACAATGATGGATATTTTCAATTATTGGAGTTTCTGATGCTTATATGTTCAATATCAAATGAAAGAAAATGCTACAATTACGATTTTTATTGCCTGTGAATTGGGGAGAGACGAAATCAACACCATATATGACTCTATACAATGTGATTATCTATCCATCTTAATTTTCTTTATACCTAATTCCCAGTTTCTATATGTGTACCCATAAAAATGTACCAAGGGTACAAAGGGTTTGTTATAACAATGTTGTAGAGCCGGCCGCGGGGCGTCCCGGCGAGCTGTCACAACACGACAACCTGTCGCGCGCGTCGGCGGATGTGCCGGTGATGCTCAAAGTTATATCAGAAGAGATATTAACAACGGAAACGGAAATCTTTTTATTTGTTTTTATTTTAAATGTTAAGAATTAAAAAAAGGAAAGGGAGGATATTGTCCAGCAGTGAGCTTGTCTCACTGCTGGACAATATCCTCCCTCTCCTTTTACCTTAGCAGGCTGACAAAAATATTTGATTCGGATAGAATTTCAAGCCCTTACTATATATAAACTCAATATCTCACCACGTTTTATGATAAAATAATTCCTTACAAGCCAATTTAACGCAGATAAGTGTACTTGCTTAACAACAACATGAGAATTGACTTAACCTTGAATGAACTATTGGTCAACAAAAGACATAACTTTTACGTGCTTTCTGAGCTGATCATCATCATCCGTTTTATTAAATTCCTGATTCCAACGGTGTTATCTTACTGGATACACCAGAAAGATCCCAGTCCATTTCGCACCCAATTTATCCAACATGTCGTAGACCTGACTCTTCTTTTATATCTATATATCCTATATTTGTCACTGCATTATGAGAGTGGATAACGCCTTAATGAAACTTTGAGCACCGTTGTGGGCGCGCCGTCAATCGTTCAATGATTCGGAACAGCGGCGAGGCGCGAGTTTTTGTGTTGCCCGAGTCTCAGGTAAAATACCTTCCACTCGGACACTCACCATTATTGACATTGCTTGGGAACTTATAATGTGACTAAGTATTCCATTTCTGATACGAAATAAGATGGGTCATGCTAGCGAGCTTTCTGAATTCGGAGTAATGGTTTCTTGAGCGGATATTTTGACCTATTTCTCTTTGCATATTTTCAACTCTCACGCGGAGCAGTATAGGAGTTTCTATCTTTTTTTCTTCATTTCTTTAAAGCACCTTTTGTCCTATAAACACAATTTCGTGTGTGGAGCGCACGCGTGGTGCCGCTGACTGCAATTTCCTGCCTCGTCAGCCGGCGGACGGGTTATCAGTGCATCGCAACACCTTCTTATCCAGCCACGAAGCCCCCTCTATGTTGTGTTCACGATTTAACAGAATTAGGTATCACTTACGCGAAGATTTTAAGTGCTAACGATATTTAACTTTTGTAACGCCAACGTTTTGTTGGGACAATCATTGTTAAACAATTACATAGATATGTGATGCTAGTAGTAACGCGCTCTCATAAATGTCCTAGCTGACGCACACACGTGTAGGTACGTAATAGTATAACGTATTTTAGTGGCACACACTAAACAATACAATGGCAGTGTAAACGAGATAGCATGACAATTACCGAGAGTAGCAGGTGCAGTGCGCTACGCAGCCCAGTTTAGTGGTGATATTTCCGAGCGCATGAACAATCTACGTCTTTCTTAATAGACATCGATGGGCATAATAGTTAGAACATAGATCTTATTATGTCGTTTGTTTCTCTACTGAGTACTCGATTACCAAAAAAAAACTTGTGCGATGAATGGATAAACATGCTAGTTGTAAAACCATTAATTCCGACACGATGTAAAGGATCATATTTTCGTTTCCAAAGTACCTTTACAGTTATACCACAAAATAAACAATCATTTGCAGACCTCCTACTGAGGACGCGTGCTGGTACAATGCATCCACTACTTACAGATATTCCATAACACTTTGCTCTTGCCAAACAGATCTGAAGTCCTTATAAATAATAACATTGGGTTCAAAATGGAAAACAGTTGACTTCTGCAACTGCATATAAAGTGTGTACTATAAATAATACTCTTACAACTACAAAGTTCACCTAGAACGTTATTTCAACTTGTATAAAGATGAAAATTAGATAGCATGAAATTTTGCGTCTGCAATTCTCCATTGACCTGTCCATGTCTATACAGAAGTTTAACATTACATTGGCGAAGGAACGGGTCACTCCTGTGGGAATTGAGGTATTTTATATTTTGGTTTGCTGACGAAGCTACCCGTGTCTATGTTTCTACTGTAGTGAGACCAAATGATAAGGTATGAGTTTTATGTTTTGTGTATATGTATGTAGGTACAGGTGATTCAGTAGGGTATAGCAACCTTTAAGTCTGTGCATCTTTAGCGCCTGATAAGGTAGTACATGGTATTATCTTTTAATAATAATAATAACTTTTTAATGTCCCAATCTTGGGCACGGGCGTCCCATCAGTAGAAGAGGGACTAGGCCATAGTACACCACGCTGGCCCAGTGCGGGTTGGTGGACTTCACTATGTCTTTCGAGAGGTTCTCTTAGATATGCAGGTTTCCGCACGATGTTTTCCTTCACCGGTATTAAGTGACAATCATAGTTAAAAATGAGATTCATACATTAAATCCAGAAAACTAAGAGGCTCGAGCCAGGGTGTGTACCTGCGATCCCTGTTACCGAGGCAAGCGTTCTACCAACTTGGCTATTACTCTGTTATCTTACAATTCTTATTTATTTGGTTTATATTTCTGGGAATGAGATCTTTATAACCATAAAATAATATAAAGTATAATTGTTACACCTTATTATACCAATATTATACATATATTTTGTATGATTTAGAAAAAAAAATGGAAACACATCGGGCGCGCGTGTCATGAGCGCGGGCGCGCCACAATCCTCGTAACATCGTAACAACAAACTTGTTAACCGCACGGATTGGATTACATTGGGAGTGTTGCTATAAAAAATATATTAACAAAACCATTTTTTTTAGCCAGACGAGCACACCAACTATACGGTCCCACACTAATCAACGCTTAAGTTATGGGTACTGTACTAATGGACTGAGGACGAACACAGTACTTATATAATACTTATATTTACATTTAACATCCATATCTCTGGTACAAATATTCGTGCTCATCACACAAAGTTTGTCCTTACGAGAATTCGAAACTGGGATGCTTGGCGCAGAGAGCAGGGTCACTACCAACTGCGCTAATCAGGCCACCAATTTGATTGGGGATTCCGTTGGATTATTACTTTGTTGTGTTTGTAGGTGCTTTAATCTACCTCTAAATGAGCAGAAAATGCGGTTGTGCAATGAGAATAAACATCCAGTCTTGGCAGTTTAATTTTAACGGGCGAGTGGGCAAGCGAACTCTCCAGACCATTGGACAAGATACGAGTATAACAAGTTGAAGTCGTCTTAGTTAAGTACGATTTTAATTTGGGCTGTTACCGTAGGGGGCTCATGGGAAACAGTGTGTTTCTATCATACTTGCTATTACTGTAAAAAAATCCAAGTTGCCTTCATCAAAAAAATATATTGATAAATCATCGTCCACGGAACCCTAAATCTGACTGCAGTCCTCAATAACAACCGTGATGTTCACGATGTGTTATTTTTACGTGACGTCTTGACGTTGTACGTTTACAAAATATGACATGATGGAATCAAAAGCTTTATGGCGCTGATCTGATAAGTTTCTGGAATGGATAAAAGCCTTTGAAACGACTCAAATCAGAGCCATGTGTTAATGAGATCGTTTAACCATCAGTGGTCAATTCTCAGTGAACAAGCTTTTCAGTGCACAAAAAAATACATAAAGAGTTCTTCTTCTTCCTATACGAAATGAGATGCGATGAAATAAAATGGATATGAATATGGCTTCACCGACAACTTAGCGGGTATTTTGCCATTGTCAAGTAATTAATAGCAATAACACATTCTATAAATACACATTATAAATAAAATAATGGATGTGACATGATGAAATGAAAATGGCGTGTTACATAAAGGGTTATAACCATTTGAAATTCCACAAACTTACTTCTCCATCGCATTGGCAATTGAGGCGACGACGTCCCGACACTCCTAAGACACGATTATCGGACGTGGCACGGTACCTGTCCAAATCCCAAATGCCATAGCCCCAATCTTGATAGCCACAATCCTCCTTTTATTTGACCCACCGGACCGGAAAGTATCATCTTATTTGTTTATCATCGAGCTTGTCGACAGCCTCCATCATCACGTAATTAGAAAGACATGGTAGCTTTTTTTGATAATAATTGACTGGACAGCGAATTCGATCGCATTGAAAACTTAACCATATCTCTCTACTGGTAGATTACAAAATTCATTGCTGTGCGATTACGATAGCGTCTGACAGGTTTGTCTTTTTGTTGAAATATTGTTTTCCGTTGACACTGCCATTTTTATTATGAGAGGGTTTGATGCTTTTTTGGTTTTGTTTTTCTGACCTTCTCATACATGACATGGCGGTTTGGATGGAGCCGTTTTTAAATATACGTATACCTTCAGCGAACTTGGTGATAACGTCTTAAGTATTTCGAGGAGGTTAAATTAATATTCCATATCTTATTAGGCAAAGGAGATGGCTCCTTTTCCTAATCAAGCTCTCCGTGGTTCTTTGATTTAAATAACTCTACATAAACTAGTAAGTCATTAAAGGCACCGATACTCGTACTCTCACTAAACCCTTTTCAGTTATTGCTTTGTCTGCCACTTTTTCAACATCCAATTAACTGTTATAACATCTGTAATAAGATGAAATGTTTTCGTACTTAGGATGTGTGAATTATAACTTATCAAATAAACATTATCTAATTCCAACCTACTAGCATTACTGTCAAACAGAATCTAACCATCTGGCCGGTCGTCACGTGTGAAAACTAATAAACGCTACCGTATTTGTCCGTCCGTATTACTAGATTATACGGATTATAGGATTAGCAACCTTCAGCTCACACCCTTCCTGATAAGATACACGACGATTGGCGGATTCCTCCAAAACGATAAATACAATAACATTGTAATTTATTAGTGTCTGTACATTAGTACAAAAAATATGATTGCGGAAGTAATTTAATTTTAAGTTCAGAATCCGTAACCGAAACTCTTGCAAATGTTTGTCTGTTAGTCTTCGCGCATAGCAGAAAAACAACAGAACACAATTTGATGAAACTTGACATTGTGATAACTTACAACCAGAGTCAGAATATAGGTAGAATACTTTGGTCCCGGTTTGGATGGCTGTTTGATGGTTCATATGGACTTCAGACCTTAGTCTAAAGTCCACCCACCAGCACCAAGTCGCAGGAATTGCTATAGTATCGTTTGAATCGAGCGTTTGTTCCATACAAATAGATTTGCTTGGGGAGGGAAGTTTTGTAAAGTCATGTATGAGTATTATGTATTTGTTGGTAAGACATTAAATTGGACCGATGTGAGATTATTATCTTAACATAGTACTATCTCCTTCTAGGTGTACGAAATAAAATGGCATCAGATTGTCTTCACCTGATACATAGATAGATCTATTCCTAAACGAACCGACTTTGCAATAAGCCACGCAATTCAATTGTGATTGAAATCTCTTATCACTGTCTATTATTATCATCAATATTATAAATTTCTATAAATATTGGTACCTAGCGTAAACAAAATACCTACCTATCAATCTACTGCACCATAGATAACAGATAATATTATACTCCGGCCGAAATCCATCGAGGCGACGAAATCTAAAATAATTGCCAGCTACCGAGTTTGTTCATAGATAAACATGATATATGATGTGAACACAGTCACCATATCAATGCCACATTATCTCTACCATCCACTGACGACACACCATACCTTAATAATTGTGCTGTAGAGTCCAAAATAGATTTCAATAATGGTAATATTAAATTAGTGGAGGGTAATGCAGGAGATAGAAATGTTGACACACGACAGTAATTATTACAACACGGTATTGTAATTGCAAGCATTGATATTTGGCTGTCAATTATATAAGGTGTTAGCTACCATCAATTTCAATTATGGGAGTGAAAGAGTGAAGGATATCGAACAGGTTGATACGTTTCGTGTTATGGGGTCAATAAAGGCTTGTGAATAAGTTTTAAATGTCGAGTGACTCACGGTTTGGTGAAATGAATACTGGTTTTGATGGAGACATCGCAGCAGGTTGAGTTTGGTGCTCAATAACAACATAAGGAAGATGTAGAGGTTGGAGATAATGTTTGTAATAACATATCGTAAGCTTTCTCATCGGTGATGTGGTTTTATCGAATTTAGCCCGCTCAGCTTACTGCACTAAGTGTTGTTGGCAAATTTAGGTAATACCCGTATTATTTTCGTAACTTGAACCAGTTTGGATGTTTTTGTGGTCGAATAAATGGATTATAAGGGGGTAAGGGATGTGGTAAGCACTATAGCCGCAAAGAAATGGAGCTGGGCTGGTCACATAGCTAGAATCGGCAACCGAGCTGTCAAAGGAGCTTATCGTGTGGAGACCTTGGCAGAACACCAGACCACGAGAAAGTTCACCTATGCCAATAAGCGATTACTTAAAAAGGCAAGCTGGGTATGACTGGATGCGAGGCGGCAGACCGTCAATTATAGAAGGAGCTGGGAGAGACCTTTGTGTAGGAATGCAGGCCTTTGTGCTGAAAAAGAAAATGATATATAATTTGTAGAAATATTCCCCAATTCAAAAGTAACTTTTTAATCAAAATTGATTGTATATTTTGTTACCAACGCGTTAACAGAAACGATAGCGTATGTTTTGTTACTGATAATACCATTTGGGCTTTTGAAATAGGCACCTTATATTATCGATATATCGTCCCCTGACGTCAATATTATTTATTTTTGTTATTAAATTGATAATATTTACTGTATCGTGCACCGATAGTGTCTACACCGTATCTAAATTAAGGTGTAGGTGAGTGAGACTGCCACTTATAAAGAAAATCGTGGTAGCAGTTTTTGAAATGTGTTATTTTCAGAATAAGCATCAGAATATTTTTGGTTCATGTAAACCATTAAGTACAGTACTTATGAATAATCAAAATAGTTACAAAATACAAAGCTACAACTTGACTACCCGTTCGGAATGCCGTTCCTATGGAGAAGAACGAGCAAGAAACTCCATGGTTGCTCTTTTTAAAAATATCTTTTACATTTTTGTTTGTTATTCCTCTTCTTGTTTTCCCATCTTAGCTGAAATCATTATCCCTTCTCAATAATTACATTCCAAATTTACCAGGTTCTTATATAACGCCCTACTGTAAATGCATGTAGGCATGCACACCTCACTATAACTTCCTTGTCTGTCTTATTAAATTCAGTATTGTGATGATGTTGCCTGCTCACATCAACAGCGTTGATGTTCCTGAGTACCCTGGTATATCTAGCTTTCTATTAAAAGGAGTAGCCATTGAATTTCTTGCCGGCTCTTCTCGGCAGAAGAGAATTACAACCTAATCTGTGGTAGAAGTAACTTTCCGATCGGTTGATTCTGACTTGTCATAATACTCGAGTCTTGGCCAATACTGCCTTTGTTCCAATCCGAGTAGTCATCTACTCAAAATATTGTGTATTAACAAGTATCTCCTCTATATGTTCGCCTTTTTAACAACAAAATCAGGTCATGGTGTTTTCTTTACATAAATACAACGCATACAACAGCTAATGCTGCGAACGCTACCTCAATGTCGAACTTGAAGAGATTTAGATTGTACGCAATCTGATAAGATTGCACAGAAGGTAAATGTTGTAAAAATCAAAATTATAATCTCAGTGCGTGTTTCGCGTACCTATGAAATACCTACCTACATACTAAGTACTTACAGAAATAACATACTGAAAAATAGTCTCCATCTATTGTTGTCTGTAACTCGCAGACTGGATTGGTTATTAGTAGAATACTCCATCTGTTCTTCTGCATATCGCGTGCTATAATAGCATCCATTACAATCTTGGGAGAGTAAACCTAACAATCTCCTGCCCGTGAGAACGCTGGATACTACCCATACGACGTATCCCCCCCCCCCCCATATTTAGAATTACAAGAAAATGCGTACACGCAAACGTGATATTGATACTTTAATCGCGAATAGGGATGGGG
Source organism: Pheosia gnoma (assembly GCA_905404115.1). Lineage (NCBI taxonomy): Eukaryota > Metazoa > Arthropoda > Insecta > Lepidoptera > Notodontidae > Pheosia > Pheosia gnoma. Next base: position 9,584,217 of record FR989904.1, on the reverse strand, counting down.
ATTCATTACATCATCATCATTGTTCATCACATTACATCATCAGGGGTAGTATCTTTGTTTAAAACAATGATGAAAATTACTTGACACTGGCAAAAATTGTACTATTTTGAGTAGATTGCTAAATTAAAAGAAGAAGAGAACATCGTTTTCTTCCTTTGCAATTAGTCAAGATTCTCATGTTTCAATTGTTCCTTGGCGACACGATTCATGTACCAATGGTACATTCTTATTAGTACGAGTGACGTTTCAAGCTACTTTACATTACGAGTGTAATCCATCGCCGGATAGATCGCTCACGATGATTACAAAATAATTTAAAATAGATGACACTTATCAGTTTATCAGTGCACTATCGCGCTATCGGGTGACGTACTTCCGTTTCGGTGTTTACGTAATACATGCCTATACCGTGCTAGCGGGGCCCGTGCGGCAACTTCATACCTACTTTGTAAAGTCTGTAGTTAGTAACTACGAATAATATTCTGATATGTCGTCGAAAAAACACCGTTAAATTACAGCATGGGGTGTTCGGCTTAAGACTTGCATCTCCACTCTAACCGAGCTGTACCCAAAATATATTGCTTATAGTAAATAGTTTTACTATCTATGAATCATACCTACATTTTCATAGCGATAGTTATAGACAAAAACTTATTGACGAAGGATTTTTTCTGATCTCTACATAATTACATACTGTTGAGACGTGGTCACTTACTATAGGCCTCATAACAAAAGCCCAAGATCACTCGAAGCGCAAAGAAGGAAGCTATGCTCGGGGTTTAGCAAGCCGCTAGTATCAGAAATGTGGAAATCCGTAGACTTAGTAGAATAATAGACATAACTCAAAGAATTTCAAAGTTGGAGTGGCAGTGAGCGGGGCCAATATCGAAGGACCGATGGCCGTTTGCGCTGAAAAGTTCTAGAATCGGGACCACGAACTGGAAGATCTAGTGTAGGATGGCCCCCTACAAGGTGGACCGATGATATCACACACGTCACGGGTTGCGAGTGGCGGAGGGCTGTGAAGTGTGGGAATCATTGGAGGTCTATATCCAGTAGCTGGCGTCTTTCAGCTGATGGATGGATGGAAATACTGTTAGCCGCATAATATGGCCTAAGCCTAAGGTAGATAATGCAGGATTGGGTAAGATATTCATAGAATTTTCCATCTTTTACCTTTTTTTCTGTCACACATTTTAAAAAGGCTCCACAATGTCGTCACACACGATCAACCCCCGGCTGCCAGGGCGTGGGACATGTCCGCCGCCGTCCGTCCCCGGGGACGTACCCTTGCCGCGCCGGGACCATCCGTCTTGTCCCGGACACACAAACTTGCTGCACACTTGTATTTCAGTAGGTAGTAGGATGCTGGAGACTTTTGGGTATTTGCAAGATACAACATTTTATTTTGTTAAATTAAAATACTCATCCGTATTGAAAAGCTCGACTTATCATCTTACTGACGGACAGACAATCCACAATCGAAGCGGTGGGCCTAGAGATTTGAAAATTGGAAGATATTGTTTTGTTTTTTAGTGCACTAAGGAGATTTTTGGCAATTCGACCCCTGAGGGAGTCAAAGTATGTATGACATTTTTTTACGATGCATTCTATGTTGACGGAACAAAGATCAAATACAATGTTTGCCGCTTAATGTTATATACATGATACAGTGTGAAGATAATACTTAAAGCCGTATTGTAGCTTCACAAGGGTATACCACGTCTGGGCAAACGTCTATCTAATCTATGTAAACTGGTCCAAATACTGGTCTTACGAAAATATAAGCTAGGATAGGATATATTATGATCTTTGTTCCGTCAACATAGAATGCAACATAGAATAGCAAAGCACATTGGGCGGTCTTATTGCAAGCTTGCAGGCGATCTCTTGTCTTAATAAGTAATAAAGCCTTATAAGACTCATTAAACCAAACCTAATCATCTCAAGCATCGCGCCGCCCGATACAAAGGGGCTGATTGTCTGCCAGGAATCAATATACAAATATTGTGTCGCGTTATCAGCTTATCAACACCGCCACCGAAGCTGTACCGGCGGCACTTGGTGCGTTGTAAAACAGTAATGAGGCCATAAAGTTAATGTATGGCCGTGGGAAGCGAGTTTTGGATACTGTGTGAATTTTCAATTTGTTTGAATTTTCTGATCGAGGCCTAATAAAGGCTTGAAGGTAGAGTGTGTCATTATTGGGGTCATTCGGGATAGTATACACAAGTTATTTTACACGTTATTCAAGTTATTTTACAATTTATTCTGATATCATAGACCAAATATGTAGTATATAATATATATTAGAAGACTAGACTGGTCTAATGAGTTAAGCGTGGGCCACTTGGCTCAGTGGACACGGGCAAATTTTGGAATGAACCGTGCCTCAAGCACAATCGTTTTACGTAGAGAACGTTAACGTAAACGACTTTCGTCCCGCTTACAATACAAATTTCACAAATAAGAATGACAATGATAGCATGCTTTCGCGATGGCGTTATGTTTACATTATGAGTTCTTGCTTTTTACTCTACTGTCCGTCGTTTGCGTATTACTGCGATCATCCGTAATACAAGCATATGCATAAACATGTTTTTTGTAAACATACCCCTAATAGTAAGATTATTTAAAAATAACTTGAAATCATTACAGGTCTACGAATAAATATACAGAGCTCGTAGACACAGGTAGACTCCCGACAGAAAAGTTATAAAACGCCAAGTACATTTCTCAATATCAACGCGATTCAGACTAAAGTAAGACAATCATTATTATATACGCTCCATACGTTAAGAAAACGGGAATATTTGAATATCAATCGAAAAGGTAGCTTAACTAAACATATGTTTTTTTATAATATTCCATGCAGCTAACACCGTGAAACACTTAATATTCTAACTTAACTAATTAAGTTGATATTCTATTAGGCTACGATACCTTATCTAAAGGATCTAACGACTTTTATTAATCAAAGGATCTAACCTTTAGAAGGAAGTAAATAAAAGTTAGGTTGTCAAAGTGACAGCTGTCAAACTGACAGCCGCGCTGTCGGCGCCGCATGACGGGCGCACGGTGATTAATTGGCGGGTAATTGGTTTGACAGTGGTTTAGCATTAAGCCAGCTACAAACGATCAATATTAATTGACGACAAGCAAGTGCGTACTGCGGGTACACTTTTGTTTCGTAGAATTTGGTTAGTATAGTTACTTATTTAAATCAACGCACAACTTAAACTGTAAAAGATTTAGAAGGATGATTTGATTGATTATGTATAGTTTATATTTTCATTATTTCAATTACCTACATACAATTTGAAATACTTAAACGGGTTAAGATAAGCATACAGGATGGGCTTGCATACATTCACCGTGACAATTCGAAACTATCTAACTTAATGTTGCGGTTTACTGACAATTTTTTACCACAGTACTTCAAGTGCGAGATTATTCGTGAACTAACCGTATACTTTATAGTCAAAGTATTTAGAAATTTTGTATGGAGAATTGAACAGCGCCTCTAGTGGATAGTATTTAAAATGTTTAATTCCGCATAAAAAATGACTAAATACGTAGACTATTAAATACACGGTTAGCTTACGAATAATCACGCACTTGACGTACAGAATTGTGGCAAGCATTACATACGTATAACTTGTTTTTGTATGGCGTACTAAGGCGTAAAAAAGTTTTACCAACCCTGATCATGTGTAAATCCCCTTAGTATGATATAGACAGGTTGTATAGGTTCAAAGCCGCGCACGTTATATGCGCTACCATAATGAGATAACGCAATAATGTAATAGTTAAGCGGATTCATTTCGTGACAATAAATAAAGTCCGGATAAACCATAAATATTTTTATTCCTACACTAAATTACAGATTTTAATAAGAAGTATTATTTAATAGAGAAAAAAGAGGTGTTGCATTTGTCTCTTTTGAGACTTTTTACTTAATTTTAGCTTTTGATTAAAAATCCAAAGAGAAATCTCCCCAGACCTCTTTGCCACAAAATTAATGATAACCACAATTTTTAAAGCATTACTCCACTCCGGCTTAATGACAGAGTTTATCTGAGAAAAATCCGAGACGAACATTAAAGCTAAAATCTTTATCAATTCTCGGACAATGAGAGTGGCCTGACAGCCGATGTCTTCATATTTACAACACAAAAACAATGCCCTATCAACTGACACGCTATTAAACTATACCATAACCGCATAAATAAGACAATAAGCCCTAAATTCAATCAGTGTAAAGTCGATATTGCTTTAAACTATCGACTATTTCGCATCACTAAAAAGATATAAAGGTCGAAAGAGATTTAATAATATAGGATTTTATTTCTAAACGTGGAAGGTCGATTTTGGAACGCATAATGATGTTAAATGAAAGGGCTATAATTGAATAACGATATCATAGTGTTGTGACGTGTCGTTTGATTAATAATGGAGCGGGCTTGCTCACTTCGGGATGGTTTTTATAACAATGTTGATGCGGAGAACATGTTATGCTTTTAACATTAAGCTTATGATGGACATTTATTTTTATAATATGAGCAAGTAATTTTACGAGTTTATCATATGTCAGGCCAAGCAGTGACGTTTAACAGTCAAGTCAGTCAAGTCAAAAAAAAGTTAAAAGCCTTTAAATCGTTATCAGAAATGAAATAAATAATTATATTTCTGGTTTACATTCCTTATCTTGTCATAAAAGGGGTAATGCCTGCCGTATAAGCTTTCACTTGACCGTCCTCATTTGAAAAGAAAAAGTATACACTTATTTTTTTTTATTATGTATGTAATTAAAATTTGCACCACTAGGTTCATTGCAGTTAGTTGTGTAGTGTGTTATTGTATGTATTCACTACGTTAGCAAGACTATCGCATAGCATCAGTATTAGGTAGATATTTTATACTACAAAATTATAATTGAATTGTGTTAAGCGTGATGTGCTGACTAAGATGGACGAAAATGTGCTAATATGGTTTGGCCAAGTGGAAAGGATGGAGAAACTACCAGACTGGCGAAATAAATATACCGGCCATGCGACCGAAATGTCGGAAGTGGGCGCCTCAGAAGAACCTTCCACGACCAGATCAGTAATCGTTTCCAGAAAGGTCAAATCCGTTGCACCCTTAACCGACTGAAGCGTATGAAAAGATGTATAAATGAGTTAAAGCAAAAGCGGTATGCCAGGATCACAGAATCCTTAATCAGTGATCTTTGGAAACAGGCGTATGTGCACCTAAGTATGTACGAGTACATAACATTTTGATTCATGAAAAAGTTATTAAATGACCTTCCAAATTTAGTTTTACCTAATCAAAAACCTTACAAAACATCTCCCGATGAGCGATAACACTTTCCAGCCTCTGTTCTCAAGCCAGCTAATGGCCACTGACCATACTATATCATAACTGACCACGGCCGGCCATCGCTCCACACAATAGCAACGAACGAACCCTTTACACCATTAATAATAAGATCTCAAGTGGACTGCTTCCGTTACTGTTGAGGAAAGAGATGGGTAGATAGCTGTGTTATTTGATAGAATGAGAGGGGAGATGTTCTCGACAACTTAATTGAAACAAGCGAGGGTTAGTGTAGGGATGGGAAGTAGTCGATGTTTTCGGATCAGTTGTGATGTAACGTTGTTAGGGTATTCAATATTTTTTTTACAGTTTTATTTAATATCTTACAAGTATATTCAAATAATAATATAAATTACTATTTAATGATTTCGTGGTTGTCGTTTAGTAACAGGTAGATAAATAATGATTTGGTGATAACATAATCATTTCAACTACTAGATTGACGTTATTTTGGAATTCAAATATTTATTACAAGTGCTTCCTAAAACTATTGTAAATGTACGAGAACATTTTTTAATTTTGGGGTTATAAAAGCTTTCACGTCGTTCGTTTTAAGCTCAATGATAAATCTTTACCTAGCACGGACACCTTACAATCCTCATTGGGCATTCCTCTAGCTTTCATATATTAGTAGAATAACTAAACAGTTCAAATCGCCTTCTTATTGAATCAGAATTATTAATGTTAACTTTCTGTGTTTGGTACTGGGCATATATAATGTCTATCGATTATATTATCTCTATCGATATACATAATCACATCCCTAAAGCTATCACCCGTTACGGTCATAATGCGTTATCTGTCTCGTCTTGAACATTAACACGTCCAACCTAATTATAATAACCAATAAAAAACATCACTGTCCAACCATTTGAATATAGCCCTTATTGTATTTCGTTAAGGGTGAAGTGGAACGCATAATGGCAGAGTTGCAATTGCACTTTCAACGGACAACTGTCGCCAGGCTTTTGTATTCAAGTATGGAATGACAATGTCTATGGCTATTGCTTTCGTGATTTCAATTTGAATAAATGATTAAACTTTGTTTGCATAAAGTTTGAGTGCTAGTATGGGATTATGACGTCTGATATTTTGGCAAAAAGTTGAACAGTGAAGACGTAATGTTTTTTTTATGTACCAAAAAAAGTTTGTCTTCATAAATGTACACTGAAGGAAATATAAACAATATATAACCTTATAAATATAACCTTGACTTTCAAGTTTTCCGAAGATGTCTGGCTCAGCAAAATTTTCACATCGTCATTAAAATCATTATCATCAGGGGTATATTTAAATCTCGACAAAACGATTTACTCGACACCGGCAAAAAATTACACTATTTTGTAACCAATTGCCAATCTAAAAAAGAAGACGAATGGGATTATTGTCGTTGGCATGATTTTATTGTTTGGATCGTTTTTTTTAATTCGTTTAGAAGAATAGAGTTGTTGATTACTACAGTAAGTATTTGTATTTCTTATTGATTGAAATAAAACTAATCTTAAGGATTTTATCGCGGTTTATTTTTTATTTTACGTTCTCGACGTTTCGGCTGCTTTGCAGCAACCATGGTCACGGGAGGACTGAGGTGGTTGACGTCCTAGTGTCATAGTTTGACGGGGGTATTTGACGGGGGTTTCTTATTGATTGATAAAATACTCTTCGTTGCTTACGTGCAAATAAAAACAGTTAGTCTTTAGTCATAAGCTTCATGCATCGCCCGTTATTTGAACTTCAGCCCAAACCCCGGTCTTGACGATATGTAGGTACCATATATTATAAGTCTAACCGCAGGCTATTCAATTGTGGAATTCCTGTTAAAATTGTTCCAGTAGTTTAACCGTGTGCTCAAACCAGCAGACCCCACAGACAAGAATTCCAAAAACACTTGTTTTGTCCAAAAAGGCTATTGCAACTTATCTAAAACGCAGACACAGACCATTTTCAGTGTTATATGAGTAAAGACTATTCATTTTTTATGTTCACGCGAATACTACACATTTAAATAAAACTATAAATAAACGCGATAAAATCTGTTAAATAAGTTTTATTTCAATTAGTAAAGACTAGTTCATAAAATTAATTAATTCTATAGACTAATATGAACATGTCTTTTTAAGGACTATCACAGACAAAATCAGAGAGTAACTATGACCATCAACACTCGATTACTCGTCCAAAAATATCTGGGCCCATTAACCATTATACCCACCACACACCAAAAAATTTACAGTCAAATAAAACTATGATTGTATAATCATTTAAGGATCTAAGCCAGAAGTGGATTTTCTTTATAAATTTCAACAAAGTAGGTGGGTATTCTGTATAAAGCTACTCATAATTATTATATGCAACTGCAAATCTTACATATCGCTATACATAAGTACAGCAGCTGCCATCACGAAAAATAAACCGAGCGTGAAAAAAACCGAACAAAACCAACATCACACCTTGAAATCAATTTACGTCATCGGGATAAATTAAAGCGTTTCTTGTAAACGAACCTACGAGGGCCATTCAGCAGCAACACAAAGTAAATAAAAAAACATCAGCCACCGCTTGCAGCCTCCCAGATTCGCACTATTATCTCCGCACGACCAATACAACATGGAGAACTGAACGCAGCCATCCGATTGGCCATCCACTATTCTATCGCTCCGCCCCGAGCACACGCTCCTCCCATCCCACAAAAAGTTTCCAGAACGCTTTACCTGCTCACGATAAGCAAGCTCAGTCACCTTCTGACGTCGAGGCTATTCATTAACTAAATCATTAACGGTGACTCTGAACGTCTTCCATTAAATCTAAACTCTTGCACGCTTATCAGTATTTGATATCATCAAATTTGTTGGATAGTCCCATCTCTATCTGCATCCAAGATTTTGAACGCGATAGACAGGGACGGTGAATATAAGTTTTAGGTGTGGTTAAGAAAAAATATGCCGTTGTGCGTGCCGCGATCAGTGTTCGTCGGTTCACCTGACGTGCGGTCGTGCGATCGATAGCGCACGGTGCGGCACTAGCCCGTTTAAAATTCGAACGCACCGAATTCGGGAACGCCAATAGCCACCGTGCAGGCTCTTTGATTATACCGCAATAGTGATGTGTGTGATGTAAATGAAATATCGTTATCGATAGACACGGTGATCGTGACAAACATGATGACTATGGACGTCGGGATGTACAACAACCAGCAGAATGGATACGGGGGCGCAGAATACTATCAGCAGGGCGCAGCTTACCAGCCTCCGTACGAGGGCTACCACGAAGGCTACTACGACCCTTCCTCTCACTACTACGAGCCGCTGTTACATGGCCAGACGAGCCACGAACAACCTCCGACACCTGTTATAGCCACAGACACTGGACTATGTTACACGAATTTGGATTACGGGGAGCTGCAGTCAAACTATCCCATCCATTCCTTGCCCCCTCACCCCGAGCCTTTCAAACACAGAGAAGAGGTCCTGAGGCCAGAGGAGATGCATATGCACGAGCATAAACTAGACAATCACTACCTAGAGACGAAGTATAACATGCATTTTGTCGATGAGACAAGTATGCAGTACAACCATGCGGGGTCGCCGCTGCCGTGCGCGGAGTTCGACCACTACCAGCCTAAGGACGAGTTCGGGGGGTTGAGGGAGGGGTTCCCGCGGGAGGGGGAGTGCGTGGCGCCGCACGGCCACATGCAGGGCCATCAGCCACACGCCTCCCACACAGCGGTGCCCACGTATAAGTGGATGCAGGTGAAGAGGAATGTGCCTAAGCCCACTGGTAAGTACGGTGACTCTTTCTGCTAAGATTATAAGAAGTTCGAATCCAATTCAGATCTGATGACAATTTGGTCTACCTAGTGGTTTGAGTGTGGGCTTCTCAAATCACTGCTGCATGGTTGGAAGTTCTTATCTTTTCGTAATTTTCCAGGCTGGGAGTTTGCTGTTTACAGCAATTCCTTTGTACCGTTCCCATAACGCAGCGTTGCCTAATTTGGTTGGGCCCATACATTTGCTATGTTCGGCTTGCGATATTTATATTATTATTTACTTGTATTCTTATATCAAAATAGTGAAGTTATCGACCAATTAACAACACTAGAACAACTATTAAGACATCAGACAGCTACTTTGGTGTGTTTTTTTCACCATAAGCATGTAATAAGTTCAAATGAAAACTATGATCCAAATACGAATTTAGAAATACCCAATAACACTTTATTTATTTATTTATTCATAACACAATTGGCTAACAGCATACGCCAAAACATCAATATGCTAAATATATAACTAAAACTATAGACTAATATAAAACTTAAAACGTAATGTAACGCAAATTAAAAACCAAATAAAATATTTGGTTTGCTTTCCCTGAGCTAAGGAGTAAACAATTATGTAACCTAATATGAACCAATTAAGCAGTCATTGAATGATGTAATTAAATGATTTAATTAACTTACAACACCGTCACATGCGCCGGCGCAGCGGTCAACACAAACATTATTAGAACATTATCCAATTAATCACCGGTCCGCAATGTTTGAGCAGAAATTGACCGAAATGTCAAGGTCCTCGGATGTATTGCGCTTTCTACCTACACCGTCATCTGTTTATATAACTAAGCAGGTATTATAATGTTTATCACGATAGGTATATTACAGATACTAATCACATTAGCTACTTAGATTGTGCATTGAAACATCTATATATATAAAACGGTCGTGTTAGTCACACCATTTATAATTCAAAAACGGGTGGGCTAATTTCTATGATCTTTGATTTTTTGAATTTGTCTCCGCCCCGAATAACAGAATGACTATTAAAACATGGAAAAAATCACAGTACCTAAATAATAAAGATAATTCATTTTTGATACATTTGATTCTGAGGCGGTATGAAGTTATAATAATATATTGAAGTGTATGACCATACTAGCTCTCTGTCCAAAATCTGGAGTTAATTGACTAGGGTAAGGACTGAATTCCAAGTATATAGGTCCGTGTCCTGAAAGTTGCAGCTTATAAAAAAACTGTAGGGAAAATCCTTAAAGCAATTGCAAAACAAACAAATAATTAGTTTAACAAATATAATCGGATCACTTTGAGTAAGTCATTTAACGGTGCTGGAGATTATATAAATAGATCCTTGTGTCCATCATTCTTTAAGTTGCAGCTTAAGGATACACTAAACTTTTTGCCTTGACCTCATAAACTTGGAGCATTCTTGTGAGAACTACAAGAAATTCGTAGTCTCTTCAATTTGATTCTACCAAGATGTTAAATAATGGTCGCCTTAGCAATTATAGAGTAGCAACGATGAAGCCTACTTAGAACGATAGTATGCATGGTTCTAAGACATTGGTAGGTATTTTAGGAACATGTATGTTGGAACACTACCGTGGTGCGCTTGCAATTACAGCCTAATACGATTAGACAGACCTTTGAACTGTGCATTAGGTATATCATGAAGTACCCTAACATGTCCTAAGCCCTGACGTAATCAGTCAAATACCGCTGCTAAGTTACGAGCAACTGACGTCACTGCTTATTGTGACGTGCGCTGTCGTTTGAGATGAGAGCTGGAGTCAAGGGTTGCGCCTCTGACCTGCGTCAGTCACTCCGCCGCCGCGGCTGACGGTCAGCACAAATACTTGGACGTACATCGCGTGTTACATGTCACGTTACACGTCCGAGATGCAGGGACGGCTTGACATGTAACGCTTTGAGGCACAAAATACACCTTTTCGATGACTCTACCAAGTTATTAAACTTGTAAATAGGAGACGCAGTAAGTTGGGAATAAAATTGAATTATTTTGTGTTTAAATCCAACGGATCATCAATGAACCGATATCATTTAAAATAGGTCTATCTAAAACTATAATAAGATAAAAACCGCCTAGTATATAGACTTTGGTGGAAATAGACACACAAAATATAATTTATTTCTATGATATCAATTTGAATTTGAACTAACAAACCCAAATTTATAAATCAAAATTTGACGGCCATACCTATCTCTAGAATAGTTGATTGTCCTTCGATCAACAATATTGTACGGCTATTGCGGAGTGATTAAGTAACAAGCACCCATCCAAACAACCGCATCTACATCAGTAACAGTGAATGGTCTGACGCAATTAGACATAATATCATCTGTCGGCATGGTCTGTGCGAGACTCAGCCAGTCGCAGGAGTCAGATGGTGAGCGTAGATACGCCAAGAGTTGGCCACGACCAACACGCATACATTCCCTATTTAAAATGCTCACTACATCTAATTAAATGTAGAAAGTTAGTTCGGCGTGTTTAAATGTGTAAAGAATTGGTTGTTCCGAAGATGTTTCTACATTTCAGATTTAAGTAATCGGAGTGATTGTATTATTTATTAATTTCTTATTCAAGGTGCACACAAATGTAATAATATATGTAATATAGCCCCAGAAAACTGTGTAAGCTCTTTGACTGTTATACTATTTATTACATAATATGGATTGCAAAACGTACTAAAAGTAACTATATCATTAGATAAAATTCCGGATTAGCTTTGCCAACTTATTTACTATCATAATATTACAAGCTCCTGGAAAACTCATCTTCCGTTACTTCTTTCATTAAAATGATGATCACAAACCGAGCAACGCTTGTATAAAGCGTACCGGGGATCTGTGGTGATCCCAAGATTTGGACGAATTACAAAAGATCAATCTCAAAATTAGCTTAGGTGGGAATCAAACCCGCAACTTTGCGGAGCAGTCAGTCGAGCGGTCTTCGATCAATCCACTGCACCGTAAGCTTTCACCGATTCCTTGTAATAAATTGGATACTGGAAAGAATATACATATGATAAATAAATTTGACGCAGGTCTACGACATTCGGCCTCACGCGAGTGGTGTTTCGTTTACAATTCACGTAATCCACGTGTTCCCGCTATCTCGTGTTAGTTTCTGTAATCGCACGCAAGGGGGTCAAGTGGGGGTGAAAGTTTGGGGAAAACTTACTTGGAATTGTAACAACAGTCGAAGGGGTTGATTGTCAATGCGTTTGTTATAAGTTTCGTTTTCTTTATGTAGGCTAACATCTATATCATTGAAATAAAACTAATTTTAAGGATTATTGCTGTAAAGCAGCCGAATCGTTGGGAACGTAAAAAACATAAAATAAACGCGATAAAATCCTTAACATTAGTTTTATTTCCATGTGTTAGTATTCGCGCAATTATAAGAAATCTACATTGTTACAAAACTAAGCTCGGTAGCTAATATATAAACCTAGTAATATTATAGAGGTAAAGTTTGTTTGTTTCGCTGTAGGGCGTAATCTCCAGATCTACTGCTCCGATTCCGCGTATATACTTTCACTAATACAAGGCTACTTCATCCTTGAGCGCTATGGTCTATGTTTATCGAGATACCGCAGACGGAACCGCGGGCAGTAGCTAGTCCTTTATTAATTCCAACACTTAACATCAATGCACCATTGCCAAATATAATTTTCCACGCATATATTGATTATCTAAATCCATTCGGATGGCCAGGACGGAATTCATTTCGATACAGTCTCTTAATTATCTGTGGTACCAGTTTATTAAACAGAAAGATAATAAGTCCCATCTCGTTATAATAGGTCGCGGTCTAACTCAATAGCCTGTTAAAGCTTTTGGGTAAGATATATCTTTTTTAATGATAAAATCCAAAGGACCAGTATAACTTTAAGTTTACCTTAGCGGTTCAAAACCCACATCCTATTTAACTCTTAAGTTAGTTGGGTGTTCTGCAACTTGCTTGTGAGCATACATCTCTACATCTCTACATTATCAGTCACGTCAGAGAAGGTGTGTTATGACGTCGTACGGCACTACAGTATTGCTTGACATTGTGTCATTGTATAGAGGAAATCTTATTTCAAAAATATCCAACAGATTCAGAGATATATTCGCGCTTCAGATTGTGAAGATGAAGATAATATTATACATTTAGAAATGACAACCACCTACCTACATGTGTTGGTGATTCAGTATTTAGATAACACAATTTAGGATGAGGTATATATAAGGTGTACCAAAAATAGTGTACAATATTTTAACAAATACATATTTGTTAAAATATTTTGTTAATGATGTTTGTTTTTTTAAACAAGGCGAACCAGTAGCGTTTGGCAATGCGCTCAGACAGGATGTCATTGGGAATTGTTATCATTATGACCTACTGTTAGCCCTGTTCAAATATTTTACACTATTATTGTTCCACCTTATTTATTTTTGAGTGCACAGCTTACAACCCTGTGATTGTATTCAAAAGAACTTTATCTATTTTTTTATTCATAGATAGTTTTTATATCCACGTCTCAATACTACGGAAGTGAGTTAAATTCACAGTTTTAGGTTTTAAGTTCACACAAAGTTATTCATACTTACTATTGATAGTAGAAATAAATAAAAACAGAACTGAATCTCTCGCTATCGGTCAATAGAGTTCCAACTGAAAATAATATTGTTGACCATTTAAAACATTCATTGATTTCATATTTTCTATACTATTTTGTGTCACCTTTCAAAGCCTCCAAAAGATTAAGGTACATACACACACACGTGGGGTTTAAGTACTTTACGTCGAACGCTTATTTCCCGTGTTTGTATTAATATGTAGTTCACATATTAGTTTTATTGGCTTCTCCCGCAAGTTCACAGTCACGATGAGTGCGCAGTTGTGTGCGGCGCCCAATAACGTGGAATGAACAATGTCGCGGTGCCCCCGAGCCCCGAGCCCCGAGCACGCCTGTGCCTTGACAAATTGCCTTTGGCTTTTGTTGAGCCTGTTTTATTAGATGATTGTATGTGACTATCCAAACCTTTTACTGTAAATATATGAAATGGTTGGTACAAGCCAATGTTCATTTGACTTCATATACCCACAAATTTATAGACATATTATAACGTCATATAGTACTACGTAAAACGCACAAGAGTTTTGCTTTGCACAGTTATATGACGTTTGATAAAGTTATAAAACGTTTAGAAATTCGGGTGTTATTGTTTAAAGAATAATAGTACAACGATTCAAGAGCTAATCATTTAGTGTATCTACAGAATCAGCTCCACTATTTCACACACACTACAGGTGTTACTCATAGAAAATCAATCGTCTACGAAGCATGATAAAGTTTACAGCAACGATACTAAAGCCACAATGATTGCTTAAACTTATTTTAAGTAAGTGCAAAACCAGACTTAACTGACATATATGCAATTTAAACATGCCAAAATTAGACCACACAGAAAGTCTGTCAAAGAACCAAGTAGATTTTATCTATTCTATGGCAGCCACAATGCGAACCTTATGCGGAGACATCGATCCTCGCGGGATTACTTTTGCAAACCTACCTTTACAGCTCACAAACTTATTTATCACTTAAAACCCAACTCTAACTTAAAGGCAGCTTCCAGCATAAATATTTTGAAGATCCGCAAATATAATTTTGCTAAAGAATGGATAGGTATCTCACATTGTCATTTTCCGCTTGCAATGTGATTGTCGCATGACATTTGGGTTATTTTTATGGTACCTATTAATTTTGCCAATGCATCTTCAACTGTATTGGCACTGAAACCTTACGATTCACGTTCTGTGGAATGTCGATGGATCCATTTTATTTTGGAATATATTCTCGATGGAGTTTGTTGTGATCGGCGAAATCACTGCATGTCAATGGGACGTTCAGAACGAGGATACGACAAAACGCGTGAATGAATCGTGATAAACGAGATAGAAATCTGATAAGATTGAGATCGATAAAAGGTAACGGCCATCCGGATACTCATTGCAAGAAATACATAGTTTGACGACCTGATTAGCGCAATTGGTAGTGACCCTGATTTCTGTGCCGAGCGTCCCGGGTTCGAATCCTGGTAGATACAAGCTTTGTGTGATGAGCATGAATGTTTGTATCCGTGTCATGGATGTTTAATATCTATATAAGTATTATATACCGAGATCGTCCTCAGTCCGTTGTACGGTACCCATAAGCGTTGCTTGGTGTCCGACCGTAGTTGGTGTGTTCGTCTGGCGATATTATTATTATTAATTATTGTGAAATCACACCGTTTATGTTGTCACTTTCAAAACATACTTACTTCCAACTCTTATCATGAGTCAGGTTGTCAAGTCGTCTGCAGGTGACATATTATTTCGCACAATACTTTCCGACAATATTCGATTCTCTAACTACAAAGAGTACCTAATAATAGCTCCAATAGTATTATGTCAAAAAAAACTAACAGCATCTTAGTCCAAGCCATATTGCTTTATACAAAATAATTTCGCTCGCCATTAGCAGCTTGTTAACAGCATTGCCACATTACCAAAGGCACCAATTACACCACATTGCTTGCTCATTCCAAGTGCTCGCCGAAGCCTAGCTCTCTGGTACCCACTTACGCGTATCGAGCCACAATCTTAACAAGCTTTCATAACCTCTGCTTGTACAGCGAACACTTTTATTGATATTAAACAAAAGTCACGGGGTCATTACCAGCCGCCCGAATATCGGAAAGCGTGTGCGTCACGTGACGACGGGGGTTGGAGGGGTGTGGGGGGGCGCAAGGGGGTGTCTTGCGTGTGAGATTGCCCGATAGTCGCCCCCGTCGCGGTGGACGGTGGTCGTAATCGGTTTACTGAGCCCGGAGACTTTGGTGGGTGTCTCAAGTGAGAGTAGACCAGCGACGGTGCTGCTGATAGAACCAGGATAATAATATCCCACTGTTGGGCAAGGGCCTCATCTCAATGCAAAGGAGATAAGTTTATTAGTCCACACTACGGATTGGTGGACGTCACGGACGTCGGTTCTCTCAGACATGCAGGTTTTCTCACGATGTTTTCCTTCACCTTTTAGCAGTTTTCGTGGTTGGGAATTAGATTTCTACGTGAAATCCCAGTGGTCGAGGTTCTACACCAACTTGGCATTCATATATTTTGGAATGTTGAATCGATTCTTAGCATAAGCCAAATCCATATAGAACATTAAACTCTTAGCGAGAAAGCTCTTTTAAAAGCACGTTGTCAACTTTGCTGAAAAGCTGCTTTCCACCTCTAACACTTAAATCTCTTTTAAATTGTGCCACAAGCCCATGTCTCGGCTTAATGCAAGTGACTTGCGAGGCACTTTTAATACGCCATCAGGAGCCACTTTCAGTGCGCTAATAACCCCTTCAGACGCGGTTCTGCAATCTGATGGTTCAGAACACTTGAGGGTCATGACCGTGATTGTATAGTAACACTTACGGAATGCTAATTCATGGAATGTTACGTCATCATTATTTTCTATCATCTGTTAGTAGAGTAGAAGAGTTGACTCGAGGACCAAAGACGGGTATCTTGCAGTAGCGAAGGATACATTAATGTAAAAGGGAAGCGAATTAATATATAACTAAGTTTCTGCTGAAAATAACAAAGCTTGTCTATTAATATACAACCTACAAAGTTTGTTCTAAAAAAAAGGAAATTTTGCGAACTTTACTATTAGGAATTTATATTAGGAAACCCAGTAGGAATCGGGTTGTATGGAGTCTTCGCCACTAAATCTATACCATCTCGAAGGCATGCGTTTATCTCAAACACACATACACTTTAGTTAGGCCCACCGTCAGGCGACAAACCACAACACTGGGTTTATCCATTACAATTTTTTAAATCATTGTCATCACTACGGTAGGCATAGAGAATATCATTACTTTAGCCCCTAACGGTCATATTCCGATAGCGTCTTATAAAGCCCACTTTCTAAATCTTAATGAATCTCCGAAACATTTTAGCCCACATGGTGAAAGAGCAGATATGGGTGCATTCCTTGATGATACGCGGCCCATTGTGTTGCACCCGGGTTCCGGAGATAGAGACCGACGGACGAACAGATTAGCCGTGGCGTGGGAGGGACGCCATGGGAGATGGTGTATTAATAATGTTGAATAAATTATTAGTTGTGGATGGTTTAGGGGTCAGTATATGACATTTGACAGTCAACGTAATATTAACCTCATGGCTGCTCTTAGATCACATATTACACGGCGCGAAAATCAAAATTTCGACAGTTTACATTTTTTACGCAAAAATTTAACATATGGAATAATTTTCTTGTTTGCGACTGAGGCATATTGTAATGCATTTATTTATCTATTAAATTTGCCTTAACATTAATTTAAAATGAAACAACTCCAAAGTTTTAGGTAAATTTTTAAGCAAATTTAATCCATCGAGGCATCTAATGCACAATGCCAATGTCGCGAAAAACTAAATTACATCGTAACAATGTCCCAATTTATCGTAAAAAAAATAAAAAAATCGAAATTTTGAATTTCGCGCGCCGACCTAGTGCTTCCACCTTTAACCATCTGAAACAACTGAACTTTCATGAATCCTGTATATGTTTATCATTGAGGCCCAATTAACTACTTCAAATAACGAATTATTCAAATTAAGTAATGAATTAACAAGTTAACGATAGCACTATTGGCTGTCTCGTAGACGGCCTACGGAACCCTTACCCGTAGCAAGTCGATGACGTGTGTAGCATAGAGGTTGCTCGGCAGCCGAACTCGCGGTCCGCTCAATTAGCGTTTTATCGGATTAAACTATAATAGAGGATTACTGTTACTAATAATGTGCTCGGCCGGATCATTATTTAGTTCAATAAGAGCTCGTTTGTGTTTTAATTCTTTGATACGGCCTCTACATCATAAATACTATTTGTGCTCGTATTTTGATGTGATAGATACGAGTATATATAGTATAATACCTTTCATAAATCAGTCAGTTACTCGGTATATTAGTTACATCTCCGATCTATACGTACGATGGATACAACGTAATGAAGTTGGAGTACACTGGCCTCCGGCTGTGGGAACGCACCGCGCCGCTGGGGCACGCTCGCTCGCTCGCGATATCATGACTACCAGTGAGCTAGCCGAACAGCATGTTGGGAGCCTGCCATACTTCCTACTGTGCCAAAATTAAACATGGCATTCAGTAGAGGGGGTGGTTTATAGCACAAAACACCCCCCCTGCCGAAATACCTTAGCTAATCCAACATTTTCTACATGGGCACTTTCTAAAATATTTTCGGATTGTTGTTGTTTTTGCTTATCGTCTCTGGTCCACGCTTGCCTTCCCCCCCCCCCCCCCCCCCCCTCGCCCAGAGAATTCCAGCTTACGCCCCTGCATGCAGTTACTAACTCACATTAGGGTGGTAATATTGAGTCTAGTACCTATATTAAAAAAATGGTTTCACTGGCGATCGTAAAACATAAGCCCGCTTACAGACCGGCGCGGCGTTACGTTGTTATTGTTCTTATTCTATTTAAGGTATTTAGTTTCACTTTGTATACTAAAGAAGATTCTTCCACAATCATTTAACAATTTGCGTCACAGATATTAACACGGTGCAGTATCGAAAACAGGTCGATACGTGTTGATAATCGCCAAATTGGACAGCTATGTACCGATTACGATGCCCGTTGCCACTCGAGTTGTTATCTTATCAACTGCGTGTTCTATGGCGTGCCATCCGATTTATTAACTATTTTATGGTGTACTATCATTCAGTTGAGCCTTGAGTGTTTTTGTAAGCCAAACAAGTGCATAGTTTGTGTCAGAGTGGTAAATTGAACGGCGCCTCTAGCGGACAGTATCTAAAACTTTAAATTTTCTAGTAACAGTGGATAGTTACATAGACTTATAAATTTAGCTTACAAATAAACTTGTATACTTGTCGTATGTATATTGGATATATTGGCTTAGATAGAAAGTGATGCTTTCTGTTCAGTATCAGATCAGTAGTTTCAGAGATTGCTCCATACAAACTTATAACTAACCCCTTTATAATATACCTAAGTCTAGATTAGACATAGATGAAATTATAAAATTATTCATAGAATAAAGAGCAATACGGATAAACAGGCCAGACTTTGCGAGATTTCCCACAATATTTTCAAGTCCAATTCAAGTCCAGTCCAAGAGTCCATCTCTGTCGATGTTGTTCAAGTCAACATTTACCTACTTCCTTCCGATCCAGGTAGCATAGTATAGCGTAAGACTTACGACCCTTTGAGCTATAGAACGAATCAATATTGTGATGTGGCCGCAATGAAATTACGTCTACAGTTTTTTTAGTAAGGAGAGGCGGATAAAGTGAGCTTATTTTCGACTTTTCTTTAAAAAAAACCCTTATAATTGTTTACCTACTTCTCAATCTAGATGTTATCACAATGGCGCCGAGACAAGTATAACTTGCATATTAGATATTATAAAAAATCAAGTGAGGTAACAACAACGGTGCCTAACCCAGGAATTACTTCACAATGCTACCGTGAGCAACAATGAAGTCGTCACCGCGCGGCGGCCATCTTGTATGCAGCTGGACGGCTGATCGATTAAGTCGCGGCCACAATCGATCACGGGCCCGCACTATCACGTGTTGGTATTCAGTAATTTATTATATTTGGAGTAAGGCTTCCGGACGCTGTCCAGCGTTTTACAATGTCAACACTCAATAAATCAATTAAATAAAGTTAACATCTCAGTGAAGATAGTGATGTTTTATCTCGTCGTGATGTGACGTGTGATGTGTGTCAACACGAGGCGCTCGGCGCGGCTACGGTACGGCGGATCATTTATATTCCACTAGGCACTGACAATATAGTCGTGGTGTTAGGGTTTCAGGAGGAAATCAATCTCTTGGAAACCAGTGGGGTAAGCAGGAACTTATGTAATCGTAACGCCCTTGTAACTGCCGTTACTGTCATACTTTTTCTTTTTTTTTAAGTTGACAATCAGCTACAAAACCTTTTTGCCAGTGTCGTGTAATTGTTGATATTTTTTATTGAATTTAAAGTATCCCTGATGATAATGTAGATGACGATGATGATGATGAAATAAATCCCCTACCCCAATCAGTATATAAAGCTGTGGATCCTTTACTGAACATTTACCGGACATCTTGCGAGAACTTGAAAAGTCAAGGAGTTCTTTGTATTACCTTCCACATTTAAGTGATCCATCGCATGTTCCAGGCTTCTCTTCTCCTGCGAGTTACCTTCGGTAAATGGGGTAAATCGGGAATGATACTGTCAATCAACTCTCTGCATACGCAATAATAAACACAAACAGTTTTATATCTCGGCTCACACAGCTTAATCCCTCACAATCACATTGTCTACCTTAAGTTTTATTTTATATCAGACAAATCTGCATACCTATATATACCTATACACAGTATAAGAAAATATGGGAAAATCCCAAAATATCTAGACTTGTGTGAGCACTTGACACTAGTATATATCTTATCATTATCAATAAACATTGAACATGGTCTCGAATGCTTATCAGTCAAGATTTCACAAGCAAACACGAGACGATTGAATTTTGCTGATTTTTTTTCATATTTGTTCTGAATACTTAATAAAATCTGTTCGTCACATAATATTGGCGACAGATTGGCGCAATGAATTGAAGGAAGTTAAGTCAAAAACCTCCTATAAATTTAAAATAATATTTTTTTCAGAATTATCCTCTGTAGGTCTAGGTCCTTATAGTGCGTCCCGTAGACCCCGCTATCATATGGGGACCTACTTTATTAAGTGGTAAAAAGGTAAATAAGAAAGCAGGATCCGTGAGGTTTACTTTAAGGATTCTTGTAATAAAAAATACATATAACATTATTACGTTTAAGTGATAGCGAATTCACCTCTAGACAAGACTCTAATCACTACTTAATTAGTAGCCGCGCAGTTTTCGGGTTACATCAACAAGACTGTGATGATAAACAAATAGAAAATTAATAAGCGCTACGTAGAAAGTAAACCAGCGTATGATACTCTTCAATGATCCTGCATGATCCACGTCAAACGGTATACAAACATGTGACGCTAGTCTTCACTGTGCTTTTATTTCCAGAGTGACGCGTTGTTTGTACCCAAGATGGTCGCATCTGCGCGTCCTGCGCACGCGCAGACGAGACTGTCGTACAAATTTAACTAATGATAAAGGTTCATCAATCATTAGCTGTGCGCTAATGTTGATCTATGCACACTACCTCACTAAGACGAAAATAGTGAAATTTTAATTAACTCTCATTGTAAATTTCATTGATAGCAAGGGTTTTCACCAACGTATCTTATTAAGGAATTACACACTCTTAACTCTCAAAACTAACTCGCTCTCGAAATTAACAAAAATACAGATGTGTTGTTCTTCTGTTAAAATATTTTTCAGAAGCCATTTTTTCTGATTACAATAACATTTCCATTATTCGCTGTAAGATCCTGAATAAAACTAAAAGTTAACAATTGTGGACATTTTCGGATTTTTTTGTCACGCTTGTGAGCTTATAGCCCAAGTCGACATATATGATTCGCTTTATCCGGAAAATGGTTGGGTTCCCGCGGGATAGCCGCAATCCTGTATAAGGTCCCCAGGCAAAATTTGATTTGGCGATTGCTTTTAACAATATGAACATCTACAAAAGCAGTTGTCCCGGAAAATGAAAATGCCGGGATAGGTACTTTGACCTATACAAACAAAAAACTTAAGTCCAAGCACAAGAAGTCGCGGGCACTGCTAGCACAGAATCACTCAAATTACGCCATTACTTATATTGTAATCTTATAGATACGTTCAGATGATTAGAATTACCCAAAACGGAGCAGATGACGGTCGATAAGTAAATAAAGTGTATGAAGGCCGGTCGAACAAAATAATATACTTACTTTAAACGGATTATGGAAAATCTCTAAACGAAATCTGTTAGTGATAACGCGGTGTATAAGCTTCTTCTATCGCGAGATAAGCCAAGGACTCGCGGGCTGCAGACGGCCGGCGCGGGCGCAGCCGCTATGTATGCGATTAGGTGTTTATCTAATTTCAGTGAATTTAGCAAAATATTATTAGTTCTATACTAGAAACGGGAGATGGATTAGACTTAGATTTTTCTAGTGTCAACAGAAACTAATGTTTGGTCACACAAACTAAATAAACTATTTGATCGATTCGAACAATGAAATCCTTTTGTTAACCGTCCTTAAAAATTAAAAAGAAAGAAAATCATTTATTTAAACCAATCAATCCTGAGACAAACTATAGTCTAAAATATCCATCCTTTATACCTCGGTTAGGTAGCCATAATAATACCTACATGCAATCTTCTTTCAGGACTTTTCAATTACATGGTTTACATGTACTACATGGTGACGCATACATTTTGTGTTAGGTTCTTTACGAGAACAATAGGGTGTTTAACTATTTTTAAATTTTGTATTTTTGTTGTATTTAATCATTAGTCAGTACCGACTAGGTAATTATTTTATGAGGTACTGTGTAAGAGTTTTCCTATTCCATTATTTTGTTGTGTCGAATAAATGGTTTTCAAGACATTTGCCCCAAAAAATAATGTCAATTTATGTTATTTGTAAAATAAATATCAACACTTGCTCCGCGCCCCAGCCGCCGCCCCGCGCCGCCGGGCCCGGCCGGTGCGCTACATCATCCCGGGGACCGCGGGGGCGGGCGCGCGGGCGCGGGGCGGCGGGGCAGGCCGTCACCGCGCGCGATTGATCGCCTCCCCCGAGATGTGCTGTTCCCGCTCTTATTTTTATTTCCCTTTTTATAGACAACTTAGTTATGTATGAGGGCGGAGTTGATTTCCGGGATATTGCGAATCGCGAGCACGTACTTTTGTATTTGTATTTGTACGATTTATGAGAATTGTGATGGTAATAGAAACTGCGAGGCACGGGTTGAACCCCAAACTGCTTTATGCTAAACAACATTATAGGTAGATTAGATGTGGCATTAATGTAGTTAATTATGAAATCGTAAAACTTTCCTATTATTTACGACTTGATTAACGCAGTTGGTAGTAGCCCTGCTCTCTGCCTCGGCGCAGAGAGCAGGGTCCCAGGTTCTAATCCTGATAGGGAATGTTTGTACCCAAGTCATGGATGTTAATTATCTATATAAGTATTATATACTGAGTTCACCCTCAGTCCATTGTACGGTACCCATAATACAAGCGTTGCTTAGTGTGCGACCGTATAGTTGGTGTGTTCGTCAAGCGATAATATATTGTTTTTCTTTCCAAAAATAATGTCGGTAATGTTTGTTTTTTTCTCACATGCGCTAAAAGGCAAACAATATTTTAAAGTAATGCAATTTGTCTTTTAAATAATAATTATTGTAATAGATTAGAATTAATTAGATATTTTATATTATGTAAGTACCTAACATTTTTAACCCAGTTTATGTGTGTAGTTATTATATTTAAAAAAAAACATTAAAGAGAACTATTAAAATTGTTTATGCTTACGGGTAAGGGCAAGTAAGGAAAAACAGACAGTAGGTGACTAGGCTGTCAAGTGCATATACTTGACATTCTGATTATAAAAACTCAATAATTCAACTCTCAAAGAAAAAAACGTCCGAATGAATTTTAAAATCCCAAAACATCCCTAATTCATTACGGAACCTGACACTATCTAGTAAGCCAATCGCGTCGTCGCATATAAAAAATTAAAAAGGTTTCCCGTGTCGCCGGCGCGCGTTGATGTCTAAAATTGCGGCGGCCTTACGCAAATTTGCCAAACAAATATTATTAGGGCCTTTAGGGGGCCGCCGACCCTTATCGCGGATTACGAGGCGGGTACATCGCCGGATTTATCTCGAGACTCTTTACAGTAGATGTGATGGACTCTTTACTTGATGAGTTTATTAAAATAGGTACGATCGCGAACATTTATATATTTATGAGACCCATTCCTGTAATATTTTTAATGCATTAAGGTAATATATTTATTGACCAGCTGCTAAAGTCTGTCTAGCCGTTCCTACATTGTTCTCACATACAAATAAAAATGTACTGCTCAAAAATATAACGGATCTTATTAAAAATAGCAACCATCGAGTTTCTTGCCCGTTCTTCTCCATAGGAACGGCATTATGAAGGGATGGTAAAGTTGTATTTTGTAATTATTTTGAAGATTCATAAGTACTGTAATTAATGGTTTACAAGAATAAAAAAATCTGATTCTTATATTTGTGTGTCGTCATATCTGAGAGCAGCAGCTCCTAGTAACGTCAGTCAAAATAGTAGGTACTCTATGTACCGTAGGAAAAAGTATGCTGTACGATATTCAACCTTAAATACGTTCCAAATTAAGGTCTGTATACACCTAACAGAGCTTGCAGAAATTCAAGGCTTGGTGAAAATCCCGAAAACCGTTGTTTATAATCTGAATTCATAATTGAACTTCATCTTCACAATCTATTGACCGTTTCTAGACCAACCGCAGTCGGTCCGGGTCGTTCGGAGACCATAGACGTGGTAGTATTTATTTAATGTTAGGTATAGGACTATCA
The DNA here is from genome assembly GCA_905404115.1 of Pheosia gnoma. Classification (NCBI taxonomy): domain Eukaryota; kingdom Metazoa; phylum Arthropoda; class Insecta; order Lepidoptera; family Notodontidae; genus Pheosia; species Pheosia gnoma. The sequence continues at coordinate 9,559,444 of FR989904.1, read as the reverse complement.
ACTTAGTAAAAATATTAAATAACTCTATTATCCCTTTAATACAATATTTTTTATGAATCATAATATTATCAAGTTTGAAAACATCTCAATTGTAGGTATAATAGGTAGGTATACCTAGACAATAGTGCAGACTTGTACCTGACCTCATAAAACCGTTGACACTTCAATTCGATTTTCTCTACATTTTATAATTCATTTATTTTGTCTCAAAGCGTAATAGGTACCCTCTTTCAAAGTCAAAAATGTACTTAGCTAGCTTATCCAGCCATCAATTTTATAATAATTAGGTGCTTTGTATGTACAAAAAACCGAGTCGCTCTACCTATTCTAGAATTTCCAATCCGTCGGATAAATCCCGTGGCATTCTCGAGCGTGGCGTGTCATGGAAATGCTAATAATTTCGTACTAGCACCGTGCATTATGGCGGCCGACAGCAGCAATGACTGATCACCGCCGCTATCCACTCGGCTACCGGCGCGCCGCGCGGTATGGCGGTGGCGGAAGAATTATGATATTATATTATGCGATCAATGCGCCTACGAGTGGTATATTTTTCAAGAATTTGTTATATTTTCTTAAAATGTGGAGGAATGACATTGGGAAGGGATCCTGAATGAAACGAGGCAATTGTAACGTAAGGGCACACTACCTATCTAGGAGTTGATAACAATAATTATGCTTATAGTATTTGAAATAATGCAACACTTCAATCTAAGAAATACCTGCCAGTGTTTTAACGTAACGGAAATTATAAATTATTCACATTAGTTTATTTCGTTTTGTTTTTGTTCAATAAACTTTTTTATGATGATGTATTAGAGAATATAAGACTATAAATTTCTCGATTGAGTATAATATGCCACATAAAAGCTACAAGGCTTATGGGATGTATCAAAGACGTCATACACTTCCCCAGCTAAAGTGGTCCATAAACCCTTTTGACAATAAGCATTTTTTTTAATAAAACCATAACGAGGTTCCCGATAAACCGCCCCGTGCCCAAATTGAAGAGCAGAACAAACACAGCAACGCCAATACATTTAATCCGATAATGCCGCGGCTCCCGGTGACACTGATACCGGTAACATATGTATATATATTGGTTTTTTAATAAAGCATGTCGTTTTGTAATTATAGAAAGATATCTGTGTAGTTTATTTACAAATGGTATGGAGTTTTGTATCTTGACAGGGATGTTTAATATCTATATAAGTATTATATACTGAGTTCGGCCTCAGTCCATTGTACGCTATCCATAATACAAGCGTTGCTTAATGTGGAACTGTATACTTGGTGTGTTCGTCTGGTGATATTAATATTATTATTATCTACAGTTTGACGACGAAATTATTGTAAATTGTTGAATAAAATCTAATATTGTATTGTTCCTGTCAGATCAACAACCGCTAATCGATAAATATATTTATTTTTTGAAGATCAATTGATAATTATCCTAAGGTGTCGAGATCCCAGGTTTCAAAGACAGCCCCGGATGTATAAGCAGAACGGACGTCGCTTAGTTAAATGTAAGAGTCCATGGAAATAGTACCTAAGCGATGTCCATGCTTGAGCTATGGTGCGGGGATCAGACTGAGACGGGGATCAACAATCAAATTGAAATGCACCCTAATAATACTATTCTTGAAGAAAAACAATTTTTACCAATACCAAAATTTTAGGTTTAAGTACGCTGCAAGTATGCCTTAATAGATTTTTATCAATTTATTCCAATTTCATGAATATCTCAACAGATATGATCATGGATTAACATAACGACACTTATTTCAAATTGACGTACAACTTATCTAACTCAAGCTTACTACATCTAGTGCGACGGAAGCGCAATACATCATTCAACATCCACGCGAGACGTATCGCGACTGTGATCGCAATAATTCAACTGAATCCTCCGTTACATTACAACCTTATTTATATTCCCTCGCCTACTTTAATATGTATGATTTAATTAACCATTCGCATCTCCTGTCAACTCTCTCCGCGACGAATTGAAACGTCAGCTGCCCTGCTACCTAGTACTTTTTTTGTAATACACACCCATTTTTCGGTATAGAATTTAGGCAAACATGGCCGTGTAGAAGTTCATAAAAAACTTTTATTCGTGAACGCATCTGCCGCATTGTCCAATTTTCGACCAATCGCGTCGTCTCCCGCTCCCCTAACTGTCAGTTAACTGTCAATTGTGTGAAATTCGAATGTTATTTTTTTCTCGGCGTAGGGCGTTGACGCGGCCGTACACAGCGAGTCGTGTAGCACAATTGAAATTATTGAATTATGGTTAATTTGGGCCGCGGCGTAACGTTATGGATTGCCACCCGCATTGTTGTCCGGTAAATAAAGGGTAGATACATAAGCTATGTTCCAATTGATACATACGCTGGGAAACTGCGCTATTGTAAGAGTGAATACTTTATGGATAGGCATTCCACATATCTAAGAATACCGAATGGTGGATTATTCCTGCATATCATTATGTAGTACCTATATTCACAATAGACGAATTTGAAGTTAAATTATTTATTTTAACACTCGAAACTGCAGCAGTAGCTCAATGTTGCAGCCGATTGCCATGAAAAAAGTATAAAGCAAATTTTTTCTGGTCATCTTCGGTCAGAAAAGAAGGCAAATCGTACAAAGAGGAAGATAAGTACTTCTACTTATTCTTTGGCCTGCGAAGCCTATTCAGGCTTCGCAGGCCAAAGAATTAAGATCTAACTGGGTTGGCACCCAGTTAGATCTTAATTCAGTCCAGTTATCTCAAAAGATATTTTTAGTAATATTGCGTCCGATACTTACGAAAACTAAGTTGGGATTTCTGGTACTATAAATTCGATTGAACATTTGCCAGATACCAAATAGTATTCTCGTCTGTTTCCATACAAGCCGTTGCTAAAATGTCTCACATCATCTCGGCGGGCAGATAATAGGTACGTCCTTTACAAAGCTACCCCTGTCCTAACCCGATTCCCATACAGCCGTCAACAAAGACAATCGGACGCAACCGCGGGCAGAGCAAACATTTGCTCATCGCAATCGCGTAATGGATTAGCGATGTCGCGTCGCTCGGTGTTGTATTTCAGCCTCTGCTGGCCAAACAACCACTGCGCGTCGCTGCCTTTGTGCCGCAGTGGCTTGCTGCCGGCGCAAGCCGCCAGCTTTACGTGTAGTGCGATTTAGAAAATTATAGGAAGGGATATTGTGAATTGGCGTTTGCAACAGTATCGAGCAAACTTTAAATCTTACAACAGCAACAAAACAAGCTCTAATAAGAGCACAATTTCATGAAATTGTCCTATTCTCGAGATAATAAACTCACAGGATTTACAGCAAAAGTTACTAAGCTTATAAAGTCATTGCCCATACAATAATATTCCTATAAAACTCACAAAACAAAGTGTAGATTATCCAATTTATGTAATTATATTGTTATTGTTTTGAGCATGTTATGTCTCAGCGCAAACGCCTCCCCTCCCTTCCCTTCCCCTACTCCTTTCTATGCTTTCTTTGTTATCCTGCTCCTTTAGATGCGATTCTTGTTCATCACACCATCTCCTTCTGGACCTGCTATAGTAGTTATTTGTGCCCTTTTGGGGTATTATTAAATAACTATTTATGTACACAAGGTGCCAATTCCCATCAGCATGACTGTATATTCCATAGACAACGGAACGAGTTGGGCTACGGTTTGCTCCACTTTCAATATACTCATAGACTACGTACGCGCGCACCCAGCTTGCCTGTATATTGATGGTACATTTCCACTATACGGAACGATAGTTTCCATAATAACCAACGTGATTATTTACTCTAACTGTCCCAGTGAATCCGACGTTAGTATAGATTCTTATACTATCCTGTAAAGAAAAGAAAGTAGGGGTTAAAATTCACCTAGGATTAACACTATCTGTACGCTTAGATTTATTTAAATCCACCCAGTCGTATTATAGGGACTTAATGCTGTGGAATACGCATGTGTAAAGGGTATTTATTTACAACCGGCAAAATTTAAACGCCGAACCATCTCGTTCCGTTAATAATAACGGAGACAGGCGCATGAGGTTTTAACGGATCCATAGTAAACGGCATTGCGCAAACATACAGGCAGACAAACACCCGGCGCTGTTTGATCTGATGGGTTGAGATGCACTCGTCTATAATGGGATGGATATATCATGATACCTACTATTGACTCTTTGTGATTTTAGAGCGAATAGTGATATATATGAATTCCCTACCCCTATCAGTAAAGCTCAGAATACTTTACCGAAAATATACCGGATATCTTAGGAGAACTTGAAAAGTCAGTATACTATTTTACTTAAATTTACTTCACGCGTGCACGTTTATGAACACACAATGGTTAATATCCCACTAATATTAGACATTCTTTACCAAACAAACATATTTTGTGGAAAATAAAAACCAATTTGATAACTTCCCGCCACAAAGTCATCAAGATACTGAAATCAGGCGAAATGCGTTGGCGAATGTGTTACACACATTGATGTCTTCAATATAACATTTGTAATGGAATTAATCAATCAGGAAATATATTAATTTAGTCGACGCGGATGGTGTCCCCTAACGATATGTAACATGTGCTGAAAGGATTAACTGGACAAATGGACACGCGGTACAAAGGGTCAATATGCGCTGATCTGTATATATTAAAAAGACAAGCCCGCAGAGTTTCTCGCCGGATCTTCTCAGTTGTAGTCGCGTTCCGATCAGGTTGTAGAGTTAAGAAAAAAAAAATGTTAATGACAATTAATAAGTGCCCCCGTAGGCCTATACGAAATAAACGATTTGACTTTGACTTTTGGACAAAATGCTAAAGTGTAAATACACGCTTTCATTATAATTTAAGCCCAGCATTTTAGTTCTGATCAGTGTTTACCGACACGATTCCGTAGAATCGAAAAATCGACAACCCATACACAGACGAACCACAGCTAATATTTGTTGATTTTTTAATTCAAACAATAAAATAATAGCCGTGACACGTACAAACGAATATCTGTTTGCTTTCCAACAATGAACGTCAAAATGGAAGGTTTACCGTGAAACAAGTATAGCCCGACGCATGCGCAGCGGGACACCTTCTTTAGGCTATAATATTGAAATATCTTTTATCTCGTCTCTTTTTGTTCGGACGAATTAGAAAAAAGATGACACCTGTCATAAATGGAGCCGAGTGGCTTCCACGAGCTCTCTTTGATACGTTTTAAAAAGATTATCCTTGCCAAAGCGACGTTTGTGTACACAAACCTGTGTCTACTTTAGCAAACTGCAAAAAATCCACCGACGAATGAAATAAATTAATCCGGAACGCGTAACTGAATACTGCGTCATCTGATTCGTTAATATTTCACGAATTACATATCGAATGGCTGTAACACAATATTCGACAGTTTTAACACTTTTCTTATACAGAAACTCAAAAGTGCCATTGCAATCCTATTTTGAGTCAATCGTGTTTGCAGATTTGGGGCCTAGATATAGATTAATTAACAGTTCTGTCGGTAGGAACAGCGCTAGATCTAAGTATTGCCATGCGAAAATAGCCTTAATCGATCGTATACTATCCGTCAGACAAGTGGATCAAGCACAAGATTTTCACGTTACTGGTTTAGTCTCGCTAGCACTTCAGCTTTCATAAATAAAAATGAGTGACAGCATACTTTCTCGATACAACACGCATCTGCTTCTACCTTTACCCAGACAAAATGACACTATCAGTGACAAAATATAATTAAAATGGTTTTCTGTTGTTCCAGCGCCAAAACTGATGATCCCTCCGCCGGAATTCGTCAGCCAAGCGGGCGTGGGCAGCCCGCAGGAGGGCCTGCGCACCCCGACCGGCGCACAAATGCTCGCCAACCCGCTGCTGAACCTCAACAACACCGGCCGCACCAACTTCACCAACAAACAACTCACGGAACTCGAAAAAGAATTCCATTTCAACAAATACTTAACGAGAGCGAGGAGAATCGAGATCGCCTCCGCGTTACAACTGAACGAAACCCAAGTGAAGATTTGGTTTCAGAATAGACGGATGAAACAGAAGAAGAGGATAAAAGAGGGGCTCATAGTGGCTCCCGAGGCGACGCCCACGTCGACCACGCAGCCCAGCACCGTTGGATCCAGTGAGAACAGCCGTGAATCGAGTTAAGCCGAACACAATCGTAGTACAGTCATTTTAGAGACGATTAATCGAGTGAACTGTTTTTGATTTAAGTTCGAAAGCATCAAATGCTTCGTCTAGAAATTCGATTAAACATTTGGCTTAATAAATAACCATTGCCTGCATCACGGTTAGGAGGCTATAATATAGTGATTGGTGTCTTAATTAAGGTTATTGTGTTGGTTTTTAAATTCTTTATTTAACTGATGTCAGTCCTGAAATGTTAATTATATTACACATGTTTATTATTGTCTGAAATGAAGGGTTGCGCTATACGGTTGCATAGTGCATGCAGTTCTATCTCACTGAGGAAAAAATCGATCATGCACTCTCTGAATACTTTTGAATTAGGCGAAAAAAAAGAAATCAGAGAGTGTAAGGATTACAAAATGTAGGCAACATCAATATTTCGGTTACTGTATCGCTAAGTTTTATTATGATTGCCTTTTTACGGTTGAAATTATGAAGTGTTGTACTAAACATAAAGCTCAATTACCCTGACTAGTAATACAAGAATGTGTCAACATAGCGAAGATGTTTTTTTAGATTATAAAGGAATGTAAATGCAAAGTTATAAGTTAGGTGTCTCTGCTGTTAATACATCGCTTGTCTAATCATCTAATACAAAAATATTTCATAGCGACATAGTTAAGGTTTGCATGATTTTTAATTTTTTTTTTAAAGTTCCATAGGCAGCCCGCTTATTGTTGCGAGCGAGCGGTTTCAAAATATAAGCTGCAATATCAGTGCAAGTAAATTGGTCGCTCGCTGGCTTCAGTTTGGGCAGACCTTTATTCTTAGACCAAAGCCATTTTTTTTAATTATTAGGTACAGTCCGGTACATTAAAATGCATCAAATTAGGTAATTGCTTAATATATTATTTTGGATTGTTCAACCGTTTTTAATTCCTCGCCGCTGCTGTAATTATCGTGTAAAGCGTATCAACACAGGCTTATCTTATTTTGATTCACCGATAAGGATATTTTTTCTTATCGAATCATTGATTACGCTAATCGCTACTGCGAGTAATTAATTCTTTGCGATAATTATATTTTTGATATATTTTTTTGCGACTATGCGTTTTGAATGTTACTGAGAAAGTTACATTTTCATCATCAGCATTTGGTATTGGGACAGAATTGTTTATGGCTCTGTCTATGGTCTGTGCTGGACCAGAGGAATAATGAACGTGACGACTAGTCTGGTGCTTCAGCTCGCCTGCTTGCCTTGTACGCACTGGAAAAGACTCACCTATTTTGGTCCGAGCTGGCACTAGCATAGTGGGCCAGCATGTGTATACGGCACTAGAGCTCAGCCGTGCTAATCTGAAAGCCGTATCTGTAGGTAGTCGTCGCTTTTATTTTATGTATTTACGTTCCCGACATTTCGACTGCTTTACAGCAACCATGGTCAGGGGAGGACTGACGTGGTTGACGTCCTAGTGTCATAGGGGGGGGGGGGGGGGGGGGTACCCTCATATTAAGTTATTGCTTGCGGTACTCATAATCCGAAAAAGTAGTTTTATTTCAATGTGAAGTATTCACGTAAATGTAAGAAATCAATAAATGCCTTTATATCGATTCTTTTCTAACTCCTAATTAGTAATGATTCTGTCTCAGCCATTAGAAACCATGTTGATGATACTAGTCTTAATATTGTAATTACATTGTGTACAAATTGAGTAAATATAAAATGTATATAATGGTTGTGTGTTAAGACAGTTTGTGTGTACATTATACATAAGGTAGCGATTTTATCATTAAATTAATTGTATCTATTTTCAATTATTGCAGTTTTATTCATTCCTATTAAAGGTACAATAGGAATACTTATACGGTATTAAATAAGTACTATGATTTTAATGGGAGGCTTGATCCTATCGGCCGAATAAGAAAGGATGTGGGAAAAAAATTTAATTAAACTACAGCATTAAGTTATATAAGAATATTTTATTAGATTTTCAAAATCTCATCTAGTAGCTAATAAGACACATAACCACAACACCGTTAAAACAAAGATTATTACAAAACCAAGTTTAAAAAATAAGTTAAATAAAAAAAACTTGTTTTTGTTATAATATTTAAGTTTAGCAGATTTTAAGTAGGTATACTTAATGAATTCAAATGATCGTTAGTGTTAAAGGAATACAAATTATATTCGAACCAAAATGCATAAACTAGAAAGAAAAAAACATTTATCAGGCAACTCAATACTGGCCAATATAACTACACGCTTTTACCAAAAATACTTAGAAACTAAATTAACGTCGTTTTAAAATGCTGACTGTAATACCATCTATGAATAATCAAGTAAAACATTCGAATTCCCAAACCAAGAGGCCACACATTATAATTCAAACTTAGACGTACCTTGACCAACGAAAATAGACAACTAACGACATCTTGTGTCCAAAAATATAAATAGATAGAATTTCAACCTTCAACCTTAAGATAAACTTCACATTTCTTAAATATAGATGTCGCTATACACATTTTTATAAGACATAGCCAAAACCCTAACTATAAATAAAAAAGTATTTTTATAATGATGATATCATAGTTTTCACAATTAGAACTCATAAGGCGGCATATATTCTATGGTGGGTACTTAGACGGAGAAATAAAATAGACGGAGTGTCACGAACAACATATTGAAGCGCACAAAAAAACAAGCCAAATTGAGAGTAGTGCGCGTAAGGGCGCAATTCGCGTGTACTTCACAATGCAGCTTAGTTTATTGAGCATCATTTTTTGTTCGCGACACTCAGTCTATACCTATTTCTTCAACTGAGTGTGGATATAAATAAATGCAAAATAAATGCGTTACCAACCGGTAACTAGATGGCGCTGGAATATATAACGTCATATAATATATAACGTCGACGGTTATCCTTCGATTTCATAGAAGCTTCATTTTCATTTACAATAAATTTCACAATACTACTTATAGAATAATAGGCTACTATAATACTATTGTAAATGGAATGCCTCTCTATGAATGTATAATTGCACCAGGGCGAAGCCAGATCCCGCCGCTATAATATAAATAACTATGGATATGTTAATGGCATGTTCATCACAGACTAAATATTAAAACATGGCTATCAAGATGGCTTTATATTGCCGCTCGCGTTACGCAATATATGCATAGATATGACGGTGGCAGCCTACACATCATAACCCTCTACACCGCAATTTATACTAATTCTACGGTCAACAGCCGTGTACTGACGGACCGCGCCGCCTCGTAAGGCTGGTTCAGGCGTGTGCAGCAAGGCCAATGACATCGACCGGCACACACAGCCTTGAGAATGCTCGGCCAGTCGGTACACGACGCATAAGAAATATGAGGCCGACATCAACAAATCGGCCGAATCCGTATTCACGATGTATGGGCAACGATTAGCGATCTCAACTATTGTTTACTTAGCATCAACGACTTCGAATTTGAGATCGTTGGCGGTGAGATTGTTGACGATATCTGTGTTTGTGAAAGCCGTCCCCGGGGTAATGACGCCGCCGCTGCAACAGAAACAATCACGAGATATTTATAACCGACTTCTAAAAGGAGGAGGTTCTCAATTCGGTTGTTTTTTTATATATATGGTTAATGTTAGTGAACATTCGCATCGCAAGCCAAGCCGTTTAATATTACATTGTATACATTGTTTGCCAATTGCGTCCAAATTTCTATATAAATGTTTTACACACGCAATGCAAAACCAGATATATTTTGAGAAATGTTTTTTTAAACTAGGTAAATCATTCAAAGAGAAGCAAGTAGTGGGAGAATCTCAAAACGACCAACAGTAATAAATTATGGTGTTTTTTTATTTGAATTTTTAGCCTATTTAAATAACTACTGTAATTTTTGTCTAATTGCAGACATACGAGCAAATAATATGGCATCATTATAACACTGAGTGAGTGGGCCAACATGTAGCACGCACGGGCCCGCGATGGTGGACAAATTAAATAATTAATTGCATTCCCAACGGAGGTTACCGGCGTTGAGTCCCATCAAGTAGAACGTGTCTCCTGGACCGAGAGATCATTAGACCACCTTTTCGGGAACATCGTGAGGTCGATGGCCCTAGACGGAGACGTGTGGAGAAGTCAAGATAAGGCCTTTAAAAAGCTATAAAAAATTTGGTAATAAATGTGTGAACTGACCTGGTAGGCATCTTCTCCTTCTCCCGTAGTATGGTGATGGCTGACATCAGCAGCGCCACCACCGTGGCTCCGTAGGCAGGGTTCGTGCCGGACACCTGCAACATCGTTAGTATGTATACACTCGCCAGGAAGCTACGTATCTTAACGACTATCATGAAAGGACAATGTTCATGAAGTTCACTTTTATTTTAGACTATCCTTTACGAACCGTTTTATTTTTCGGAGTAAATAGCACAATTAATGTCCATTTTCCCCTGCGCCACGTTTCAGTATAATCCTTCAGCAGTTTAGACAACAGAACAATAAATGCATAATAATATGGTCCACTATTTTTTATTGAATAAATATATGTTGTGACCAGAAAGGCCCCATGCCCTTTCGATTTATACGGCACCACTAACCTCAACAACAACAGTCTTATCAGGCTTCGTGGTGTGCACATCCTCCTCCCTCGCCCAGCCTCGACCGACCAACTCGAACTTGAACGACTTGTTCTTCATCACATCATCACTGGGACCTTCCCTAGTGATCGCACCGAACGAAAACACCCTTGGATAATCCAGCAATAGCTTCCTAGTAAACTTGGTTTTGCTCATAGCGAACAAGGCTATAGCTGCGAACACGGTCAGCATCGCTTGTATCAGGCCGCCGATTTTGAAGTAAGCTTTCAACTGCACCGGTCGCTTCTGCTCGGTGTCGTGCCGGTGTCGCTGCGTGCGGTACACGACGGACTCGTCGGCGCCGGGGAACGGAACGCACCATTTGCCGTCTTTTTTGTGAAGGATTCTGGGAACAAAGCAGTTTACAATAATAAATATCGCCAGAGGAACAAAATTAATGCGTGATCCCATACTGAGCGACGCTTGTATTAGGGGTACCTTACAGTACATCCATGACACGGAGACAAATATTCGTGCTCATTGCACAAAGTTTGCCTCTACGAGGATTCGAACCTGGGACCCGCGGTACAGAAAGCAGGGTCACTGTGAACTGTGCCAATCGGATTATCTGACGTTATGAACCAACTTTCGAACGAACTGACCTGGCTGGGTATAGAGCCAACCGAAACCAATAGGCATAGCTTGCTTGGGTCACCGCACCGGGTGGTTGGAGATTCGATTCCCACCTGCAGTGTGATTTTGAAACCTCGGAAATCGGAATCGGATTCGGAACGGTAGTTTGCGTCTACGAAGTTACTTTAATAATGGTAGGAAATAGTAGGAAAAATATTGATCGCGAAATTTAAACTATTACGGGTTTTTTATGATAAAAAGCTTCAAACTTATAACCACACACATGAAACATTAAGTCAGACACTTGTTATTTTTGATATTCACGTTTCTATGCCTTTATGTTTTGATTATTATTTTTGCTGTACCGAACTTTGTAAACAAATATTGCTATTTTGACTTCCGAATTCGAAGGTTGTTGACGTTTGTCGACGGAAAATCATTTCGATCCGACAATAACTTTCCGATGAGATTTATGTGTAGGAAGTCTTTCCGATGGCATTTAGTCTTTTTTTTTACTCAATTTGATATTATACGAATTATTGGATATTGCACTGGCTTTAATAGCAGAATTAAAGCCGTATTTTTGGATGAAACAATAAATACAACGCAATCCCAGTGGAGCTAAATGTATTAAGGTACCAACCTACTTATTTATTTAATTTAATACAATTTGGTCATTATACTTTTAAAAATTATTTCATTCGCATTATTAACAAGACAAAAGCACATACTCAAACTTTATAGGGACGGACAGGGGTGAATACGCAGGATCGGTTGCCAAACATTTTTAATAGATGGCGCTGTATCCTTGCAACCTAGTTTTTAATTTTTACACGAATATGGAGCATCTACGTGACATGATGTTACAAATTATATAGGTAATCAACGTTCATTTTAGTTATTTTGTCATTTTCTCGTCAACAACAATAAACAAACCTCAGACATAGATAAAACAAACTTTTTTTTCATTGGATTTGTCAGTTTACAAAGATCGGTACAAAAAATAAAAAACTAACACGTAGGCTTAGAAACGTGAATATCAAAAATAACAAGTGTTCAACTTAATGTTTGATTTATGTGGTTATAAGTATGAAGCTTTTTATCACAAGAAACTGTAATAGTTTAGATCTTGCGTTCAATATTTTTTCTACTATTTCCTACCATTATTAAACTAACTTCGTAGACGCAAACTACCGTTCCGAATCCGATTCCGATTTCCGAGGTTTCAAAATCACACTGCTGGGTGTAGTTTCGAAAATTATATGGTCTTAGTGTGCCATAGTTTTGGTATTGCCAGGATGACCCTCGGTCTATTGTAGTTTAATATTATGTTCGACTTACTTCCTCTTTAATTTGGGTACGAATGACGGCAATCGATTAGGGTACAACTTCTTCCTGAGTGCCGGCAACTCATTGCTGTATGCCAGACTGAAAAAAAAATATCTTATGCAAATACTATTCTTCTTCTTCCTAGCCTTTCTGCTATATATTTTTAGGGCTCCGTAACTCAGAAGGATATATAGGAACCCTTCCATGGTCACTCTTGTGTGTAACGATTTATATCCAAAACAGTGAAGCGTAGATACATACAATTCCGATATTTTTATTTTAAAAAGAGCGACTCGGGCATGCTGTCCACGGCAAGTACCTATTGACTCATAGATTACAGCAAAGCTACCGACGGAGAACCAGCATTTGTAGTCCATAAAAAATAAAAAAAAACAAAGTAATTTCTTGTAGCATACTAACACTTATTGGGTTGGGACAAGGCCTAACAAACTCCCACCATAGTCAATCCTGTAAGCCAGATTCCAGTACGGCGATGACCAACGAAGTCCCAGGGAAAGCTAATTGTCTTGGAACCCGCAACGAAATTAATCAAAAGGAAAAAAAGAGTTAGAGAAAACTGCCAGAGAAATTAAGACTCAGTTGTGAGGCAGCACGGATGATATTTAACTAGTTGGTGGGTATCTTGTGAGCTGTATATACATGATAATCAGTGTAATGACCCATATACGAGCGACTCCCAGGTGCCGTAGTTGACAGAGCCGCGCGCGCCGGCCGCGGCCGCGACCTGCGGCGGCAGGTGCGAGCTCACGTACGACTCCACGGAGTTGCATACACCTGGAGAAATTATACCAAATTAGTGTAACGTAAATAGTAAGTATATGTCCGACTGATTTTGCAGCTTGACCTCGACCCTAACTGGCCAAGCGTGATGACATGTGCCCCATATTCTAGGTCCAACCACAGGCTATCCAATAATGAAAACCCCGTTAAAATTGGTGCAGTAGTTTTTAGGGGATACCTACACGAACAGATACACACAGACGAATTATAAAAACGCTTATTATGCCGAGGGTCCCGGGTTCGAATCCTGGTAGGGAGAAATATTGTGTAATGGGAACGAATGTTCGTACTCAAGTCATGTATGTTTAATATTTATATAAGTAATATATACTGGGTTTGCTCCCAGTCCATTGTACCGTACCCAAAATAAAAGCGTTGCTTAGTGTGAGTCCGTATAGTTGGTGTGTTCGTCTGGCGATATTTATTTACATAGAACATCTCAAAGAACTGCATGTGACTTAATTGCTTACTGTAGGCCTCATATTGTGAAAGTTCAGTTAGTGTTGTTATGTCTAACAATAGATGCATAGAACCTGCTAATAACAATAATACAATTTTGGAGAGTCATGCCTCGGAGACTCTTCAACCGTTGTAAACATTGTGAACTCTATCATTGATGTGATAGAGTTAGATATTGTATCACCTGTGAAGTTTTTCAGCAGGTACACGACTCCTACGTCGGCGGGCAGGCTGTCCCAGCCGCACGCGCTGATGACGTACACGCCGGCGTCGCGCGCCTGCTCGTTGTATACCAGCTGCATCGTCTCCATGAACTGAAAAAAAAAACTAGACATCGATCCAAGAACTCAAGGTCGGTAAGGATCTGCGTCTTTACCGACATTGATTTCTCTTATTCTTATATCTATCAGTGGCGAAAAATCAATTTTTGTAATAGGTAAGCTGTCTTGTTTAATAAATACCTGTTATGCGATTTTATTATTTGGCAATAATTGACAGATTCAAAGGGAAGCCGGTAAGAATCGGGATGTATGAGTCTTGCCACTGATATCTATATAATTTGTTCATGTTTGTATGTTGAACATTTAAAAAGAGGTCATATCCATCATTATTGGAATAGTTGTCTGTCTCTCTGTACGCGTATCACGAGAGAACTCCTTGAGCGATTTGATTAAACTCAGTATTGTGATAGTTTAGAACCCCGGTCAAAAATTAGGGACACTTTTTGTCACGGGAAATGGATGGGATACCGCGCTTAGACAAAAACGATCTGTCAAAATACACTGTTCCTATCACTGACACCATGCAAACATTTAATCTGTGGATATTGTATCGATCAGTCGGGAACTTTAACATCCCTGTCCACTTAAAAAAACCTTTGAACTACACAGGCTGTAATGAGCCGCAGAAGTAAGTGTTGCTTGCGAAAATGACCTTAAATTGAGCATGAAGTACCCTGTATGACAGTACCTGTGGTTCGCCAGACACGTCCACATAATGCGTCTTGTTCTGTATCGCGGCCTTCACCACCGGCTTGCCGTACAGACGGTACGGACCGCAGCAGTTCACCAGCACCTAAAAGCAAATTGTTATTATAAAATCGTGCAATGTGATACATTTGAAAGTAAACATTAATATAAAAGTAATACAGTTCCATTGGTCGCAGCTCGTGAGCCGAGAAGTTCATAGGTTCACCTCCTATTATGTTGGGAACTACTACAACTTATCTTTTGTCTGTCCGGCTAGGTCTTGCAACCATTACCCAAAACGTCACAGCATCTTAAAGCCTAACTCTATGCCAGGAACCGTCGTAGTTAGTGGCTATAATATCTAGTTACTGCTAATGTCTTAATAAGTAGGTATATTAATTATACATTCATGCTTCACTCACCTTGCATTGAGCACACATTGAGTTCAATGACTCATCATCTTTGACATCCGCCACAATGAGTTTGATGCTGGACACATCCTCTCCTAAAATAAATTATATAATTACTAGCCAGGTGGACGCCCGAAACACAAAAACTAATAATTAGTCATACAAACTTTGACCCCTCAAGTTGCTCAAGAAATATATTCCTTGAGTACCATAGTGGATGGATGATATATCCTCCAAATGTTATATATCTATGTCCAGTGGTTTAGGTTTGTGCATTGTGGCAGTCGGTCAGTAAGTATTAAGCAGTTTAGTAAATAGATGTGTGAGGTAGCTTAACGTCTTTTTCTATGTGTGTTTTGTGAGAAGAATTCGCACTTAGTTACTAGTGTGTGTGTAGTGTGAATCGGCTCTAATTTCACAGAAAATAACATCTCATAAAAACTACTTGATGGACATCGATTAAACTTGGCATGGTAATAGCTAACAACACAGTTCAACATATAAAATATTTTATCCCACATTCAAGCAGCATATCTTTAAAACTTGATCTCAAAATCCACTGGGCAAGCTTTTATAATACCTGGCGTAGTGATACGGAAGGTTCCCGGGATATCCAAAAACCAAGTCCATGCATACAAATAAAATAGAAATGAGATAATATTGAGACAATAGCTTTAGACACATTTAACAGAATCTACTAATGACAAGATGATTCTCGAATACCTAGTCTAGTGTTCACACCAATATCTCGACCATTCTGTTGAACAATAAGAGCACTGTATACAAAACAAGTCGTAAAATTTGGTGAGTGAGCACATAAATAAAACAAAATAAAAATAAAATAAAATAGCCTTTATAACTGACAAAATAACAAATAAAGTACATAAAAAGTTATAAAATTTAATAAAATAAAAGTTTGCACATCAGTCCGGTGCTTGCTCTGTGTCAGTGTATCCTGAGGACACATAGGCCTCCTCCAACTCCTTCCAAGCTTCCCTGTCTCTGGCCACTCTCCGCCATAGTGGGTTCTTATTGGGTTTCTGTTTTTTCTTACGTTTTTTCTTATGTTCGTTGAGCGTTGGAGGGTGGCGGTCATTTTCCCCACGGTGACCGCTGACCGGCTTGGGGAAAGGGTTTGGTTTTTTGTTATGTGTGTGTTTCTGTTTTGCTGGGTATTATTGGTTGGCTTCCGGTTTCTGATGTGCGCTGGATGTCATTGTATGGCTATTCCCGCAGTTGAATTTGGTTTGGTACGACGTATTAGCCCTAATGGGCTAGTTTTATTAATTTTTGTTGGGGCTGCTACTCTGGTTTCATCGTTATTCTTCAACTGTGTGGGGGAATCGGTTGGTCCTCGTTTCCTCTTTTCATTCCCTTTGATTTCGTTGTTTGCCCTATCTTTTACAATAAGCTTATCGTACCTAATGAATGCCATATTTCTTCTCTTTATTTCTTGTTGTTTAGCTTTGAGTTCCTTCCTAATAATTAGGACATCTTTGGGGTAGTCCTCTGTAACGTATACGTTTTGGGGGAGCTTCTTACTATTACGCAACAAATCTAGTTTCCGCCATGCTAGGGTAAGTGTGATTAAGATGGGTCTTCTTTTAGCCTTTGTACTTTGGGTTAAAGTCTGCTCCCCAGTCAATGCAACGAAAACTCCAATACAATCAATAACATTTATTTCTCTCGTAATAATACAATAGTTTTTTGATCCAACATCCATTTGTTGTCTCTGAAGAAGTATATCTCGATATGTCAAAACCCCTCCGAGCATAGAGTATGATGGCCGTAGAAAATGAAATACACAGCACACTCGCGCCAGTGTAGATATGCTACAAGTACTTTTTAGGGGATTTTTTGGCGGGAAACTGAAAAGTCATGGCGTCAGTTATGTTTTAATTTCTAAAACTAGTGTTCCTGCGAGTTATAGTAGTGATATAAGTGAAATATTAACCATTATGGGTTCGGTAAAGTGCACAAGTGTAGGTAATTGTAACAGAGTGACGAAACATGGCTTTTCAGTTTCTCACAAAAAATCCATGAAAAATCTTTCGGTAAAGTATCCATCACTTTACTGATTGAGGGATGGGGGGGTATTTTACTTGGGCCTAGCCTTTGGGCTTGTGCATACATTCAAAAACAGAAATAATTTATATTACTTGACACTGGCAAAATACCTATGGTGATGCCAAATTAAAAAAAAAAACTTTTTAGCGCGGGAAATATAAATAATGACCATAATATTTAAATTATACCCTTTTTAAAATAGGAATGTTAACAGACGACCATCCTGGTTTTAGGAATGTCCTCATTCCTTCTTAAAATGTTTCGGCCATCATACTTAGTGTATGCCCTCATACACAAATAAATTTGTTACGAAAGTACGTACCCTATATAATATTTTAAAAAATAGTCATTGTTACAATGTAAGGCATATATAAGTAGACTATGTACTTATCCATTATACAACAACTTATAAAAAAGAGAAAAAAATAATAGTTTTTGCATTAGATCTGCATAGGAATTACCAATTCTAAAATAATAACAAAGAAACAAAATATTCAACAATTATATAATATTATAATACAATAATATTAAAACAAAATATTATAATCGACAAATTCTTCATTTTCGTGATTACTACGATTCAAACATTGCCGCCATTGTACTAACTCTCTTTCCAATATCGTTTGCCCCACTCGGACTAGCGCCGTCTCCGTTATACAATAATTAGACACATACGAATACAGCTTGCCCCGCTCAGGCTACGGCCGACTCCGTTCCTTATAACAATCTTCGGATACCGCTTGCCCCACTCAGGCTACGGCCGTCTCCATTATTATTTTAACAACATACGGATACCGGTTACCTCACTCAAGCTACGGCCGACTCCGTTATTCTCTAAACAACATACGGATACCGCTTGCCCCACTCAGGCTACGGCCGACTCCATTATTCTTTTAACATACGGATACCGCTTGCCTCACTCAGGCTACGGCCGACTCCGTTATTCTCTAAGCAACATACGGATACCGCTTGCCCCACTCAGGCTCTGGCCGACTCCGTTATCCTTTTAACAAAAAACAGATACCGCTTGCCTCACTCGGGCTACGGCCGACTCCGTTATTCTTTAAACAACATACGGATACCGCTTGCCCCCCTCGGGCTACGGCCGACTCCGATATTATTATCTTTCAACCGATGATTTGTCCCATTTAGCTTCACCGGGTCTTTGATCTATAAATAAATCCAAGGAAAGGAAGGTAAAGGATACTCGGGATTATTCTATCAAACTGAAATCTATTTTATTCCACATCCCTGATACTTAAATACTGTTTTACCTTGATAATATAATCTACACATTCTGCAATCAAATATAATCTACACATTAGTTTTAATTTAGCAATTTAATCATTTAACAATTTAATCTTGTCGACCTTTATTCGATATATCGCCATTATCACTGTCGGTCGTTGAAGAATGAAAGATAATCCAAGGCTTAATTAAGGTGGTCCGCAGGGAAGATATTTTTATACCTCCGCATTGCATGGCCCTCAATACTTGACAGCTCATATCTGTCATGCTCTAATACCGCTGTCACTCTGTAAGGACCCTTAAATTTTGCCGTCAATTTATTGCTTTTCCCTTTTTCTTGACTATAATTTGGAATCATCACCAAGTCCCCTTCTTTATAAAATTTGGTGGGAGCTCTTTTCTTATCGAATCGTTCTTTCATTAGATTTTGTTGTTTTTTAATATTCTCCCGAACTGCTTCACGAATTTCATCTCTACTCCGTGTATTAGATGATTCTCCATTCAGACTTAAATCTGCACTAATAGTACCATCGGTAAAATTAGACGTCCTGTTTCCGAAAACCACTTCTGTCGGAGCATAACCAATCCCTCTATTAATTGTATTGTTAAGGTTAATCTGAAGCTTAGGTAGGTTTACGTCCCAATCAGTTTCAGGTGTATTGTGGTTCATAGATGCAAGAGAACTCAATATAGTTCTATTGTATCGTTCAATTTGTCCATTGGCGCGTGGCGTCGCCACTGCGTTCAAAATGTGT
Organism: Pheosia gnoma; assembly: GCA_905404115.1. Taxonomy (NCBI): domain Eukaryota; kingdom Metazoa; phylum Arthropoda; class Insecta; order Lepidoptera; family Notodontidae; genus Pheosia; species Pheosia gnoma. The sequence continues at coordinate 9,540,019 of FR989904.1, read as the reverse complement.
TTAGTACCGATGGAATTGATGTAATTCTTAAATTCTGTAGAGGTAAAGCTGGTGCCCTGATCAGAGATAATAATCTTGGGACATCCGACTGTCGAAAATATATCAACTAAAACCTTGATAGTGGTTTTACTTTTGGTATCACGAACAGGCTTTACAAAAATAAATTTACTGAAACTGTCAATAACACCCAGTATATACATATTGCCTCTCTTACTTTTAATAAACGGACCTAAATGATCCATATGCATTGTGTGGAATACTTGATTAGGTTTGGGAATTGGGTGCAAGTATCCCGTCTCTTTGCCTGATGATCTTTTATTACATGCGCAACTCAGACAAGCGGCCACATATTTACTGACGAAGCGTTTCATCTTGAGAAACCAATACTCTCTACTCATCTTCTCCATCGTTTTGTCAAAAGCAAAATGTCCAGATTCGTCATGACATACCTGACATATTCGCCATCTAGCACCATTTGGAACAACCCATTTTAAATCTTTACCAACGCGCCTGTATAACCGATTGTCTTTTAAAACGTAATTATTTGTTATGTCCTTGATATCAGTATTATTTGTGCCCAATATGTTCTTTATATATGCTTCGTGTCCGACATTTGAACTGAATGAAGCCAATCATCAGTCCTTATGTTCATAATATCAAACCTATGGGGTTCTTCTGGTATGGCGATTGGGTTTCGGCTCAGCGCATCCGCATGTTTCATAGCTTGTCCGGGGCGATATTCGATATTAAAATCTAATTCCTGTAGCTGGAGCCACCATCTCGCAATTCTCGGAACTAAGTCCCGCTTACTGAGGGTGGCTCTCAGCGCATTGCAGTCCGTCAAAACTTTGAAGTTCAGTCCGATTAGATATATGCGGAACTTCTTCAAAGCTGAAACGACGGCCATGGTTTCGAGCTCATAAGAATGTAAAAATTCTTCTTCTTTGGTCGTCTGACGACTGTAATATGAAACTGGTCTGAGAGGCGATTTGTCGTCGGGCTTTTGGAGTGGTATAGCTCCCATACCCAGTTTACTGGCATCGCACTGAACCTCTGTAACATATTCTGGATTATACAAAGCCAACACTGGTCGGGATACAAGCTTCGACTTTATATATTGGAAAGCAGTTTCTTGTTCCGCGCCCCAATTCCATAGAACATCATTTCTTGTAAGTTTTGTGAGAGGTTTGGCTATATTGGCAAAGTTATAGACAAATCTTCGGAAAAAACTAGCAAGACCTATAAACTGCCGCACTTGGTGAACATTCGCTGGAGTTGGGAATTCAGCAACAACTTTAGTCTTATGAGAACCTGGTTTAAGACCATCTTCAGATAATTCATAACCTAAATAATCGATAGATGATTTGAGGAAATGGTACTTTTTTAAATTTAAGGTCAAATTCGATAAAATGAGTATCTTTTCTAATTTTTCTAAAGAGCCTTCAACAATAGAGGCTGCTGTCAACAAGTCATCTAGATAAGGGATAGCCAGTTCAAATCTCTTAGAACCTAACGCCTTATTGATCATTTGCTGCAAGACGGCTGATGCATTCACTAGCCCGAACCGCATCCGAGTATATTCATAATGCCCATCAGGCGTAATGAAGGCAGTCAAATGCCTCGACTCCTCTTTAACTGGTATTTGGTGATATCCAGATGCCAAATCGAGGCTAGTAAAGTACCTGTTTCCACTAAGTCTATCCAGCTGGTCATCTATGACCGGCATAGGATACCGGTCCTTGACAGTCTTTTTGTTTAGCGCTCTGTAGTCAACGCAAAGGCTATAGTCGTTACTCTTCTTTTTCACTAATACTATCGGGCTAGCATATGCTGAATTAGATTCTCTAATTACGTCATTCGCTAGTAGTTCATCTACCATACCCTGAACTATTTTTCTTTCAGCAAATGGTAGACGGTATGGTTTGTATGATACTGGAGTATCGTCACTTAACTTAATGTGCATCTCTGATACTTGAGTCAATCCGAGTTCAGTCAGAGTAAGTGCAAAACAATCCCGATACTTATTTAACAATGAAATCAATTTAGCTTTGTCAACATCCTTTACCCTTTCACCGATGTTAATCATATCAAGCTTTATGTCTTCATCCTTCTCAGTAGTTTCCGGTACATTTAATTCATTGAATGCTACAATTTTCTTAACCTCTTGTGTCCGGTGTAAATTACTAGCTCTAAAATTACTAATATCTGGTAACTCGCTTCCCCTGCTTATGAGTTTGTCTTTTACAAATTTCAATTCCTTCCCCGATAAATTTATTATTATGATGTGTCCCTTACCGTTCTTCAAAGTGTAAATTCCTTGCAGTATTAGATATTCAGATTCTCCTTTTAGGCAAACGGATGAAGGTATGTAGATCTGACCAGAGTATTTTGAATCCGTTCCTACAGCCAATGCATGCGTATCTCCTACTCTTATATCCTCGGAATTATAAAGACGTATACGTCCTAATTCCGCATTATTAGTATAAAGAAACAGATCTGTACTGGTCTTATATACCGCTACAGTCGGTAACTCCGTAAGTGTTTGACCAATGAGCAAATCTGTACTTAACAAATGGTCAACAACGACGTATACTATGATATCGGCGGATACTGAATCCACGTTAACCGTGATATTAGATCTTCCTTCGGGAAGAATACTATTATCAGACCCGAATCCTCTCAAAATTGGAAGAGTATCTGTACCTATTGACAAGTTTAATTTGGTAGCTACACTACTTTTTATAACGGAACATTCACTGCCGAAATTAATGTAAGCAGTGTGAGGATAACCGTTTACTAAAACCGTTTTTAAATACTTATCATTTTTAGAAACATTGGGTTCAACAAGTTTTTTAATACTATGGGACATTGTCGGTTTTTCATGATCAACTTTCTTATTAAATTGGTAATTGCGCGTAGATTGACTGCAGTGATCTTGATCATGACCGATTTTTTGACACTTTCCACATTTTTTTATTGGCTTAGAACATTTCCACGAAGTATGTCCGGTCTCCGAACAATTATAGCATCTCACATTCTTATATTTTTCATCAGTAGAATCTAATTTATATGTGTTTTGAATAGTGTGCTTGTTGGTGTAATTTGTTGTATGTGTGGTGTATATGTTTAAGTATGTGTTTAGCGGCCCCTTTTTCTGACTTATGCCTCTATTAGAAATACTCCTGAGGAATTTTAATAATTCGTTCGGTCTTGAAAGTTCGCACCTTGCGCATTTAATCTTATATTATGGTCGTATATCCCATGTATAATACAATCAACTGCATTTTTGCCTTCGATGCCGCAAACATTTACTAGTGTCGCCTAGTCATAATAATATTCTTCGAGCGATTCTTCACGTCGACTCTTCCGTTCTACCATTTCTGCAAGTTTGTCTCCATAATTACGATCATCTGGGAAAGTGTTAAAAATTCGTTCCTGCCATTCTTTCCAGCTAAAATCAACAGAACTCAAGCCTTCATACCACTGTTTGGTCAGTCCGGACAGTTTCGGTAACGCATGATAAACAATTTGCTTCTCCTGCCAATTGTAGATTGATGCAGTTTCATTCACTTTGCGAAGCCAATCAGTAGCAGTTTGATTTTTCGAATTTGGATCAAAAGTCGGAATAACATGCGCACCAGAAAAATTACTATTTGCACACTTGTCACTCATCATTTCCAAGATTTTTTTGAAGAATGTTACTTCTTCTGGTGACGTATTACGTACCCTTGATAGTTTCGATCGCGAACACGTTCGACGTACTTTGATCGCGAACGAGTTCGGCGTACTTTTGATCGCGAACGAGTTCAGCGTACTTTTGATCGCGAACGCGTTCGACGTACTTTTGATCGCGAACGAGTTCGGCGTACTTTTGATCGCGAACGCGTTCGACGTACTTTTGATGGCGAACGAGTTCGACGTGCTTTTGATCGCGACGACTGAACCGGAGATCGACGACGTTTCTTCGATAATGCACATGCTGACGGACTGGAGCTAGAACTGCATCGTCTACGACGATACTGAGTGGAACGTCGCCTGTGTTCTCCTGTTTTCTATGATATCTTGACGGTTCAGTACGCTGGTCACTTATCTTAGCATCACTATATTTTCTGTTCCTACTCCTTCGTGTGTACGACTCGGAGATATCGCTCAACGACGTAGAAGAACTCGTGCTGAGATGACGTCGATACGTCGATTGTGACCGCACACTTTTGTGTTTTTCTAAACGCCTTCTATCAACCGGTGGAGTTAGCACGCCTGACGCACTTTTATTGGAGTGAACCATATTGTCTCTAATAGTGTAGATTATAATTAACGCAATGTTTTAACCACCAGAACAAAGTAACGGATAATACAATGGAACGAGCGGGTAGGACAGGTATGTTGGTCAACAAAAGAAAATATATATTAGTATACAATAAAAACATAGTATTTAACTGCACACCATCTATGGTCAGATAGCTAAACTGACGTCCAAGATACACATTGGGTATTTATTAATGATTTCTATTAGATTCCTGCGTATTTATGACGTTATTACCAGATGGCATTGACTTGCATTGATTCTTTTGATTGGTAATACAAATATTTCTGCTGTATATCTCGGCTACCATCCGTAAACCCAATGAACAGTAATATACAATCTGCCACAGTACACCGTCGACAGACAAAATATGTAAACCAATTGTTTACCGGCCGGCAGCCGGCTATTTATCATTTCACACAAATCAAAGTAGGTATTCTCGTTAACAAATATACACACAGGACGCAAATACAGGCCACACTATACGGAAAAAGATACAGACCTTGTATTCGATCGGCAATAAATAAAAACATCATTTAGATGTAATCACGTAATCATAGAAAGTAAACATTCACGTACCTGATTATGCAGCGTGTTGTTATATACGTACCACTTCTGACTGTTAAAGTCTGCTCCCCAGTCAGTTCAACGAAAACTCCAATACAATCAATAACATTTATTTCTCTCGTAATAATACAATAGTATTTTTAATCCAACATCCATTTGTTGTCCCTGAAGAAGTATATCTCGATATGTCAAAAACCCTCCGAGCATAGAGTATGATGGCCGTAGAAAATGAAATACACAGCAAACTCGCGCCAGTGTAGATATGCTACAAGTAAACTTTTTAGCGCGGGAAATATAAATAGTGACCATAATATTTAAATTTTACCCTTTTTAAAATAGGAATGTTAACACTTGCTTATTTCCCACTTATCCCAGTTTTCAAGTCCTGTGTCTTAGCTAACATTATTGAAAATTTCCAACGTTAGTTCCATTAGTTCAGTGTTATTATTTTCATTTTCTTCTAGTCCGTGGAGGATAATATTATTTTTTCTTACCTCACGTTCGAGGTTATGTACTTTATTATTCAAAACAGTTACTTCATTCTTAAGTTTTATATTTTTCCTCGACAAGGGGTTTCAATTTTTCATCGATGGTGGTTGCTAGGGATCTTGTGAAGCTTTCAGTAAGGGTTTTCGTTTGCTTGTGGAACTCTTCTTTCACATTTTTACACTGTTTCTATTATTTGAGTATATTTTTATTTATTCACAACACTGGTTTAGGCAGTCTATCTATGATTTTGATTTTCTTTGATGGCAACACTAACCTTTTGCTGTCATATACCGGAAATTGTATTATTTACTCTTGACACGTGTCAAGAGTGAGCACATACAAGTATACAACTTGTGCGTCGGCCATTTTCTTTTCATATCATCATGTCACATCCATTATTTTATTTATAATGTGTATTTATTGAATGTTTTATTGCTATTAATTACTTGACATTGGCAAAATAGCCGCTAAGTTGTGGGTGATGCCATTTGCATATCCATTTTATTTCATTTCGTAAAAAAAAGAAGAAGAACTTGTGCGTCGTAATTACGACTCACAAGTTCTTTTTTTTTACTCCGTTCCGGTGTACTCGGTATGCATGAGGTCAATTGACCTCATGCATACTGAGTACACCACCTCATGCATACAGGAACCATTCAATTGGAAAGACTCACTAAATAAACTTACTTCGAATGACCTTGAATTCTAATATTCTTTGAAGTGAAATAATTATATACATACAGTCAAAACCGGATATTACGACTTCGTTTATAACGACGGATCGGTTATTACGACCGAATGGCAATCCCTAATAAACAGTTAAGTAAACATACCGCCTATAACAACATCGGATACAGCGACATATCGCTTAGAACGACGAAACTTTATCGAATTCATCGGCTATAACGACCAACCGTTGTGGTTGTACCAGCAAAATAAAAAAAAACTAACAATTTTTAAACTTATTCTAATCAAAATCAAAAATTTGCTGCTTTTAACGAAGAGTTTAATGCTGATGATAATCAAGCAATCCTGACGAGAATGAAACGTAAAATGCAAAACACATTTGAGACTCGGCTTAAAAAAACAGAGCAAAATGACCGATTACTTTAAAAACTGATTGTAGTCTTTAAGCTGTACTGTTGGTACTGCAAGTTTTTCAGAATAAACATTTTTATTAACAATTCTAAACATACATATGACTCTTAATATGACTACTTGTGTATATTGCTTATAACAACTATCGGATAAAACGTCCGAATATTATGATCCCCTCAATGTCGTTATATCCGGTTTTGACTGTAAATGCTTTTTTTATTACAAATAAATTCTGTTAGAGTTTGCATAACAAGACTCTTTAGTGAAGCTATGGTAGCAATCTAATGGTATCTTAACTTTGTCTATGTTTGGCCACCTATCATGTATGTCACAATGAAAAATAAAAGAATGATAATTATAAAACTATAAATATACTTTTGGATTATATTTCCCTTCAAGTAGAACACGGTACTCATAAATGATAAAGTAAGTTTATCTTAAAGAATTCAATGTTTAATGTGAACTCAAAGATTGAGAGATGTGATGTGATCAAACCCGAAATATAAGTCTTGTTAAATCTGTACAGGACTTATAAAACCTGTAGTTGGTCAACTCACCAGCCTTCTGCGATACTTCTAGCATCACTTCCTGAAGCTTCTTTTCCGAGCGCCCGGCTACTGCCCAAGTCAAGTTGTACTTGTGTGCATACTGCACCATGTGAATCACGGCTTGCTTCCCCGTGAAGCCTGTCGCGCCGAAGATCACCAGGTCGAGTCGCGACATCTGTCCGGACAACATACTTTTTGCATTCTCAAGCAACATAAAACTAAAGATATGAATGTACTAAGTAAAGTCGACCAAGAAACTCCTTTATCACCTTAGTGTCCTTTACCACCCTTTTTGTTGAACATAAATTGGACATCGTAGAATTTCAAGGCCTATTTTTGTAATTTGTTATTTATTTGAACATATCAAATATGAACCTTAGTAGATTTTTTGTTAACTAGGAGTTTTTGTCAAAACTGATAAGCCCCTTTCATAGCCGACCCTACATACTACTCCATTAAACTGAGGTTACTGAACCACACCTAGATCTCATTATCACTTTCGAAGTGTACTGTCGGCAGACTACTCTCTAAACGAACAGATTTGGAACGGAGCGGACTATGTCCGTGCTCTGCCCCTACTAAGTTCGATCGTTTAAATACTAAAATTAAGTACCTACCTACCGGACTAATCAGGAAATCTGAGTAAATAAAATGCTTTACCTTGCTCATAATGAAAATGAAATGAAATCACTCTACATCACTACGATTTTACAAGAATTACAGTAGGTACATGACATGAGAACTACATATAAGAACTTACCTTTGCTGAACGACAACAACGTAAATACTTACCTTTATTAAATTGAATCCTGACACGATAATCTGAAGAGATTTTTTATATATATTATTATAAAACTATAACGCTTGCTAAAGAATTTGTACTCGCTCGCTCGCTCGCTAACCGTCCGACAACTAACTAAAAAAACTTGAGTAATAGTAGTAGCAGTGCTGCCAGATGTGAGTTTCAATTTATACCCAAATTTGAAATTATTTTTCTCCAAAATGATACAATTTGTATTGATTTCTTATATTTACGCGAATACTACACATTGAAATAAAACTATTTTTAAGGATTTTATCGCGTTTATTTTTCGTTTTTACGTTCCCGTCGTTTCGGCTGCTTTACAGCAACCATGGTCACGGGAGGACTGAGGTGGAGGACGTCCAGGTGTCATAGTTAGAAACGGGCTACCCTCATATTTAATTGTTGATTGTGGTCCGATCTACGCAGAAAGTGCTCACAGTATCTTGAGGTCTTGCAATGGTACGCTTGGTTTTCGATTTAATAATATTAATCACTGGATCCCAAGTCGGTGGTAGCACCCAGCCATCTTCCCTATTGAAATTAGGATGTTTCTTAATTTCAATGGCCTCGCGTATCATCCTTGGTCGGAATCGGTGTTCTTTTGCGAGGATCTGTGGTTTATCAAATCTGATATAATGGCGGGTGCGATCTTGTACATGTTCACAGATTGCAGACTTTGTGGAGCGCCGGTGTTTCACGTCAGCGATGTGTTCTTTTACGCGGGTTTTTATTGCTCTTTTAGCTTGTCTTACTTTCTGCGTAGATCGGACCACAATCAACAATTAAATATGAGGGTAGCCCGTTTCTAACTATGACACCTGGACGTCCTCCACCTCAGTCCTCCCGTGACCATGGTTGCTGTAAAGCAGACGAAACGTCGGGAACGTAAAAACGAAAAATAAACGCGATAAAATCCTTAAAAATAGTGATACAATTTGCTTGAGTTTTACCCAAAGGCAAAAAGTTAATAATATCGGCTTAGCTTTTTGCCTTTTTCTTATTTTTTCCTTGAAATACTGTTCTAATTTCCAAACTGAAGCAACAGAATGACCTTTTTTTTACGTTACGCATCCCCACTGCATGGGTATTTTTTTCTCCAAATTTTTCTCAAAGAATTTCATTTCTCTAAAATTTCTCCAGAGCCAAATCTGGCAACACTGAGTAGTAGTAGTTTAATTCGTCCAGTAGGACAGGCGAAGGAATCAATCCATACTGTCATTTCTGAGGTTATCAATGTCATTGGTATTTTCTTGATCAAATTTACTTGCAAGTATACAATTTAAATATAAAGGCACAAGTGCCAAATCTTGAATAATTATTTTCTTTAAATAGTTCAGTAATTATATATCCATGTTGATTACTTGTTAAAGTAAAAACTAGTTTAGTCCTTGATGGATTGTCTTGTATTTTTGTTTTGTCTCTTCAAATATCTCCAAGCGAGGAGTTGATAAAGTCATAGATAGGCGTAAAATTATCAGGGCAAGCTAAAAGGTTCTGTAGGGAAGGCGGGATGTTTTGATATTTTTCCAGCAATTGATCTATGAGCAATAGGCGTTGCATGTTAAAGGCCGGACATTTAAAGAATATATGATCTAATGTTTGATCTTCCTGCGAGTTGCATTCACTACATTAAGGGGAAGCGATCATGTTCATGCGATGTAAATGAGCATTAAAACGACAATGTCCAAATCTCAATCTCATAATCTGTGTGTAAAATTTTCGCTTTAAGGGGGAAGCTCAGGACAGGGCGCGAAATTCAAAATTTCAATGGTTTTTATTTTTTTACGAAAAATTTGGAAATTTTTACGATGCAATTTAGTTTTTTGCGATATTAGCATTCTACAATGGATGTCTCGATCCATCAATTTTGCTTAAAAAAATACGTAATCCGATACAATACCATAAGGTTTGTAAAAACCCATTGACGTCCAATAGAGGTCAGTGGCTGGACCAGAGGAATAATGAACGTGACGACTAGTTTGTCGTTTCAGCTCGCCTGCTTGCCATGAACATACTGGAAAAGTCTCACCTATATTGATCCGAGCTGGCACTAGCATAGAGTGGGCCAGCATGTGTACACGGCAGTGAAATGACATTTTTTCGGATTTATCGCGTTTATTTTATGTTTTTACGTACCCGACGTTTCGGCTGCTTTACAGCAACCATGGTCACGGGAGGACTGAGGTGGTTGACGTCCTAGTGTCATACCCCCCCCTATGACACTAGGACGTCAACCACCTCAGTCCCCTCACCTCTCACCTCAGGACCCTCATATTTAGTTGTTGCTTGCGGTACTCATAATCCGAAAAAGTAGTTTTATTTCAATGTGAACTATACGCGTAAATGTAAGAAATCAATAAATGCCTTTATAGCGATTCTTTTCTAACTCCTAATTATTCTGTCTCAGCCATTAGAAACCATGTTGATGATACTAGTCTTAATATTGTAATTACATTGTGTACAAATCGAGTAAATATGAAATGTATATAATGGTTGTGTGTTAAGACAGTTTGTGTGTACATTATACATAAGGTAGCGATTTTATCATTAAATTAATTGTATCTATTTTCAATTATTGCAGTTTTATTCATTCCTATTAAAGATACAATAGGAATACTTATCCGGTATGAAATAAGTACTATGATTCTAATGGGAGGCTTTATCCTATCGGCCGAATAAGAAAGGATGTGGGAAAAAAATTCAATTAAACTACAGCATTAAGTTATATAAGAATATTTTATTAGATTTCAAAATCTCATCTAGTAGCTAATAAGACACATAACCACAACACCGTTAAAACAAAGATTATTACAAAACCAAGTTTAAAAAATAGTTCAATTAATAAATCTTGTTTTTTGTTACTGTAGTTAAATCATTTTAACCGATTTTATTAAGTAGGTATACAAATGATCGATAGCGTTAAAGGAATACAAAATATATTGTAACCAAAATGCATAAACTAGAAAGAAAAAAAACATATATTAGGCAACTCAACAATGGCCAATATAACTACAAGCTTTTACCAAAAATACTTAAAAACTAAATTCATTACGTCGTTTTAAAATGCTGACTGTAAAACCATCTATGAATAATCAAATAAAACTTTCAAACTCCCAAACAAAGAGGCCCACGATATAAATCAAACTTAGACGTACCTTGACCAACGAAAATATACAACTAACGACATCTTGTGTCCAAAAATATAAATAGATATAATTTCAACCTTCAACCTTAAGATAAACTTCACATTTCTTAAATATAGATGTCGCTATACACATTTTTATAAGACATAGCCAAAACCCTAAATAAAAAAGTATTTTTTTATAATGATGATATCAAAGTTTTGACAATTAGAACTCACAAGGCGGTATATATTCTATGGTCGGTACATAGAGGAAGAAATAAAATGAACGGAGTGTCACGAACAACATATTGAAGCGCACAAAAAAAACAAGCCAAATTGTGTAGTTCACGCGAATACCTTTGTACGCGTAAGGGCGTAATTCGCGTGTACTTCACAACGCAGCTTGGTTTATTGAGCATCATGATTTTGTTCGCGACACTCAGTCTAGACCTATACCTATTTCTTCATGGGAGTGTGGGTATAAATAAATGCAAAATAAGTTAACAACCGTTAACTAGATGGCGCTGGAATACATAACGTCATATAATATTTAACGTCGACGGTTATCCTACGATTTCATAGAAGCTTCATTTGCATTTACAATAAATTTCACAATACTACTTATAGAATAATAGGGTACTATAATACTATTGTAAATGGAATGCCTCTCTATGAATGTATAATTGCACCTGGGCGAGGCCAGATCCCGCCGCTATAATAATTATAACTATGGATATGAATATGGCATGTTCATCAGTCTAAATATTAAAACATGGCAGATCAAGATGGCATTATATTGCCGCTCGCGTTACGCAATATATGCCTAGATATGGCGGTGGCAGCCTACACATCATAACCCTCTACACCGCGAATTATACTAATTCTACGGTCAACAGCCGTGTACTGACGGACCGCGCCCCCTCGTAAGGCTGGTTCAGGCATGTGCAGCAAGGCCAATGACATCGACCGGGCGACGCAACGCTAACGTTTTCTTGAGCGGCAGACACAGCCTTGAGAATGCTCGGCCAGTCGGTACACGACGCATATGAAATATGAGGCCGACATCAACAAATCGGCCGAATCCGTATTCACGATGTATGGGCAACGATTAGCGATCTCAACTATTGTTTACTTAGCATCAACGACTTCGAATTTGAGATCGTTGGCGGTGAGATTGTTGACGATATCTGTGTTTGTAAAAGCCGTCCCCGGTGTAATGACGCCGCCGCTGCAACAGAAACAATCACCCGTTAGTTTTATATTTATTGTTAATGTTAGTGAGCATTCGCATCGCAAGCCAAGCCGTTGAATATTACATTGTAAGGTTGTAAACTTTTTTTGTCAATTGCGTCCGAATAGTAAATGTTATACACCCGCAATGCGAATCCACCTATATATTAAGTTTTTTTTTAATCTACTTGAATAATAAAAAAAAACAATTAGTGGGAGAATCTCAAAATGACCAACAGTAATAATATTATGGTGTTTTTTGCCTATTTAAATAACTAATGTAAAATTTGTTTAATTCAAACAAACGCGCAAATGATAAGATATCATTATAACACTGAGTGAGTGGGCCGACATGTAGCAGGCACAGGCCCGCGAAGGTGGACAGATGAAGTAATTAATTGGATTTCCAATGGAGGTTACCGGCGTTGAGTCCCATCAAGTAGAACGTGTTCTCCTTGATCCGGAGATCATTAGACCACCTTTTCGGGAACATCGTGAGGTCGATGGCCCTAGACGGAGACGTGTGGAGAAGTCAAGATAAGGCCTAAAAAAAGCTATAAAAAATTTGGTATTAAATGTGTGAAGCGACCTGGTAGGCATCTTCTCCTTCTCCCGTAGTATGGTGATGGCTGACATCAGCAGCGCCACCACGGTCGCTCCGTACCCAGGGTTCGTGCCGGACACCTGCAACGTCGTTAGTATGTATACACTCGCCAGGAAGCTACTAACGACTATCGTGAAAGCACAGTGTTCATGAACTTCACTTTTTGTTTGCGGCTATCCTTTACAAACCGTTTTATTTTTCGGAGTAAAAAGTATAATTAATATCCATTTTCCCTTACGCCACATTTCAGTATATTCCTTCAGCAGTTTAGACAACAGAACAATAAATGCATAATAATATGGTCCACTATTTTTTATTGAATAAATTTACGTTGTATGACGAGAAAGGCCCCATGCCCTTTCGATTTACACGGCACCACTAACCTTAACCACAACACTCTTGTCAGGCTCCGTGGTGTGCACATCCTCCTCCCTCGCCCAGCCTCGACCGACCAACTCGAACTTGAACGACGTGTTCTTCATCACATCATCACTGGGACCTTCCCTAGAGATCGCACCGAACGAAAACACCCTTGGATAATCCAACAATAGCTTCCTAGTAAACTTGGTTTTGCTCATAGCGAACAAGGCTATAGCTGCGAACACGGTCAGCATCGCTTGTATCAGGCCGCCGATTCTGAAGTAAGCTTTCAACTGCACCGGTCGTTTCTGTTCGTGGTCGTGCCGGTGTCGCTGCGTGCGGTACACGACGGACTCGTCGGCGCCGGGGAACGGAACGCACCATTTGTCATCTTTTTTGTGAAGGATTCTGGGAACGAAGCAGTTTATAATAATAAATATCGCCAGAGGAACAAAATAAATGTGTGATCCCATACTAAGCGACGCTTGTATTAGGGGTACCTTACAGTACATCCATGACACGGAGACAAATATTCGTGCTCATTGCACAAAGTTTGCCTCTACGAGGATTCGAACCTGAGACCCGCGGTACAGAAAGCAGGGTCACTGTGAACTGTGCCAATCGGATTATCTGACGTTATGAACGAACTGACCATACCCAGGTATAGAGCCAACCGAAACCGATAGGCATAGCTTGCTTGGGTCACCACACCGGGTGGTTGGAGATTCGATTCCCACCTGGTGTAGTTTCGGAAATTATATGGTCTTAGTGTGCCATAGTTTTGGTATTACCAGGATGACCATCGGTCTATTGTAGTTTAATATTATGTTCGACTTACTTCCTCTGTAATTTGGGTGCGAATGACGGCAATCGTTCAGGGTACAACTTCTTCCTGAGTGCCGGCAACTCATAGCTGTACGCCAGACTGCAATATAAAAAATATATATTCCTTAAGCAAATACTATTCCTCTTCTTTCTAGCCTTTCTTTTATATATTTTTAGGGCTCCGTAACTCAGAAGGATATATTGGAACCCTTCCAAGGTCACTCTTGTGTGTAACGATTTATATCCAAAACTGTGAAGCGTAAATACATAAAATTCCGATATTTTTATTTTTAAAAGGGCGACTCGGGCATGCTATCCACGGTAAGTACCTATTGACTCATAGATTACAGCAAAGCTACCGACGGAGAACCAGCATTTGTAGTAAGTTTCCATAAACAATAAAAAAACAAGGTAATTTCTTGTAGCATACTAACACTTATTGGGTTGGGACTAGGCCTAACACACTCCCACCATTGTCAATGCTGTAAGCCAAGTTCCAGTACGGCGATGACCAACGAAGTCTCAGGGAAAGCTAATTGTCTTGGAACGCGCAACGAAATTAATCGAAAGGAAAAAAAGAGTTAGAGAGAAAAAAAAACAATTCCCTATTTTTCATAGCAGGAGACAAAAAATGTTGTGTAAGGGTAACTGCCAAAGAAATTAAGACTCAGTTGAAAGGCAGCACGGATGATATTTAACTAGTCGGTGGGTATCTTGTGAGCTGTATATACATGATAATCAGTGTACTGACCCATATACGAGCGACTCCCAGGTGCCGTAGTTGACGTAGCCGCGCGCGCCGGCCGCGGCCGCGACCTGCGGCGGCAGGTGCGAGCTCACGTACGACTCCACGGAGTTGCATACACCTGGAGAATTGAGGCCAAGTTAGTGTAACGTAAATAGTATGTATATGTCCGACCGATTTTGTAGCTTGACCTCGACCCTAAATGGCCAAGCGTGATGACATGTGCCCCATATTCTAGGTCCAACCACAGGCTATCCAATAATGAAAACCCCGTTAAAATTGGTGCAGTAGTTTTTACGGGATACCTTCACGAACAGATACACACAGACGAATTACAAAACGCTTATTTTGAATTTAGAGATGTCCGAAATCAGGGATAATCCATTAACTATTAATTAAGTTTAGTAATAATATTTTTCATATAGAAGCTTATACGGTAGAATATCGGACAACATCACACGACATTGACGGCCTGATGAGCGCAGTTGGTAGTGACCCTGCTTTCTATGCCAAGGGTCCCGGGTTCGAATCCTGGTTCGTGCTCGTGTGCATGTTCGTACTCAAGTCATGTATGTTTAATATTTATATAAGTAATATATACTGGGTTTGCCCCCAGTCCATTGTACGGTACCCATAATACAAGCGTTGTTTGTGTGAGACTGTATAGTTGGTGTGTTCGCCTGGCGATATTTATTTACATAGAACATCTCAAACAACTGCAACTCATACTACGAAAGCTCAGTTAGTGCCGTCTTGTGTCTAACAATAGACGTCCACCTGCTAATCACAATAATAAAATTTTGGAGAAATATGCCTCGGAGACTCTTCAACCCTTGTAAACATTGTGAACTCTAACATTGATGTGATAGAGTTAGATATTGTATCACCTGTGAAGTTTTTCAGCAGGTACACGACTCCTACGTCGGCGGGCAGGCTGTCCCAGCCGCACGCGCTGATGACGTACACGCCGGCGTCGCGCGCCTGCTCGTTGTATACCAGCTGCATCGTCTCCATGAACTGAAAAAAAAAACTAGACATCGATCCAAGAACTCGGTCGGTAAGGATCTGCGTCTTTACCGACTTTGATTTCTCTTATTCTTATATCTATCAGTGGCGAAAAATCAATATTTGTAATAGGTAAGCTGTCTTGTTTA
Organism: Pheosia gnoma; assembly: GCA_905404115.1. NCBI lineage: Eukaryota > Metazoa > Arthropoda > Insecta > Lepidoptera > Notodontidae > Pheosia > Pheosia gnoma. Next base: position 9,524,167 of record FR989904.1, on the reverse strand, counting down.
ATAAATACCTGTTATGCGACTTTATTATTTGGCAATCATTGACAAATTCAAAGGGAAGCCGATAAGAATCGGGATGTATGAGTATTGCCACTGATATCTATACAACATTTAAAAAGAGAGGTCATATCCATAATTATTGGAATCATTGTCTTCTCTGTCTGTATGCGTATCACCAGAGAACTCCTTGAGAGATTTCATTAAACTCAGTATTATGATAGTTTAGAACCCAGGTCAAAAATTAGGACACTTTCGTCACGGGAAATTGATGGGATAGAGAAAATGCGCTTAGAGAAAAACTATCTGTCAAAATACACTGTTCCTATCACTGACACCATGCAAACATTTAATCTGTGGATATTGTATCGATCAGTCGGGAACTTTAACATCCCTGTCCACTTAAAAAAACCTTTGAACTACACAGGCTGTAATGAGCCGCAGAAGTAAGTGTTGCCATGCGAAAATGACCTTATATTGAGCATGAAGTACCCTGACAGTACCTGTGGTTCGCCACACACGTCCACATAATGCGTCTTGTTCTGTATCGCGGCCTTCACCACCGGCTCGCCGTACAGACGGTACGGACCGCAGCAGTTCACCAGCACCTAAAAGCAAATTGTTATTATAAAAATCGTGCAATGTTTTACACTTGAAAGTAAACATTAATATAAAAGTAATAAAGTTCTATTTGTCGCAATCCCGTGTGCCGAAAAGTTCACAGGCTCGCCTCCTATTATATTGGGAACTAATACGACTAACAAGGATAGGAGAGGGTTATAGCCACAAATCTCTATCTTTTGTCTGTCCGGCTAGGTCTTGCATCCTTTACGCAAAACATGACACCATCTTAAATTCTAACGTGATGCCGGGAACTGTCGTAGTTAGTGGCTATAATTATCTAGTTACTGCTAATGTCTTAAGGAGTAGGTATATGAATTATACATTCTTTATTCACTTACCTTGCATTGAGCACACATTGCGTTTAATGACTCATCATCTTTGACATCCGCCATAATGAGTTTGATGCTGGACACATCCTCTCCTAAAACAAATTATATAATTACTAGCCATGTGGACGCCCGAAACATAAAAACGAATGTTTAGGCTGTGTCCCCAGTAGGCAAACTGTTAGCGGCCGACTGAGTGAGCCGCAAATTTGTGGCAAACTGAAATTCGAGTTAGCTGCAAACTCAGATCAATTTGCGTGCGTCGCAAGCAAACTTGAATTTTCACTGTCAACTGTCCACATGACAGTTTGCGGCAAACGGACTCACTACGCCCGGCGAACAAGCATATCGCCGCCGCCGACTGGAACCGGTTTATGCCGTGAGTCGGCCGCTCACTGAATCAGTCGGCGCGCGAAACGCTGCAAACTGCGTAGAGCGAGCGCAAACTAGCAAACTGTGAACACTCCATTTCAAATATATGGAAGGGCGTACTAAACCGATACGCCGCTAACTCAGTCGGCCGCTAACAGTTTGCCAACTGGGGACACAGCCTTAGTCATACAAACTTTGACCCCCCATTTAATATTCAAGTTAAGTGTGTCAATCTGCCATGTAGGCCTTATACTACTGGCCGGCTGTGACAATACATATATAATAAAACTTATACGTAATTCCCTCATGGCAACAAAGATTGAGAGATGTGGTGTGATAAAATCTGAAATATAAGTCTTGCCACATCTGTACAGGACCTATAAAACCTGTGGTTGGTCAACTCACCAGCCTTCTGCGAGACTTCTAACATCACTTCCTGAAGCTTCTTTTCCGAGCGCCCGGCAACTGCCCAAGTCAAGTTGTACTTGTGTGCATACTGCACCATGTGAATCACGGCTTGCTTTCCCGTAAAGCCTGTCGCGCCGAAGATCACCAGGTCCAGTCGCGACATCTGTCTGGACAACATACTTTTTGCATTCTCAAGCAACATAAAACCAAAGATATCAATGTACTAGGTAAAGTCGACCAAGATACTCCTTCATCACCTTAAGGTTGATTATCATTTGGACATCTTAGAATCGCAAGGCCTATTTTTTTAATTTGTTATTTATTTGAACCTAGAACGTATCAAATATTAACCTCAGTAGTCAGTTTTGATTAACTAGGAGTTTTTGTCAAAACTGATAAGCCCCTTTCATAGCCGACCCTACACACTACTCCATTAAACTGAGGTTACTGAACCACAATTAGATCTCATTAACACATGCGAAGTGTACACTCGGCAGACTACTCTCTAAACCAGGGGTTCCCAACCTTTTTTTGTCTACTGCCCACTTTAAGAATAAATTATTTTTTAACGCCCCCCTTTTTAAACATACTTAAAAACCGCTAAGTACTTATAACTGATTATTGAAACGCAAATTTATAGTATTCGGACAGAGTATCTTTTATTGAAAATAAAACAAACATAATCAATTCTTATATAAAAACTAATGTGAAGGTTGAATCTGATGCTGTTCAATAAGTTTGTTGATATCAGGTTCCAATGCCCCCTTTTTTTTCTGGGTCTCTTACCGCCCCCCTTTAGGCCTGCAGCGCCCACAAGGGGGCGTTATCGCCCACGTTGGGAAAGACTGCTCTAAACGAACAGATCTGGTACGGAGCATACCATGTTAGTGCTCTGCCCCTACTAAGTTTGATCGTAATTAGGTACCTACCTACCGGACTAATCAGAAAATCTGAGTAATTAAAATGCCTTACCTTGCTCATAATTAAAATGAAATGAGAACACCCTACATCACTACGATTTTACAAGACATACAGTAGGTACATGAGAACTATAAGAACTTACCTTTGCTGAACGACAACAACGTAAATACTTACCTTTATTTATTTAAATCCTGACACGATAATCTGAAGAGATTTTTTATAGGTATTATTATAAAACTATCTTGCTTGCTACTTCTTCTTCTTCTTTCTTTACGAAATGAGATGCGATGAAGTAAAATGGATATGAATATGGCCTCACCCGCAACTTAGCGGGTATTTTGCACAATGTCAAGTAATTAATAGCAATAAAACTTTCAAAAAATACACATTATAAATAAAATAATGGATGTGACATGATGAAATGAAAATCGTTAAAGAATTTGTACTCGCTCGCTGACCGGCCGATACGTAAGACAAAATTCAAAATTAGTTGCCCAACCAACCACAGACTATGCAACCAACAAAACGACAAAACATTCAGAGAAATCACAGCACAGACTGCATCATGCATGCACGCTCAGGCCAAACACAGATAAAAAAAAACTTTTTAACAAAAAAAAAATGATAAAGATACTGAAAACTTTTAAGTACTAAAACTAGTTAAAGTTTTGTTTTATTTTTATGTATTGGTAAATTAATCTGTTAAAATAGTAATCATATATAACACGGGTTTCTGATCATAGAGCTACCTTGTCTCTCTCTTATCAGTCTGTGATAGAGCTATAAGGTTTCTGAACGACAATACAAATTTGTTCGTGGCTTATATGTAACCTAAAACGTGAATACTTCGATAAACAAAATGGAATTAAATGAAAGAATCCTCCACTATTTAGATAAATTTGATAAAGTCGATACCCTTAAGTTAGCTAGTGAATTCAATGAGGATCACCAGAAGATAGTTGGTGCTGTAAAGAGTTTGGAGGCCCTGGACATGGTGACTTCGGAAACAGTGAAGAGTACTAGATGGGACCTCACGGGCGAAGGGCAGCTGGTCGCTGACAACGGTAGTCATGAAGCCGTCCTGTACAACAGTATACCGGTAGATGGTGTACCTCAAGCAGATGTTATGAAGGTAGGCACACACTCAAAATGATGAAATTCTTGAACTACCCGAAGAACCTGGGGTAGTTTGCCATATCCGAAAACTAAGAAAATGTAGCAGATTTTGTTTTCTAGTCTAAGATCTTTATTCTGATAATTTATTAAGTATAGGGTATTGCTCACACATTCCTCAGTTCCTTTAGTAGGTACTCTAATAGTGTCATTTTTACAGACAGTCCCGTAATCCGACAATTTCCCCCCAAGCAACAGCCCAAGCCGAGGTCGTGCCCCATGTGGCGCCCTTGAGCTAGTTGCATGCCCCTCCGGCTAGAGCGCACTCTGCGCTTGCCCAAAAAAAAACCCGGTGAAGCTGCAAAGGCCGCATCGGCCAGCAGCGTACTAATCCTTCAAACAATTACAATTACAGACAGTCCCAAATGCAAAAGTAGGCTTCAGCAAAGCAATGTCATCAGGTTGGATATACATAGACAAGTCAGGGGGACCACCGCTTGTTAAAAGAAAAGTGAACTCCATCACAGACATAGTACAAGAACACTTGAATGAAATAAAAAAAGGTATAGACAACTTACCAGATAATATACGTAATGATTATAAGAAGCGGAAGTTGCTCCAAGAAGTTACATTGAAGAGTTTCGTGTTGTCAAAAGGTGTACAGTTTGCGACAACTATTAAAAAGCTAGAGACTGACTTGACCAGTGAAATGCTTATGAGCGGTGCATGGAAGACTTTGCAGTTCAAGCCATACAATTTTGATGCATTGGGTAAGTTTGCTTTTGCTACTAGACAGAAATTAATGTATTACTGGTCCCATAAGTTCATAACATTACCTACTACACAAAATGTCTAACATCCAATTGAAAAAAGAAACCATGGAGTTTCTTGTCCCTTCTTCTTGATGGGATGGCATTCCCAAAGGGTGGCAGAATCTTATCATAACTTACTGTTCCAAAAATAAGTATTTCTCATTCATCTCTAAGTATTTTTTTGCAATTTGACTAGATTTAAACTTAAGTCAACTTTTTTTGACAGGTCAACCACCAGAATGTGGTCACCTCCATCCACTTCTGAAAGTGCGGTCTGAGTTCCGAGAAATCTTCTTAGAGTTGGGCTTCACCGAGATGCCAACAAACCAATACATTGAGAGTTCCTTCTGGAATTTCGATGCGCTCTTCCAGCCGCAGCAGCATCCTGCTAGGGATGCCCATGACACATTCTTCATGTCCTCGCCCGCAGCAACTACCGCGTTCCCCATGGAATACTTGGAGAGGGTGAAAAAAGTTCACAGTGAAGGTGGTCATGGATCACAGGTCAGTACAGCAGGTGTTAACATCGGACATAGATTTGTAGTTTTTCTAAGGAACCATTTTTTACGTAGAATATACCAGGTTTGAATGCTGGGTCGTGTATCATTTTATCAAATCTAAAATCGTCACCATGCCCACTCGTCACCCATTCTCTATCGCGATGGTTCACCCTGTGTTAATAGAAGTTCATAGGTTGCGTGTTCTTCTAGGGTTACAAATATAACTGGAAGATAGAAGAGGCCCAGAAGAACTTGCTGCGCACGCACACGACAGCGGTCAGCGCTCGCATGCTGTACAAACTGGCGCAGCAGAAGCAGTTTACACCTCAGAAGTACTTCAGCATTGATAAGGTACCTACCTACCTACCTACAATATGTAGATGTGTTTTTGGAAGGGAATATCAAGCTATTGCCTGGGCCGGCTGACCGCCTAGTCCTAATGATTAAAGTAATAGGTGTAGTAAAAAAAAATACATTTAATCTTGACCATTCCGCAATAATAGTAATAGTTATACAAACAGAACAGACATTCATACGCGAAAAAAACTTAATCAAAAAAGTAGACGACCAACTTATACCTCATGTATTCCAGGTATTCCGTAACGAGACCCTCGACGCCACGCACCTGGCGGAGTTCCACCAGGTGGAGGGCGTGGTGGCGGGCCGCGGGCTCGGCCTGGCGGACCTCATCAGCGTGCTGGACGACTTCTTCACAAGGCTCGGATTCAACAAGCTGCAGTTCAAGCCCGCCTACAATCCCTACACCGAACCCAGTATGGAGATATTTGCATATCACACTGGTGAGATATATCATCGTATGTTACTATATACTATTTTAGCCCAATTTGTTCCTCTAGCGCAGCCTTTCCCAAAGTGGGCGTTAACGCCCCCTTGTGGGCGCTGCAGGCCTAAAGGGTGCCAGAAAAAAATGGGGGCGTTGTGTAGAGGCTTACAATAATTAATTTAATTGGAAGTTATAGTGAGACCAAGTTATAGTGGTTTGTAAGTAGTTGAAAAAATGGGGGCGCTAAAAAATAATTCATTCTCAAAGTGGGCAGTAGACAAAATAAGTTTGGGAACCCCTGCTCTAGTGATATTTTTTATTGATTGTACTACATTTTATTGATTGTACTACATTTCAGGTCTCGGAAAATGGATTGAAATCGGCAACTCTGGCGTGTTCCGACCGGAGATGCTGCTCCCGATGGGTCTGCCCGAGGACGTGAACGTGATAGCGTGGGGCCTCTCCCTGGAGCGCCCCACCATGATCAAATACGGGCTGAACAATATCAGGGACTTGGTGGGGCCGAAGGTGGACTTGCAGATGGTACACAACAACCCAATATGTAGGCTTGACAAGTGATTTGTTGTTATTTATTTTTGTTAATATAATGAATACATGAATTGGGTTTTTTGTTTCATTTGGTGACGAACTGAGGGCAACGATGCTTATTTGCCATAGGATAAGCGACTAGGTGTAGACCTAATTATATAACAATTCCTTTACTTGTTATTGGGTTCTCAAATTTATATAAGGTATAACAAAAATAGTGTCAATTATGTTAACCAATAAATCAGTTACTTATATGGCTCACGTTGATGTATAAAATAATTCGCGTTTGGCCGTGCGCTCAGTACTGGATGTATTTTTTTTAATGTCTAATAATTTGATTTATTTCTTTGGGAATGTTATCTTTATAAACTGTTGGCCGTGATAATTTTTTTTACAATATAATTGTTACATCTTATATAGCTGTGTCCGCGACATGATATATGCAGGTTTTTAATTTGTTCCATCCAGTGATAACCAGCACAGAGCATCAAAAAGTGGCCTCTTTTACCTTGTACACTATGCAGATTATACCTACAGCACGCACCACTGTTATTGCAGATTATGTTATAAACTTTTTACCACAAATACAAAACATTGAATTCGACACTGGCTATATCCAACCAAAATATACCTTTCTCCTTTAAAAAATATAAGTCAAATGTCATAAAAATAAAGTCAATCGAAATATCGTGCAGTTTTTGTGGAGATTTATTTATTATTTTGTAACCATGTTACCGTCGCGTACGAGTTTATTTAGGAACACGATCAGATGTCCGCTGAAGGTGAGCGTCAGGAACTACGAGATACCGGACAACTTGAAGGATGTCGCCAAGGACCCGGACCCTAGCTTCTACAAGATGGTGCAATACTTCTACCACAACGCGGTGCGCGTGTGTGAGCCGGCCTTGCTCGAGCACCTGAACAAACACTCGCACATGTCGGAGAAGAAAAAGAAGTTCAGAGTTGCTGGGATTTTAAAGGTAATAGGCACCAGCCTGGCTGGCTACATGCAGCATCGTAGCTGCTATCCTCGAAGTACCGCAGATACATTCAAAACATTTTAACAGATTTGAAGCAAGTATATCAGAACCGTATACCTATGTCACAGATAGAAGTAGTAGGGGCATATTACATTACCCTATATCTATAAAAAACAGTGATAGCCAAGTTGGTAGAACGCTTGCCTCGGTAACGAGGATCGCAGGTTCAAACCCCCCGGCTCGCACCTCTGGGATGTCTGTATTTCATGTGCGAATCTCATTTTCAACCACGATTATCACTTGCTAAACGGTGAAGGAAAACATCGTGAGGAAACCTGCATATCTGAGAGAACCCCTCGAAAGATGTGTGAAGTCCGCCAACCCGCACTGGGCCAGCGTGGTGGACTATGGCCTAATCCCCCTCGCATTGAGGGGACGCCCGTGCCCAGCAGTGGGACATTAAAAAGGGCTGGTATTATTATATCTATGACATTAGATATATGACCCATGTTTATACGATAATGTAATTTAGACGTTCTATTTATCTATCTCGTTATTTCTTAAGGCCGGGCACATGTTTAGTGTTTTGATTTGCTATTCTAGGCTATATTTTGATGGTTTTTGTTTGTAAGTAAACCATACACTCCAGGTGATGGGCTCGTGCAGCAGCGCGGTCCAGTTCGAGTTCCCGCTGCAGCGCAAGTGCGGGGATTACGAGATCATATACGGGTACCGCGTGCACCACAGCATCCACCGGGTGCCCTGTAAAGGAGGTGAACCAAACACGTACCTACTTTTACTTCAATGGAGTAGTGTATTTTTCTATTATTTTTATTATGGAACACACAAAGAAAATATACAGACATACAGGCAATACAGGCCGGACAACCGGAAGAAATGGTGATGATGTTGACCTCAATGACACCTGTGCAATAGGATAGGGGACGATCCCAGTATGTCATTACTGTTATACACTCTGTTACAAACATTCGTGCATCACAAAGTTTGCCTGCCGGGATTCAAACCCGGGCCTGGACCCTCGGTTCCGAATTTGGGTCACCACCAACTGCCAATAAGGTCGTCAGTTGCCGTTGCGTACTTTACGATTATTAACTACATAATTTCTATGGGCTATAAATCTCTCTCTATAAATCTTTATGCCCATGTTTTTGTCACAGGAATAAGGTTCTCGGAGGAGGTCAACTTGGAGGAGGTCAAAGCGCTGGCTGCTCTGATGACGTACAAGTGTGCGTGCTCCAACGTGCCCTTTGGCGGCTCAAAAGGAGGTAGGTTGACATTTAATAAATAATGGCTTACACAGGATCATCGAGGAAGGGAGAGAGTTTCAAAAGGTGATTTTAAAAACAAAAACTATTCCCAACAAAATGACAATCGTGATTTTATGTGTTAATTTTTTTTTATTGGTGGGTTTTTTGTTTTTTTTTGGTTTATTCTAACTTCACATAGTGACGACAAATCAAGTCAAGGTTCTTATGTTATAATGCCTATTTCATAATATAAATCTGGTTTACAATAATAAAATTATCTGACAAAATGTGTATGTGTCATCAAACTACTAAGTGCTAGATCATATTTTACCTCTTGCATCTGCAAGATAAGTACACGAGTTTACAAATGTACGTACGTTTCAGGTGTAGCAATTAATCCCAAAAAGTACACAGTCGCTGAGCTGCAGAGGATCACGAGACGGTACACCCTGGAACTGGCGAAGAAAAACTTTATTGGTACAGTACCCACCTATTAGTACTTTACACAGTACGGTACAGGCTAGTATCACAAGGACCTCGATGACTTCCACAGGTCACGTTCCATCTCCACTCGCATCCACCGGCTCCACGTGACGCCTGTGAAGTCATTGATCCACCTCGTTGAGGACCATAGGTACTTAATTTTTTCCGTTGGCAATCGAATACGCAAGAGTGCGCAGGAGCCACTCTTGCCAGGGTTGAGTAAATTTCATATAACGTTTTCAGTATGCGTATAATGATGATAATAATTATGTGAATGACGACGATGATGCACGGATCATGGTCGGTCGGTAGCTCAGCCATGAGTATTTCTCACGTAAGCACGCTAGCGACCATATAAAATACCTATTGTATAAAAAAACCGTAATTCCCTACGTGACCGCTAGATGGCGCTTTATAGTATATCTAACAAATGTTTAATATGATGTGTGAGTTTTAGTAAGAAAACTCATGGTTGAGTCACTGAATACGATTATATACCACTCACTCGTAAACTTCGATATTTGGTGTGGATCAAACATCTGCAGAAACCAACTCTAAGCTAAGTTGGTTTTACTTTCGCACGGCAGGCGCGGGCGTCGATGTTCCCGCGCCGGACATGGGCACATCCGGCCGGGAAATGTCCTGGGTCGTCGATACGTACATAAAGACGCTCGGTAAGTTAGAATTATCTCAAATATAAACCCTATTTAAAGGTATTACAAAACATTTTACAAAAAAAATGCTCTGCCCTCTATTGTACGGTCGAAGAACTTTATTATGGGACCTGTTTCCTAGATATTTTCAAGAACACTTATACGTCAAACCTGGATAAGCGAGAGTTCAAGGGAGCACAATCTCATTCTCGCTTATAGAGGTTTCTCACTAACCCGAGTTTCTCGCTAATGCAGGTACCTACATGGGTAGCGTTTCTCTCTTATAGAGGTACGCAGCAATAACAAGACATATATTCATGCACAATGTAATTTTATTTTATTTAGAACTTATTTACACTTAAAAAAATCCTACAAGCCAAATAGCACAATATGTATTTGCATTCAGTTAAAGTTTATTTCGCAAATTGCCGACCGGCACGATAGGCGGCCGATGGCACTTACGGCAAAGCGGAGTGACTGGCCTGCAGGCTGACCAGTGGGATTCTTTGTAATTTGTTTTGTCATTTGTTCCTCCTAAATAATATACATACATAAATAAATAAAGCTCGACTGTCGCTTATAGAGGTATAGATAATAAAGTAGCAGTCTCACTTACGGAGGTCCATGAGGGAAAAACTACTCTCTTACAAAGGTTTCTGTTTCTCGCTAATAGAGGTTTTGGGAGCTTAAAATGACGGGTCCTGGCTATTACTCTCACTTATAGAGTTTTCTCACTTATCCAGTTCTCACTTACCCAGGTTTGACATTGAATAAGATCGGGTTGGCATATCTTAGAGCAGTTGCCCCTGATAACGTCAGTGCACAAAGCGTTTTCTTACATGCTAACTTCCATATTGTGAATTCCAGATTTTTCGGGCCACAGAACAAAAACAGGCACCCGGATATTTTTTCGTGCTCCGGTTGAAACATGTGCAATGCAGCCTCTCCCATCACAAATTTCATAAATAAGTTTGACGTGACAGCGTGTTTTCTCGATTACATTAGAAGTTCCTGCTTTCCCTACTGTTCACTAAACTAGTTCTACACACAGTAGACAGTGGTCCTAGTGACTTAACATTACATTTTGAGTGCTGTCCAGGCTACAAGGACCCGAACGCGGCCGCCGTGGTGACGGGCAAGCCGATCAACGGCGGCGGCATCCACGGACGCGTGGAGGCCACCGGCCGCGGCGTGTACCTCACCATCAAGGAGTACGCCGCCAACCAGGACCTCATGAAAGACATCGGCCTTGAACCCGGCCTCGAGGTACTACGCCATCCCACGTCCCGTACCATTCCTGTATCCATGTAGAGTAGTCTGTAGTGCACTCTCTCTTGTCTCACTCTTATAGTCCGATGGGACGGCAATCGTACACGACCGGAGGGATCAGGCCCAGGACCGACTTACGTGCTCCCGGAGGTACGAAAATGAGACATAACTACTACAATAAAAACAATGAAATATGCTATGTTTAATTAATTTTGATTTAGTTATTTTATAGACAAATGAAAAGAAATACTAATTCCATAGCCCATCTGTACTATACCGATGCCTCGATTGGAGGCTTTGTGTCGAATATTTTTCTAGACTCGCTTCGTTCGTGTCGTAGGGTCCAGACACACATGACTAACAGATTTTCGATTGATATCTTGGAGAAGTTCAGATATATTGGCTTCTTTAATCAATTTAATCAACTTGTTTGTTTTATAATTGGGAAGGTTAACAAGCCGAGGGTCAGTGGTGAGTGTTCACTAATGGTTCATCAAATACAAGATAATTTTATTAGGGAGCGTTCAAGTATTACGTAATTTTTGACCCCCCCCCCCCCCTTGTAACGCGACCGTTCTGAAGGGTTAAAACAATGTTACGTAACGCGCAGTTCACACCCCCCCTTCCGCCTCATAACGTTTCAGAAGACCCCCCCCTCCCCCCAAATTCGTTACGTAATACTTGAACGCTCCCTTAATGTCCAGAACAAGACGGCAGTTGTGGAGGGCTACGGCAACGTGGGCAGCTGGGCGGCGATCCACCTGCAGCGGGACGGCGTGAAGATCCTCGGCGTGATCGAGTACGACTGCTGCCTCGCCAACCCGGACGGCATCAACGCTGAGGTCGTATAGCGTTGGTTTAGCAGCTGTTTAACAACTGAATGTTACAGTTGGTATCGTTCACACTAGCGAATGTGAATGCTCCTTAGCCAGTGCGACGAGCTTGCGCAGTATAGTAACGTAATCAAAAACTAATCTTACATTGGTACATTGACGATCTGATCTGATGACCTGATTAGCGCAGTTGGTAGTGACCCCGATTTCTGCGCCGAGGGTCCCGGGTTCGAATCTTGGTGGCGGCAAGCTATGTCTAATGAGCATTAATGTTTGTACTCGAGTCATGGATGTTTAATATCTATATAAGTATTATATACTGAGTTCGCCCCACAGATCACGAGAGATATGCCGTGCGGTTCAAAATGTATGGGAACTCGCTGTCTCCGTTTTGTTTCCCACCACTCGCCACAAAACACATGCAATTACATAAAACCAACCAATACGAAGTCTCACACACACACACGTGCCAATAATTCGGTGCGTGCTGCGTCGTCGCCGCATACAGCGGCCGTACCACGCGACGCACCAGTTTATTCAAAGTATCGTTAGACGGCTTAATACTGGCTGGTGAAATGAGATTCCATCTTGACGGCGAAAACTCTATGTTAGCCTAATTTTGGCTAAAGGTGAGCGCAAGCCCACCGCTTTCATAACATATCTCCTCTCATATATCTGTGGTTCGCCCTGAGTCCATTGTATAGTACCCATAATACAAGCGTTGCTTAGTGTGGGACCGTATAGTTGGTGTGTTCGTCTGGCGATATTATTATTACATTCCACGCGAATGCCGGGATGGGTGAGCCTCTCCCGCTACAAAGGGGATGACATGTAATCTTTATCGCTTCTCAATGTTTTAATTTTTTTTTTGTGTTTCAGGAGCTATACCGTTACAAAATCAGCAACAAGGGTAGTGCGAAAGGTTTCGGGGGCGCTAAAGAAGTGGGCACCGAAGTGCTGTTTGAAAAATGCGACATTTTAGTGGTGGCGGCCACGGAGAAGACCATTACCCCCGAGAAAGCTGTCAAGTTAAACTGTAAGGTATCAAGATGATAGAAGTGTTCAAAGAAATAAAACTAATTTTTCTATGGTCGATCAAATTGATATATCAGATTTGATCAGCCCCAGATCCTTGCAAAAGAACACCGATTCCATTCCCAGTACGGTATCCATAATACAAGCGTTACTTAGATTGGGACTGTACAGTGTACAGGGCCCCAAGTCTGCTAACAAAATCGAATCATAATCGAACAGTAACGGCATAGTAACTGTCACTTTTGACAGATATCCCATACAATTTATGACAAAAGTGACAGTTACTATGCCGTTACTGTTCGATTATGACTCGATTGTGTTAGCAGACTTGGGGCCCAGTTGTTATGCTCGTTTGGAAATATCCATATATTGCTAATGCAACAGCCTGATCAGCTCCGTTGGTAGTGACCCTGCCTTCGTTGCCAAGGATCCTGGGTTCGAACCTTGATAGGAGCTAACATTTGTAGCCGAGTCATGGATGTTTAATATGTACATAAGTATTGTGTTATGGTGGGGGCGGGCGCAGATAATAGCGGAAGGCGCGAACGGGCCGGTGACGCCGGTGTCGGACGAGCTGCTGCGCCAGCGGAAGGTGCTGGTGCTGCCGGACCTGCTGTGCAACGCGGGCGGCGTCACCGTCTCCTACTTCGAGTACTTGAAGAACATCAACCACGTCAGCTTCGGGAAACTCAGCATCAAATTTTGGAGGGACTCCAATACTGCCTTGTTAGGTAAGCATTATATTAATAATATAATTATATTTTTTGGACTATTGCGGCGCAACTATTTCATTATTATTATTATCATATACTTTACACCCGGCGTATGGGCTGTTACTGTTTTTGAAACGGCACGGAGCGGTTTTTGATATGGTAACCCTCCATTTTTTGGGATGCATATTCATAATTTTGATGCAGTTTATTAGCATCGCCATGCCAAGCTTCATTAAAATGGCTTGTAGCGCATTCAGGCAGACGGACATAAAATGGCCGATTCGGTCTTTGTATACAAAATAATGTCCTCTATTATCTTTTTTCAAAAATATTCAACGTTGACGACCAAGTTAGACTTATAATATACACATGAGCGTAGACAATTTGCTTCAGTATGGAGTAAAATATATGAAACCTCGAGCATTAGCCATCAGCCAAGTGAAAAGAGGTCATGAGCACAAATGGAAGCGCGATATTATTGCAATCATAAAAAAAAAACTCGATAATTTCCTGACGTTTTCATTAGTTTGAAAGACAGGGGGCAGATAACGATATTTATAATTCAGATTCCGTGGAGCAGTCGTTGAAGGCAGCTAACGTGGACGCGAAGGTGTCCCCCACGCCGGTGTTCCAGACGATGATGTCCGGCGCCAGCGAGAAGCACATCGTCAACTCGGGCCTCGAGTACTCCATGAGCAACGCTTGCTTTGTACGTACCACTCATTTATTATAAGTACCAATTAATTTAATAAAACGACTTTTAAAAAGAGAGTGCGTATTGCCATTTGGTAACAGAAAAAAAAATTACAAAAAAAAAACAGAAAAGCAAAAATGTATGTAATCTAAAAATATACCAATAAGTAACGACGGTTGAGTCGGTGCCGTATGGCCCGTCAGCGCCAAAGGCTACCTACAAATTGCTCCGCGCGTCATGCCACCATACCTGCATTTATTATTCTTCTTTGGTTGTCTGTTTGGCATTTGTCTTACGATGGTAAATTATTACTTTTTTGGTTTGACGTGCGTCATTGGTCTACTGAATCCTTATAACCGTGATTATCAGATGGTGAAAGTGTATTTATCAACATTAACAGGGTCATTTCCAATGTAGATAAATTATTTCTCCTAAAATGTAATGGTGCAGGCCTGGTGGTGGTGGGGTGGTGGTGTGGTGGCCTCGACTTCCTTGAGCGATTTTTACTATTCCCTTACTTTCGGCTTGGGCAAAGTATGCCCGCTTAAAATAGACACTTGTATATTATGAGTCTTTCAAAGTCTATGTACTTATATGTTACAGAACGTGATGCGAGCCGCCAAGGCGCACAACCTGGGGCTGGACATGCGCACCGCGGCGTACGTCACCGCCATCGAGAAGATATTCATCACGTACGACGAACAAGGCCTAGCTTTATGAACCAACTCTTGCGTATGTATGCATCATTGCTTCTAGCAAGTATTAGGTTATTCTTGTAACATTTAAGACTGACATTCCTGTTGAGTAATTAAATCATAGATTTTGTTTTGCGAATTAGCAAGCTAGCAAATGGGGGATTTACGTGGGTAGATTTTCACCATGGTGATAGTCACCCACACGCACAAAGCCGCACAGCCATACCATTTTCACAGCTGAAAAATATTCCATGGAGTCCCATGGGATATTTATCAATTTTTGTGTTTGCCAAATTTGACTAGTTTTGGCAAACACAAAAAGCTTCTAAAATACCTTAATGCGGCGAGCGATTGCGAGCGAATGATCATTTTCATGAACGGTTTGAATCACCTCGCACGCCTGCAGTGTAAGTATTGTCCTTGAGAGCTTTCGTACACATCGATGGCGATAATACCCAAGCCGCTGCGTGTCGTGTTGGTTATACCTTAAACTAATATATATTTAATTATATGGATATTTTAACCGTAAACTGTATAATTTTATCGATATGAGTATCACTGATCGGGTAGCAGCACTAGGACATTCCTCAGAGCTCCATTCAACTCGCGCGCGTCTGTAAGCTTTACAAGCATAGGTAGTTAGGTATATGACCACACTATTTTATTGTAAGGTTATAATATATATTTAGGAATCGCACCAGGTTTTTTTAAAAC
The DNA here is from genome assembly GCA_905404115.1 of Pheosia gnoma. Taxonomy (NCBI): domain Eukaryota; kingdom Metazoa; phylum Arthropoda; class Insecta; order Lepidoptera; family Notodontidae; genus Pheosia; species Pheosia gnoma. The sequence continues at coordinate 9,508,427 of FR989904.1, read as the reverse complement.
AATAATCAATTCCCAACAACTAGATTCCAAAATACATGTCGTATTTATTATATGTTTATTAGAGATGAGTCCGTTGTCAGCCATCACTATGGTGTTCAACTGTGAATATTTTATTATTACTTTGTAGTTTTATTTTATATAAGTTAGGAAGGAGTACGTTTACATATTTTTAAACTAAATATTAAACTAGTTATGTTACTATTATTAACTAGTGATGTATGGAAGAAGTGTTTGTAGTATTATTAAATAAAATATTTAAATGTATAATTGCACTTTATTGAAAACAATTAGGGTAACATATTTTACTGCTTTTTGCGAAGCATTCATTGAATATTAAACATAGGTTAAACACAAATATAACTAATAGCAAATGGAATGGTGAACTGCCTAGTTTTGGACTCAAACATGAGATTTGAATGTCACTGAAGTAGCAAAGGTGTTGGTCACTGAACCACAAATATACATATACTGGATAACAACTCGTAATCTCACTAATTCATTAACATACGTAGAATATAATTATCGACAGTGATAACGCTTGATATGCTGTTTTCAATCTATTAAAAACTATTTGAAGTTGTCTGCAAAAGCCTTCATAAGAAGACACATTTATACACTGTATTGAGCACTTTCAAGAGCAAGATTACAGATTATATACCCCGACCCTTATATAACATTGCCTCTTGTGGCACCATAAACATGAAATCACCCACTAACATATCTTGTTTATAAAATACAAACGAATATTTACCTTATCGTCTATTGTTATGTTCTCGCGTGCTCTCTGTTTAGTTTGAACCACGCCACCGTGTCTTGTATGGCCTTGTCGAAGGGCGTGAACTGGAAGTCCTGGTACAAGCCCCGGAGCTTGGTGTTGGACGCGGTCTTCTTGTACTGGCCGTCCGCCATGCTGGTGTCGTACACGATCTCTCCGGGGTAGTCGTGTGCCTTCTTTATCATTTCTGCTACTTCACCTATAGTTACTTCGTCTTTTTCATCAACTGGAAAGATAGACGATAGTTATTTTGAAAATTCCCACTGAAAAATCCCTCTTTTTCTAAATTCGGACTGAGTCGATCAGCTGCACTTGGGGAGATTTTGAAAAAAGAAAACCCCACAGATAGTATTGATCTGTTAATATGGTCGCAAAGTGATCTGTTGTTGCTGTGGTGGATGTGGCCGCGGCCGTTTCTGAAGTGGCGGCTATTACCTCCGGCTTAGGGAGTTCCGTTTCTGAATTGGCGGCTATTACCTCCGGCTTAGGGAGTTCCGTTTCTGAATTGGCGGCTATTACCTCCGGCTTAGGGAGTTCCGTTTCCATCGACTGCATTTGACTTTTAACAAAGTAACGTGTTATCGGTATTTTAAATAGCAAATTAATCTTCTGTTTTCACGGACAAATAATTACTCTTCACGCTTCCAAATTAATTTCCATCATTATCCAGAGCCACCATGCTTTGTAATTACATTGTAAATCTACAAAAGCTTTTTATAAATTTAGGGGTGTTTACCTGAGAGTATTATAGGTTCCACACTCTCGTAGTTCCTGAGCACCCATATGAACAGCTTCGCCAGGTCGAGGGAGTAGATGAACTGGCGCAACGGCTTGCCGCTGCCCATTACTGTGAATGTAGGATCACCTGAAAAACAAAAACTAATAGACTATCCGTAGACGAGAAAAAAAATTGAATGTCGCGGAAAACATATTGAAGCCCAAAAGTAGTACACGCGAAATGCGACCCAACGTACACGCTAATTTACGTTTAGGTACTACATAAATTGGCGTGGATTTTTGAGCTTTAAAATATTGTTCGCGACATCAACACTCTGTCTATATTATTCCTTCGTCTGTGCTTCTGACACAGTGGCGTAGGTCTGCCAAGACTCAAGCGATATTAAATAATATTAAATCGTTATAATAGGTGTGTAGAGCTAATGTGAATTAACAATTCATTTCACTCTATTGGTGGTTCTCAGTCGACATCTACATTGTGATTTACTTGGATGTGTTGTCAGAAACTTATAATAATACGGATAACATAAAATGTGGATCAACGAAATACTAGAAATGACATGTTAGCAGGCTACACGTCTCCTGATGTATGAGCGGACACACAGCCAAATATCAACCCAAAATCACTTTCTACTCGCTCTCATTAAAGAGCCATGGCGTTCTACTCTTGTGTTGAGCATAGAAAACGAACAGAAAAGTCAGATGACAAAGGAAAATAGGCGTCCATTAGCGGGGGTTTTGGGACTAAATGTGAGCAATGCTATTCTACTTATTTTATGTTCTGTGGTGTCACCTTTCTGCATAGCGTCGTCCATTCTCCTGATAAGTGCGGGTATAACATGGCTGGACAGCAGGTTGAAATTGTCGTGTGGACCGAACACGTTGCACGGGATCACTGAGGTGTACATGCAACCGTGCATCTCGTGGTAGCCCCTGCAATCACCAACATGAGATACCGGTGAACTCTTACCAAATGGGAATGAAATAAAGTTATGCACGTACTCAATAGCTATAAACCCATTAGGCCCGGTTCCCAACAAAGTTACCCACCGAGCGGATGATTTCAAATACTAAGAATGTCTAACATATATGTGAGAGTAACTAGAAACAAGTCTTCTGGAAGACTGGCAAGATTAATTCTGAGTCCTAACATTGATTGTTTCCTATTTGAAAACATTGCAAAGGAACATACCTGTTTAATACATCAATCATTCTCTTTGCATAGCTGTATCCATAATTTGATGAATGTGGTGGGCCATTGTGTACCTATAATTAAAAATAAATGCTTGTCTATATCTATCTATATTATTTTGATGAACCAATTGGCTTGTAAACTAGTAACTATTAACAACTCGGCAGTTATTCTGCTTTCTGGACTGAGGGTACTGCATTCTAATTGCAGTGAGCATCATCTACATCTACTGTTTTCCGATAAAATGTATGGAAAAATGTGCGCTATAATTATATACCCACTGAGCTAATCAGGTTGTCAAATATAACTAAAATTATCATTGCTCTTATACTATAAACCATTTAAAAATCAATGTGTTATTATAATATTTATAGGAGTTGTCTCCTATAAATATTTTAAAATAAGCTATTGCAACTCACCATGGTCTCATCAATGGGATATGTTGTTTTGTCAGGGAATATGCAAGTTGACAGGCATGATACAACTTTCTTGACATTGTTTTTGTAGCTGGCACTTAAAACATTATCATTGATAGCCATATTCTCTCTCTGGAAACATAAAAGTAGAGTAGTCACAATTACACATTAGACATTTTAAGATTTAACCCCAACAACTTTTAATCCAATTACCATCCAATTCCAGTTCCTGAAGATTTTTTTTTATGCTATGCTAACTGGATTATTGTAACCTTTCTACGAATTTGACAGTAATTTATTACAGGTACTTACTGAGAATGAAAAGACTAAGGGCAACAGTCCACAAAAATAAGGGTGTTTCAATCCAAAAGCAATATTTGCCCGGACATTGAGCATTTAGAAATAGTACACAAAATTCACATTGTACTTATTAAGTGGAACGGACTTACAAAAAAATCTAAATTATGCGCCATATTATGGAACAGGCCTCCCACCATCGCAGCTAGGTGGATCACATGCGTGGGCTTGTATTTCTCAAATAATGTATCCGTTTCAGCTTTATCTCTGCAATTTCAAACAAAATCCTAATAACACTATCCCTAACACAAATCTACTTACTCAAAAAATGCATGGTTATTATTAATATACCCCATTACAAAAAACTAAAATGAATTCTTCTAGCAATATGTATATAAATTTAATTTACAACTACTTCTACTACAGTTCAGCCGCCGAGGAGTGTGTTCTAAACATTACTAATATTTACCTCACCTAATAAAATAAAATTATTTATTGTACGAAAGAAATACGATAAAACACGACCTGTCAGGAACGCATTCTTCGGCGGCCGAACTGTAATGGTTCTCACCTAAGGTCCCCATCCTTGGACCCACAGAATATCCACGTCTCATTATGTGCTCTATCACTTCCTAGCTGCTTTTCTTCCTCAACTACTGCTTTTATCGCTTGGCCGACAAGGCCTGAGCCTCCGGTAACCAATATCACATTACTTTCGCCACTCATCTGGAATTTATAGCGCATAAAAATACATAGGTAGGTACTACAAATGTAATATGCAAATATGAGGTATAAAATGTTATTTACGGGTTTGCACTACATACAATATATTATATGGTGGAACGGACGGATAATAAAATCAAATTATTTTTTTTTGCTTGTGTAAATAGAAGAAATGACATTTGTCACTTTTGTTTGGCAGCTCGTCGGGAGCATAGACAAGGTCGGGAGCGACACCAACATCGGAAAGTTTCAAATCCGTTTCCGATGTCGATTCCAAACCCGAATGAACAACTTGTACGGACTCTGCGTCGAATGATACATTTTTTTTATTTTGGCAGCACTAGCTAATAAAGCATAGGCACCAAATTGTTAGCACCCAGCTGTAAACTAAAATAGAACAGGCAACGTTTTTCTAAAAAAAAACAAATAGTGTTGTGCGGAGTCTGTTGACTTACTAACTGCAGAATCGATTCAATGATTTGAGCAATCTACTTTTTCTACCGATTTCATAAAAGGAGGAGGGCGGAGTTGTCGTAATTGTTTTTTTTTCTATATTGTATTACTCCAGGCCATAATTCCCAGACAGTTTTTAAAAAAATATTGTTCACATTGTCCGTCTGTCTGGACCCGCGTCACGAAGAACTACTGAATAGAATTTTCAGGATATAATGGTATCATCATAGGCCTTTTATCCCCCTTTTCTCCCGGATAAAGGTTCCTACAGTATCTATACACATACAAATAAAATTGGAGTGTCTGTTTGTAATATTAAAATAACTGCTTCTTACTTAGTGCATTTGGATGTATACACGGTACCTATGCCAAAACAACATTTTTTACAATTGTTGTCTGTCTGTCTGTCTGTTTGTTCCGGGTAATCTCTGAAATGGCTGGACCGATTTTGACGGGACTTTCACTGGCAGATAGCTGATGTAACTGAGGCTACTTTTTATTTTAGAAAAAAACATAGGATCTCACGAATTAAAACCAATGTTGCAGCGTTGCGCCTGATTAAGTTTGATAGCAACAACCTGAAATGCGTCCCGCGGGCTCAGAACCCGCGAACAGGCTGTTGCCAACGGTTGTGTCTTTGTTAAATACCACGCGAACGAAGTCGCGGGTAACAGCTAGTATTCAATATAATAGATTCCATGCCTATGCAGGCGCGGGTACAGCTAGTGAATAGAAGCTTGTAATGCGAATACTGAAATACCACTTGTAAAAAAAAAAAGATGAACAAGGGTTCCTCTTCGTACACCTTTCGATTACGAGGGATTCCTAGAAATCTCTAAATATTCGGATGAAATAAATAAAAAGGTATCTATTTCTTTTTTATCAGGGAATTCCATATTCAAAAAGGTCGATGACTCACTTTTATTTTTATGCATAGTGTAACAATCATTTTTTTAAATAAAAATAAATTAGTCTATGCGCGAATACTGGATAACGATTGGCCGGTCAATTCTCTACGAGTATTCGTTCTCGCTCCGAAAACGCCAAATAAAATACGCTTTCAAACCAAAATGGAGGATTTGTCGGTCGAGGTGTACGGTGATAATGGTGCTTATTACAAGGTTTGTAAATCGTGAAGTACGTTTAAATTCTTTACAACAAACGTTATTTTGATTAGTGTAACGTTTACGTAATTATTTCTAACGATCAGTACCGGGATACATCATATACTTACAAAAATATTTTTCCGGGAAGATCATCACGGCTGGAATGGACGCCATGTCCGCCTGTCAGGGCGTGATTTTTCCATGTGTTATAATAATTGTGTCGCTTTTATTATTTATAGCGATAAATGCGGTATTATGAGATTAGGACAACATGCAGCGCATTTTTACATTGTCGCATATATACATTTATGACCTAGATAACTTATTTCTAGCGCATCACCAAGTTGCTGTATCGTCGGAATGTTCTAAAAATCTCTTTATTTTTAGGCCATTGTCACCGACGTGCTCGACACCGAGGTTCTCGTAGCCTTTGAAAATGAGTGAGTTTTGATCCTTATTGATTTATACATAGTTTGCAGTACTCATCTAATGGTATGGATATTATGTTATTTACATCGATTATTTGCATTGTAGCTGGCAACCAGAGTCGAAGTTCCCCTTCGCTCAAGTGTTCTTACCACCGAAAGACACCGGCAAACACACAGAGTTCGTGGAAAACCAAGAAGTGGAGGTATACGCGAGGTCCAATGAAAAGGAAGCATGTGGGTGGTGGACAGCAAACATCAAGGTATTGAATTACATACCTAAAATATATCATATAGCACATGCAACTATAATAATGTAACAATATTTTTGTGTACTACCCTCAATAGTGGGCATAGAAGCTTTCACTATTAGAGTTCTACTCCATAAACCTTTGTCTTAGATTGTTTGTAAGCACTGCATGTTTAGGTATGCATTATTGTGGATGTCAATATCATTAATTATTTATAGATAATAAATGTAGGTATGCAAATTTTTGACATCATACTGGTTTGTTAAACACTATTCAACATACATTTAACTGAGGTCCTTTGTGTCTAGACTTGAATTTGAGCCCTTCATTCTATCCAGGTGTCACTTATAAAGAGGTAGTCTGTACTAAAGGGGCAGATGTGTCCTTTTTAATTAATAATAATTTATTTAACCCATTTGATTTTTTTCAAATCAAATTATGGTTTTGGTGTAAAAACAGTTTTGCTAATATGTTGACATCTCAATGTAAAAACAAAGTAACATGCAGCAGTGCACAAAATTATTGCTTGTGTCAAATGGATCAGAATATTATTAGTAAATTCATATATAGATCAGTAAATTTAATACTTCATAAAAGTTATGTCTGATTGCATAGGCTTCTGTTCAGAATTGGTATTCCAGGATATAATTTGTGTATTTAGAACAGGTAAATAAGGGATTGGGGTTCACAATGTACAGCATCTTTTCAATGTGCTATTATTAAGAATGTATACAATTTTAATATGGCTTGTATACAGAAAAACTGTTTTATCAATATCATTGCTGTGAAAAATGGCATTCTAATTGGAAATAGTCCTAGTAAGGAAATTGTTGCCCAGAGGATCTTTAAGATGTGCCATTTAGTGACTAAACAACATAAACCCCTTTAGATTCATCTCTCATGTATCTGTCTCATATGCATGGAACCCTTATTGTGCAAGCCTGACTCACACTTGACCGTTTATTTTATAATAATAACATGAGATCTCAGTGAAATCAACATTTTCACCAAATAGTAGAAGATTGATCAACTGAAGGTCCATCTGCCTAAAAAATAAAAGCTTTAATAGCAATTTATAAAACCTATTTAAATTACCATCAACATTAATCCTACAATAGAATATAATTCTAATGAAAATTATCTATACATATATAAATATATCTATACATATAAATAAAATTGGAGTGTCTGTTTGTAATATTAAAATAACCGCTTTTTATTAAGTGCATTTGGATGTATACACGTTACCTATACCGAAACAACATTTTTTACAATTTTTGTCTGTCTGTCTGTCTGTCTGTTTGTTCCGGCTAATCTCTGAAATGGCTGGACCGATTTTGACGGGACTTTCACTGGCAGATAGCTGATGTAACAAGGAGTAACTTAGGCTACTTTTATTTTAGAAAAAAACATAGGATCTCACGAAAAAAAATTAAAACCAATGTTGCAGCGCAGCGCCTGATTAAGTTTGATAGCAACAACCTGCAATGCGTCCCGCGGGCTCAGAATGGGCGAGCAGGCTGTTGTCAAAGGTTGTCTTTATTAAATACCACGCGGACGAAGTCGCGGGCAACAGCTAGTATATATATATATAAAACAAAGCTGCGTTGGTTACACCATTTATAACTCCTGAACATGTGGGTTGATATTAATGATTTTAGATTTTTTTGACTTGTGTCCATCCCAAATAACAGAATAATTATTAAAACATGATTTTCTCATACATTTGATTCTGAGGTGGTATGCAGTTCCCTGGGACAGCTATTTAATTATAAAAATAAAGGCATACATCGAACTAAACATATATTAGGGGGAAATTAACCGGTGGTGAAATATTTTTGAGATATAGCAAAGGAACTAAGATGTAGCTGTTTTTTTTAAAGTATTGAACTGCCTTCCTCTTACCCCTATCGTATTGAGGAGACTTACCTTAAATGGCAATAGACCTCCTCCTATCTCCTCATACCATCGGCGGCTATTATAGGTAAACCTCGTGTGGGTGTACAAAAATACAACAGTTGCTGTTGAACTATGCACCACATAGGAATTTTGTTTGTCATTCACGGCAATAAATTAACAATAAATGAAAATAAATAATTTTTTACAGCAATGTGCCATACCGGAAACTGCTAATCCACTCACAACATGGCTGTCTAAAAATATCCACCGTTAACGACGCGCAGTGGTTTTTATAGAAATGCAATAAATTATTGCTGCGTGATATTTCGTGTGTCGCATTGCGTATAAATTAGAAAATCAGTATTGCACACTTCTGCGCCTACGTTACATTGCGTACATAATGTGCAGCAAACAAGAGTAGGTCCAATCATGCCTCCCTTCAGATCACCTATTATGTATTAGTAGGCAAACTTCAAACTGTCAAACTCCTTCCAAAGAAATGGCAGTTTCAACGATCGGAAGCCACTGCTGTGTTTACTTATATCTTTTCGTGCAATTTATAAAGTAGCTAGTTACTAATGACAACACGACCTATCAACGTAAATATACAACAACACGAACAGCCAACTGTCGGCAAAATCTAAATATTAGCTGTTATGAATAACTACTCAGGAGCACACTCAAGTGCACTCTCTGAGATATAGTTGAAATTTACAGAAAATCAATTTAAAAACTCATTCTTGACTACTATCACATTACGAAGTTCGATCTCAGATTAAAGATAGAATTATTTAATATCAGCTTATTTGACTGTCCCAGCCGTCCGCGTCATACATTTAATCTTATTTCGATACCTTTTTTCTGCTATATTTTGTTTGAAATTGGCTACCAATGGTACGTACTTACGTTTATAGGCGTGCCATGCGTCAGCTTAGTTGTTTGACAGAGTAAAGTTATAAAATCCTGAATAATTTCAGCTAGTGTTTCTTGTAACATCGGATGAGTTTACAATGCTCACATGTGAGCATCTGTGAAGTTCGTACCAGCGCTGTATTCATTGCAGCGTCAGAGCAAGATTTTAGGTGTCATACTCTCATAAAACTTAGTTTGCGGGCATTGTACTTATAGTCAATGATGCTTTCTAATGGGGAGGGACATTAAACATACGGCAACGAATAATGGCACACGCGACAGCTTCGTTGATTTTCTCCGATTCTTACACTTATTTTGTCGCCTACTACAATAAACAATAATACCTACTTTTGTTCAACTACTTATGATTGAACAAATTTAAGAAAATTAGAAAAATAATTGTTAGCTGTCATAAGTGCCATCATTTGGTGCCTAAAATGTAGTTATTGATTATGCCGAGGACTGCTAATATCCCATTAGTTTACAAACATTAAATATTCTAATAAGAAGGATTACCTTGGTGTCCTATATGGTAAAAGTGTGGCAACAGCTTTACCTGTGGTGGGTTAAAGCAGAGGTTACTGACCACTGTGCACTGACCTTTTCTTTACTTCAATGCCTTTTTTGGAACAATGTTGCTGGCATCATTATACATGACTACTATAATATATACCTTTGTTGTTGTTTTCAGATGATGAGGGGTGACTTCCTGGTCATAGAATACCTTGAATGGGACAACTGCTACACAGAAATTGTGCCAAAGGACCGTCTCCGAGTGAAGACCACAAAGATACCCATTGACAAGAACACCTTCCACAAGTTTGAAATAACAGTTCCCGATGATCTCAAGGACTAGTAAGTGGTTAAGCAATACTTCATTAATATGATCGTCATATGCTTATTTCGAAGATGTACGCGCCCTGTAGTCGAGTAAATTTTCCGGTTTTTAAATTCGTCAGTATTATAGGGCATTCTGTCTCTTGCTTTAAAAAAAAACAGAACAAATAAGCTATATATAACATTTTGTTGTAGTCAGCTCCCTGTTCCCAAGGCGTACCCCCTATGCCAGAGCCTTATCAGCATTTGAACATAAGTGTTATATGAAAGCAGTTATTGTGTTGAGGGTTTTCCATATATGTGTGTAAAGACTTGGTTTTATTTTGTATGGGTGTGCGCGCATACCTCATTATGTGCTGTACATATTTACTGGACCTCCCTCAAGAGTTTGCAGAAAACTAAATCTCACGAACTCCATTGTTAGATACTAAAAACTAATAAATCATTACACATGTATGCGTGTCTTGTATCTTACTTACCTCATTATCTTCTACATAATGAACTATCATTGGTGGTTACTGATCTTAAAATTTCGCGTTCATGCTTCAAAATCGATAATGTTTTTTTTTGTGACGTAAAAGATGTTAGCGCGCGCGTAGGATGGAACATGAAAGTTGTGGTGATTTTTTATGATTCATAGTGGTTGCTACATAAATCTTAATCACATTACCTCTTATCTGATATACTAGAATAAACCAAATGTAAAATTTTGCGCAAGGAATTTATTCATGTTGATTTTTTAAAGATTATGTACTTTAGTTATATAGTGATTATGTACCTTATAGAAATGAGGAATTAATTTTAAACGTGTAACCTCGTCTACGCGCCCCAGGGAAACTTTAATATGGAAATGTACATGTTCTCATTATTCAGCTTTTATGAGAGTGTGTATAAACCATTCAAAAATAAGTATTGTATGACTACAATACAAAATGGGTACTTTAAAATGCGTGAAACCATCATGATATTAAAAGTTTGTTGGTAAATAAATTATAATAATATTATCTGAATGATTAAAGAGTGACGAGTTTGACGGGGTTCAAACGCAAAGGGTCACATTTACAGAACGTCATCGTGATTCGCGACGCATATTGTCATTTTCGCAAACTGTTCAATACGCAAATGAGTCCAAATTTGAGAAGGGGGCGCCCATGTTGCAAAGGGGAGCAATTATTCTTACGGGGTATCGTTGAATAGAATATTTTATGTATGCAAGTTGCTAATATGTATATCTTTTAATTGTTAATATGTACCGTGTCCGTGCGGTAAGTCCTTTTTAGAATACGTTACTCATACCGTTAGTTCATACAAGACGTTTTGCGATGTGAATTTATTGCGAATGTGAGTAGAGTATGGAGGGTGAGTATTGACGGCAGCGTGCTTGCCCCTCACAGCGCGAAGGTGGAGAACGCGCACAAGGAGTTCCAGAAGGCGATCGGCGCGGCGCTCGTGTGGTACGTGGCGGAGCGCGGCGTGCTCGCCGCGGTGTCGCGCTGCGAGACCTCGCAGAAGCGCGCGCAGATGCTGCAAGAGATGCACTTTAGGTATGTACGTCTATACTGTCGCGGTGACAACACCTCATCCTTAGCTATATCAGGTGTGTATCGTTCTTTCCCCGTGTCAACAGCGTAGGCATGGGGGGGGGGGGGGGTTTGGGGATCCTTGCACGGGGATATCTTATAGAATTGATTATCATCAAAAACTGAAATTAATATTTATAGTTCACACCAAACGGAAACCTGGGATTTTGTTGCTGAATCGTTGGGATAGCCCTTGACAGGCTGATCATTTGCTGCATTATAATTCCGTTTTCATACTAGGCGCCCTTGGTTTTTCTAAGAGAATTACTGTGAGTGTTATGTCACCATGGCCAACTCTTAAGCCGATTAACGATACTTCAGTTGCAGTGCACAATTTCAACACGTTTTTATTTTCCGATAACTAGTACTGCTTAGATGTTTGTTAACTATGTTTAAGTATGCGGTTTCTAAATGAACCCTTAACATAGCTACAAATGTGTTTTGTTTCACAAGTTCTCGTGCGTATGACTACATTTAACAAATATTTATTTTAAAATGTATGACGAGGAATTGTGTACTATTTCTACCAGCACGCAAACGGGATCTCATTTGTATAGTATCGCTTGCGGTCCCGTTTGTTCGGCCAGCCGACTCACTGGCCGAACAAAACTAGTGCATACAGCAAACCACAAAGCTACAGGGCCGAAGGCGTAAGATATTCGCCGTGTTGGTAGTATAAGGCTTTGCACAAACCTGTTCACTCATTGCTTCATATAAAATAGTCATGGTTCACAGAAATTACGACTTAGTAGATGGTTGCTAGAAGGGAGATTTGACTCAATGCCAGTAATTCAATTATTTTTTTTTGACCAAATGATGTTGTTTTCAGGAACCTAACTCAAAAGCTGCTATTGCTGAAAAAGACTGAAGAAGCAGCTAGACAGTTGGAGTCCACTAAAATTCACAATCAGGGCGGGTGAGTGATGTTATGCTTTCTATGATGTACCATTTATGTTTAGTTTGCTGTGCATTGTTGAAAATACAATTTTGAAACTGTTTTGTGATTAATAATTATATCTAACTTTTAACCCCTACAATCTAAAATATATGATCCAATCTTCAAATAAAACGATAGCCTGCAAGGGCATATAATAAATGGTCTTTCCAGTCAAAATCTTAATGTGTTTAGGACATCCTAATAGGGTCATTATATCCACGTTAACTTGATGTTTTGTGCTTCTATAGTCAGCCCTATTTTTATAACAATTAAAATATGTCCTCAAAGCTTTACTCCCTAAGTCAATTTTGTTGTCACATAAACAAAATGTGACTAAAGTAAATCTATTGCTGGTATGTATAATTAAGTGTAGTCTTAATTTGTTGACAACAGGATTGGCCGTAATGCTTTTTACTGAACATAAGGATGTTGTTCCAGATACACAGATGAGTTCTCAGTACGCGAGGACCTCATGGGGCTGGCTATCGGCACACACGGCGCGAACATACAGCAGGCGCGCAAGGTGTCCGGCGTCACCAACATTGAGCTAGAGGAGGTTTCCTGCACGTTCAAGATTTGTGGCGAGGTAAGTGGCTATGTTTCCACTCGTAATGTTTCACTCCATTCAAATCAACTTGGTGTGTGTAACTTATTAATCCTAGCATTATTTCTTATATACATCAACTTGATCTACATTACTGATTCATTGCTTAAAATATTTTACACAATTTTTGTTAAATCTTATATTTATTAGGAGCGACTTCATGAGTATCCTCATTTGCCTGTTTACTGACGCGGCTCGACGGCTATCTGTCGTCCGAGGCACAATTAGTAGCCTAAGAATAAGACCTTTAGTAACACATGTTCTGTGCCATCGGCAATTAGATCATCTCCTGTTCGTATCATAAACTCCGCAAGAGCGCAAACTATTCCTACTTTGTTGACGAACGTGCGTGTTCGCCCCAAGGAAGAGAGTTTCGAGTTGAATGTGTTTATCCCGTGTCGCAGTCGACGGAGGCGGTCCGGCAAGCGCGCTCGCTGCTGGAGTACGCCGAGGAGTCCATCAAGGTGCCGCGCGAGCTGGTCGGCAAGGTGATCGGCAAGAACGGCAAGGTTATACAGGAGATTGTGGACAAGAGCGGCGTCGTGCGCGTGAGTACCATTCGTACAACCATAACGTTTGTTTTGTCAAGACATTTTCTACCTCTACTAGACATTCGGGCTGATCGGCGGTTTAACAGTATTTTTTTCATATTATACGTGCATAATGATTTTATTACGGAGCAACTACCCCCGAGTTTCGAGCAAGGCCCTATGTCTGCGCTATCGACTCATAATCGAACAGCAATGGCGTAGTGATTGACGCTTAGCAGTTTTTTATGTTAAATATGTAGTGTTTGTTTCAAACTAAGCACCTCTTGTGTTATGGGTACAATAAAATAGACTTGGAGCAATCCCAGAAACACCAAGAACATGACAAATAATCAATAGATCATGTGCCAAATTACTGTGAAAACTATTTAAATAGGGCTACCAATTATTCAAAATGTTTATAGCTAGATTTTACCAGGTCAGTGAAGACTTCGTATCTATAGTGTCCTACTGGCCACGTATATATTTATCTTACACATGCTAGGCGAGCCATCTGGTATGTTTTACTACGCTCTGTAGTAAAATGTAAAATTTGCAATAGCAAAATAAACATGATTTCCATCTGGTTTATAAACTATGATGAAACTAGATTACGTATGATGTTTTTGTATTGGTAATGAGTTCGATTGAAATGGAAGCAGTGTTTATTCAACAAAGAAACAGTTTCAAAGCTTTCAAAGATGAAAAGTTAGCGTTCAAGTAAAGTCCGAGGAAAGAAAATTAAGTAGGTCGGAATGAAGCCCTTCAGTCGTGAGTCTAGCAATAACATCCATTGTCCCCCCCCCCCCCCCCTGTATCCGCCTTTGAAATTCTTAGTAAGGTACTTTATGCTAACTTAACACCCTTGTCACGATACTTGAAAATACACATAACAAAAAATAACGAATTTTATTCTTCAAAACCTTATATTTTAGTACCATTTGTAAACTTTTGTTTTTTTTTTCTTATACACACGATTTCTTAAATTACTTATTCTTATTTTAATTTATGCTAGTTCTTAAAGTAAGGATTCTGCAGGTATATACTTGTTTACCTTTTTATACATTCATGAAGTACTCAAATATCCCTATACAATGTTGACGTGTTTAATTCCATAGATTTACTAGACTTATTACGTAAGGCGTGTTGCAACTTATTAAAGCTGGGTCCTCACAGCAAGTACTTCTGCTGCGCAGTATCTCTGCGCTGACTATTTCTGTGCGTGTGGACGTCGTACACATCGACGTTAACTACAAACTTGAAGTTTACACGACTTTTTGAGTCTGACGCCTGTGCGGACCACTGGCTTTTATGCGGAATTGGTTGATCTCGTGTCATGCACGACACTTTAGGTTAGGAAGGAAGTCCTGTATGTAATGTAGCGTGTACGTGTGTTGCGGGGCAGGTGAAGGTGGAGGGCGACAACGAGCCGCAGCCGTCGGCGCCGCGCGAGGAGGGCATGGTGCCCTTCGTGTTCGTGGGCACGCGCGAGAACATCGCCAACGCCAAGGTGCTCGTCGAGTACCACGTCGCACACCTCAAGGTACGCGCCGCCTCGCACAAGAATACACTCACACGCACAACCACACACACCATCACATATACACACACTACAACACAGACAATTCCATACAAACAATACCGCACACGCACACACTACAACACACACACACAATACACATACAAACCCACACACACACATACATACACATGCAAATCCACACCTTACTACACACGCACTGATTGCGCGAGTGGGTTCATCCCTCGTGTGGTATGTTTTCATTTAAAAAAAAATGCAAAGTGGAAGTCGACATAAGTATTTTCGATCTCGGGTATAGGGTTCATCATAGATCCAGGGTTTAAGTTCGTGGGGACGAGTGATTTGCATAGGTCGGTCGAGTTGATTAGTTTTGAGTATGCCGAAAATGTGTATCCCTAACCACGCAAAGCTTATGCTATGAATATCACACATTGGGCTGGGATCAGTGATACAGTTTCGGCCCAATTATCCGAGCGGCCTGCGCTCAAACCAGTAGACCGACGTATAATATTGCATGTGTAAGCCGCTGGAGTGTATGCGTGAGAATGTAGCCTTGTTGTCGGTGGGCAGGAGGTGGAGCAGCTGCGCGCGGAGAAGCAGGACATCGACCAGCAGCTGCGCGCCGTGATGGGCGGCTCGGCCGGCTCCTACCCGCCGCCGCGCGGCGCGCCGCCCGCCCGCGCGCGCCGCCCGCGCCAGCCGCCCGCCCGCTACCCGCCCGGTCAGTACCGCACCGCACCTGAGCGGAGCGACGGGACACGCTCATCACCACTTTTTCGTTAGCTGTGTCGATAAAGATGCATCATTAGCTTAGCATCCCCCGTTGGCTGATTTTCGTAATTGACTATTATCTTGAATTTCTTCAGAGCAGTAAGGACCTAGTGATAAAAATCTCAAAAACAATCTTTAAAAAGGCTGTCGCCGTAACGTAATCATCAAAGAAACATCCACCACGCGCGACACGGTACGATTTTGTGGGGATTAAAATGTGAGTGAATGTGTAATATGGCGTGTATAACGTGTCGTTGTACGTGCAGGCGGGCGGCGCACCACGCCGGAGCTGGGCGAGGAGCGCAGCGACAGCGGCGGCTACCGCGGCCGCGGCGCGCGCGCGCCCCGGATCAACAGGTAATGTAGGTGCTGCACACGTCTCTACTTACCGCTTCACACGTTATGTGCGTGCTCATCCCATATCATTTGTGTCTTACCATTACTAGTGATGTGGCGTTTATTTTTTTTTCGAAATAACTGAGTGACAAAATACTGATTATGAAGCAAAATGAAAATCTATGTCAATCGGCCCATAAAACAAGATATTTTGGAGTAAAATATTTTTAAATCGTCACAAATACATATTTAAACATTTCGTTGCGTTCACCTATGTATTTTTTTTTTTTTTTTTTTATTACATTATAGGCAAGTATTTGATCTCGATCTTATCTGCATTATGTGTACAATGTTGTGTACGTGTTGTGTCCTGTCGGTCAGTATGTAAGGAAATTTGACGTGTGATTATTATGTGCAGGTCGAGCGAGCGTGGCGAGCGCGGCGAGCGCGGCGAGCGGACCGAGCGGCGCGGCGACGAGCGCGGCGAGCGCCGCGTGCCCGTCGAGAACGGCCGCGCGCACCCCGCGCACCCGCCGCACCCCCCGCCGCCGCGCGCGCCCCGCCACCCCGCGCCCGTCAGTACTGCCCGCACACCGCCCCCTATCACACGCGACACATACCCACACGCACACGCACGCGCATACACCCACACCAACGCACACGGATACATACAACTCACACATACTCACACACTGACACTCACTCACGCACACACACACACACACACACACACACACACACACACTGACACTCCCACACACACACACTGACACTCCCACACACACACTGACACTCCCACACACACAATGACACTCCCACACACACACACTGACACTCCCACACACACAATGACACTCCCACACACACACACACTGACACTCCCACACACACACACACACTCACTCACTCACACACAATCAAACTATACCGACACACACACACTGACACTCCCACACACACACACATACACACTCCCACATACACACACACACACACTCCCACATACACACACACACACACTAACACACATACACAGGCACACTTTAGCTGACACGCTCACGCAAACCCACTGACTCTAACACAGATCCTCGCGCACGCACGCCTACACATCTACACGCCCACTTATACCGCACCCATATTAGCCACGAAAACTTCGGGGAATCTATTTCACTGAACAGACAAGGATCGTACTCTTTTCTTGGTACCATAGTTTTTTATAGTTTATACTCATAAGCAGTTGTACTAATTCCAGACTGGCAGACGACGTGAAGACAGACGAAGGCAAACTGATGACGAAAGCTCCGTGCTGGACAGCCAGGACGTATCCAGTGCAGACAGAGGTATGTGCTAGCTAGTCGCGCTTCCACACCGCGCGGCGCGGCGGCCGGGCCACCAACGCGCGCCCGTTCACGTTGAAAGCGCGGCCACGGGCCGCTCGAGTACACCCGGGCTTTTAGGGACAAATTACGGTATCATATATCTTGGACTCTCGGAAGCTATCATCCAAAAATTGTCTAAATTAAATTATTTTACATATAAATAGAATATCCTATAAGTAGATCAATTATGTTGATGAATGGCCATGTCGTCCATGTCCTTAGTAATTAAATTATATCATTCGTATTGGTGTCTGCTTGTTCTAGTTGTTTGAGTGTAGGCCACTCTACTAACTACACTGGCTGGTTGTGGGTTCGATTCCCGTCCCAGGAAAATATCCGGAGATACTTCCAGTAGATATCTACCAGACATGTTGAAACAAGCTATTTATTTGAAATCTATTTGCTGCGATGATACGAAAATCTGAAAATATTACTGAATGTGCTAGTTAAAATGTAGTTGTAGTTATCTCATACGTGTATCTATGCATTATAATCTTTATATGTTTATTGTTTTTCTCTGTGCACCCTGTGTTACATTTTAATTAGTACATAAGCAGCCGTAGATGAATGGGAGATTCTAGTTTTTTTCTTTATCGATTTAGTTTGGGGTGATTAGTTGTTTGCCATCGCGGACGATGTGGTTCCGTCATCGCTTTCTATTACGGTTTTGGCTTCGTGGGTACTAATCCCTTGGTGAGGGTTTAGCGCCACCCCAAGTTTAATGACATGGAAAGCACTCAAGCTGTACAGATGTGTATATGTAAAAGAAATATGAGCTTAAACGACAAGCCCTGGCCTACTTCGGCTCGGCCGATGCGACGCGACGTCGTATAAGCTTTTATTTCCTTAACATATAATACGTATTTACGACTTAAGTGCTTTGTATGTAGTTCAATTATGGGTCACTCGTGACCGGAGTTAGCGCTAGCTGTAGTTTAGAATATAAAGTATTTGTTTTATGAAAACATACACCGTTCACTCACCTCGATCGAGTCAGACCGCCGGGATCAGAAGCATGGTGTGCATGAAACGAGGTATCGATTGCATTCACACATCACACACTTCGCATTGCTAAGAAGTATCGGTTAGCAAACACACCATATTATCTATGGTTCGTGTCGAGGAATTTATCTCAAAAACACTGTCGCGCGAATGCAACTAGCGATAGGAGAGCTATAAGTTAGCAAACGACTAGTCCCCCCTTGTGTTGTGGTGCGCGTCGTGGGGCTATGGCGCGCGTGTAGGCAGTTGGCATGTGTCGTGTGTCCAGAGTCGGCGACGTCTGACGAGGGCCGCGGCGCCGGCGAGGCGGCCGCGCGGCGCAGGCGGCGGCGGAGGCAAGGTACACGCGCACACACACGCGCACACACACGCGCACACACACACACACACACTGCACACCCCTTGACCTCCGATGTCCTGAAAATCTTACCAAGGAATTGGCTATACCATAGGCGAAGACATAATCTGTTTAGTAGTCACTGAGATTAGCCCGTACGAACTAACAGACAGACGCGTGCGTTCGTTCACTTTTATATATAAGATTATACACTGCCTCGCCTGTGTGAACAAACATGGTCGCTGCGAGCGTGTGAGCCGACCGCATGCGGCGTATAGCTAATTTGGTATGGGTTCGAGTTGCCCTTGTTAGTCCACCCGTTCATTTATCTCAATAATAACTTTAAAAAACTAACAAGCCCGTTTTGTTTTTGTTTTAACGTTTTCGAATCAGTAGAAATAAAGTTACCAGACAAATTTATACGTCTTATCACACAACTTACACTTTCATACAATACTTGCTTTAACTATATATAGGCTTTTTCAGTTATATATGTAATGTACATCTACCTAACTCCACATCTACATAAT
Source organism: Pheosia gnoma (assembly GCA_905404115.1). Lineage (NCBI taxonomy): Eukaryota > Metazoa > Arthropoda > Insecta > Lepidoptera > Notodontidae > Pheosia > Pheosia gnoma. Next base: position 9,488,860 of record FR989904.1, on the reverse strand, counting down.
TGTGAGTATAATGCATGGTTTAATTTGTAATGTTGTGTTATTCTAGTTAATAGTTAAATTATCCGTTATGTCGCAACGTAGCAAGTAGTTCTCGTTGCATGCCCTCTGGTAACATATGCTTACATGATGTAAGATTTTCAGATTTATAACTGTTTGATTGTCCATGGTGCTCACGAATTATAGCTGTGAATACTCGCGCACTTAACGGCCATTACACTGCGGCTTGTCAATTTTAAGTGCTTGGAGCGAATTGACAGGTGGTAAAATATACAAGAATTATTATTTAAGTAATTTGTTATTGTTTCGTTCGATAATTTATTAAAATCACTATTTGGTTTATTTTATAATTGTAATATAATAATGTAAATATTGACTTAACTTTGACAACAGAGTTAATAAGGAGTTGACATCCATCGCTCCAAGAAATAGATAAAACACGGTTACATCACTGTTATCATATATTCGTGGTTCGAAATTATTCTTATGTCGAAAAGTGTGAGGGCGATAGATCCCCCTAGTGACGAGCGGATTCGGGCGTGTTGCAGGAGGTGGGTGGAAGAATGGAATAAGCGGCGGCGGAGGCCCACCGGCGGCAGCGACGGCGGCGGCCGGCGCGGGGGCGGGCGCGGTGGCGGCGGCGGCAGGCGTGGGGGCGGGCGAGGGCCCGGCGGGGGCCAAGCGGCGCTCGCCGCTGGCGGGCGCGGGTGCGGGTGCGGCGGGTGGTGCGGGCGCGGCTGCGGCTGCGGGCGGCGCGGGCGCGGGCTCGGCGCTGCTGAACGGCGCCGCGTAGACGCGCGGCCGCGCCCGCCCGCGCCAGTCTTGTCCCGGCGAGCGCGCCGCCCGCCGCCCGCAGCCGCCGCCGCCGCCGCCGCGCGGCGCCGGACTCGCTCGTATTATGCTTTTGTAAGAGATTCGTGATTTGTATTCCTGATTACTCGATATATGAAAAATTAAACATGTGTACGTCGCTCCCCGGACGATACGCGCCGATCGCGGCCTTTCGGTACCTTTATGGGAGATCGGACATAGCGCAGTACATACGTGTGTCGTAGCCTGTACTCTGTGGTTATGTGATTTCCTATAAAAATAAACATTTCTGTACATATTTTCAATCGTATTTTTATTTGCATCTCCCGCCGCCGGGCCGGCTCCCGCCGATGTGGATGGCGATAACCGCGGCGGCGAGCCGGCCCCGCGGGAATCTTCTTTACATTATGATATCGAAATACAACTATTACATTATAAAAATAGTACGACTAGATGAAATGTAACAGATGACGCTTACGTAGTAATACTATAAAACTTGGAAGAAACCTCGGCCGGAGGGATCGAGGTACATACATTTTCATGTGACACTAATAAAATTCTAAACGTGTGGTTCCAATGACACATACAAGTATGTACCTATATTTATTGATTATTTACAAAATTGGGTAAATATCAAAATAGAGAGATCAAGTCGCGCTCAACAGCATCCTAATTATAAGAGATCGTTATCAATTCGATAATCAACTATTAGGCAGGATACTGTAGAAGGATTTTCAATCTCGCCATTCCGACATTCACAAATCTAGACGCTAATGTATCAGTCATTACAGTACCGTGATATGCATTATTGCCGGGTTATCACTAGGAAATATTTACATAGATATGATATCAGACAAAGGTAACGCTTAAAATAGAAAATTTGTGTATCATTGTGTCTTCAATATTACTTTTGATATGGACACTACCATTATATTGATATGTATGTTAGGCGTCCATCAAACAGGCGGGTGCGAAGCGGTCACTGCTTTCAAAATAAGGCAGTTGGTATTTGAGCATTGAAATTGCTATGCACAGTCGGTTATAGCTAAAGCTCCTGCTATACCTTTGCCCAATGACAGACATTACATGTTGGGATTGTATGTCGATTAACGTTAACAGGATTGGACGGTGTTACCCGGACGTCATTGATTTAAGCCTTCTGACGTCATAAATATATTCAAAATAAAGCGCAGGCAAGTGATCACCACCACGCCTGGCACGCTATTGCCTGTTTGACACATGCCTAGAGGGTTATATAATAAGAGTACTCACAATTTTTACATAACAATGCGTAATGAATACATAAAGGACGGTACGAAACGAACGGTGTGCGCTTTAACATTCAGTCCCAGTTCAAATACTGCGACACACTTGTCCGATCATAACTCAAACTGCGTCAAATAGCGCCATCAGTATGTTTATCTCTTTGTCATTGGCGACATTGTAACTGATTCTGTTGTTCATGTAGTGTTTTGCAATCTCCAAATATTAAGACGTCACCTTTCGTAACTTGTGCCTGCAATTTCCAGTTAAGAGATACAGAATACGCATTCAGACAAAAGTGCCCAGCTTCGTATTATTTTCCCCGGCAATAATGAGATGGTGGCATTAGAGTAGTCGATGGCGGTCTTCGTGGCAGGTGTCCAGCTCGCTGTCGTCGGAGTCCGAGTGCGAGCAGTACGAGGAGTCGCTCCAGTGCTGGAACTCCTCCTTGTGGTGTTCCAGCGCCATCAGTGACGGGAATAGGCTGTCGCACGCGCTGCACCTGTGGATTCATACAATTTAGCATGAGAAGGAGAATCAAGAGAGCGCCACTCAGCCTATTCATTTATAACAAGTAAAAAAAAGTGATATTTTTTCAAAGACTGAATTGGACATTTTGATGAGCTAATGTATGTTGACGTTTGACAGAAAATGCTGAATGGTGCTTGGTAAGAATAGTTTATATGTATGTCGTAAAGCTCTTCACCTGACACGTATGTGATTTGGATAGGACTAACCCTTTGGTTGAATGAATTGTGAGAATGTGTAGTGAAATAGATTTGTTACCTACTAGCCGGATCGTTATGGCATAAACAGGAGGGATTTACCCGAAATGTCGTTTCTTCTGCTGGTGGTCGCCCAGCTGGCGGCGAGTGGGAAACGATCTGTCGCAAACGTTGCAGGTCAGCGCCTCCTCTGGAATTTGGTATTAATATGCAATTAGAGAACTCATATGGTTACGTGTGTTAGACCATAGACATTTCAAATTCTTTGTTTTCATGTATTAGACATCAGGCTCTTAGGGCGTTATGCTGCGCAAGCACTCGGTATCACCAAGAAATATAATGTAACTTTAATTAAACAACAATAAAATTATATACAAAGTTTATTTGCAAATATTCCATAACACTAAAAATAAACCTAGAATAAATAAAATATACTAACTTACAATTTGAGCGTTAAGTGAAACTGCAAATATATTTATTATAAATATATGGAATTACAGGAAGGTTTAGACAAGTCTCAAGCCTTCAGATCGCAGAGATAGAAAATGTTAATGCAATAAACTGGAAAAAGAAAAATAATAAAGGATTACCTACTCAGATATGCAATTAATATTCCTAGGCAAGATAAAAATTAAGTCAAATAAAAAACTAACATACACGCTACCAGTTACCGTACGCGTCGAGATTTCATCAGTAAGCCATTCCAGTTTTATTTTAGGAACTGAAGTCATTGACCGCCTAAGGCGCAACTTATCGACATAAGAGATTGATTCAACATCGAATTTCGACTTTACAATAATAATATTGGCATTCATGTTTGAACATAATTAAGATAGCGGTCAGAGCTCCTACAATAATTAGTATAACTAAACAATTTTGTGCACCTACTACTTTGTTCCGTATAAACTGATAATTAACAGTCACAATTTTTCATAAGCACAGAAGGTGACTGGGTCATAAAGAACATTGACCTCAAAAAAAGGTAAATCTAAACACATCACAAGGTTGAATATGAATATTCTATGGTATACAAAAGTTGATTATGTATGTATGTTTTTGTTAATTATTACAGACCAAAGAAGGCATCACCACGAGTAAAGTACAAAATCTATAAAGATATTTTATTGTAACCCTGAATCATATGTTGCTTTATCACAGAGGATAGACCATTTCTATTGTGCCTTTGTTACACCTGCACATACATAATTCTAAGTTTCTTTTCAACAACCACAATGTAGTGTTGTGTTGACACTTTCACATTACTTCAATAACAATAATAGTTTATCTGATGAGTAGTCTATGGCTTAGTACCAAATCATACTTAGTTATAAATCATTTCAAAACCTTAATATTACACCTATTTATAAAACTAAACATTACACTCATATTACATACAACATGTTAAATCGGCAATGTATTTGACACTGATGACTTGAACATGCTACCAAAGAACCTCATCCCGGAGGAACCTCCTGGTACAGAACCCATGAGCATCCACAACAGTGCGATGACTTGTAAGACTGCACACACTATGGTCCATGGTGTGCTCTGCAGGTGCAGGGCGCAGTACAATGTGGCTATCAGGGTTACCAGGTAAAGGGAAGTAGTGAGAGCTCGCTCGGTGCTGAACATTGACTTGATATGATTCCATGGGCCGTAGAGGAAACTGAAACTGTATAAAAAAGATAATGAAGGTCTATAGCCACAATATTTGTAATACTAAAATAGTTTTAAAAGTTATTATGGTATTCATGGTTTTTGTGTTCTGTATTTTATTAAAAATTCAATGTTTCTTGTTTATAACTAGAAAACTGTTGTCAAATAACTTGAAAACCAGTTGCCTTACATATGGTTTCAATATTTGTATTGGGTTGATTCCAATAAAACAAGATTCACCTGCTGTGATTTAAACTGTATGTAGAAATGAGCCATATCTACAACACTTACCTAAATATAAAGAACATACTGCCCAGTGTGAATAGCAGTGCAAACTTTCTCGCTTGGAACACCAGCAATGGTATGTAGATGAATGATAGAATGAAACACAGGATCCCAAAGAACAGACATATTCCAAATCCAAGGAAGCGTTGTGTTCTGGTCTGAAATATAAAAGTAATGCTGCCATTACAAACATTCGGTATAATGCATTTAGAATTACATGCAAATAAGATGTTGAGAAGACGGGGTATATTAAAATATAAAATTTGGATTTTCTAAACAGTTCACAAAAAGAATGGTGTATTATGTATAATTTCTTGACTTTCTAGAAAATATTTACAAACTCAATAACAAGCAATGATAATAAATGAAACAAATTAGACTGTTATTTAGCTCCGTAAACAAAGTTAATTGCATGCATTAAAATGACTCACACAATATACTTAGGTTGAAGTGTGTAATAATATTGCAATACTTACCAGCGTAAAGTATTCCTTCTGTACGTTATCGAACCAGGTCGCTGTGCTGCTGCTACTAGTACTGGGGCTTTCGTCACTACTTCGCGACATAAAACCAGGAGTTGAGAACGAAGGTAAACTGAAGTTGTAACTTCGTCGACTTTCATTTTTAAGTAAATATTGGTCTAAATCGGTTTTTAAAGTTGCCATCTTGGATTTAATAACTTTATATAGCTTCTTTAGCGAATTAAAACTAATAATATATATTCTTTAATAACAAACTAAATTATATCCTTTCTTTACGAAACAAGATATCTTAGCTGCCCACTTCGTTCCAACAAAAACTGACACTGTGATACTGACATGTCAGTTTTGACAAGTAATGCCATTTCTGAATCACAGACAAGTTTCTAGTTGCCAGCTCCTCTTAACTAGTGATGCGCATGCTCCATTTCAGGAGTAAAATCAATTTTATGAGTCATATCCCGGGCCTGAAACCGGAAGTCTATAAACGGGTTTTAAGTGGCTTTTTGAACGACTACAGTCAGATTTAATTTATTTTCGAGGTAAGCTAACCTCATAATAAGTTAAACGCAAACCCCCATAAAACTCGTAAAAAATGGTTTCTCATATAACACACACCTATGTATTTCATAGACAAAGTATTTGTTTTTTATCTGGTTTCAAAACCCAGGAAACCTTGGAAAACTCGTTCATAAAGGAAAGTTACGTTATTAGCCCAGTCGTTTAATGGGTAAGTAAAATTTTAGGGTATTCCCTAGTACGACTTAAGCTCATTGAACGACTTGTCCTTGCCCTGGGCATATCTTGATGTTAGCTTAAGACCCCATCATATTCATAAATTTATGTTTATTTTTTGCACAGTGAGTGTGTTGATATTAAACTTACCGTAATCTGTGTCATCACTGAAATCGTCGTGTACATGCCGCCGCACGTTGTTGTTGTATCGGTCATGCGCACATGGTGGACACACACCGCGTGTGTCTCGTTCGTCCAAATCAGTGCTGCTCGCGTCTGATTCTACCTCCGCTTCATCAATGTGAATATCATCCGTCTGTCTGTTATCGAGTTTCTCATTTGATGATAACTGGTTGTAATTCTTTCGTGGTGGTCTCGATTCTGTGAATAAAAAAAAAACTAATTAGTGCTGCCTATTATCGTATAGTATTTAGTACTTTAAAATGCAGCTATCAATTTTGTGTTGTGCTTTTCCTAGTTCATTGAAAGCTCTCGTTTTGATTTCCTTGAAAACTCTCAAGGGGGCACAGACTCGAATCTCAGCTTTTCTGTGATTTTATAATATGATTATCACCTGCCAAACGGGTTAGGGTTGGAGCAAAATATTCCCAGTGCATCACTTGAAAAATTATCTGATGAATATCGACATGTCGATGGGGTTCTCAAACCTGCACTGTAAAGAGTAAAACTCCCCGTCCCCACCCCACCCCACCTCATTGGGCTTCTTGTGCTTGATATAGGCAAAAGGTTCATGCTCTATTAGATCGAGAACTAAATAATAGACGAAATATGCGTTGGGTTAGAAACACTCGTGCATCTGTTCCCTATCCCCAGGGTATATAAGCGTGCTGGTGGTGTTTGATGTACTTATATTTTTTTTCTTCTTCGTTTTGTAACCCAACTTTTGACTCTTCGATAATATAACAATGTCACCGAAGTTGGCGACTCTACTTTGTTTTCTTATCACGAACTCGGCCAATGAAGTTGATCACATACCTCTGTGGCTCGTGTAGTAGGTAAACATAACTAATTTATATTTGATTGGGCTCCGACACTCGCCACTAGGCACACACAGGACAAGGTTGTGATGTAATAGTGGAATACTGAAGAGAATAAAATTATTAACAGCTGGGGAGTGGATACCATAATTTGCGTGTCATTATACTCACTATATATACTTGCTACGTAAGTTTAATATGATTTTATTACTCAAGTACCTATATAATTTTATTGGCCCTATTATTACTTATCTATACTACAAAATCATAATACATATCTATAGCTTGCCTATATGGAGATATAGAGATGCAAAGATATATCTAATTACTGCGCATTTATCTTTAAATCTTGAAATTTAATTTAAGATAATCTTTAGCACAGTACTAAGTAGGTGGGTACCTACCTACTGCGCTCAGCAGTCAATAACGTTGATTGATTGATTCCCTCGCATTTTCTTTCAGAGGATTATTCAAATAACAAAATGAATGATCACCCAAAAATAGCAGTTGTTGGAGCTGGCGTAGTGGGGATGACGATAGCAAAACTATTGCAAGAACAACTAAATAACGCAAGTATAACTATTTGTGCTGATAGATTCAAACAAGACACTACGAGCCATATCGCCGCGAGTATTTTTAGACCTGGAACAAGTTTTAAAGGAGCGACCAAGGCAATCACCAAGAAATGGGTGGACGACTCCTGGCACTATTGGCAGGACATACTTAAGACTTCGGAAGCTCCGTTAGCCGGAGTGATGTCTTTATCGTCTTACATTTTTTCAACGCAGAATTATCACGTCACAAGAAATCATCTCATTGAAGGTTTAGTACCGATTTATAGGTCGGTTACTGACGAGGAATTGAATGTCACCGGTTCGAGTTTTAAATATGGATCGTTCTTTTCAACCCTCAAAATCGAATGCGAACGGTATTTGCCGTGGGCCGAGGGAATATTTCTATCACGAGGCGGTGTGATCGAAAACCGTAAAATTGAAAATTTCGCATCACTACGTAATTTCGATCTCGTATTCAACTGCACAGGTTTGGGCGCGAAATATCTGTGTGACGATCATGACTTAGTGCCGATACGAGGGCAAATAATTAAAGTGAGGGCCCCGTGGGTGAAGACTGCTTTTTACGGTGATTACGACACTTATATTATACCGGGCTTCGACGGGATGGTTACATTGGGGGGAGTGCGGCAATATGACAGTTACAATTTAAATGTTTGTAAGTACGACGCGGCGAGTATAATGGAGCGATGTTGCGACCTTCTCCCTAGCTTGAGGAAAGCTGTGGTTGTGGACCATAAGGTGGGTTTGCGGCCTCACAGGTCCCCGGTGCGGGTGGAGCCGGAGCTCGTCGAGGGCGTGAAGGTGGTGCACTGCTACGGGCACGGCGGCTACGGCGTCATGTGTGCGCCGGGCACAGCGCGGCAGGCTATCGATATGGGTATCGGTTTCTTGCGTAGTAATGTGAGAAACAAATTGTAAACGCAGTTTGAATATTAGTTATAACTCTTTTATATAAAGTACCTATATGATATCTACCTAATACGGGATATTTTCATTTGAATGATTCAAATAGCTCCGTATTGGGTGGCCATCACTACAGGCTGTAGGAAAGGTCGATATAATAATACTTATCGCTAATCTCATACTAGGTACTTACTCAAAACTGGGCATCTAAGTAGGTAATGTCAGAATGGCTATTGTTCCTAAATATTGATTAAATACTAGCTGTCCCGGCAAACTTCGTACCGCCGTAATCAAATGTATGAGAAAATGAATTATCTTTATTATTCTTTTTTTGTGATTTTTTGTCATGTTGTAATCCGTAGATATTCGGGGTGGAGCCAATTTAAAAAATAACAAAGCTCATAAATCTCGTCCCACAATTTCTTGAGTTATGGTCTACTAACATGACTTTGTTTTATATAAGAAGAATATGAGATTTAATTAGATGTTTATTTTATAGATTATATTAGTTATAAAATGTAGTGAGGTTCTTATACCTACGTATTTTTTGTATTTTATATTTCGAATAAAGATAATGCAATTAAAAAAGATAAATCAATACGATATTTTGTTTCATTACTATTTATTTCACTGATACAATATAATGATTTCATATCGTTGTGCGGGATTGACATTCATTTTCGATAGTCATGAGTGAAATTATCAAACGCCCTGTAAAATTATTATTGAACTGATAATAATTGCAAGGTGACTGGCACACGATACGGCATCACGCTGTCCGTTCGATGACGACATGACCAAAGGGTCAAAGGGTAATTATCTAATTGTGGTAGATACCTACGTTGTAATGTTATCTACAGACAATACCAGCTAATCGGCAAACTGTAACTTTCCCTGTAGGCTTAATAATAATGTACCATTATCTCGCCTACCTAGATAAAAAAAATCTTGCACAAAACTTACCAACTATCTCGAGGCGTTTTTATAATGCTATTCATAATCTGTCATTTTCATCATATACAGAATGGACGGATCGAACGGGACTTGGAGGGAAAGTAGCCTAAATATTTAAATTGCTAATTTTTACGCGAAGGATATGTACATTCCTTTTTAAAAGTAAATAAAACTACCATTAACCTTTTTCTTCCATTCCGTATCAGAATGAGAATATTATTATTCATGTAAACCATTCAGTACAGTACTTATGAATCGTCAAATAGTTACAAAATGCTAAGCTACAACTTTACCACCTGTTCAGAATGCCGTTCCTATGGAGAAGAACGGTTAAGAAACTCCATAGTTGCTCCAATTAAAAATATTTTTTACATTTTTGAGCAGTACATTGTTATGGGTATGTGAGAACAATGTAGGAACGACTAGGTAGACTTGAGCAGCTGGTCAAAAAAGTACTAACTCTAAATACATAATTACAAGTTAATGAATAAATGGTTCCCACATTTATGACTTACATTTGTATGCATTACATTAGCTTTGTATCCCTATGTCTGCGCCAAATAATTTGTAAATAAACCTTATAAAAAATCTTTGGTCTGCGCTGAATAAACGTTTTCCATTTTGTGAAGTGTGTAATTAGCCGGCAAGTATAATTACATAGCCATCAGACACTTAACGGCTTCCGGAGATACGCGACATAATAACATGTTTAGTGAGTTAATAAAGTTAGTTCCCCATTATGATAAGTAGGGCGTTTTATTTTACGACACTTTTGCTCCGATTGATACGTTTGATTCACAAATTACGTATGTAGTTAATGTGATAATCAGCAACTGAAGATACAATCAGGTACTTACGTAGGTCCAGTAGGTACGAAATTCGAATATTTGAGGTCAAATGGTCGCTATGGGATTGGACAGGACTGGAATAAACCATGTAATTTGCGTGTTTGTCGTGATCGAAGGTCGGGAGTATACTCATTACGGCAAAAAAGCCTTGGCCATGGACAGTATGAGTCCCAAAAGTGTCATTGACTGAAGTGTCGAGAGGCTCGTCAGGAATTTAATCAGGTAATGCCCAAATGGGCAGTATTTTGTTTTAATTGAAGTTTTACATTCAGCCAGTGAACACATGTTTTCTTCTTCTAAGTCGTGACGCTCTTGTCAGAGCGGTCGTGGTCGTCATGTTTTGGTTTTGGGACTGGTGTTGCTTGCCTCACGAAGTCTCGCCATCTCTCCCTATTGGATGCCATCCTGGTGTATTTATGCAGGGGGCCACCAGTGGCAGACTTAATCTGGTCGGTCCATCGCATGGGCGACCTTCCACGTGGTCTGGTGCCTTCCACTCTGCCTTGTATAACTAACCGCTCTATGGAGTCATTTTCGCGCCTTGAGACGTGTCCAAAGAAATTAAGGATGCGAGTCTGTACAAGCGTGGATAAACGCTGTCTGATGCCGAGTTCTTGGAGCACAGATATATTGGTGCGAAACTCAGTCCAGGATATTCCAAGTAACCTTCTCCAGCACCACATTTCTAGAGCGTCTATCTTCTTTTTCTCCACTTCTCGCAGGGTCCACGTCTCTGAGGCGTAGAGAAATATGGGAAAGACCAACGTGCGCACTAGCTGAATTTTAGTGGCTTTGGTGATGCTCCTGTTTCTCCATATTCTCCTTAGCCTATCCATAGAGGACCTCGTAATGGCCATACGTCGCTTAACCTCGTCAATACAACCGCCGTTATTGGATATTAAGGCACCAAGGTAAACATAGGATTGAACCACATCGCAGTTGGCAATTTCGGTGATATTCGGCGAGTTGTTGTTAGCTCGATCCACAATCATCATTTTGGTCTTACTGCGGTTTATCTTCAGTCCGAATTCAAGACTAACACGCTCCATCTTGAGTAGTAGTTCTTCTACGTGGTGAGCACTCGTCGCAAATAAGGTGGTATCATCCGCATACCGCAGATTTGCAATTTTATAGCCGCCCACAGTTATACCGTCCGTCCAGTCCTCTAAAGTGATACGCATTATCAGTTCGGTGTACGTGTTAAACAGGAGTGGCGACAGTATGCATCCTTGGCGGACGCCAGCGCTCGGGTGGAAACTTTCTGATAACACATCATCTGTCCGTACCGACGCAGATCCCTCCTCATAAAGACGTCTGAGTAGGTGTACAAGATGTCGCGGCGTACCCATGTCCAATAGAGTCTTCCACATAATTGGCCATTTCACTGAGTCAAACGCTTTAGAGAAATCAACAAAGCAAATAAAAGCCGGCTTGTTGAATTCTCGGGCCTTCTCGATGATCTGACGAACAATGAGGATCTGCTCGCGAGTCCCTTTCCCCTTGACAAAACCAGCTTGTTCTGGCGATATTTCCTTTGAAAGGTAAGTCTTTAGACGCTCATTTAGAATGTGTAACATTATTTTGCTTGCGTGTGATATAAGTGCAATAAGGCGGTAATTGTTACATTTCTTTGTTGAACCCTTTTTATGAAGAGGAGTGAAGACGGTGTGAGTCCAATCAGTCGGCCAAGCTCCAGTCTGCCAGATCTTATTACAGATGGTGTGAAATATGAGGACGCCATTTTTCCCCAAAGCTCTGATAGTTTCGATTGGAATCGCATCTCTACCTGTGGCTTTACCATTTTTAAGATGTTTTATGGCGGCTTCGATTTCAGATAAGAGGATGTCTGGTTCAAGTTCTTCATACGTTGGTGCTGTAGATGGAAAATTTCGCGACTGGAGATCGTGATACAAGGACTGGCAGTAGACTTTCCAGGTTTCGGAGATCTGGTCGAGTTCGGTTACAACTTGACTGCTGCTGTTTTCAATGGCCCAGCTTCTAGATGGCAGTGCTTTTGTGATGAGACGAATCTTATGATAGAGATCTCTTGGTTCATATTTATTTGCATGCGATTCAATCTCTTCACATATTTTGCGAAGGTAGCCATTGTGGTCTCGACGACAATTGGCTTGAATTTGGGCAGACAGCTTGTTTATGTCTCGTGTGTTCGCACCTTTTGCTTTTAAATTACGTCTCTCTTCCACCAGAGCTAGCGTAGTGTCAGTCATCCAATGTTGACGTTTAAGAGTTTCGGTTGGTGGTTTGGAATCTATAGTGGCAATTCGCATGAGGTGTTTTGCTCGACTCCATAGTTCTTCCGATGATTCTTCCACATGATTTGCATTGGCCCATTTTGTCCAGTTCCGATTCACTGACGCCAAAAATTCATCTTTATCTTTTACTTTAAAGTTTATTCGCTTTTCTACAGCTCTAGCCGCTTTCAGCTTTAATTTTAAATTTGAGATGAGGAGTTGGTGGTCTGATCCACAGTCTGCTCCTGGTAGTGTGTGGGCATTTTGAATAGAAGTTCTCCATCGTGATCGAATCAGGATGTAGTCGATCTGATTTCGGTGGTTACCATCTGGTGATGTCCAGGTGTATAACCTTCGTGGATGGTGTTGAAATAAGGTGTTTGTTACCACCAGACTGTTTTCAGTCGCGAACTGTATAAGGCGTTCTCCTCTATCGTTACGCATTCCTAGCCCAAAGTTTCCTACACAGTTGCTGATATGATGGGAGTTGGCTCCAATTTTGGCGTTGAAATCTCCTAGTATTATGAGCAATTCTCTGCTTGGGACTTTCGCAATAGTGGATTCTAGATCTGAGTAAAACTTTTCTATAACCTCATCTGGAGCAGTGCTAGTGGGAGCATAAATTTGGATGAGGTTAAGGTTCACCGGTGAAGCTTTAAGTTTTATACTTATTATCCGATCACATACCGGTTCGTATCCCATTACGCATTTCCTTTGATGTTTGGGAATGAGAAAAGCTACTCCATTTCGGCTTGAAGTGTCATTTCCAGAGAAGTAAACGACATGGCTGTCAGAAAAGAAATGGCCGTTGGTTGTCCAATGGGTTTCGCTTAGACCACAAATGTTTAGCCCGCATCTGGTGATCTCTTTCTCCAGGATGGTAAGTTTACCGGGGGATAGTAAGCCGCGCACATTCCATGTGCCTATCCTTTGGGTTTTGCGCAACTTGACCACGGTATTGGGGATTCCAGTGACATAATTTCCATGAGGAACCTGGTCTCCTATTCCTGCATGGCCGGTAGCACATTTCTCACCGCTTGCCCCGGACGCAGTGCGGCGCCGGTTGCTAGTCGGTTCACCTGGCAATCGTGATATCTTCTTTTGTACTTTCATGACGATTTTCTTGGGACAATAGTTGCAGTGGTTTCCCATTGCCTTCCGCACCAGACGTTTTTAGGAGTATTTAGATCCTGAGGTTGCTGAAGCCTCTTCCAGCCAGTTTCCCAGCTGGGAGTGTGGTTATACCGCCACTTCTCGGTCGCCATAGCCTCGTCCGTTATCTAGCAGGGGGACCGCGGTAGCCGGGTGGCTACCGCCGCCAATAGTTCGGGTGAACTACTAGCGCGTGCAGGTGAGGTTGACAATTGGGGTCGGTCACATGTTAATTCCGTTCTCCCCCTTACCCCCCATGTTTTATTTGCGGTCAATGCATCCAGCTTGTCCCATTCAACGACCTCTTGCTATTGCTGTGTATAATGCTTATTAATTCAAATATGTAAGTACTTACTTCAGTATTGATTGATAGGCGTTGGAATGTTAATCTAGTTGTTTTTATATAACTATAACTGGATCTACTAGTAAAAGAATATACCTAGTGCCGTTTGTTTCTTGTAAATAGAGAATAATTAATCTAACATTATGCTGTGGAGTATTATTAAATTTGTACAATGCAAGTATCTTCTATCAATTATTGACCTAAGTAGGTAAGGATGATTTAACAATCTTCCATACCTACATATCTGATCTACTTTATTCGCTTTTTGAGTCGCATTACAATATTATCTGCTTAGTTCCACCTATTTCGAAACTCGACTGTATAATTCGTTTGAATAAAATCTAGCATTTTCAAATTGTGAAAATAAACTGAGTGTAGCCAGCGGCCGTAATTAATTTGCGCCATCCATTATCCTGTGACCTTTTAATTAAAACATTCGTCTGCGGATACACATATAAAAAAAAACAATTGTTTATTACTCTTGCTAGACACATAAATCCAGTTGGGGACTTTTGGCGGGAAGTCAAAGGTGAGGTTGTAAATTTTATCTTCCAATAACGAGTTTGTTTTATAAATAATTGTATATGGGATTTACGGATCGTAATGTGCAAATCTCGTTTCTAATAATGATTTATCACTTGCTGTAAGGTGAAGGAAAACCACGTCATCCGAAAGTCGTGTGAAGTTCACCAACCGAACCCGCTGTGCCCGCGTGATGGACTATGGTCTAAATCCATCTCGTATTGATGAGGACTGTGCCCGCTATACAAAATGTAACTGCAGTGCACCTCTGCCTACCAATTCATACATTACAGACGTAATAATGTGTAGGTATAATCACATACTTACGTGAATGCTATTGGTGAGATTTAAACAAGACAGAACTAATGGAATGACATTAAACGCACTGAGAGGTTAGACTCAGAAGTAATTTCATACCTAATAATAGTACCAGGAGGCGCCTTCTCTTAAGCTGAGGTGACTAAACAAACCAGCAGCGATACATACCATGCGCCAGTGCTGCGCCCTAGCGGGTAAATATTAGCTGAGGACTGTTGTTTCAAGAGGAAGGAAAGCACAACCAATGATTGTTTTGACCTCCTTTCATTATTAATTAACTTATTGGGTTTTGTTTATAATATCGTTTCCGTGATATTATGTTCATCTAATATACATCTTCATAATTGGAAAATACATTCGTAGCTCTAGCTACGTATTTACTTAGTTTTCATAGCGTAAACAGCAATATAAGGAATATTATTTGTGATTAATTATTTTTTTTAACTTAAAACGAGAAGCTATTTATATTATAGCCATGGTAATTATATCCACGATTAGCTCAGTGGGTAGCGACCCTGCTTTCTGGGCTGCGGGTGTCGGGTTCCAATCCTGGTAGGGGCAAACTTTGTGTGATGAGCACGAATGTTTGTACCCTAGTCTGTGTAATGTAATGTATAAGTATTATATAATGGGATATCCTCCAGTCCATTGTATGGTACCCAAAATATAAGCGTTGCTTAGTGTGATACCGTATAGTTGGTGTGTTCGTCTGGCGATATTATATTATTATATACCTGTAACAGGCATCTTTAACTAGTAGGTACCGAGGTATCTTAAGGCGCAGAATTTTCATTTCAAATGACCAAATTAACTCGCTACCAAAAACTTAACAACTCCGAGCTCATTTTTTCTATGAATTGCCTGGCAACATTAAAAAGATAGATGCCATAGATAAAGTTGTGGTAAGGCAAAACTTTGTATCAAAGACATTAAGATCTTTAAACAATTTTAAAAAGAAATCGTTAGAGGTACCTACTTACATCCTTGATCCATGACAAAATAGTTGATAATTAAGGCAAACAACTGACGAGTAAGAGTAAGAGTAAGTAGTAAATAGTAAGGTACAAGTTAGCCTGCTATAAAGACGAGCATATCTGCAGCGTCCAGGCTCCATTCAGAGCTTCAATAACTAGGAGATGTTATCTGTGGAGTGTTATTAGGTACGTTCTCGAGTGTATGCCGTAAGCCCAGTAGACAGTTGCAAGTAATTGTTATTGCCTTAATAAAATTATAGTCACAGCTTGTTGTTGGTGACAATCTTTATGTACCTGTTCCCTCAGGGGCGGGGGCAATGGGTGCATTTGCCCCCCTGACCCACGACTGAAGTACTTTATTGCGAGCAATTTTTATTTTATGATTGATAGGTAAAATCACGGAATAACGAAATCCTGGATCCGCCCCTGTGCTCCCTAACCTCCTTTGCCAATATAAACAGTTTACTTGTGTAATAGGACGTGTCACCATTGATGTCCCAAACGATGCCGCGAGCCTAACGAGCTGGTGTTACAAAATCTTTTTCTTGAGACAAATTATCTGAGAGTAATAATAATAGCTTTATAATATCTACCTACCTACAATTTGTTCACTATAAAGTCTAAGGTCGGTCTGCCAGCTAGGAATGTTCATTTTAAGTACTTAATCATTTATATTCGCTATTCGAAGAGGAACTTGCCAGTGTTTTGTAGGTATCTACAACTTCATTCAAATGTCGGTGGTATAAAAAATCGTTAACCCTACGTTTAAAGAGTTTAAAGTAGTCTATAACCACTTCGTGTGGCCGCTGCATGAAACTGCAAGGACTATAATCTGCTTAAGTACTTAGCCCTGACTCCAGAACAGGGGCCCAGGGGGGCCTAAGTAGTGTCATGATATGATCCCATATTAATTGACTTCATCAGTTAATCGTGTAATTTTCTGTCTCAATTGACGTGAATTGGAGAAGTTTAATTAGTTTTGCGAACGCGTCGTTAGTACACATGTTTCATTTGATTCTAGAGACGTTATTTTCGTTAGGTAACATTGACATTTCAAGCGTAACCTCGAGATAAGGGTATAATTTATGGTTGAGTAACCTCACATACGTGCATACATTTAAGTTCAAACGACCGTCACAAGAAGTTGTGTATTTCGTATTTCTTCGAGATCAAATACTTGCGTATAACGTAATAAAAAAAAAAATTCAAAATTATTTTGGATTTTGAAAATAGTAGGTCTTATTGGAGAATGTATATAATCATAATGATATAATAATATAATCTAAGCTCACTTTATTCGGGGCAACTGTTCTTATTTGTAGGTTGTAATTACCTATACCTTTTAGGATGAGGTAACAAACATAAAATAAAAAAATACAACCGAATTGAGAACCTCCTCCTTTTTGAAGTCGGTTAAAAATACAGAATTGTGATGTATTGTGTCCTTCGTAAACAAGGAAACAATAAATTAAATGCTGATGCTATCCCAAAAAAAAATATAACCTTTACCTACTCTATGTCCACTTCCATTAGTTAGTCAGTGTTCGAAAAAACAACGAACCCGTCGGTCGTCCGTCGGCTATACAGCCTACAGCGACTGACTTCAGTATTAAATACATAACATGCCTTTGTTGGGTTCGACCCACGGACCACTCATCTGCCAAATATGGAAAACACATTTTTTCATTAAAACCCGCCGATGTTTTTTGTTTTTATTTTTCAACTTTTATTTGCTCTTTGGCTTTTGCTTATCCATTAAAGCAGTGTCACGCTAAAAGTTCCTAGTGGATAATTAACTGACTTTATTACTACCGCGAACTTTTTAAGAGAAGATATATGTTTGTTATGGTTTTCGGCAGTGTAAAAGATAGGACCTATTTTTTTAAAGTGACCACCTTATTTTCAGTATTTTTTTTTATTAATTACTCACTCAATTAAGTAAGTTAAGCAGCACAGTGTGGTGAGGGTGTTATATGTTTTGGAATTAAATAGGTATACAAATAAGTAGTGGCTTAATCACAGCCAGACACAATATAAAAAAGCGGCCTCCCTGTACCTTATAACTAAATCCATAAATATAATACCTACGTATCGCGCGCGCTCTAAGACATCTTTCCTCAATATAGTTGAAATATAGATTCTTGGTCCCAATGTGACGAGGGTTATGTTTATGATTATCGACGTGACGTCACCCCTTCGGCGACACCCACTCGGGCTAATGTTAAATCGATATACATATTTTAAATCGGGACTGTTTACTTAGGATCCTGGTCGGAGGATCCGTTTTATATTATAAAACATTGCCATCAACTCGTAGTGTACCGCCCCCTCATTACGTAACTTGCAATAGCCTAGCGATAGCAGTAATCGCGCAATATTTGCTTTTAAATTGCTAATTCGTATTACGTAGCGCTGCGACGTCATAAAAATCTGCGATTTGAAAGCAATTATTGCGAGATTATTGCTGTCGCTGTTCTTTCGCTAAGCTTGAAAAGATACGTAATCTGGGGGCCGGTTTAAATAAGCTGGTAGATTAGTTATCAATATATCTTGAAAGGAGTTTGTATACCTACTTACATTTATTGTAAAACACATTTTAGAAGTATATTAAAGAAGGTAAAGGAAATTAAGCCGTCCTAATATTGTAATAAGAGTGCCTGAGGCTTGCCTCGTTATATTTAACGCGGTCGCTTCCTCAACGCATCCCAGAAATTTTTCTAAAGTCGTGTACCTACGTACATAGTGGACGAAAGCTAAATATATCTTGAGGCTGGTCTGGCACATGCTGAGACCGCCTTCGAGGCTGAAAAGGTTACTTTTCACGTGACGTGATGCATGCCTAATACAAGGAGTACTTATATGCAACTGTCGCTAGAAACCCGTATTTATCACTTGCTGCACTAATTATTATTATAAGTTACTAAACTAAAATGTTCTTATACTTACTTACTTGCCTAGATATAAGTAATGATATCCGTTTGGACTCACAGGACTCACAGGATTTCTTGTCACTACGAATAGAAACGAAATTTTAAATTGCCTTTCAGTATGGACGAGTGAGGTGTATACCGGCCTTATAGCTCTCCATTAGTGGTTTTAATAAAAGCGTATCCCGCCGCAGGTGGGGCCGCGCATTGATTAAAATAATACACACGGCGGTTCCACGGTAAACCCCGCCAGCCATGTTTTATGCAGCAGAATTGTTTAATTTAAATATTACTTACTAACGAAATATTTCAAGCAGACATTTGGTTTTAGCCAACGAACAGTATCTACGGTACGTAGCGTCTGAAATTCACAAAATTTGATTATGTTCTGTGCTAAAGCAGTGTGTAAATAAAGCTATCACCAGGTATCATTCGGAACATTTGCATACATAATAATAAAGCATATAGTGTTGCCCCTTATCGTCTTATATAACGACCTTTTTAGAGGGCCCGCCTAAAGAGCGGCGAGTTGCCACCTGCCAATAGTA
Organism: Pheosia gnoma; assembly: GCA_905404115.1. Lineage (NCBI taxonomy): Eukaryota > Metazoa > Arthropoda > Insecta > Lepidoptera > Notodontidae > Pheosia > Pheosia gnoma. The sequence goes on along the minus strand of FR989904.1, from coordinate 9,469,596 downwards.
ATTAGATAAAAGCTGATTATGGCAGGTCCGCAACCCTTTCAATATTCCCATCCCATATCCATCCAAACCTCAATTCATAGTCCCAATTATCTTTCCATATTCCTGCAATAGTTCCTCCGCCTGATGAGGTCAATTCATTTTCAGCAGTTGACCCCAGCAGGTGGCTAACATTAAAATTCTCAAAAAAGGGTCTCTACGTGTTGGACACATATCCCCGCGACAGCCTTCCCAAGATCCGGGTATAGCCTGTGTGGTGAGAGAAGCATATAGTGATCAACTTTCAGACATAGAAGAAGTTTCATAATAAAAGGATGTTTCTATTAAATTGATGCGAAAAAACTGCGCAATTAGCACGAACTAGTTTTGCTAGCACGATAGGCATACGATATAGAATAACAATTGGGAATATTTTCTATCTATCTGTCTTCCCCAAAATAATACCACGTATTCATGATAGAGTACGTAGCTGTTACCTTACGATTCGCGGCCCATAATGGGGCTTAAACAACTCACATTCAACGTTGATGAGGGCAATAGCAGTAACATAGGAGATTGCGCCGAGCTTATAGCGCGGAGTTATGACAGTTATAAACAATATTGCATTTATGTCTCAGGAAACGGTCCGCAGCGGTGGCCTCACTCAGAGAAGATCGCAGATTTATTAGTTCGATATATCGGTGTGTTAGCCTGGCAATAAATAAAAAAACCTTTTTTGAGCCTTTTTGGGCATTTAATTTAAACTTGACTGGTTTTCGATACGACTTATGCTATAAATAGGTTTGTAGACAGACACTATAAGATAATAGTGAACGAATTGTTGTTGTGTTTGGTTTTACCGAGGCAGCAAAGCGTTCTATTATGTGCCGTAACATGTACAATAGACGTGCGATTATGCTATCTTACTGCGGTGATAGCAACGTTAGTACTTTTTTGACCAGCTGCTAAAGTCAGCCTAGTCCACTCATAACAATGTACTGCCCAAAAATTTAAAACTCTTTTTAAAAAGATTAGTATATGTGTAGTGAGATGCCGAGATTTGGATAGCTCTACCAGAATTATGCAAGGTGAAGGACGCCACTTAGCGCCAACGACACGACGCATTGCCCTACCTACGATCAGGGTTGGCACCTGAGTCCTCTAGCAATCTTAATAAAGCAGTAGTGACAATCTTAGTTGCTCTATGTGGCTCTATAATATCAATAAGTACCAAGGCAGTGTAAAGTGAATCAATATTTAATGATCAGTGTTGAGGGGACTTATGTAAGCAATATTCCCAGTTACTTAAAACTATACTCATACTTTATTTCGGAATAGTTAGTAGGTAAATATTGTTTTTTTAACAAGTTGATTTGTTGTTGTAGAGCCCATACTACTCAAAATGGGTGGGTACTTCAGATCATCTTGTACCTGGTGCTCTCTGAGGACCTTCTAACCAATATTAACACAAGTGCTGTAAGGCACTAATGGAATCTCGAGTCTCCTCGAGCCCAGATACGGACAAGTGGATTAGTGAGGCCGAGATCAATTGGATCTTGACATGTGAGGACAGAGCCGTGAGAGAGGCAACCGCTTGGAATCAATGAAAGTGTTTTTCGATTGGATTTGGTGGCGGACAATTCAATACTAACGGAATGATTGTGTGTCGAAGAGAAGGTTACTTGTACAAACAAAAACTAAGCCTAAAAATGTCTCTATATAAAAGCAAGGATACCTCTTACTATGT